>JAJJWW010012182.1:1434752-2152129 GCA_023531295.1 Papaver armeniacum
AAAATTTAAAAATATATCCTAAAGTACTAATTATCTAAGGAAACAAGAAGCGTGAAAGAAACCTGTAAAAATCCAGCCCAAAATAAACTAGATCAAAATAGACTAGCCCAAAATATTGTTTCATTTTTTTTTGGATCAGTGAAGAATTGGGTGCTCAAAAATTTCAAACTCGGATCACAGAATGTTTATTATAGATTTGTTAAAGGGAGAGCAAAATATAATCCGAGGAGAGCAAAACTCGTAACCGACTCGTTAACTAGGACTAACTCGGTATATTTTTACTCAGACTAAAACACCCTCAATTATTACATGAACTCTTCCCACACTTCTAACCAATAACCTGGTAAAGATAATGTATATCGTTTTCCAATTTTTCTTTTAGTCGTTCTGATGATAACGATGGTTTTTACATCTTTTTTCATTTTAATTGACATTTTCTTAAAATCCTATCAATTAATTTTATGTCATCAACATCAACCTGATCCAGTGGTAGTATGGATTGAATGATGGGTATAATGAAAACATCATAAAGAATTTCTTTACAAATCAAGGAGATTAATTTATTACAGGTAATATCGAAGAAGTTGATAGTGGTGTTAGGGCTTGATGCGAAGTACTTGGGGCTGAATATGTGGTGGTAATTTTGTCTGTTTCTCGTTTTAATTAAGTCCTCTTACTGTTCTTTCCAGTTGACATTTTTAATGAAATCTTCATGAGTTACTATTTAAGTTAGTATTAGTGGTTGCAAGTATTAATTAGGTAAAGGAGGGTTTGTACCCCTAATATTCTAGAACTTAGGGAATAAGATTAGTTAGAATTGTTTGTACCCCTAATATTCTACACAAATAAATGGGCTAACCTAGGCCTACAAAGCTCCTACTACTAGCAAAGAAGGGTTCATTGGGATTGAGGTGCCACGTCATCACATGAGCCACGTCAGCAAAGTGGGTGACATGTCAGCATTGCACTGAGTTCCGCAGTGCCACGTCAGAAGAACTGATGATGTGGCGGCAAAGCAGGTGCCACGTCAGCATAGGTGATGATGTGGCGGGTGCCACGTCAGCGCAACGCAGAGACTCCCATAGTGACACGTCAGCAACCAAGATGACTTGAAGGTGCCACGTCAGCGGATCGAGGGACACGTCAGAAGACAAGATGACGTGGCAGGTGCCACGTCAGCAGGTCGAATGCCACAACACAAGTGCCACGTCAGCAATGTGAGTGCCACGTCAGTGGCAGCCGATGATACGGACCGAGCCGGCGGCCCAAGCGAGCGGACCGAGCTGGCGGCCCAAGCGAGCGGCAATCGGCTGCGATTAATCGACGAGTAATTGGAAATCAGACGATTAATCGCCAGCAGGAGAAATTTCGGCGTACGGCGATGCAACTTAAATCTGTAGTCCCGATTCGGTGTGACACGACGCAGCTTAATTCCGCGGCCCTTAGATGATTACACCCACTTCTCTAACACTTACGGTTATCCACCCCATTGTAATTCCTTAACCATAATGGAAGTTTGGGAATATTCGGGAGCCATGCGGGGATCAATGCCAGAGCCATGTAACCATGCAGTCATGCAGGAGAATAATGGCAGGGAGGCATGTAGGGCCAGTTACTGCAAGAGGCATGCAAGGGCCAGTTATAACAACTGGCATGCAGGACCATTTACTGCAATTCATGCCTGTATCTAGAACGGAAATTGATAACCTATAAATGGATGATTTGACAACCCAAAAGGTAAGCAATCTTCCATACGAAAAACTCTTGTGAAAAATCCGATGCGACTTTAGCATCGGAGGGTTTTTTGCAGGTACCCCCTTCTCCGTAATTCTATTGAAGACCGAGACCACGGATCGATTATCAACAAAATCATCATACAAATTTCTGTGTTTGGGGTAGAAGTAATTTTACCATACAAACAGTGGCGCCGACTAAGGGGATTCGTATAAAACAATCGTGTTTTATCATTGAGATAGGTGCGTCAAAAGCTCAGAAATCATGCCACGAATTTTCATGCAAAAATCAACAAAAAAAAAAAAAAAAAAGATCCGGTGACGAATCTCAATATCGCCCGAGAAAGACTTCTTTGGTCGTTGTTTTAATCAAAAAATGGTGATGGTCCACTAGAATCTATTTCCAGTTCGTATTGTTAGTGGTGGAATCACTTTCTAGTTCGTGTTGCTGTAAACATCAATGAGCAGTTAGTGCCATTTAAGTTATATTGAAATTGTGTATACAATTGTATAAATAGTGAGGAGCAGAAATGAAAAAGTGAGGTAGCCAAGAGGGGGGAGAGAAAAGGAGATTGTAATTCAAACACCAATAAAAATTACTCCCCAAGGGGACTCATCCGTGGACGTAGGCACATCTTGCCGAACCACGTAAAAACCAATGTCACTTTTATTTGTTCTTCAATTCTCCCCAACCCTAAATTCACACCAAATAATCTATTCATCGTGTAATAAATATTCCATGTGGATCTTCTGGTTGTCAAATGTCGTACCCGTTCCGAAGAAGAATGGTAAAATTCGTGTCTATATCGATTTTACTGATTTGAATAAAGCATGTTCAAGTGATCCGTACCCGCTGCCACGGATAAGAGATTTGGTGGATGCAACCGCAGGGTATGGGAGACTGTCATTCATGGACGGTTTTTCTGGGTATAACCAAATACCTTTGCTCGAGGACGATCAAGAGCATAATGCGTTCGTATTTGAAAAGAGGAGTTTCTTGTTATACTATGATGCCGTTCGGGCTAAAGAACGCAGGGAGACCTACCAGCACTTGGTGGACCATATGTTCAAGGATCTAATGGAAGTATATATCGATGATATGGTAGTGAAATATTATCAAACGGAATCGCATCTTCTTGATCTGCAGAAGACGTTCAATATCTTAAGACAATATCGTATGAAGCTCAATACGGCAAAATGTTCATTCAGGCTGTGATCGAGAAAGTTCCTCGGATACTTGATGACGAACAGGGGAATCGAGGCGAATCCGGAGCAAATCAGAGCCATCAGAGAAATGCCATCCCCAAGGACGAAGAAGGAGGTCCATAATCTGGCGGGACGATTAGCAGATTTAAACCGTTTCATTTCACGCTCGTCGGATCGATTCAAGCCATTCTTTGACGTTTTGAAAAAAAGCGGTGAATTTTGGTTGGACGGATGAGTGAGAAAAGGATTTTGATGAGATCAAGCGATTTGTCAACTCCCCCGAGTTTTGGTGAGTCAAAAACTGTACACTGTCGGAGTTTATCCGGGCCGCAACGAAGAAGCATTTGTGAGTGCGGTCTTTGTTTTATTCTGGACCCACATGAAAAACCCTGTTTACTTAAGTCGAAGAAATCCTTGTGAGGCGGAAACACGGTATAAGAAAATTGATAAGATAGCGGTTGCACTTTTCCACGCATCTCGTCTCCCTCATGCCTTATTTCCAAGGAGGAAGATCGTATTCTACCTTAATACCTTGAAAGAATCTGGAACGTGCTTTGATGATTCCAGTCGACTAGCCATATGGTCAAATTTTCTTGGGGCGTATGAGATCAAGTACGAAACCAGAACTGCAGAGAACGGACACGCCCTAGCTGCGCTGCTAGAAGATTTTCCTGTGGACGATATAGAAATGGTTGTTGGCGAAGAAGAAGAGCTGTTAAAACCCATAGAGCCAGTCACTGATCAGACTGGGGGCGAGTCCGAAATGGAGATCGATACACCACAACCATTATGGACTCTATTGCGATGGGTCATCGAACGTGGGTGGTGCTGGAGTCGGATGCGTCATCCTTACTCACGAAGGTTCGAGGATCGAGAAAGCGACCAGGCAGGGTTTTAAAGCACCAAACAATGAAGCTGAATATGAAGTTGTAATAATCGGTTTAAAAGTTTTCAAACAGTTAGATGCGAAGAATGTGATGTTGGTGACTGATTCCATGCTGGTAGTTAACAAGTTTCTGGGGACCTACAGATCCAAGGAAGAGAGAATGGCTCTGTATTTGGATCATATGAGTGGGTATTCCGAGTAGACTACAATCTGCCTCCGCAGTCGAAACTGATAGGCTACGCGCTGAGAGGCAGTGGGTATTCTGAGTAGACTACGTGATGATGTAGCTGGCAAATGAGTTCGACCGATTTTCTATTGGGCAGCGACCGCGGTTGGAAAACAGCATGAGATGCTTTAGCATATCTTTCTTCCTTGATAAACCGATACCACCCGTTTCGTTGTAGTGGATTTCCAAGAGTTACCTAGCATCTCCGACAACAATTTTATTCTGGCTATCGAACACGCTAGTGGGGGAGAGAGGGAAGCTACATCAGTGCAGGGAGGTACTGAGAACATTAACAGCAATATGGATGTTGACAGTCAAGCGAAACTCTACAACATCAAGTAAAATGGAACGGAGGAAGTAACAAATTCTGTTACCAAAAATATAAAGGATAAAATATCACCAATTAAGATCGAAAATGCTATATTACCAGCTTAATCTAACACCTAGTTGACCGCATATCTGATGTGGAGGGCTAATCTGTCTTTTCAAATCCATGATTGATGACGCGGCTATTCCAGCATGTATAATATGACAAATAATCAAACAGAAACGAAAATTGAAGTTCGTATTTCCCTCTCCACCTTTCCGCTTTCTCTCCTGGTTAATTTCTTATGTCTTTCCTGGGAACTGAAGTTACCGGCACCTTGTTGATTTTATTCTTTTGAATAGATTCTCCTTATTTATACTAATTATCTCGTCATTAATCAAAAATTTATCTTTTGAAACTACTGCAAAAGCTTCTGTGGTTATCGATCTTGCCGATTTGATTCGATGAATCCTCAGATAAATTTTCAGAAGCTTCGTCAACCTGTAACTGAATTACGTTTTAGCAAGTTCTCAAATAACCAACCATTTCTCCGATTTATATACTAATAAATAGTTTGGAGGTTTCATAGAGATCCTGATCCACTCTAAGAACATGTATCTGATGTTTGAAGGGTGGATTCAATATCTTATATCTATCCGGTTCACCTTGCTAGTCTTCTTTCTTCTTTTTTTAGTTCGATGACATGGAAAATTAAAAAGTTTACCTATCACCTACATGTATTGTCCACGTATGCAAAGCTGTCAACTAGCTGTTAGGCAGCTGGTCATGTAGCAGAATCGAATTAAGATAACCAATAGTTTCACCAAAAATACACTTCTTTAATATATTTGGAAACAAAATTTGATGGAATCGATGTATAGCAAAGACATGTGTCAGGACATGATTTGTCCCCATGCCCCCATCAAAAAACGACCCCATCAAATATTTTCCCATGAGAATGTGTTGGTTCCAAAGAATTAAAAGAACAGAAAATAGCAAATGTGGAGTCGGAACATTGAAAATTGAAAAAAAGAATGGAGCTAGGTAGCTAATAACTTAGCTTCTTACATAATAAATTACAATCCAAACTTTTGATTATGCATATCATCCTACATATATGCCAATTAAAAGCGGTATTAACAATCTAACATTCGGTTATCTTTGATGTATTTGTTGTCGGTGCCTTACGGATATTGCTTAATTTTAGTGCGTATAATCTGCTCTCCTGTGGATTCGATCTTAGAAGAAAAAGAACACGTTTGCAAAATTGATTGCATTGAAAAAAAGAAAGAACAGAGTCATCGAGAGGGAAAGCCAAGAATGAAGCTCTCGAGAAAAGAATTTCTCGAGCTAGTAACTCGCAAATCGCAAACTTAATGATGATTTACAAAATGAGAAGAATGTTAAGAATCCTGTAATTGATGTTGGATATTTTCAATATCTTAGAAAATAAAATGGTTTTCTGTTTTGGTTTACCACTATGATGGGGAAGTGTTCTGTGTTGGATAAACACAATGGATGTTAGTTGGAGATGAAGAGACACCTTTAATAGGTGTGATGGTTCATAAAGACAACCATTCCCAATAGACACCTTATGTGTCTTTTGGAAGTGAAGAGGCATCTCAATAGGCATGAATATCCCTATAAATAGTGAAGGCATTCTCCCATTCTAAACAATCAATTCAACCTGTTTTCTCTCTTTCTAAAGCATCATCAGAATTCTTTCTAGTGTGTTCTTGATTGGGTCAAGGGGTGCAAACCTTGAATCCAATTTCTCTGTTGTAGGGGTTTCATTGTATCCTGAAGGAATTATTTGCATACATTTGCAATCGCCAATTGATATTGGGAGGGTAGAAATAATCGTCTAAAAGAAATCGTATGAGCCTTGAAAGCTTTTGAGTACAACAATTTCTTTTGTGTGTTATTTCATCCTCCGTTTTTACCCAAAATTTCCAACAGTTTTTAGACAATTAAATTCGACAGAGGATGAAATTTTTATTCAATTTTATAAGAACGTTTCCTGGTTGATTTTTGGAATGAAAGAAGTTGGTTCTTATTTTCCATACACGGGATATGTGGGTTAATGGGATTAGGTTTTCTGATCGATTTGAGGCATCTTTCGTCTGTAGAAGAAACAAGGATGAGTGATGCACCGATACATCTATTGAAGAGATGAAGACAAAGAACGGTTGGTGCCTTGGTGGAACATGATTTTGTCATCATGTTTAAGATAAGTATCTAATTTCTTTATCCACTGACATATTGAGTTTTTAATATCACTTAATATGTGTTTCCGTTCTTATGATGATGGTGTGATTCATGCACTTTTGAAATGACTAATGATTTAAGCATTAAAATTTTGATTATTAGTAAGACTAATAGCATGAATATGATTGCATCCATTTGTGTATTTCCCAAGAACTAACTATTGGAATTTGAAACCCAAGATTCATGCATTAAATTTATCTGTATGAATTGACGTTTGCTTATATGCGAAGACTACTAGTCACATATGTATACATGCACTAGAAATTTTATATTTCTGTAGCTTTTTAAAATCAGGAGATATGAGATATTCTCCCATTATATGCCATTTAATGCGAAGGAAATGATGCATAAATGTTTCTAAACGAAAGCATGTTTCATGACATTTAGTTGCATTTATGGATTTGAAAATTATCATGAAATGGGGGAGAATTTGTATGAGAATGTCATATAAAATTTTCTAGTCGGTAGGTTATTTTATAACCAAAATCATCAATAATTTTTGAGATAACAAATTTTATGATATGAGTATAATTCTTGCAAAAAGAATTATAGGTTCCAAAATTTGGAAGTTGGCATGTCTTAAATGACATCGAAAAAATGGAATACCGGTGAATATGTAACGTATTGGAAGATTGGGCGCGCGACCAAATATCCAACAATGAGGTGTTACGATATTACCGATGCATAAATTATAAACATTTGGATTACATAATGTAAAATGTTAAATAGACATTGTATATGTTTTTGGGTATAAATTTGTAGAAGATTGGGCATGAGTAGAGGAGTTACTCATCGTAATAATGTGCTTGTTGAAATAGCAAGTAAGTTGCCTACAAATTTTCTATGCCTCTAATGTATGCAAGTCTATAATGACTTCTTGTGAATTAACCGTAAATGTTAATTAGGATCACTAGAGAAGTTACAATTATTTTGTAAAATTAAATAGGAACATTTTTAATAATGTTGTCAAAATTGATTGCATAAATGGATGCAATTAATGAGGAGGAATGGCTTAGAACCTAACTTGTAGAGATCCCATTTTTGGAAGAAGCCATCTCAAGCGGTCTAGATTAATTGTGAATCAGGCTATGATCTATAACGTCTCTAACAAAGACTTATAATGAAAGGTCAAGACATACAAGTCTTGTACATTGAACGGTAAGTCAATTACTCAAGAAATGAGTAATTGCAGTTAGCCATTGAAACGGAGAAATCTTGACAGACATATTTATGGAAAGTCTCCCAAAGGAAATGTTTTCAATGAAGTATAAAGAAATGGGACTAAAAGATACATGAAGGAAGGTTGATCTCCCATAGCGAGAAACCCAACCTATGTTTTGAAAAAGATAAACAAGGTTCAATGTGGTACCAACAAGTTATGGATAGAGATTATGGAGCACTAATATAAAACTTCCCATTTCTAATTAGTGCTGGGTTCTGCAAGAAAATAGGATGGATGTAAATCCTTAATGAGTCTGTGATTAGTAAAAGGTGTATCGCGAAACACCTTGAGACTTACCTATATGAGTATGGAAATCGGGCCGTTTCCTAAGAGAAGAAGACCGTTCTCTAAAGAAGACTCATGAATCAGGATATAAGCACATGGCCATTAACGTGCAGCTACAGAACACATGATTTATGAAATCAATATGTGTGGGGACTCGGTTTTATCATAAAGGGATACTTGGTTCAAGATTTTGGTTTCACCATAGAATCTCGATAAGGCTTTGAGTTTCTTACACTAAGTGAAGGTTCAAATCCAAAAGATACCTATCATTTATGTGTTGATTTCAACGATGATGCTTAGTCTCAATTTAGCTTGAACTACGTTGGCTTGATCCCACTCGGGTACGTAGGCGATCACTTGTGTGATGCGGCCACTACGATTTAAAAGTTTTGTTTTATTTTTTATTTTCATGTTTTGGTTATTGAAAATAGGGGAGATTGTTGGATATTTTCAATATCTTAGAAAATAAAATGGTTTTCTGTTTTGGTTTACCACTATGATGGGGAAGTGTTCTGTGTTGGATAAACACAATGGATGTTAGTTGGAGATGAAGAGACACCTTTAATAGGTGTGATGGTTCATAAAAGACAACCATTCCCAATAGACACCTTATGTGTCTTTTGGAAGTAAAGAGGCATCTCAATAGGCATGAATATCCCTATAAATAGTGAAGGCATTCTCCCATTCTAAACAATCAATTCAACCTGTTTTCTCTCTTTCTAAAGCATCATCAGAATTCTTTCTAGTGTGTTCTTGATTGGGTCAAGGGGTGCAAACCTTGAATCCAATTTCTCTGTTGTAGGGCTTTCATTGTATCCTGAAGGCATTATTTCGCATACCTGTTGCAATCGCCAATTGATATTGGGAGGGTAGAAATAATCGTCTAAAAGAAATCGTATGAGCCTTGAAAGCTTTTGAGTACAACAATTTCTTTTGTGTGTTATTTCATCCTCCACGCAGAACTCGTTCTCCTCATCATGAATAGCAAAAAGCCGATCACAACACCACCTATTGAGAAGATCTCGAATTGAACCAACTTCACTTCTTGCAATCCTAAATGTTAAAATTCATTGATCTAGACCATCATATTCTTAAAAAAAATGAAAATTTCCCTTTTTTTCTTTTTGACATTTCACAGTGAAATAATTTGGGCCGGTTCTGCTCAAGAGAGAGGTCCGTTGGGGTGGAACTGTCCTAAATGGACAAGAATTCCTAAATGGCAGGTACTATCCGGTATCAGAATAAGAAATAGAATGCCTAGACATCTAGCTTTCCTAAATTGAAAAAGAATTTTATAGGGAAAATTGGGGATAATCCCCAGAAACTGGAATCCCGGGGCATATCCCCAAGATAGCAGTCAATTTTGGGCATATCCCCAAGTTTCCCAATTTTAAACAAGTTTAAGAATTCTAAACAAGTTTCTTTATCTGAGACTCTGATGGTTCCGTGGAGTATATATACGCCAGACGCATTACTTGTACTTAATATTAGTCGCATAAAGGGTTGAGACTGAATGTTGAAAACCCCAACTGGAAACATGGGAACCCAAACAGACAAGGTGAGATTCAATGTCAGAGGTAAAATATTTGAAACTACTGCTACAACTCTTGCAAGTGTGAGCCGAAATTCAATGTTTGGAGCTATGTTTGATTATGAACGGAACCATCAACCAACAGAAGTTAACAAAGAATACTTCATCGATCGCAACCCAGATTGCTTTTCTGTTTTTCTTGATCTTCTGGCAACAGGTGAGCTTTATGTCCCCCATCACATACCTGACAAATTACTTTATAGGGAAGCTCACTATTATGGTCTTCTTGATAATGTTAGAAGTGCAAAGTGGGGTAGTTTTGTTAGTAACCGATTAAGGTTAGCACACACTGTTAGAGGTCAGGCTCCTGGGAATTGTAATGCAATTAGAGCAAGTCCGGATGGAGGTTGTGCTATTGCTCATGGTGGCATTGTTCGTATATATGATTGGATGCACGAAGAACATCTACCCTTAAATCTTGACTATCAAAGAGTTAATGATATTGGGTGGATTGATTCAGATAATATCGTGATGAGTGTTTGCCAAACCTTACGTAGTGGAGTTGGAGGAATGGGTATTTTTAGTTCATCAACAGGGGAACTGAGGCACAGATTTCAGATAAAAGATGAAGAAGATGAGGTCCAAGGCTTTGCTTCTGGAGCTTTATGTTTCAACTCTGATAGTAGAAAGATATTTGCTAGTTGTATAAAAACAAGTAATGAGGGAATTGGGTTGTGGGATCAAGTTACCGGAAAACAGCTTGATTTTTTTGAGTCGTCGGATGGTTTCTGCTTTGGTAATGCTAATAAGATTCAATGGTTAAATGGAAGTAATTGTTTGTTCGTCAACAGTTGGTTCAATAATAAACTTCGCATCAATCTTTTGGATTTTAGAGATAAAAGAATAGTTTGGAATTGGTTTGATGATGGTCAAAAACCTTCTAGTATTTTTCATCTTGTGGTTGATGCAATTCCAATGGTTGTTGATGCAGTTCCAATGGAGGAAAGTAATTCGGTTTGTGTGGTTACTAAAAATGAGGATTTGGGATTCCTAGATTTGAGAAGTAACAGAGAAAGCGTGAGATGGAATTCGTTTCGTAGGATGAAAGACGCCAAAAATCATCATTCTAAGTTAACATTGCATGGAGGGCAACTTTTTTGTTCCCTGTATGATAACATATCTGTATATTTTGGTGGTCATGATCGATGGGTTTTAACATCTAGTCTTGAAAGAAGTCAAGGTGGTTCGATTCGCGACTTTTCAATTGGTGGTGATCGGCTTTTTGCGCTTCATAGTGAGCAGAATGTGTTTGACGTGTGGGAGACTCCATCTGCCCCAATAATAACTGATAGATATATGGTATAGGCTCGTTATCTTGTAATGCCTATATAAACAGTCGCTAGTAACAAGATAGTACAACAGCGAAGACATATATTGATTTTGTTAGTGCAACTAACCGATTCACCTTAAAACCATGTTTCTAGTTCTGTGAAAATTATTTAGATTCGTTTTAATTTGTAATATGATTTTAATCATAAATGAGTGTCTTTTAATATGCACACAAGAGTGAGTTTGCTTCACAACTTGTCCTGGATCTTTTAAACTTTTGTACGTACCTTAGTAATCTTTTGACATGCATCACTGAAAGACAAAAAAGTGGGAAACCGCAAATGTCAAAGCAAGAAAAAATAAGGTTTGAGTCATTTTTCATACGCATCATCCTAAACTTCTTGAATATAATCCATTTAAACGTTTTGTTACGCATCATATCCTTCAAAAAAAAAAAAAAAAAAAAAAAAAAAAAAAAAACTTACTCACTCGACTCAGCCTAAGAGCATCTCCAACGGGACATCCGTTTCCTTCCTATTCGGATGGGTAAAATTGCTCTTTTTCATTAAAACTTTCCTTGGTTTTAGGAAGATCAAAATTATCATCTCCAACCGTCTACAATTATGAAGAAGTAATTTTACAGTTGTCATGTGTTCATACGCAGGGAGTTTTATTTTTGCTAAATACTAGGGAATTTGATTGTCTAAATCCTCTAACAGATCCTCTAAAACAAGAGGATGGGCTAGAGGATGTATTACCAACCGACTGCCATGTAAGCTTCACATCCTCCTGTTAAATTCCCGTTGGAGATGGTTTTTTGGAAAAAGTAGCTTAATCCGTGAAAAGAGGAACATCACATCCTCTCATTGGAGATGCTCTAACAACTGTCCTAGACATCGACATTAACAGGGAGTTGGGGGAGTTGAGTGTAGTGGGGGTGTTAGGTTTTTTCCCGTTAGTTGTGGGGGAGTTCGAAGGAGTCTCTCAAAATCCCCGTTAGTCATGAGAGAGTTCAGAAGAGTTTCCCAAACTCCCTAGGAAACCCCCCGTTAGACGTGGGAGAGTTTGGAACTTGAACTCCCTGTTAGTGGTAAATCCCTAGAATGCTAGGGAGTTGGTTATTTTGGGGAGTTCTGGAGAGTTGATAGTGTATTTTTTCTTGTGCACAAATCTCTCAAAAAGAGTAGAGATTTGGGGAGAGTTTAGTCGGAGAAAAACATAGGATAAAGAAAAGGAAATCCTTCAGCTTTTAGGTATGCTTTTTTTCTCATTTTTTTTTTTTTATTATTTGATCTCCATGATTGTTTATAGTTTGTTTTGTGTACTATTTTGATTGTTTTTCATATTAGGTTTTGGGGTTTATTCCGAAAAGGATTTATAAACAATCAAAACCCTCTTCTTCACTCTTTGTCAAAAACCCTGATCGCCAACATCAAGCTCGATATGTTGTCTCCCCTGAGATTAGCTGTAGAGTTTTACCACTAAATGGAGGATTAGTTGATAATTCATTAACCAAGCGTACGGTGTGATTATTCAACAAAAACACCAACTAGTAAGATGATTATTCCCCTGAGATTAGCTCTTCCCCATCTGCACTCATCGCCTCATCTAATTTTCTTTAATGTCTGCAATGCTTTAGTTCATCGCCATACTGTAGCCTCAAACACACTCAAATACCTCGCTCTTGCCTCCTTATTCCACCAGTACCGGAACCCATATGCTCCATTCATTTGTTGCTTCATTTCAGCTACACTGGCCAAGGCATATAAACCATTCCCTGCAATGAGCAGTGCTTCTTCTCTGTTATGTACCTGCCATTCCCTGCATTTCTAAATGCTTAAAGTACAAATGCATTCTCAACTTAATAACCAGTTTTGGTCGATGGTTATCCATTAACCATTATCATCACCCTCCTACGAAAAGTTTTTTTTTTTTTTTTTTTGTTTCAGAACTTTCCAACCTCAATAACTGTTGAGTTTGAAGTTTGAAGTTATGTTCTGTGCGATGATTATCCATTAACCATAATCATGTTATTTGCACTTCTTATGAGTTTTAAATTTTGAACTCTCTCAAACTCCCCCAAAATCCCACTAATAAACTCTCTCAAACTCCCTATACTCCCCCAAACTCCATGAACTCAAAAACACCAAACTCTTTCAAACTCCCTACAGTCTCTCAAACTCTCTCAAAATCCCCAAGATTCAAAATACACTAAACTCCCCTAACTCACTCGAGGACTAACCCCTGTAAGTTTAGAAAGCCGTCTACAGGCGTTGTAATCTATATAGAAATACTGCTTTTTGTCTAGAGCCTATATCAAGTTTCTTTTCTTCTTTATATCCGTCTTGGTAACTACTCCCTCTGTTCTTAAATAATAGGATGGTTTCATGTACAAATTACACATGAAACCAGCCTATTATTTAAGAACGGAGGGAGTACAAGACTAGAAATACTGCTTTAGGTGGGGCATTGAATGGCGGTGCGTTGTACTATGATGAAAAACAATAAAACGGATCTTGGCCGGTTCTGTTCAAGAGAGAGGTCCGGGGAACATGCCCAATACCTATTCGACCGACTTGTACTTGATATTAGTCGCATAAGGGTTAAGCCTGAATGTTGAAAAACCCAACCGAAAATATGGGAACCCAAACAGACAAGGTGACATTCAATGTCAGAGGTAAAATCTTTGAAACTACTGCAACAACTCTTGCAAGTGTGAGCCGGAATTCAATGTTTGGAGCTATGCTTGATGATGAATGGAACCTTCAGGCAACAGAAGTTAACAAAGAATACTTCATCGACCGCAACCCGGATTGCTTTTCTGTTTTACTTGATCTTTTGGGAACAGGTGAGCTTTATGTCCCTCCTCACATACCTGACAAATTACTTTACAGGGAAGCTCACTATTATGGTATTCTCGATCACATAAGAAGTGCAAAGTGGGGTAGTTTTGATGGTAACCGATTAAGTTCAGCGTGTAGGGTTAGTGGTCAGCCTCATGGGAATTGTAGTGCAATCAGAGCTAGTCCTGATGGAGGCTGTGTTGTTGCTCACGGAGGCAATGTTCGCGTATACGACTGGATGCTTCAAGAGCATCCGCCATTAAATCTTGATTACCAAGTAGTTAACGATATTGGGTGGATTGATTCAGATAATATATTAGCCAAAACTTAAGTAATGGAGTTGGAGGAATGGGTCTTTTTAATTCATCGACAGGGGAATTGAGACACAGATTTCAGTTAAAAGATGAAAAAGATGAGGTCCAAGGCTTTACTGCTGGAGCTTTATGTTTTAAGTCTGATAGTAAGACATTTGCTAGGTGTAATGGTGTATTAAAACAAGTAATGACGGAATTGGGTTGTGGGATCAAATTACCGGAAACCAAATTGATTTTTTTGAGTCGTCGAATGGTTTGCGTCTCGGTAATGCTACTAAGATACAATGGTTGAATGATAGTAACTGTTTATTTGTTTATACTTCTGACCAAATTAATAGTTGCATATATCTTTTGGATTTCAGAGACAAAAGTATAGTTTTGTCTAGGGGCATGGGTGATAAAGCTTCCGGTAGTTATTTTTATGTTGTTGATGCAGTGCCAATGGAAGAACGGAATCGTTTTTGTGTGGTTCTTAACAATTAAGATTTGGGATTTGTAGATATGAGTGTTGGAGAAAATGAGTTTTAATTAAAAGGTTTTATTGTTTTGGTGTGGTTTGATCTAATGAACTAGGGGTCTAAGGATATTCACTCATTTTTGGGTGAATGAAGTGGAACCTTTAGTCCCACATTGTGGAAAACTAAAGAGGAGATCCACTATATAATCATACACTTATGTATGTATTGGAAAACGTGGGTGGAGCGGGTTGCCAAAAATACATGTTTGGACCCATGCGATATGCGCGTATGACATGCACCAAGTCCCTTTTCTACACGGATTTATTTTTGATGAGTTTTTATGGTAAATTTCTTATACGTGTTTTACTTGTTTTTGAAGAAAACCAAAACCTAACTTGATTTGCAAGTATTTCATCCTATAAATACAACTCGAAATTCTGTTTTCAAAACACACAAAAAGTAATTCTTTTAATCATCTTTTTCTTTTGTTTGTGCGGCGTTTCACTTCCATCCTCGTTGCTGAGTTTAAGAGTGGGTAACTTGCGTTGTGCTAATTCAAGTTATATCGGGCAGTCTTATCCTGGACACATCTTCGCTTTGAGGGGTTTATCATTACTCAAATCGAGTATACCCACGAACTAATGTGTTAAGGGAAACTTGTTGAACTTGTGATTCTGCCCTCATCAAGGAGTTTCGGTAGAATTGTTTCACATTAGTTCTTTACATATTATTTTTGATACATCTATCGTGTTGTTCATTGTTCCAAGATCCCAACAATGAGAAGTACCACAAAACACATTAGATGGAATTCCTCCAAATGAATCAAAGACGTCGAAAATTCTCATCCTAAGTTAAAATTCCATGAAGGGCAAGTTTTTTGTTCCATGAATGATAATAAGATATTTGTGTATTGTGGTGGTCTTGATCAATGGGTTTTAACTTCTAGTCTTGGAAGAAGTCAAGGTGGTTCAATATGGGATTTTTCAAATGGTGGTGATCGGCTCTTTGCTCTTCACAGTGAGGAGAATGTGTTTGACGTGTGGGAAACTTCATTAGTCCCCAGTTATTGATGAAACAGTTGGTAGCAGTAACAAGATACAAAAGTGAAGAAATTGTATATATAATTTGAGTAGAAATTGTTGGCCTCACATTGAAACTTAGGCCAAAAGCTTGAATTCTAGAGCTCCTGGCCTCCGACCAATAAAAATCGAGAGTTATATTCTGTTTTTGATGCACACGGATTTTGTGAAGGTACCGACTACCTTCCCACCAAAATGCAAAACCCTAATCTTCACTCGTTGCTTCCCTTCTCCTTTGCTCTCTTTCTTTCTCATGAAACCTACTGTTGATGGTGGTTTTTAGCTTAGGGTTAAAATCGTAAAACAGTAAACCCTAGCAGACAGTAATGTCACAACATTTAAAGTAACAAGAATTTACTAAGCACATTTACTGAAACCTTATTTGTGTCCCTAAATAATTACCGGGGTAATTTTCAAATTAGGGTTACGACAAGCCAAACCCTAATTCCCGCGTGTGCCAATGACAAATCATGTCAGCCACACCGACCGTGCCAAAGCATGCCAACTATGCTAGCCGCACCTCTATGCCAATGGCAAATCATGCCAGCCACACCGACCGCGCCAAAGCATGCCAACCATGATAGCCGCACCTTTGTGCCAATGAAAAATCACGCCAGCCACACCGACCGAGCCAAAGCATGCCAACCATGCTAGCCGCACCTCTGTGCCAATGGCAAATCATGCCAGCCACACCGACCGCGCCAAAGCATGCCAACCATGCTAGCCTCACCTCTGTGCCAATGGCAAATCATGCCAGCCACACCAACCGCGCCAAAGCCTTCCAACCATGCTAGCCGCACCTCTGTGCCAATGGAAAATCATGCCATCCACACTGACCACGCTAAAACCATGCCAGCCGCACCTCTGTGCCAATGACAAATCATGCCAGCCACACCGACCGCGCCAAAGCATGCTAGACGCACCTCCGTGCCAATGGAAAATCATGCCAGCCACAAAGACTGCGCCATGCCAAACGCACCTCTCCATGGCCCCATGCCGCGCCACCATACTGGCCTTCACTACGCGGGTATCAAAACGAAGGCGTGCAACAGTCAACGGTTTCCCTTCAATCCCAGGGACAAATCCTGGCCGCCTAAGGTTACCAAATGCCCTTGCCTTGGCCCTAGCCACGCCATACGCCCATGGCAAACCCTTGGCCCCACATGCCAAGCCAAAATCGTACCTAGCCAAAGCTAGCCACGCCCAAGGCAAACCCTTGGCCCCACATGCCAAGCAAAACCAAACCTAGCCAAGCTAGCCGCGCCATGCCAAACACACTTTGCCTTGGCCCTAGCCATGCTAGTCATATCATGCCAAGTCAAACGCCCTTTCCTTGGCCCTAGCCACGCCATACGCCCATGGAAAACCCTTTGCCCCACATGCTAAGCCAAAACCAAACCTAGCCAAGCTAGCCGCACCATGCCAAAAACACTTTGCCTTGGCCCTAGCCATGCTAGTCACATCATTCCAAGCCAAACGACCTTGCCTTGGCCCTAGCCATGCCATACGCCCATGGCAAACCCATTGCCCCACATGTTAAGCCAAAACCAAACCTAGCCAAGCTAGCCGCACCATGCCAAACACACTTTTCCTTGGCCCTAGCCATGCTAGTCACATCATTCCAAGCCAAACGCCCTTGCCTTGGACCTAGCCACGCCATACGCCCATGGCAAACCCTTGGCCCCTCATGCCAAGTCAAAATCGCACCTAGCCAAAGCTAGCCACGCCCAAGGCGAACCCTTGGCCCCACATGCCAAGCCTAACCACAACCTAGTCGCGCCACCTGTTGGCCTTCCCTACGCGGCCACCAAATCGAAGGCGTGCAACAATCAACGGTTGCCCTTCAATCCCAGGAAAAAATCCTAGCCATCCAAGGTTATCATAGGACACATGGTAACCTTTGGCTCGAAAACCTAAGTTTGGCCACGCCAAACCTTGGCATGCCAACCTAGCCGCGCCACCACATTGGCCCTCACTACGCGGCTACCAAAACGAAGGCGTGCAATATCCCAGGAGAAAATCCTAGCCATCCAAGGTTACCAGATGACACATGGTAACCTTTGGCCTGAAAACCTAAGTTTGTCCACGCCAAACCTTGCCATGCCAACGGCATGCCAACCAAGCCGCGCCACCACGTTGGCCCTCACTACGCGGCTACCAAAACGAAGGCGTGTAACGATCAACGGTTTCCCCTCCTCTCAAGATGCAAAATTGATCGGTTGTCAGCCGACACAAAAATAATTCACTTTCCTACTCAATAATATATGAATGAAGTATGTGATAAGAAAGAGTTCGTATCCACAGAGAGGCAATTGTAGTTATTTCGTAATCAATTTCTTAAAGTAACCGATTGGGGAGGATTTCTGATATCTATGTAAGCAATAAAAGTAAATTAAAAACAAAGTAGATTATAGCAATTAATCAATGGAGAGAGATATTGGTCAAGGAATTCATCTTCAATCTTAGACATGTGCTTGCATATATGATTAGAATTACGATTTAATCTCTTGTGTTATCAAAAGCCTAGAGAATCAAGAAAGCAAGATAATCTATTAATTTCTCAAGTTCATCAACACACACATTAGGGCTGCGTATGTGAATTCTACCTAAAGAATAACCTAACGCCTTGCGCTAATCAAGTTCAATTCCTAGGAGCATTAAGTTTCGAAATAGGGCTAATCAATGCAATTGTCATGCGTTGCGCAAAACAATTCGGACAATGGTCAAACTCTACATATGATTACGAGAGTGTATCACTACAAACCGTAAACATATCATGCTACTTGTATTCAAGGTTATCGCTTGATGAAAAACCCTAAAATAGCTATGGACTAAGATACAAGTTCAATTAATTAGCCACTTAACTAATCAAACACCATAATCCTATCACAATACTTCAATCATGTGATCCTAAAAACCGCAGAGAATTGAACGATAAACAAGAGAGAAAACTATAATACATAAGGCAAACACAAGTTTAAGAAATCGGACTACATCCTTAACCAATAATAGAGAATTTAGCTACTCATAGCTATGGAGTTCATCACAAAATATCGATGGAATAAAGAAGAAGACGAACAAAAGCAAACCCTAGTTGTGCCACCAAAAACGGCTCTCCAAAGTTCCAAGAATAAGATATGAGATGAAATTCCAAAAGTTGTAGAATTCCTCTTTTTATAGCCTTTCCTCCCTTCCAAAATTAGGTCAAGCCTTCAAAGTCCATTAGATGTAAATCCACCAAGCCCACGAGAGAGAGAAACCCATGTAGAAAATATGTCCAAAAAGTCGTCGCCGGAAAATTGGTATTGTGGCCGGAAATTGGCAGGAGAAGTGCTCGGAAATCGGCTCCGGTGACCGGCAAAGTCCGCCCGGCCACCGGTCAACGAGTCAGAACGGCCGGGTCAACGGGCCAGCTCGATTCAAGTCGGTCAGACCGAGTCAGGGAGAGTCAAACCGAGTCACTTGTCAGATGAGTCAGGTAGCCAAGTTAGACCTGAGTCAGATGCTAACTCAGCTTACTTGGCTCACCTTCTTGACCAGTGCACAGGCTAGTGCACCATGATTGTGCTTCACCTAAGTCACAGCCATAAGGGCACTGCAACATCCTTCATCAAATCAACATCCCTGTGACATCATTGCATATCATTCATACAACCCAGCCTCTCAAGCAACAGCATTGCTCAGTCCATATAGCCATTTGCCCAGACACCTTGTTATTTCAGCTTACATTCCATTCCCTGCAACCAAGCCAAGTGCTCTAAACACACTCGCTCCGTAAGCTTATCAAAGATATAACCCGCAACTCAGCATCACAAGCCCTTTGTAAGCAACCTTCACCGCATTGACACAAGAACACAACCATTTTCCTTGCATTCATCCCACTCTAGCACCAACACTCGAACTAAAACTGGATTTGAAATCTCCAATTCCACAGGCAATGCCACTTCTCCCTGGCTCACTGCACACAACCAGCTTGCACAGATCCTTCCATTCTCCAGCTTCCACCAGGCTTGCAATTGTAAACAAACCCTGAATCCACCTGCCATCTCAGTCAACTTCTACCCAGCCAAAATAGCCCTGCAATCAGTGTCACCACCAGTATTCATAGCCTGCCTCATTATCTCAGCTCCAACCTACAGCCATTTTACATAATCACCACCACTGGCTCAGCCTTATTATCTTGACCCTGCAATTTGTACCTAGCCAGTTCAGCCTCCAGCTGCAGTCACACCTATAATTCACCTGCAACCCTGCCATCACCTGGCTAATTCCATATCACCACCAAACATTGCCTCACTGCACTGGAACCACCATAACTGCACATCAAGCCATCTTGTGCCTCCCTGTAATTCCCTAACCATACATCTTCACAGCATAGGTCTCAGCTACTCCATTGCAGGCCCATGTCACATCACAGCTCTATTCCACCTGAAATTTTCATGTAACAATTGACACACACCACTGAGCCATCACAGCCTTCAATCCTGCAACATTCCCTGTGACTCATGAGAACCACCCATAATAGCCTCATTAGCTCATAGCCGCATAGCGCAGCTCAACATCTTAGCCCCGCCATTGTCTGCCTCAGTCTAGCACAAACATTAACAGCTCCACTCATTTCATGTCTGAGCAGCACCTCCATATCTTCTTGCAATCAACAGAGGTTCAGGAAACCCATTCCAGTTCAGCAGCAATTTCATCTTCACCAGCTTCACACTGGCAATACCAACATCAGCACTGGATTCATGTTCTTCCCTGGACTCATTATATCACCATCAGATGCTTATACTTGCAGCTTTTCAGTCTCACCACCTGAGCCATGAAAATCACCCATTACAACCTCACTCCATAGCTCAGTGTTGTTCTCTATAACATCAACACATCCTTGTAACTTTCATTACAGCAAAACCCATTATCAATTTCATCTTTTCTTTGTTCTCCTTTCCATTTCAGGCACTCAACACAGAATCATCTTCTCCCATGTTGAATCAACAGCAGCCACCCATGAATATCTCCACAAATTCCTTCCAACAACCACATCTTGTTCTTGACAGCATACCCATTTCAGAATCTCCATCAAAACCCATTCTCTCCTGTTCAAAATCCATCCCCATCATCAACACATCATAGCCATAATTCTTGACCAAATCATCCTCGATCTGAATTCTTCTGGTCCTTCTCTTCAATCAAAACCCTAACTCACCCCCAGTTCGACCATGGCAGCAGCGGCTTCACAATACCACCAATTTCATCTATTACTCTTCACAACAATGCCTTCGATTTCTCTCAACTTCCTTCTATCACTCCACACAGGCAGCCCATTTTCTCACTTCTCTGAATTTGAGAAAAGAATGAAGAGGAAACCGAAAACTAGGGCATGGTAAGAACCAAAATTGTTATAGACACCATGCGGATTAATACAGGCCACCAGAATGACAGCCCTTATCTCTAAAACATAAACATGATGTCCCTTAACTCTCGCATGACTGCTAAAAATATTCGCCTGTGAAATGACTCTGCTCTTTTTGCTCCAATTGGACGTTTTGTCTTTCTTTTTTTCTCCGCGCGACTCCAGAATACCTAATAACTCAAAAGCAAACAGAAAGTACATAATTCACAAGAAAAATAGCAAAGAAAGCGTAACTACTAGATAGTAAATACGGTGTATTCTACACCTATCAAAAATCTCGACCGTCGAAGGTCACCAGGCTGGCAAGTTTCCCGAGCTTAACTTTCCAAGCCACTACAACGTGCTACATGTTTTCCAAAACATTCGAGACATCAACACAAACTGGGGGACCCTCTTTGGGTATTGGTTTGGAGGTTTACATCGTGCGGCGTACACTACGCCCGTCATAAGGAAGTGTCATAAGGGTGAGGCGGTTAGTAAATACGGGAAGTTATGTATGAAACGTTCATGGGACATAAAGCACATGCGTTAACAACTTTATGAGACATCAATTCCATAACGTTAGCAGTTTTATGAAAACCAGTTTCATGCGTTAACCACTTTATGAAACATCAATTCCATGCATACGGTTACCACCTCCTCCCATTTACTTCCCCGCTCTTTAGTGAGATCAGGGTACGTTTTTACTCCGACTTGTATAAATAGGTCTTACCTATTTCCATTGAACAACAAGTTCATACGGGAGATACAACACTCAAAAAGACTTGCTTGCTAGCTCACCTTGTGAGCTCTCTCACTTTTCTGATAACAAGTCGTAGTAACCCAACTACTCTTCCAGAATCAACTATTCTGGTCTTACCACTTTCCTTGCTTCCCTCCCCAAAACCAACCCATTCTCCTCCACTTTGTGACAGAAGCAAGTTTGGAACGGCCATTTCTTGGTTTAGGCCGGACTTGTACAAATTGATCTCTCGAATCTAAAATACTCCCTTGCAGTACATTGTTTAGGGTTTAAATTGTTTCTCACATGCACACCCGCAATTACCGAAATCAGCTGAAACCATTTTCACCTACAAACACCTACCCACACAGCCAACAATATCCTCTTTTTCCCGGTTGTCTGACGTAATGAGAATGAAGAACGAAGAATATGATGTAGCTCTTGATGATCCATTTTGGAATCACTTTTTAAGGTTGACGATCAAACATCCCATTCAGTTTTTTTATACCCAATTGATCAGCAGGCTTTAGTGAATCCATCAATTGAAGACTTGAAGAAGATATTTTCTTCCGTACTGCATCAACGACAACGGTGACCAATTCTTGGTGTCGAGTTCATTGTTACAATTTTTACTAATTTTGGTTTTTCTTTGAATATGTACCAGGGATATTCATGACTCGAGATACCATTGGTATAGGCGAAGTTACGGTTGCTCGAAGGTTATTTCCGTGTTTCCTTAATACGTGTATAAAGTATTTAGATTGTTTGCTTTTTTTTTTCTGTTTTTCTTCAAGATAATTGGAAACTTCTGTTGTAGATTAAATAACTTTTTTTTTCCTACTGATTGTTCTGTTTAGAGTTGGTTGTAGATGATGTATGCGATTTAGAGTCCATCATCCGGAGTCTGTTGTCATATCTAAGTGGAGCCATGCTAAAATGAAGGCAAACACAAAACATAATCATGTGAGTTATCGATTCTTCTTCTTCTAAATGCAACCTGGTAATACAACAGTTCACGCTGACGACATAGATTTTTCTTATAACCATAGTGACGGACAAAAAAATGCAAAATAATTAGCAAGTACTCAAAGAGATGAAGAAAACCTTTGGAGGGACTTTCATGTAGTTTCAGATGATTGTTCTACTAGGAGGTCAAAATTCTTCTCAACTAGATATGGACGGATATTGAGCCTGGTCATCTTCCGTGTATGTAACACAAGGATTTGTCCTTCTTCAGATATTATATTTTACATTAAATTTTTTGTTACTTCATATTTGCAATCAGTTAGCTCTGTGATTGTCGATAGGCTATTTAGCAAAACAATTGAGGCCAAACATCAATTTTTTTTCCTTCTTTAGGGACGTTGTTCTAAAAATATCAGTTACATAAGTTAGAAGGGTAAAACTCTAAACATGATGCTTGCCCTTAGAGATAGTGAACCTTACTTATAACACGTAACTCTATTACCTGATGCCAAACAAGGCATAGAACCACTACTAAAAGAATTACATGTTCGGGCAGTAAAACAGGGCATAGAACCACTTAAGGCCAATAAGTGTTATTCAAAGGAATCAAAGGGATATGTAAAATGATTCACTGCTGGGGTTCCTTATACAAGTTGATTTAGCCCATCTATCGAGACTTTGAAAGCTTGGGTAAAATGGGATTAATTTCCAAATGAATTCCCTTAGAGAAAAGCTTAACGTTTGGTGCACATCTTGATTGGTTCTCATATTGAATCATCTTAATTTTACTAGCACATTATGCTGATGTTTTATATTTAATTAGACATGGTTGATGTTGCTGATTGGTTCTCTTGCATTATAGGTGGATTTGATACTGCACATGTTGCAGCTCAGTGGGTTATATATATAACGGAAGACATTAGTTGCTTCTGGAAATATGATTCTCCCAATGCAGATGCGTCCGTCAAAATTGATTCACCGTACATTAGTTGCTAGCACGTAACATGATAGGTGAACATGCGAGAAGACAGACCAGGTTACACATTATGTTATAATTTATTACTACGGGTCTCAGTCATTAAAAGAATTAAGGTCATTGCGATGTTTGGTTCTCCCTATGTAGGTATTCATCTAAACGATTCACATAAACATTAGTTTATGCGTTATTTTTTTTAATACTATTGGTAAGCCTAATTATGCTCATTTTGCCATATTTATCCACCCTATAGTTTTGGCAATTTTTTTTCTGCCTGGTTTCCTACCTTCGCCCTTGCTATTGCAGGTTAAGAACATACTAAATTATGGAGTTCTTTAAGCAGATTGAGTGAGCTTACTGAACGAACTAATGCATATGAGGATTCTGAGCTTCCCCGTAGATATCTTACTGAACTTCAACAGGTAAAAACTCTTTCAATCTATGTGGTCAATCTATACCATAAAAAGTAGAAATCATATGTATCTTTCTACTTAGGTGCACTATACCAAGAGAAGAGAACAAGAAATTAGATTAAACAAATAACATCCGTAGGAGAATTCAAATAAATAAGACCTCTTCAACAACAACCAATGTCTGAGTATGGTTTCTCGGTGTCTGGCCGGTAACTTGGTTGCAGTCTAGGCTATCAACTGGTGATTGGACCCGTACGTTTATTCATTATGTTTGGAGTTTTTGGATGAAAAATTAAATTGGACTCTTCTCTTTATGGAGCGTTGGGTAGATTTTAGCCTGTTCGATTGTACTATATTTAGGTCAAATCTATTTGTAGTGTATATACTTAATGGGATTCTAAATTGTGTCAGTATGTAATTTCTAGGTTGGTTACTTTGATTACTGGTACACCTTACAATCGTGTTTTGATTTCTAGCTATCAACTTTATTTTCAACGGTAGCGATCCAATTTGCATGCTTTGATAGTTTTAGAGTTGATATGTATATCATTTTCTGTCATATTGCTCTGTTTGATGTCAGTTGATTGTGGTCTGTTAATTTGATGTTAGTTGATTGTGGGAATGAGCGTTAATATACTGTATTTGTTCTATAACTTAGATTTCTTTCTTTCTTTTGGCAGCTAATTTTTTCTTTTGGCAGCTAATGGAGAGGGTGTCCGAAACTCAGGCAATTTTTCTTCTATTAGCAAATTATTGCGACCTTCATCTGCATAAGGATGTAGAATAACTTGGATGCTTATAAAAGGTGCTATAATTTTGCCTCATCCTTTTTAGATCTTCTTAAAATGGATTTCATAAGTTATGATCCTTCAAAAAAAAAAAAAAGGTTGAGATATTGATTCTTAATAGATTAAATGTGTCATACCAGTTAAGACCACAGCGAACCAGACTACATTTTCTCCAAACACTTGACAAGCAAGCTTGGTCTTACTGCACTTAAATTGCATATCAAACTAGACTATGGTAAAACAGAACTATTGACATAATTAGGGTATTGAGAATAAATATCATGTTTTTAATTTTGATCATCGGGTGAAGTTAATGTGTGTTTTGTGTTTTTTTTTCTAGGTGAGGGTTCATTTCAAGTGTACTTCTTACGGGTTCCATTAAAGGATGAGTATGATTAATGAGGATGGTCATGATATAGCAACTCTCTCCTCTCTGTTTTCTTTTATTGATTTTTCGTAGTTTGTGAATGAACGTTTCTAATTTTATGTGGTTTTGAGTTCTAATAAATTATGGGTATCATTGAATCGGATCATCGATTAGATAGAAAGCAAATTAATGAAGACGAAGCAATTAACGTGGTTCGGCACTAACGCCTACATCCACACAAACCCCGTAGGGTGAAACTTCACCATTGATCATCAGTGGAGATACCGAGATAATATTACAATTACATCTACACTCTTATTTATAGAGTGAAAGATATTTTAAACTTAATTAAGAAGATAATACAAAATCTAAATATCTTTGACTAGGGAGATATTTAGGAAATTACAAAGATTACAGGGATATTGTTATCTTGCAATCTTTAATATCTTCTATGCACGTATACCGCACAGACACCTCGGTGGTCTTCTGGTCACTTGGAATTCTTATATACGTGTTACATTCTAATACTCCCCCGCAAGTTGAACACGTATAGAAACGAAGTGTACAACTTGAACGATTAACAAAAATTATAACCTTGGATGACTTCATCATGTGATGATACACCAACAATCAACAGAGAGATTAATACTTATCTTCGTAATAAAGATGGGAGCAGCATGGCAACGAACTTGACTGGAGCAGCACGGTATTGAACTTGCTAGGATAATGATTAAACTTCACACTTCACGTCTTCACCCTTCACACTTCATGAATCGACGATGAACTTGCTTGGATAATGACTAAACTTCACACTTCACAGTTTTCACCCTTTACAATTCACGAATATTGGCAAAAAATTTTTTTTTTTGTTTATCGCTTAGTCACCGTGAACCACTGAATATTTATGTCTACTCATGTACTGGAAAAGTAGACCTTAATGAGTCTTTATTATAGACACTGCTAATATCTTCTTACCAAGATACCCGGAATAGCATTATTTTTGGAAAAGGAAAATCTTACCCGAACAAGAGATTAGATTTCCTGCGGGAAGTATTTCCGGAAATGATAAATATATCATAGATTGAATTATCAATTCAAATGACTAAAATTATGGAATGATATATATCCAGAAAGACAATATACTGGATTCATTTTCGGAAATAAGGAAAATAATTCCACAAATAGTTACCATATTTGGTAAGACGAATATCATTTCATGATATTGAAATAAGTATCTTGCCATGAAAATCGACAAGAAATTAAAACAAAAATCTTGATGGAATATCACGCATGAAGGATTGATCTTAGATGCGATCTAAAAAACAAATATGTTTAGATCAGAAATAACGAGATTAGTAAATCCAAAAGGCTATACTTGCGGATGCCAAAACATAACAATTCATTTTGTTGACATATTTTCGCACAAAAATGGCCATAAATTAATTTAGGATAAAGATTAAAAATATGGAAAATATTTTCAAATAATTTTGGCAACAATTTTGAAAATGGAGATATTTCCCGAATTGAATTGAATCTTCTTGGTAAAAAAAAACAAGGAAAAAAAATTGTGAATGTATACTTGATCATCCACAACATGTTTGATAAATAGCAATGAAGAAGAGGAAAAAAACCCCCAAAAAAAATTGCTACTTGATATGTATCAAGATCAAGAGAGAAAAATATGTAAATCCTTTTGCTGATGCTAGAATATTGAAAATGGAAGCTCCAAAACTATATCTATGCATGGTCTTCCATAGTTCCATTGAAACACAAAAGGGATATGAAAGACAAATTTGAAAATTTGATTTAGATGAAAAAATCCTTTAACTTAGGATTTAAATTTCTATAACCAGGATCATTTAAATAACTCATCTCATAAAGAGATAAAATAAAAGAATCCATTTGACTAAGGTTATGGATAAACCCGACTATGTTGCAGTTGGTGAAAAGAAACCCACCAATATATCTCCAAGGACCCGCCTTTAAAAGAGATTGATCACCACTGGGGTGAATGAAACACTATTAATCCTTTAAACAACAACAGTATTGAGATGAATGGTTTCAGCCTTGGATGAGGAACTAAAACGAAACCAAAAGTATCATTCTTTGACGCGAAATAAAAATAAAAATAAATAATAAATAAACTTTGTGGAGGTTGAAACCCACGCAAATGAAATGAATGAATGTTGGCATCAAAGAAAATAGTTCGAGAAAAGTTTGACTATGGATCATTATCAAAGGCATCCATAGAAGAATGGAAAGTTATTTTGATAAGTAGTAAAAAATAACTCTGGAAATAAATTGATATTGACGATTAATGTTGCAAAAAGTGCACACAGATATGGATCGATGAATATGATATCCAAAAAAAAATATAAAGCGGAAGCAATTGAGCGGATCTCCCCGCTCTGATACCATAATAAATTATGGGTATCATTGAATCGGATCATCGATTAGATAGAAAGCAAATTAATGAAGACGAAGCAATTAACGTGGTTCGGCACTAACGCCTACATCCACACAAACCCCGTAGGGTGAAACTTCACCATTGATCATCAGTGGAAACTGAGATAATCTTACAATTACATCTACACTCTTATTTATAGAGTGAAAGATATTTTAAACTTAATTAAGAAGATAATACAAAATCTAAATATCTTTGACTACGGAGATATTTAGGAAATTACAAAGATTACAGGGATATTGTTATCTTGCAATCTTTAATATCTTCTCTGCACGTATACCGCACAGACACCTCGGTGGTCTTCTGGTCACTTGTAATTCTTGTATACGTGTTACATTCTAATAAGTTCATAAAAGATATGTTCAGTGTACTTTCCTTTCAGGTATTGGTTAATGAGTTTGTTAGCTAATTTTCAGGAAGTCACTCAGTAACTTATACAACCGTCGTCACTTTTAGAGAGAGTGGATTTTATGATTGAGGAAAGAATGGGTAATTGCAAGTACATCGGATGTAAATTGTGATTCACTGAAACTTTTTTTAATAATGGAGTGAACAGTGGTCGAGTTCAGCTTGCCAAAGAAAAGGTGCAACGACATGATAGAATCTGCAATTGCAATCAAAAGGTATTACTGTTTCTTATGATTTTATTGTAATAATGGTCATGACTTAATTATGCAATGACGATATTGGTTGGTGAGAATTTCAGTTGTTTAATCACTTTCTAATTAGTAGAGTTTCTTATCAATCTCTTCATTCATATTTTATAAAAACTTTATTTTAACTGGAATTAGAAATTAGGGTTCCATGATTTCTATGAGTAATTACTAACTAGGTAATGTACATGACATATACACTATAACAGGTTGGTAGAGTATGAAAGATATGTACTTCCTATAATCTAGATGGTTAATAAAGCGGTTGTAGTAATTAAGTGGGGGTTAATGTTTGGAGGTCTTAACAGTAAAAAAAGCACTTCGGGGAATTCTGTTTACCGAGTGTCGCAATACCAGCTCATTACGATTTGCATGTTTTAGTGGGAAAACAAAACATCCTACAGAAAACGCTTGGTTGCCAAATTTTGCGCGCTGATCTGATAATGTTTATGTTCAACGTAACTCATCAGTATTGACGTATAGCTTTTCCTTATTGTGTTAAACTCTAGACTCATCTTGCTACGGGTATATTATTTTGATTACTTTACTGAGAAAATGGGTCATTTGTCCAAAAAAATTTAAAACACGGTTCAAATGGACGAGTAAAAAAAAGTACGGGTGAAATAGCCAAAAAAAATAGCAAGGATGAAACTGGATTCATCCTGACTTATACTTAAAAAATAGCAAAGATGAAACTGGATGCATCCTGTGTAAAATAAAAATAAGAAAAAATATTTGAAAATGGACGGGATGAAACTGGTTACATCCTGCCTATTTTTTAAAATTTTGTCCATGTAAACAGTATCTTTTTAATTTTTGGCTATTTAAACAGTATTAAAACCTAAGTGTCTTTTTCACCCAGAAATTACTGATTTTGGTCTTTTTAACCAATTGTGTGTACTTTATTTAGGCTCCATTTGTTCTTACAGGTGTGGCACCTTCGTATAACTAGGGACAAGAAAAACCATTTATGAAAGTATTCTTCAATGGTGGTTCGAGGATAATGGTTAAGATGTTGACGTTTTATTTAACACTAAATTGATGCCGCAACTGTAATTTTGTTTCTGTAATTTTCTTTAAATGTGTTCTTTGATAATCAACTCAAGCATCATTTTTAGTATTCCAAGAATTTCAGCTTGGGTAGTCAATAGTCCGATTTATTTTGCTCCACTATTCAGCCGCAGCGTTAATAAGAGTTAACAGTATAGAACATTACTTGAATGGAATCTTCCCATTTTTTTTTTTGCAGGCAATTCACATTCATCTTATATTTTTCGGGTCGAGAAGCAAAGCAATATGATATTGTTAATGTAGCAAGTCCTAAAGGCAAAAAAGTCCCGCCTAACTAACAACTCGATAAGTTTTTGTATGATTGTATCTCATTTTTAAGTTATATTTCATATAAATATCAATTTTCTGGACCATGGCTATTTATTATTCATTAGTAAGCTATTTTGTGCAACAGTAAAATTGAGGTTGTTGGAAATAGAATACACATAAGAGTTGAAATGTTATTCCATCCATCTGTTACATTGTTTCCCATTGCAAAATGACAGATCGTGCGCATTGGATTTCAACTCTTTGTTCTTCGGCCAAATGTAGCTGCTTTTAATCATTTTTTTCTTCTAATATGTATATGCAGTTGATTTGGAATTTTTAATAATTTTTTGGTTAAGAAATTAGGGTCATCTAATTGTGAAAATTTTGACCTTTTTCTTCTTAATTTATTGTTACAGCTTACGAGACAACAGTATAGGGCTTATAATACAGTACCCATGTTTAAGTTTCCGAAATAAACATAACAAAACACCAGATCCCGTGCAACGCACGGGCAAGACACTAGTACATATAGTCGTACATCCATTTCGTTAATTCAATGAACGGATTGACCTTGAAACCGTGTGTCTAGCTTTGTGAAAGTAATTTAGATACGTTTGGTTTTGCAATATGGTTTTGATGTTTTGAGTCCATCTATGTGCACCCCTACTAAACCAGGGGTGCATGTTCCTCCCTTTGTTATTGGCCACGCATCTAACTCTGGTTATTCTGGTTATTTATTCTGCTTATAATTTTTTAATATAAATATAGGTGCAATAAATATAGTACGTATGGAATTGGAGAAAACAAAGTCTAAACTATCACTCCATTTTTATCTTTTCACTGCATCTCTTTTCTCCGCCTGATCTATCGATAAATAAATAGAAAAAAAAAAAAAAAAGGACGCTTCAGAAATTTATCAGATACTTCTCATCTCTGTAGTTTTAGTTCTTGAAAATTTTCAGACTACTTAAGCCATCACGGATTCCACTTAGTTGCAAAGTTCCATCAGGCTACTACTATCTTAGTTTTAATGATTGCTCAAAGTCCAAATCCTTCGTACTTTCTGTTTATCAGTAAATTGAGTCAAATGATGATCAAATCTAAAATCTTTTTTCTTTTTTATTAGAACTATCCTTATTAACATATTAGAACAAAAATCAAATTTGATATTATAAGATTCGAAAGGTTGTTTATACATTCTTCCATCTATAGCTACAGAACGTAAATCGATCGAATCATACTATGCCTATCCCATATAAGTATTATGTTAATTTAATTATCATACCATGATTGGTTTTTTCACAGTAAAAAGAGAGGAAATTCGTTTGATTTCATACGAAGGATTAAGAATATCGAATAAGTTGGATTTGATGAAAATTCTGTAAGTCATGTAAATTGACAGATTACTAAAGAAGACTGTTTAATTTTGATGAGAAGAAGAAACCACCGAAAAAGTCGTAAGATAGGGTTTTGACTTTTGTGCCCACTTTATTATTCATGTTGAGTTCCAAAAATTAAAAACTAAATAAATGAAAACCCTGGGTTAAAAAGATATCCAATAACAAAGGGAGGAATGTGCACCCCTGGTTAACAAGGGTGCACATAGATGGACTCTGATGTTTTAGCAACATGCACACAAGAGTAGGTTCACTACTAGTCCTACATCTCTTAAAATTTTGTACGTATGATGATTTTAACGTAATCCAACTGAACTGATAGGCATCATCTACATATTAATCCAAGTGCAAAATAGTGACTCGTCCATGCAAAATTTTCCCAAATGCAGAACGTTTTATGCCATTAGACACAACCCTTTCATTGCTGACAAGGAACCTTACGTAGTATTGATGGGTAGAAGAAAAGAAAAATGAAAAGACAAGATTCATGAGATATATTAATTGTTCATTCATGGAAAACGAAGAGTTTAATGTATTAATTGACAATTGGTCATCTTATTGGAAACATAATTTCAACACCAATTCTCCATACTGATGGCACTAATTTTTGTAAGGGTTTATTCAAACTTGAGATGCACCTTCACGTAGAGATTGCAGAATTTGGGATGGTGCAATGCATCTGGGCTGGTTTCAGTCATGGTTCATTTTCAATTTCTCATTAACTAGACATTAAATATAGTGACTGAATGAATGAATGAATTACGTTAGATGAAGACTTTAAAATTAAATTTGAAGAACGCTTATAAATGAGTCCTTTCATGTAACCCTATGTGTAGTATTTAAGTAGAAGTAGCAGCAACCTTAAACTCATTATTCTTCAACAGAAGTTAAAGTGTGCAGTAGTGATGGCGGGTTCATCAGGAAAACTTACACCAGTAGAGCTTCCAAATTCATACGTTTACAATGTCCGTGATTGCCCCAGATATCGATACCCAACCATTTACAATGTCGGTGATTGCGCCAGTTATGTAGACACAACCATTCGGGTTGAGTATGTGAAAGTTCTTTTGGTACGTAACGGACGCTTTGGAGACTCAACAAGGATCGAGGTTCCAGCGGATGCAAACCCTGATGACATATCAGCTGTTCGTCATAATGGTGTGCTCACTATTACTATTAAGAAGCGCTTAGGCTCAAGACACCTGAGCACCAAGAAAACAGAATATCTCAAGATTGAGAAAGTTGGTAATTAGATGAACTCAGAGTTACAATTCCTTAGTTTTCATTTCTGCAACTCCTATATGAACGCAACTTTTAAGTTCTGTGGTATGCATTAATTAGTTAACTTAATTTCTTCTTAGTCACTATGTGTTCTTCTTTGTTTGTCCTCATCTATATGCAACTCTTAACCGCGCAACTCTTTTTTAGAGTTACGGTGGTTGATCTTCTTTGTTTGCTATACATAATTATTTTCGGCCTTGTTTCTTCAAATCGTATTTTCATTTATGTTCTCTTTATCAATGTCTAGTGTTGAACATATGAAATTCCATTAAACTTATGTCTATGCGTGCATGTTGAATCCATTAATATTATTAATCGCCTATTCTGGCTAAGATGTCATTCATTTCAGCTGCATTAAAAATTATTAGGCTCTAGTGTTGACTTGCTAGAACTTCAATGTTAGGTATTCAATGGCAAGTTAAGGGACATATTATCTTTAAGAGGCCTTCACTGCTATAAGGCAATTTCAATGTTGCATAAGAAGGCTGTAAGCTATTAAAGAGCAGTAGTTTAAACGAAAAACCTTTTCTTTCATTAACCAGAGTTGCAGGTTTATTGCCATGATCAAAAAAGGTTTATTGCCATGATCAAACAAAGAGATCATTGTTGGTGGCTCGTTGACATGACCATATAGTTCATGGCCCTTGTCCATGCCTGTTCGGTAGGGAGTACTGTGAACAAAATAAGTTTGGTTAGCCGCAATGACTGGTCTAAATAGAGAATTGCGAATATGGATGGTTGATCGAATTTCCGTACTAGGGATTAAATGAATCGGGTAGTATTGAAACGTTTTGGATCCAACGCTAAGTCTTCCTTTATTGACCACTAAAACACTAACTGTGCTCGTTTATTTCCGTACCCACGAAACTCATCTTTCTACCCCAATCAAACCTTATCAAAGTCCATGTACGGGAGAAGAGATTTTAGAGAGCATTGTTTAGTTATTGTACACCCCGGTAGAAAAAAAAAAGCATCTTATTTCTTCCATTCTTCTACGAAACCTTCTTTGGAATGTTTATTTTTTTAATTTTTTAATTATCTTTTATATTTTGATAGTTTCGGCATAAAATTTCATTCATGATAATATAGGAATTATGTGGACTTCAAGAACATCAAAATCAAAGATCAAAATACAATTAAAAGGTATTATAACAAACAGTAATTCTGAAGAGAAGTAGCGAACTACCAACAAGAGTACAAAGCAATCTGAAGATTGAAAGAAAGGTTTTGGGATTATAATCCAACCATTTTGATAGACTTTTGAGATTTTCTCAAAAAAAATATGAGAGTAATATGCCCGAAGTCTTGGATCTTGATCAACACACTTGAGCTTCCACCTGAAATCTCCAATAAAATCACAAAGAAATGCAATGAGAGGGCATAGAGAATTTACATAAAGGAGATGACATAAACAAAAATGGTAAAACACCCACAAGAACACCGTAAAATTCTCCTAAAACCAATGGAGATTGAAACAAAAATTTGAAACAATCAAACATAAAATACTAGTTATCTTAGAAAATAAGAAAAATGAAAGAAACCTGCTCAAATCTAACCAAAACTAAACTAGATCCAAATAGACTAGCCCAAGATATTATTTTATTTTTTGGATTGGTGAAGAAATATTTCGAACTCAGGTCACTTGAATGTTTATTATATTGTTTAATTGTGATCCTTTAGTTTCCTTCTCAATAAACCTATGCTTTCAATTTCAATTTCCATTACTTGTGATATTGTCTCACGCATGAAACGCATATTTAGTTTTATCTAGTGATCAAATTGGTTGATCAATAAAAAAAAAAGATCAAATGCCTCATGATGAAAATCAAGAGTTTTGGGAATAATGAGATGATATTCTTAGAAGTCAATTTTATTTTATTTGGTTGTTTTCCTTCATTTTACCTACAAACATGTACGTAAAAAAGAATGCGACGAATGGGGTGAAATCACCATTAAATATGGTTGAAATAGTGGCGGAATTAATGTAGCAAATAATTTGTGAATTCATATAGTTCGCGAACTATCCGGGTATGCTAAAATATTGTAATATACAGTAATCTAAGGTTGTAAAAATGCGTCTAAAACACCCGTATTAGTGGATGTTCAAATAGTTCACGTATAATTCGGCGAACTTACTTACTAGCTATTTCAACCATACGACATTAAAATCAAATAAAATGATTACATAGTAAAATGATTCTAATAATTAGTTTACAGGGCTATCCATAATTTTACTAGATATTTTAGTGTTTGTTTCAATATTTTTAACAAAAAAAAATATTAAAAGATGGGAATCTATATATATTATGGAAAATGGGTTATTTGTCCAAATATTATTAAAACCCGATTCAAATAGACGAGTAAAAATTAATATGGGTGAAATTCATAAATTTTAATATAATTAAATCATATTACAATAATAATGCTACTGGTTTGGGTGAAATGGAAAAAAAAAAAAATAGTAACGATGAAAATAGATTCATCCTGACTTAAACTTAAAAAATAGCAAGGATGAAACTGGATGCATCTTGATGTAAATTAAAAAAAAAGAAAAAGTATTTGAAAATAGGTAGGATGAAACTGTTTACATCCTGAATATTTTTGTATTTTTGTCCATTTAAACAGTATCAAAATCTAGATGTCTTTTTCACACAGGATTGGTTGATTTTGGTCTTTTTAACCAATTTTGTGTATATATTATGACTTTAAAATCCTTCGAATAAGTTGCAAAATCAGCTTTGGGTCGTTGATCTTTAATCTCCTCAAATAAGTTTTAATATGTTTCGTATACAAGAGAAAATTTCAAAAAATCCAATTGATTCTTAAATACGAACTGATCGGATCAATCAAGTCACAAATCGAATTGAATGTTTATCAAGCGCTAAATTTTAATCGGATATAGTCTTTATAGTGTATAATAGCTTTTCACTGTTGTTTTCCCTCCATCCCTTCCGATCAACAATGCAAACCAAACTAGGCTTTCGGAGGTATCCTACTCCTAAAGAATCGGATTTTGAGATTTTACAGCGTGTTTATTTGAGAGAATTGGTCTGATTACATTGTAATTGGATTACTAGATTTCTTCAAAGCTATTAGGGATTTTGTGTTTATCCAAACTCACCTAATGATCTGTTTAGGTGCTCGCTGATTATCTGTGCCAGGAAACAAGTTACTAGTTACTACTCCCTCCAACTCTAGAGAAGTGACACTATTATCTTTTCATTTTTGCCTAAAAATAGGGGAAATTGAGAAAGTAAAAGTATCTATTTCCGAAAATGGAGGGTATATTTTTTTTGTGACTTTATTTTTAGAGGAGCTGGGTGTCTAAAGTTTTTTACTTTAGGGCCCCAAATTCAGCCGCCAACCGCATATAAGTTCCATCATGCGGTTGAAATAAAGACGTGAGCGACTTGATCTCTGCCCCGCCAGTTTAGGTAGCTCCTCCAACGACTGTATTTGAATTCCTTATCAATGCTCCATATTTCATCTAATTCAACTCGCAGCTTCTCCAAAACTTTTCTAATCTATCCCAAAGTTTTCCTAAAATCCTAATTTCCAGGTGAAATCGCAAGCTGGTTACAACAAAAATCCAATAAAAATTGGTGGTATGAAGCTTACAATTGTATGCGATCATAATGCATTTATTTAGTTCGGAGATACTTTTGAGTTGTAACTTGTATGCCTAAACCTTTGAGGAAAAATGCACGGCACGATTAGGGTGCCCATACACCTTTGAGGGCAAATGCATGATTTATCAGGAACCCCTCGGCCCTCGCGTTTACGACCAAATCTCTATGCAGTTTCCAATCTAAATGCGATCTCCAAAATGGACAGTTCAGAATAAAACCCCCAAATTCCTCTCCTATTACATATACAGATCAGAGCCCTAGTTAGAATTTCTTCATTTCTCTTCACACTGGGAAGTGGCTCCCTCAGCAGATCAAGAGTACTTCAATTTTCTTCAAAAACCCAAACTAGAAACATGGCAATTCAAACAGACAAGGTGAGATTCAATGTCAGAGGCAAGATCTTGGAAACAACTGCAACTACTCTTTCAAGTGCACCCCGAAACTCAGTGTTTGGAGCTATGTATGATGATGAATGGAATCTTCAAGCTAACAAAGAAGAATATTTCATCGATCGGAACCCGGATTGTTTTTCTGCACTTCTTGATCTTTTGGGAACAGGTGAGCTTCATCTCCCTCCTAATGTATCTGAAAAATTACTTTATAGGGAAGCTAACTATTATGGTCTTCTTGAACATGTTAGAACTGCAAAGTTTTGTAAATTGGATTGTAATCGGTTAAGACTAGCGAGTTCGGTTAAGGGTCAAGCCTCTGGCAATGGTACTGCAATTAGTGCAAGTCCTAGTGGAGGTTGTGCTGTTGCTCATGGAAGGATTGTCCGTCTATATGATTGGACGCTTGAAGAACATCCACCAATTCAGTTATCAAATAATTAACAATATTGGCTGGATTGATACATAGAATATATTGATCAGTGCTTGCGAAAGATCTGGACGAGAAGATTCTAGACTTGCTCTTTTTAATTCGTCAACAGGTGATTTAAGGCATAGTTTTCAGCTAAACCATGAAAATCAAGTGAAGAGTTTTACTGCTAGTTCTTTATGTTTTAATTTTGATGGTATGATAGCTGCTAGTTGTAAAGGTGTTTGGGTCTGGGATCAAGTTACAGGAAAACAGACTCATTTTATCCATGAAAATTTTGGTTCGTCTGTTTTTAATAGGACCGACCGAGCGAAGCGAGGGAGGACCTTTATATGGCCATTTTTTTGTCAAATCTAAGTGATCAATTACCACAAAAAGATTGAGAATGGTCAGCGCCGAAAAACCAAAAATGTCCCTCCCTTTTAGTCCAATTACTATAACTCCTTATGTATCTTATCTTTTCAGGGGTATAATTGGAAAACAAACTTTAATATAACATATCTAAAAATCCGTGCCTTGGAATTTTACAAATTTTATATCGTTGGAAAGGTTATAAAAAATTCTACGTAACAAGTACAAATAACAATATCAAATTTAGAGTTTTTAAGAAAAATTCGGAGGTATTTATCATTTTAGGCACAATTTTAGAAAATTAAATTTATATCCATTATGCAAACCACCACAAAAGATACATAATACTTTATGTAGCAAAATTTTGGTTTATGCATCAACTGATTTTTCGTTGCAACTAATAAAACGATGTACTCCCTCCGTTTCAAGAAAAATGATACTTTCATTTTATGCACAATTCTCGAAAATTGAAAGCATAGCCATCATGCAAACCACCACAAAGGATGCATAACACATTATGCAACCATATTTTGGTTTATGGATCGACTGATTTTACGTTTCAGAAAGAGTGATACTTTTACTCCGTTTCAGGAAAAGTGATACTTTTACTCCGTTTCGGGAAAAGTGATACTTTCTCCCCGTTTCGGAAAAAAATGATACTTTCGGCCCGTTTCAGAAAAAGTCCCTAACTAATTGGCAGTAATTTACCAACGTTTCTCGTTATCAAAAAAAAAAAAAAAACATTTGAACATTTAAAATATAGAAAAGGTGCTTTTTCAAACGTTCATGTAATTCTTGGTTCAAATTTTTTATTTAAGTTGAAGAAGATTTATGTTATCGTATCAAATCAGTGTAATACGCAAATTTAGTAGATGTGGCAAAATATATGGCAATCATATAACAGAACATTGTAGTAACGTCAAATGAATGTGACATCAGAATTATGTTTTCTTTCATGTTAAAATAAAATCTACCATAAAACACACAATATGCAGTTCATTTTTTGGTGCACTTTTCTTCCATGTTCATGAATCTCTCGGAGTCACCTTTATTGAATTTATTCAAAGTTGGAAATCAAGACATCAGACCGTGGTTTAGTCAAAGCATGTAATTCGCCATGTACTGGGGTTTAGTCAAAGCCTGTAATTCACCATTCCCTTAGCTTCTTATGGTAGTCGCAGTGCCATATCAATACAAACATGCTTCTTTTAATTATTATTTTTTTGACTGAAGGCAAATTATATTAAGGAAAAGAAACTACTCAGTCACAAGGCTGTGACAAGCAGTAGAGTTACAAAGAAGCTTGCATCAAAGCTTCCCAATTACATAACAAGAAAGAAAGATCATAATTCACAAAAATGTCTGTGTTAATTGCCCAGCTGAACAGCAAACACTTGAGTTTTTGGGTTGTTGATTCAGTGCATTTGGTACGTGTAGTTTGGTCTCAGTTGATCTTCTTTGTCGGCTTCTTTTGGTTGGAACTATGATATTAGGCATACATAAAACTTTCCGGGCATACAAAATGATAGTCCCATCTTGGGTGACCTTATAAGGGGTAACCTATGGGTAGCTCAATTACCCATATACCCTTAATACACAAATCTAAAATCAGCTTCCCTTAACATCTCTTCTTCTTCCTCTTCTAGCCGAACTCTTCCCCTCCCGCGAAAAAAAAAATTCATCACCGTGATAAATTGTCGATTCGTAAAAATTTGATTGTCGATTAAACTGAACTACATAATGACTCGTACAAAGAAAAGCAGGGACTAGGCAAACCAAATCGTCTTCTAATCCATCAATTGAAGAAGAAGAACCAATTGAAGATGAAGGTGTAGAAACCGAAAATCAACCACCAATTGAACAGAATTGAACCAACCGCATCTCCAACTCCGGAAACGAGGATAAGAAAGTAAGTTTTACAAACCCAATCTCCTATTTGCTGTTTTTCATCGATTAAATGACGACACGGTGTTGGGTTCGGCTCAAAATTAAGTTGCATTTTTTAGCCGAACTGTTCTTCACAAAAGCTTCTGTAAGTGTATATGAACAGTTCGCTTGAAATTTCATGAAATTTCAAGCCGAACCTAGTCACGTAAAGAGATGCACAGGGGTTGGCGTATTCGATAATCATAATATGTGCCGAACCTAGCACATTTACGAGGTTCGGCTATTACGATATTCACAATATGTGCCGAACCAATACAAAATTATTAACCTTAAATGTACATGATCGTGTTGGGTTATATTCTACTTATTCAAATAGCCGAACAATGTGTTTCCAACGTGTTCGGCGCTACAATTTCTAAATATAAGCCGAACCCGAAATAGTTTTTCTTCCAGACAGTTCAGTGTAGGGTTCGGCTTGTTAGGACAATTCTAACCAAGCCGAACTCTGGTCTACAAGGTAGGTTCGGCTCTTAATCAACACTTTGATTAGCCAAACTGTTCATCCGCACTCATGGGAACCTTAGTGAAACACAGACTTTTGATGGTTTTAACCTACAAAAGTGACATTAAACATAAGATATGTTGGAAAAAATTTCCAGCGACCTGACCGGTCAGGTCGAACCCCGCGAACAGCCTAAATGACTACAATTCAAGGGTAACTAAATAATCTACACAAATTTTTTTCTCACTTTCCCCTTCTCCTTCTAAAAAACCTAATTTTTTTTTCTTACTCAATTTTTTTAATTAATCCTAAAACTAATCACTAATCATTAATCACTAATCAGAATTATTTTAACTAATCATTAGTATTAACACTAATCGTAAAAGGGCAGATTTGACATTACCAAAAATATTTGGTTAAGGGGCTTCTGATTTTGCTATTTACACTTCTTTTTTGTCTTTACTTGGTATGCCCAAAAATATTTCAGTATGCCTAAAATCATAGTTCTTTGGTTGAAGGTTCCATTCGTCAGCAGACATAGCTCCAAACATTGAATATGTAGGTGATGGGCCTGCTCCCGGTACAATTTTTTTATTAATTTTTTTTTTTGAATGGACCCCAAAACAGGGTTCAATTTCCACTGTTTGTGCAAATTGACTACTCTATGGACCGTAATGCATGAATGTCCCAATTTTGAGTAGTGATTTTCAAACATCTTATTGCGACTCCAAAAACAAAAAACATCTTATTGTACTGTAGTACCCTTAATTTCCCCTCGTATAGATTATAAACTTTGTCAAATGATCTCATACGTAGTTTGATGCGGTCACCATTTATGATTACGTTTATTACTTCTTCTTCTTTAGGATTAATTAATGAACTAGCCCGTCCTTGTTCTATGTATAGTGACAAAAAAAATTTAAGAATTACAAACCTAGAATTGATTCATGGGATCAGTTGTGCAATTAGAATACATACATAGGATCTACTCTCTCACTGATATTTTCCATTTGAGCAATAAGGATGTTGATCTAGTCGATATTCAGCTGGAGGATAACAAGAAACTATTGTAATTTGATACTTCTGATCTACATACTTCTTCCCAATTTTCAGTAATATTAATAACATGTTCTCAGAATACAACAACATCTAATACGAGAAAAAGTTATAACCAAAAAAAAGAAGAGTACTTTTACATTATTACTATCAATTCTTTTTGTAATTACAACCGAGTATTCTAATGACGATGGAATCAATAATTCTCCAATACCCAAACCACCATTTTTCTTTGTAAAGAAGCAGAATAAAGAACAAACCCAAAAATCCAACTACAAACCCCAAAGCGATAGCACCGTAAAATAATAGTCTCTCATTTGCATCCTCTTGAACATCTTCTTCGACTTCGATGGTAGGATTATTGTTACCAGCACTATTATTGCAAACTTTTTCTATTGGGAACCCACACAATAAATCATTCCCAAGGAAAGCTGAACCATCCCAACTCAAAGTCTCAAAATGACCTCCTCTTGGAATCTTGCCACCCAACTTGTTGTAAGATATATTCAGGAACCCAAGAGAGTCTATTGACGTCAAAGATTGCGGGATATGTCCGGACAATCTATTGAAACTTAAGTCCAAAGACTCTAAACCAGACATATTTCCGAAATTCACAGGGATATTACCTGAGAAGTGATTATGGGATAAATTAAGCATATAAAGTCCTTTTAATAAACTTATTTCTTTTGGAATGTTTCCATCAAGATTGTTGGACGATAGATCGATTGCTGAGGTATAGCTGAAAAGTAACACAATCCCGATCTCATTACCTTTGATCGCCATATTCAATCGTACTCCCCCCAAATCATAAATAGAAATCGAGACTGTGTCATTAAGTCTACTTGTTAGCTTCTTCAGGTTCCCTATGCTGCTGGGAATTTGACTTGTGAGATTATTTTGTGATAAATCCAAAATACGGAGTTGACGCCAATGATTCATCTTCTCAGGGATTGATCCGTTGAACTTGTTGGACTTTAAAGAAAGGATCCGAAGGTCACGTAGAGAAGAAAACTCATTGGGTATATTTCCTTCGAACTTGTTATTGGCTAAGTGGAGAACTTTCAAGTATTGAAGCTTACCAATGGACTTAGGAATAGTACCGCTGAGATGGTTGTCATTTAATAAAAGATATTTCAATTGTTGAGCTGTTTCAATCTCATATGAAATATTTCCAGTGAGACTGTTGTTGCCAAGATTGATATATGTAAGATTGGTACAATGCCATATACTAGTGGGTATTATCCCAGAAAAAGAGTTGTTATCCAAAGCTAATAAATTCAAGTGGGTTAGTTTGTTCAAATCTATAGGTAATGTCCCAGTTAATTGGTTGTTAAAAAGGGTTAGCTCTCTCAAATTTTTGAAGTTACTTAAAGATGCTGGGATTCCACCGGTGAGATTGTTCTGACTCAAATACAGAAATTCCAACTGTGTTAAACTTTTGATTTCTATCGGCAAGGAACCAGTTAATTGATTTTGAAAAAGACATAAAACCGTCAAATTTCTCAAATTACCCACAGTAGCAGGGATTGAACCAGTGAGTTTGTTCCTGGACAGATGCAAGGAAGTTAGGGAACTTATCTTCCAAATATCTGGAGGGATGTCACCAGTGAGCTTGTTCTGGGACATTAGTAAGGTATTTAAAGACCTTAGCTTTCCAATATCTCGAGGGATGGCGCCAGTAAGTTTATTTTGATAAATTGATAAAAAGGTGATGTTGGTCAAGTTGCATATAGAAATAGGGATGGAACCAGAAAGATCATTTTCATGCATACCTAAGATTCTAAGAGAGTGTAGCTTTCCAATATCTGGAGGAATGATGCCAGAAAGTTTGTTATCAAATAGGTAAAGAGTGCTCAGGCTAGTCAAATTGGTTATAGAAGTGGGGATTGAACCACTGAGATTGTTTTTAGACAGTGCTAAAAGGGTAAGAGAACTTAGCCTCCCGATATCTTGAGGAATAGCACCGGAGATTTGATTTTGATGAATTGATAATATGCTCAAGTTAGTCAGATTGGATAGAGAAGTTGGCACTGAACCAGTAAGATTGTTCTCGTTCAACCTCATATCAAAGAGAGAATATAAACTTCCAATTTTCGGAGGAATGGATCCAATAATTTGATTTTGAGAAAGGTCGAAATATCGCAGGCTTGTAAGAAAGACTATTTCTGGTGGAATATGTCCAGAAAAATTATTTGAGTGAAAACCAAGGTGGGCGAGTTTCGTAAGATTACTGATCTGGGACGGAATGGCTCCGAAGAGTTTGTTCAGGCTCAAGTCAAGACTAACCAAATTTGAGAAAGATGAAAAGTTGAAATCATGGAGCGTACCTCGTAAACCCAAACCAGTTACATTCAGTTCAGCAACACTTCCCTCGTTGTTACAATGGATTCCATACCACTCGCATGGACATGTTGTGCTCGCAGTTGAATTCATCTTCCAAGAAGTGAGAAGAGAATGATTTTGATTTATAAGGCTTGATTTCCATTTTAGAAGAGCAGCTACTTCTTCTTCGACTGATTGTGTTTTGTGAGTTAATGAAATAGAAGAATCAGAAGCAAAGACAAATACATTGGAAGATGGAACCAATAGCAATATTGCAAGAACTAACAACGCAGCAATGGCTACGCTTACTAGTCGTAACATTTTCAAGATATCAGACGACGAACTGTTTTAATTTTAGAGTGATGATGATTAACCAACAGGTGTTATATAATGTCATTTCTTTCTGTTTGTTGTTGCTATCAGAAACTTACTATCAAGTTGAGGATGGACTTCCATCTGTCCTTCCCCTTAAATATCTTGCTTCTTTTCTGCCCATTCAGACGTTAACAAGAGATACAAGTTTTATGATCACACTTTCAATTTTTCTTTTTGTTGACTTTGAGCATTAAAGGATACCATTTAAGTGGCTAATAGGTGTAGGTTGAAACCAAGAACGAAGAGAAAACCTCCACCAAGAACGTATTTGTTTATTTCTCCATAAAGTGGGACTAGTACGTAATTTATTTCCTCGTATATGGTCAAATTTGTTGATTGATAAAATTCAAACACGTCAACTAATTAGAATGCACCAACTCATTTGTTTGGTATGGGTCAATTCTATAGATCGATAACTTCAAACTTGAAATCTCCCCGGCCCGCCACAGACTACGAGAGAGATAATTTCAAGTTAGCATACAAGTCACTAATTGTAATTAATGTAGTGTGATTTTTCAATTTAGCATCCGTATGACACTACTTAGAAATATACCAGACGCAAATACATCAGATGACCTTCGTCCAGAGGTTGTTTTAGGCGTTTAATACACCAACCTTTCTGTTTTGAGTTATTCTACCTCTGTCCTAGAAAGACCTATCTGTGACGAGGGAGTTACAGTTAAGTACTGCCCACTGTTGAAGTTCACCACCGACTTCAGTTAGGTGTTCACACCTATCTGGAAAAATATCAAGGCAGTTCTTCACACTCTAGAGATATCTACAGTACGGTCAATTATCTAGATGATACTTAGAAATATCTAGCTAGTATTTCTCTAGAATGTCCTATACAGTCGGTTCCTTTTAGGTCTCCAGATAGTTCTCTAGATCACTATAAATAGAGGTTGTTATCCTCATTTGTAAGCATCGAGCAAGTGAGAAAGAAATTCAAGTGAGAGAGATCAGTTGAGAGCAAAGTAGAGTGGTAGTGAAATCAATTCCCAGGTGAGGGTCTGTGTGAATTTGAGAGTGGGTAACAAAGCATAGTGTGTTAAGTAATCTTGTGATCAATAAAATTAAGTTTTCACAAGTAAAACTCTGTCCACCTTGCTTCTCAAACTCAACACCCACTACAGATAAATTACAATGACTAGTTACTCTTTCTGGAGGATAACAAAGTGCTTCAGATAAGAAACTATTTTGATCCACATACTTTATCCCAATTTGAGCTTCCTTAGGATGCATACCCGGATGAAATCTCTGCGATCTCTAAATTAAGATGGTGTGCTCACTGTTATTATTGTTAAGAAGCAATCGCAAGAACCACGACCAAAGACCTACAGCAAAATACACGGTCGAATGTGCCTGTGGGATTGTGACACAGTGAAACGTTAGGTTTTATATTTTCAGGAAAACAAAAAGAGTTGTGTCGATCTCTTTTGTAGAAATATGATATGACGTGTAATGAAAAGATTGGATTATTATTTCTACTATGTATCAGATTAGGTTATTGTTAGCTAGTGCAAGTCTTTTGGTTGTTGTTATGGTTTGATAATAATGTAGGACTTCCAAAACCGTGTTCGCCATTTTCTTTTGTAGTGGAATATGATATAGACTGATTCTAGAGATCCCAGAGGATGTAGACACAATACCATATAAGCTATGTGTCACGGTCATGTGCTTTTACTATCGGTATTATAAAGAAGTATTTACGTCCAAACTTATAAAAGTTATAAGCTCTGTTCTACTATTCTTGAAGTTAGACTAATTAAGTTTATAGATTACTAGGTGGTGCGCCCGTGCGTTGCACGGGCTTAGATTATTTTGTGCGTGTGTGTGGAGACAAGTATATATTGGAGCCCGTGATTTTTATGAAAATTATACAAGATCTTATCATTAGGATTTACGGAAACCATTGCAATGTAAAATACCAAACGGGGAATAGAAAATTACATTAAGGGAAAAGACTACATAAACAAAATCCATTGGCATATTTACATATTGACATTCAATAAAAATTGGTTAACAAACTGCAAAAGACTATAAGAGGTTAATAATTCTTGGTTCAGAAGTACAACATTTTAAACAGAAGAAAAACAAAATAAAATCTTCAAAATTCTCAGTTTAATTACTAAAACAATATGAAGGTATGCAAAATTATTGGAGCAAGGGTTTCCTTATACGATGCCTTTACATGCCCTTGCTTAAGACCATATAGAGATTTCTTTAGTTTGAATACCTTAGACTCACCTTTGCGTGCTAGACCGGGAGGGATGCGCATGTAGATTTCCTCATCAAGGTCGCCTTGAAGAAATGCATTGTTGACGTCCAACTGATGTAAAGACCAGCCTTTGATTGCCGCAACAGATAGTAAGACACGAACAAGCGAGTTTACCGTTTTGCAACCGGTGCAAAGTATCATAGTAATCGATTCCTTCTTGTTGAGTGTACCCTTTCGCAACAAGACGAGCTTTGTAACGTTCGATAGAGCCATCAGAATTAAATTTGATTTTAAAAACCCATTTACATCCGATGGCTGTTTTTCCAGGTGGCAAATCAACCATCATCCAAGTATTGTTAGCCTCTAAAGCCAAAATTTCTTTAGCCATTGCAGCGCGCCACTTTGGACATTTGTTTGCCTGAGAGAAATATTTTGGTTCCTCATTAAGAAGAACAGCAGATAAGAAAGCCTTGTGAGATGGTTTGAAGTTGTCGTAAGACAAATAATCAAATCAAAGGATATCTGGCAAGAAATTGACATTTCACAGTTGAGCAATGGTAGTCTTGCAAGTAAATAGGAGGGTTACGAGTACGAGCTGGTCGTTGATTCTCAGCTGGGATAGAAGTCGTAGTGACTGGTACAGGCGAGGAAGTGTGCATAGCAGGTGAAGAAGCCTCATCTGGTGCAAATGAGGAGAGCTGACCCGGAGAAGGAATGACAGGCGAGGCAGGTGAGATATTGTCAGGTAAACGAGATGACTGACCTGGAGTAGCGCTGTGGCTAGGTAATGATGGCAACGGAGATGTAGAATTTCCTACAGGCTGGATTGCTGGATGATCAGCTGAAAGAGAAGGTGTCTGTGTCAAAATACCTGGAGTTTCCGAAGAAGTGATAGGGGAAGAGTTTGTTTTCCCGTTAGGGAGAGAATTGTGGACATCAGACAGCACATTGGAAGGATGAAACGATGGTGGAATGACAGTATCATATAAATAAGAATCTGTAGAGGGTACAGACGGTGAAATAGGAAGACTATATGTCGAATGGTCAAAAGGAAAAATATTTTCATGAAACACAACATCTCTAGATGTGTAAATCGATTTAGATGCAAGATCATATACCCTATATCCTTTCTGCCCATGTGGATAGCCAACAAAAACGCCAGGCTTGGCACGTTGGTCAAATTTATGAGATATACGAGTATTCCTTCCAAAGCAGAGACAACCAAATACTCGCAGATTCGAGTAATCTGGAACTTTGCAAAGTAACAGTTCATGGGGAGACTTATGAGACAATACAGTGATGGTAACTTATTTATTAAATAAGTAGCAAGAAGAACACATTCTCCCCGAAACATAGGGGTAGATTCGATTGAAATCTTAAAGCTCTTGCTACATTGAGCAAGTGACGATGCTTACGCTCAACAACACCGTTTTGTTGAGGGGTGTAAATGCAACTTGTTTGATGAAGGACACCATTTGCATGGAACCAGGACTGAAGGTCTTTGGATTTGAATTCCATTCCATTATCAGAACGGAATGTTTGCAAAGATGGAACAATTAAATTGGTTACACCAGAAGAGATCTTGGTGAGTTTATGACCAAATTGAGTCATAACGAAATTGAAAAAATACTGAAGAAACTTTAAAGTTTCGACTTGGTTTTCATTAGATAAACCCAAGTACACCTAGAATAGTCATCAACTATAGTTAGAAAATATTTTGCACCGCAAAGAGATGGGGCGAAAATGGTCCCCAAATATCAAAGCATGTATTAACTGGAAAACATGAGATGATAAAGAAATACTTTTATTAAACTTGAGACGAGTTTGTTTCGCTTCTTGGACAAACATCACGTAAGTGATTACATTGAGAATGAATATAAGGAAATTTGCTAGCTAAAAATTTAAAACAATCCATGTTAGGATGGCCCAAACGGCGATGCCAGAATCGACAATTTTATTTGTTCTAACAACAAAGCAGTGGTGAGAACGAAAGTGATAAAGACCTGAAATGCATTCACTCCATCCAATCTCCTGGTTCGCTTGATGGTCTGAAATATACAAGATTCATTTGAGAATGATACACAACAATTAGCGGTGCGAGTCAATTGATCGACAGAGAGCAAGTTAAATTTAAAACTTGGAATGTAGAAAACGTTTAAAGTTTGATGTTGGGTGATAAATCAACACACCCAATATGAGTTACTGATGTATAGGATCCATCAGGTAACTGAACATGGATTGGTTTAGAAACCAAGGCATGTGAAGTAAAGAGAGAAAGAGATGAACATATGTGGTGAGTAGCACCACTGTCTACAATCCATATATTATTTGAACAAGATAGGATGGTACCTGCAAAGTTGGCGTATGGAGTTACATCAGTGCCTCCATTGGCTGATTCAAGCATGGACATGAGACGAGCATATTGTGCAGCGGAGATTGAAGGGGCAGCAACAGGTGCGATGGTTTCAGCAACAGGCGCAATATGGGCAGCAGCAGATGAGGAAGAATCCATAGCACGAAACCGTGGTGCATCTTTGGGATAACCATTAAGTTTCCAGCATGTTGATTTAGTGTGACCATGCTTATTGCAATGTTCACAAAATGGTCTGGGACGTTTATTTCCCGTGTTGGCACCATTGGCTCCAGCTTGAGAAAAGGGCCTTGAAGATCTATAGTCACCACGAGAAACATTCAAAGTGGCAGATTCAATAGTAGGTATAGAAGAAGAATGTATACCCTGTTGTTCCTCCTCCTGGCGCACATGGTTGTAGATCTTTGCAGATGATGGCATAGGATCCATTAAGAGAATTTGACTGCGCAGGGATGAGAACCTTTCATGTAAACCCTGCAAAAATTCCATTGCCCTATCCCGGTTATGATGATCAACAAAATTTTTACCGCTCCACAAATACACGGTTCAACCGGGCTCGAAGGTATCCAATTGATCCCAAAGTGATTTCAGGTGGGTATAATACATCGCAACATTCTCGGTTTTCCCGCTTCAAGTTTCCAATAGATCGCTTTGATCGCATAAAGCTTAGAGGCATTGTTGTGAGAAAAACGTGACTTAATCTCCAACCATTGTTCTTTGTGCAGATGGGAAATTCATGGTGGATGATTTGATGCTTGGATCGACAGAGTTAGAAATCCAAACTGCCTACCATATCATCGCAACGAGTCCAATGCGCAAGATCAACTGGATCTGTGGGTTTCTTGATAGTTCCATCTATGTAGCCTATTTTTCCTTTCGCACTCAAAGCTTTTGTCATACCTCGACTCCAAGTGCAATGATTATCACTGGTTAGAGGTGGAGAATAAATCACAGATGTAGGATTGTCCGCTGGATGGACAAAGTAGGGACTGGAAGGTGATAAACCAGTATCTTTTTCAGGTGTATTGTGAGCCATTGAAGGGTTTGATTGATCTCCTTCTGTAGGCATGGATAGGAAGTATAGAAAAAAAAAATAAATAACCTAGCTCTGCTTTACCATAAAGCAGTATTGGTTTAAGGTTTTCTCACTACTTGTGAGATAAGCTTCATTGAATAGTATTTATATGAGTTACATTGGATGAAGATAAGATAGAACGAAAACAAAAGAAGCTAAGGAATAGGTACAACTGTAGACTAGGACTTTACAAACAAAACTTAACCTAACTAGCTATAGAATAGGTATTTACAGCGTAAGAATAGAATGACCTGAGATGGTTACAACGACTTGTACGTATATGAAATACGTGTGTACATGTGACCTGTAATAAAGAACGCCATAAGAACAAAAAAAATTAAAAATATATCCTAAAGTTCTAATTATCCAAGGAAACAAGAAGAGTGAAAGAAACCTGTAAAAATCCAGCCCAAAATAAACTAGATCAAAATAGACTAGCCCAAAATATTGTTTCATTTTTTGGATCAGTGAAGAATTGGGTGCTGAAAAATTTCAAACTGGGATCACTAAATGTTTATTATAGATTTGTTAAAGGGAGAGCAAGATATGATCCGAGGAGAGCAAAACTCGTAACCAACTCGTTAACTATGACTAACTCGGTATATTTTTTCCACTCAGACTAAAACACCCTCAATTATTACATGAACTCTTCCCACACTTCTAACCAATAACCTAGTAAAGATAATGTATATCGTTTTCCAATTTTTCTTTTGGTCGATCTGATGATAACGATGGTTTTTACATCTTTTTTCTTTTTAATTGACATTTTCTTAAAATCTTATCAACTATTTTTATGTCATCAACATCAACCTGATCTAGTGGTAGTATGGACTGAATGATGGATACAATGAAAACATCACAAAGAATTTCTTTACAAATCAAGGGGATTAATTTATTACGGGTAATATCGAAGAAGTTGATAGTGGTGTTAGGGCTTGATGCGAAGTACTTAGGGCTGATTATGTGGTGGTAATTTTGTCCGTCTCTCGTTTTAATTAATTCCTCTTACTGTTCTTTCCAATTGACATTTTTAATGAAATCCTCATGAGCTACTATTTAAGTTAGTATTAGTGGTTGCACTCATGAAATCAAAGAAGAACTTAGGTAAACAGAGGAAATAAGATTAATTAGAATCTTCATGTTTTGTTACCAAAAGAAAAACATCATGGAATAGTTTTAGGGTTCATAACATAACGATTTTGAAAATCATTAGTGTGGCTGCCCTACACCTTTGAGGACAAATGCACGATTAGGGTGCCCTAAACTTAAAGGGACCATTAAGATGCTCCACAAATGGTTTTGATCAAATCTCTATGTAGTTTGCAATCTCGACGCAATCTCCGAAATGCGCACGGTTAAGAATAAAACCCCCAAATTCCTCTCCTACATACACAGATAGGAACCCTAGTTAGAAATTTCTTCATTTCTCTTCACACTGGAAAGTGGTTTCCTCAGCAGCTGAAGAGTACTTCAATTTTCTTCAAAACCCAATCTGGAAATATGGGAATTCAAACAGACAAGGTTAAATTCAAGGGTTAAGTGGAAAAATGCCCCAAAATGGACCCAAGGTTGTGAAAATGCCCCGGATGTCAGGGAAAAGATTAAAATGCCCCATTCCGTTAGTTTTGGGGCATTTTGATCAAAAATTGGCATCTTGACCGGTCAATGGAGTTTTCAAATTCCATTTTTATCCTTCTTAATCAAAACGCCACAATCCGCCACTACCACCGCGACCACCAAGCGAACAACCACCAACCACCATCGCTGCCACCCCACCACCACCACCACTGCCACCACTACCACCACCTTCCCCACCACTACAACTAGAACAACCACCACCAACACCACCGCCACCGCTACCGCCACCGCCTCCTCCTCCACCACCACCACTACCGCTGCCACTACCACTAGAACAACCACCACCAACACCACCGCCACCGCTACCGCCATCGCCTCCTCCACCACCACTACCGGCACCACCACCACCACCGCCACCACCACCACCACCGCCACTATCACCATCGCTGCCTCCACCACCACTTGAATCCTAAATCTTGAACCCCAAACCCTGAACCCTAAGTCATGAACCCTGAATTTTAAACACTGAACCCTGAATTATGAACAATGTACCCTGAAGGGCAATTTCGACTACTTAACTCTCTCTAACGGAATGGGACATTTTAATCTTTTCCCTAACCTCCGGGGCATTTTCACAACCTTGGGGTCCATTTTGGGGCATTTTGCCACTTAACCCTAAATTCAATGTCAGAGGCAAGATCTTTGAAACAACTGCAACTACACCTGCAAGTGCACCCCGCAATTCAGTGTTTGGAGCTAGATGATGAATGGAATCTTCAAGCTAACAAAGAAGAATATTTCATTGATCGGAACCCGGATTGTTTTTCTGCACTTCTTGATCTTTTGGGAACAAGTGGGCTTCATCTCCCCTAATGTATCTCAAAAACTACTTTATAGGGAAGCTCACTATTATGGTCTTATTGAACATGTTAGAACTGCAAAGTTTTGTCAATTAGATTGTAATCGATTAAGACTGGCTAGTTCTGTTAATGGTCAAGCCTCTTGCAATGGTACTGCAATTAGTGCAAGTCCTAGTGGAGGTTGTGCTGTTGCTCATAGCAGGATTGTCCGTCTATATGATTGGACGCTTGAAGAACATCCACCAATAAATTTCAATTATTAAATTGTTAACAATATTGGCTGGATCGATTCGGATAATATTGTGATCAGTGCTTGCATAAGATCTGGACGAGGGGATTCTGGGCTTGCACTTTTTAATTCGTCAACAGGTGATTTAAGACATAGTTTTGAGCTAAACCATGAAAATACTGTGAAGAGCTTTACTGCTGGAGCTTTATGTTTCAATTCTGATGCTAAGATAGCTGCTAGTTGCGGCACAGGAACAGGTATTTATGGATGCGCCATTTGGGATCAGGTTACAGGAAAACAGACTGATTTTTTCCATGAAAATTTTCGTTCGCCTCTTTTTAGTTATCCAGATAGGATTCAGTGGCTAAGCGGAAGTAAATGTTTATTAGTTTCCAAGTTTTACCGCCCAAATGAAAATGAAAATGGCAGTTGGATTAGTCTTTTGGATTTGAGGGATAAAAGTATGGTCTGGTCTTGGTATGACCACAACAAGGATTCCTTTGATTGGCAACATCATGTTTTTGATGCAATTGCTACGGAAGATAATAATTTAATATGTGTAGTTAATTGGTGTGATGATTTGGGTTTTATGGATTTAAGATCTACCAAAGGTAGCATTAGTTGGAACCTATGTTGTAAAAGGCGCTGGGCAAGGCGAGGCGCCAAACCCAGCGCCTAGCGCCTAAGGCGAGCGCCTAGAGCGCCCGAAAATTAAAAAAAAAACAATAACAGGCATAATTTGGCGCCTAGGCGCTGGTCCAGCGCTTAGAGCGCCAAAGGCGCTCGCCTTTCACAACATAGGTTGGAACTGGGAAAATCATAGGAGACATAAATACATTGAACCTCGTTATCCTAGGTTAAAATTACATGGAGGGCAGCTTTTTTCTTGCACAAATGATAGAATCTCCATGTTTAGTGGACCTGAATGGTTTTTAACATCTAGTCTTGGAAAAAGTTGCGGTGGTTGGGCAGTTCGTGACTTCTCAGTTGGAGGTGATAGACTTTTCGCTCTTCATAGTGAGGAAAATGTATTCGATGTCTGGGAGACTCCATTTCCTCCGAATTGGACTGTGACATAAAACGCTTTTGGTACCTCGGAGAATGCGTGGATACAAGCTAATGTATGCATGCAGTATGTAGTCTACAAGTACTCCTTAATCTCTATTTATCTTGTTTTATTGGTTGTTCTATAGATTCTGTTCATAAGCTACTGTTGTTCGTAATCCTACACTGCCTTTTCTTTCTTCTTAATTCATTTTGACCGTGCATTTCTTCCTGCTCCTGATTAAGAGGACAAGAGATCAAAATTTATTACTGTTTTAAGTATTATTATGTACTATTTTTTAGGTTCCAGTCTGCATCAGTTAATCATTCCTATTAGACTACCTACTAAATTAGGATAGTTCACTGCACTTGGTATGAGTAGTTTGGTCTCATTTGATCTTCTTATTACATGTTGATGGCACTAAGTTGTAAAGATTTTCAAACTTGAGTTGCACCTTCTCGCTAGATTGCAGAATTCAGGATAGTTTGCATTTGGATGGTTTCAGTGGTGGTTCATTTTCAATTTCTCATTAGATGGATAATAAATAGATTGAGCAAATATAGTGAAGTAGAAGAATCCTTGCAAAAGAATCTGTTCATGTAATTTTGTTTGTGGTATTTAAGTAGAACTAGCAACCTTAACCGCATTACTCTAAACGGAGTTAAAGTGTGCAGTAGTAATGGCAGAATAATCAGTAAAACGTGCAGTAGTAATCAATTGTGAATTCTGATTGGAAATACAAGCTCTGTTCAGGTGGAATATGCATGTGAAATTCTTCTCGTCGGTACTGGAAGCCATCCAAAAAAGTTCGAGGTTCCTAAGGATGCAAACCCTGATGACATATCAGTTGTTGGTCATAGTGGTAAGCTCACTCTTATTATTAAGAAGCGTTCAGGACCAAGATAACGAGCTTGAAGGAAAAGGAGTATATCAAGATCGAGATAGTTGGTACTTGGAAGAACTCAGAGTTATGGTTCCGTAATTTTTATGTGTTTGGGTCATATATGAATGAAACTTTTAGTACAGTGGAGCTAGTTAATTATTTTCTGCCTAATTTTCTTCAAATCGCATCTTCAACTATACTATCTTTATCAATATCTAATCTTCAGATCTAATTTTCCATTCAAAAAATTAGCTCATAATGTCATTCACTTCAGCTACATTCAAAAAATTTCAAGTTCTAGTTCTGGATAAGAGGCCTGCACTGCTATAAGGTAATTCGATGTTTCATATGAAAACCACAACTTTTGTAATTCTCATGTACATCCTTCCTATGAGACTTATTGATCTGAACTCTCTAAATTGAAATGCACCTGGCTATTTGGGAATCAAGCAAACAAGGGTACAATTGAGTCTCCAGTCCAACTTACCCCCATTTTTGGAATCCTTTTATACCTTTGATTATATTTTCTTTGATACTGGGGTTATTGTAGTTATGGTACTAATTGGTTTTGTACCTTTGGATTGCACTTATATAGATTGGTTGATGATTTATGATGATGGTTGTTATTTAGAATGTAGTTTGCCGATTGAAATAGAATTTGGTCCCTAAGTGAACACCGAGTTTATGCTTATACATTGGTGAAAACTAAAAGGATTTAGTTTATGTAACGGAATGGAGTCACGACTCACCAGGCCCATGATCCCATGATTTTTCAGTTTATTCTTAGAACAATTGGGATGTTTTTAAAAATGAATGCGGTTATTCAGACTCAAAGTCATTCACTTCCGTATCTATAAGAATTCTGCATTGTTCACTATGTTTTCTATTTGGGTACTTAGATTACCCTCAACAATCTTCAAACGCATAACAGTAGAAAAATTAAGATGGATTTGAAATTGTACTAAAAAGTCTTAGGTACTCACATTTGTGAAAGTTGATGAAAACGTATTCAGGTCCCGAGACTTTGTACTAATGATTTCAAATCCATCTTAATCCTTTTACTAATGATTTCTCCTGTCTGCCAATTTTACAATCTGGGCGCACATTGTCATTTTCAGGACAAAGATATGTGTATCTCTTCCTAACAATTTGAAGTACTGGATGTTAAAGGTTCTGCAGAAGGGTGAAGACAATTTGTACCTGCTGGTGGCGCTGGAAAACCATTGCTCGCTAATTGAATATATTATAATTTTATCTTCCAGCTGCTCGCTAATTGACTTTTGAAGTTGGCTAATTTTCAAACTAGCTTGAAAGAAACCTTTACAGTATTTGCTGAACCTTGTTTAATCCAAATTGACCTAGCTTTTTGCCTCCTTGAAGTAATTTTGAGCCAAAAACTTGTACCATGCTTACCTCTTGCAGTGATTAATGAATCACCAGTGACCACTAAACTACACTGTCCACAAACCCAAGAAATGAACGGAACAGTTGATGTAATATCCTTGGGTGATTGATTGATTACCATTTGAAGTGTGAAAAACCAACTGAAATTTTTTGAGAGGACAAGTCACTATGGGAAGGATTTCAGTTTTTGTGTCTCCCCACCTCCACCTATACAACCACCACCACATACCCATATAAAACCACTCTCTGTGTCTTCTTGTGGGATTCCAGTCCTGATTCAAATATATGATTTATGCATTATGGGTAATTAGTATTGGAAATTCAAAAAAGTTCTAGGACAAGTGAAGTTGAACACACACTTGAGTGCAGGTTTGCTTGCTAAAACTACATTTTGAAAACCATTCAAATTTTCTCATTCGTCTCAGTAAGCAATATGAAAAAACAATCAAACCATACTACAAATTAAAACAAGTCTAAGTCAGTTTCACAAAGCTAAACAAATACGGTTTCCAGGTGAATTTGTTAATTTGTTGCATTACAGAAGGAAAAACTCAATTTTGTTGCACTAATCTAACATGTAATTGGGGCAGATGGAGTTTCCCAAACGTCAAACACATTCTCCTCATTATGAAGAGCAAAAACCCGATCGCCACCAACTGAGAAGTCCTTAATTGGACCACCTTCACTTCTTCCAAGACTATTTGTTAAAAGCCATTGGTTGCGACCATCAGAATACACAGATATACTATCATCCATGGAACAAAAAAGCTGACCACCATGGAATGTTAACTTAGGATGATGAATATTAATGACGTCTCCCCTACAATTCGAATTCCATCTAATGTTTGGTTTCGTAATTCTGAAATCTAGAAATCCCAAATCTTCATTATTCCTAACCACACAAATAGAATTACTTTCCTCCATTGGTATTGCATCAGCAACACATCATGAGAATAAATACTACACGTTTGTCTCTGAAATCCAAGAGATTAACGCATCGTTTAAAACTGATGCAACTATTGACAAATAAACAATTAATCCCATTGAACCATTGAATCTTATCAACTTTACCGAAACGCGAACCGAACACTGAATCATAAAAATCAATTTGTCTTCCGCTAACTTGATCCCACACTCCAATTCCATAATTAATTGTTCCAGCAAAATCAGCAAATATCTTACTTTCAGAGTTGAAACATAAAGCTCCAGCGCTGTAGCCTTTGACCAGATCCGTTTCATAGTTTAACTGAAATTTGTGCCTCAATTCCCCTGTTGATGAACTAAAAATACCCACCCATTCATCCAACTTCCCTATCTCTGGATATTGAGTTTTGGAAAGCACTGATCGCTATATTAATTTTCTGAATCCACCCACTCAACATCATTAACTTTTTGATTATCAAGATGTAATGGTGGATGCTCTTCAAGCATCCAGTCATATACGCGAACAATGCCTCCGTGAGCAACAGCACAACCTCCATCAGGACTTGCCCTAATTGTAGTACAATTACCTAAAGCCGGAGCCTTAACTGAACTCGTTAATCTTAACCGGTTGCTATCAAATTTGCCCCACTTTGCAGTTCATCAAGAAGGCCATAATAGTGAGCTTCCCTATAAAGTATTTTCGGGTATTGTACAAGGGACATGTAGCTCACCTGTTCCTAAAAGATCAAGGAAAACAGAAAAACATTCCGGGTTCCTATCGATAAAGTATTCTTCTTTGTTAACTTCTTTTTGTTGAAGTTAACAAACATTCCGGAATAACATTCCGGGTTCCTATCGATAAAGTATTCTTCTTTGTTAACTTCTTTGTTAACTTCTTTTTGTTGAAGGAAAACAGAAAAACATTCCGGGTTCCAAACATTGAATTTCGAGGTACACTTGCAAGTGTTGTTGCAGTCGTTTCAAAGATTTTACCTCTAACATTGAGTCTCACCTTGTCTGTTTGCGTTCGCATATTTCCAGTTAGGGTTTTCAACATCCAATCTTCCCTTCCGGCGGCATATATCAAATAATGTGTCCCGTTGTGTGAATATGTAGGTGATGGGCCTGCTCCCGGTACCATTTTTTTTTTTTTTTAAGTGAACCCAAAACAGGGTTCAATGTCTACCTATTAAATTTAGTTTTGCCTTTTTTACTGTTTGTGCAAATTGGCTTCTCTAGATGGCCCAACTTTGAGTAGTCAAACATCTCATTGTAGTACCCTTAATTTCCCCTTGTATAGATTATAAACTCTGTCAAATGATCTTATACATAGTTTGATGCGAACACAGTCTATGATCACGTTTATTACTTCTTCTTTCGGATTAATTAAAGGCTTGCGGAGCTTGTTGTATGAATAGTGAAAAAAAAGAAAAAAAGAATTACAAACCTAGAATGGATTCATGGGAACAGTTTAGGATTCATACATAGGATCTACTCTCTCAATGATATTTTCCATTTGAGCAATAAGGATGTTGATCTACTCGATATTAAGCCGGAGGATAAAAAGAAACTATTTTAATTTGATACTTCTGATCTACATAGTTAATAACTTATTACTCCAGCAGAATACAACAACATCTAACACTAGAAAAAGTTCTAACCAAAAAAAATAGTACTTATACATTATTACTATCTTTGTAATTACAACCGAGTATTCTAATGACGATGGAATCAATAATTCTCCAATACCCAAACCACCATTTTTCTTTGTAAAGCAGAATAAAGAACAAACCCAAAAATCCAACTCCAAACCCCAAAGCGATAACACCGTAAAATAATAGTCTCTCATTTGCATCCTCTTGAACATCTTCTTCGACTTCGATGGTAGGATTATTGTTACCAGCACTATTATTGCAAACTTTTTCTATTGGGAACCCACACAATAAATCATTCCCAAGGAAAGCTGAACCATCCCAACTCAAAGTCTCAAAATGACCTCCTCTTGGAATCTTGCCACCCAACTTGTTGTAAGATATATTCAGGAACCCAAGAGAGTCTATTGACGTCAAAGATTGCGGGATATGTCCGGACAATCTATTGAAACTTAAGTCCAAAGACTCTAAACCAGACATATTTCCGAAATTCACAGGGATATTACCTGAGAAGTGATTATGGGATAAATTAAGCATATAAAGTCCTTTTAATAAACTTATTTCTTTTGGAATGTTTCCATCAAGATTGTTGGACGATAGATCGATTGCTGAGGTATAGCTGAAAAGTAACACAATCCCGATCTCATTACCTTTGATCGCCATATTCAATCGTACTCCCCCAAATCATAAATAGAAATCGAGACTGTGTCATTAAGTCTACTTGTTAGCTTCTTCAGGTTCCCTATGCTGCTGGGAATTTGACTTGTGAGATTATTTTGTGATAAATCCAAAATACGGAGTTGACGCCAATGATTAATCTTCTCAGGGATTGATCCGTTGAACTTGTTGGACTTTAAAGAAAGGATCCGAAGGTCACGTAGAGAAGAAAACTCATTGGGTATATTTCCTTCGAACTTGTTATTGGCTAAGTGGAGAACTTTCAAGTATTGAAGCTTACCAATGGACTTAGGAATAGTACCGCTGAGATGGTTGTCATTTAATAAAAGATATTTCAATTGTTGAGCTGTTTCAATCTCATATGAAATATTTCCAGTGAGACTGTTGTTGCCAAGATTGATATATGTAAGATTGGTACAATGCCATATACTAGTGGGTATTATCCCAGAAAAAGAGTTGTTATCCAAAGCTAATAAATTCAAGTGGGTTAGTTTGTTCAAATCTATAGGTAATGTCCCAGTTAATTGGTTGTTAAAAAGGGTTAGCTCTCTCAAATTTTTGAAGTTACTTAAAGATGCTGGGATTCCACCGGTGAGATTGTTCTGACTCAAATACAGAAATTCCAACTGTGTTAAACTTTTTGATTTCTATCGGCAAGGAACCAGTTAATTGATTTTGAAAAAGACATAAAACCGTCAAATTTCTCAAATTACCCACAGTAGCAGGGATTGAACCAGTGAGTTTGTTCCTGGACAGATGCAAGGAAGTTAGGGAACTTATCTTCCAAATATCTGGAGGGATGTCACCAGTGAGCTTGTTCTGGGACATTATTAAGGTATTTAAAGACCTTAGCTTTCCAATATCTCGAGGGATGGCGCCAGTAAGTTTATTTTGATAAATTGATAAAAAGGTGATGTTGGTCAAGTTGCATATAGAAATAGGGATGGAACCAGAAAGATCATTTTCATGCATACCTAAGATTCTAAGAGAGTGTAGCTTTCCAATATCTGGAGGAATGATGCCAGAAAGTTTGTTATCAAATAGGTAAAGAGTGCTCAGGCTAGTCAAATTGGTTATAGAAGTGGGGATTGAACCACTGAGATTGTTTTTAGACAGTGCTAAAAGGGTAAGAGAACTTAGCCTCCCGATATCTTGAGGAATAGCACCGGAGATTTGATTTTGATGAATTGATAATATGCTCAAGTTAGTCAGATTGGATAGAGAAGTTGGCACTGAACCAGTAAGATTGTTCTCGTTCAACCTCATATCAAAGAGAGAATATAAACTTCCAATTTTCGGAGGAATGGATCCAATAATTTGATTTTGAGAAAGGTCGAAATATCGCGAGGCTTGTAAGAAAGACTATTTCTGGTGGAATATGTCCAGAAAAATTATTTGAGTGAAAACCAAGGTGGGCGAGTTTCGTAAGATTACTGATCTGGGACGGAATGGCTCCGAAGAGTTTGTTCAGGCTCAAGTCAAGACTAACCAAATTTGAGAAAGATGAAAAGTTGAAATCATGGAGCGTACCTCGTAAACCCAAACCAGTTACATTCAGTTCAGCAACACTTCCCTCGTTGTTACAATGGATTCCATACCACTCGCATGGACATGTTGTGCTCGCAGTTGAATTCATCTTCCAAGAAGTGAGAAGAGAATGATTTTGATTTATAAGGCTTGATTTCCATTTTAGAAGAGCAGCTACTTCTTCTTCGACTGATTGTGTTTTGTGAGTTAATGAAATAGAAGAATCAGAAGCAAAGACAAATACATTGGAAGATGGAACCAATAGCAATATTGCAAGAACTAACAACGCAGCAATGGCTACGCTTACTAGTCGTAACATTTTCAAGATATCAGACGACGAACTGTTTTAATTTTAGAGTGATGATGATTAACCAACAGGTGTTATATAATGTCATTTCTTTCTGTTTGTTGTTGCTATCAGAAACTTACTATCAAGTTGAGGATGGACTTCCATCTGTCCTTCCCCTTAAATATCTTGCTTCTTTTCTGCCCATTCAGACGTTAACAAGAGATACAAGTTTTATGATCACACTTTCAATTTTTCTTTTTGTTGACTTTGAGCATTAAAGGATACCATTTAAGTGGCTAATAGGTGTAGGTTGAAACCAAGAACGAAGAGAAAACCTCCACCAAGAACGTATTTGTTTATTTCTCCATAAAGTGGGACTAGTACGTAATTTATTTCCTCGTATATGGTCAAATTTGTTGATTGATAAAATTCAAACACGTCAACTAATTAGAATGCACCAACTCATTTGTTTGGTATGGGTCAATTCTATAGATCGATAACTTCAAACTTGAAATCTCCCCGGCCCGCCACAGACTACGAGAGAGATAATTTCAAGTTAGCATACAAGTCACTAATTGTAATTAATGTAGTGTGATTTTTCAATTTAGCATCCGTATGACACTACTTAGAAATATACCAGACGCAAATACATCAGATGACCTTCGTCCAGAGGTTGTTTTAGGCGTTTAATACACCAACCTTTCTGTTTTGAGTTATTCTACCTCTGTCCTAGAAAGACCTATCTGTGACGAGGGAGTTACAGTTAAGTACTGCCCACTGTTGAAGTTCACCACCGACTTCAGTTAGGTGTTCACACCTATCTGGAAAAATATCAAGGCAGTTCTTCACACTCTAGAGATATCTACAGTACGGTCAATTATCTAGATGATACTTAGAAATATCTAGCTAGTATTTCTCTAGAATGTCCTATACAGTCGGTTCCTTTTAGGTCTCCAGATAGTTCTCTAGATCACTATAAATAGAGGTTGTTATCCTCATTTGTAAGCATCGAGCAAGTGAGAAAGAAATTCAAGTGAGAGAGATCAGTTGAGAGCAAAGTAGAGTGGTAGTGAAATCAATTCCCAGGTGAGGGTCTGTGTGAATTTGAGAGTGGGTAACAAAGCATAGTGTGTTAAGTAATCTTGTGATCAATAAAATTAAGTTTTCACAAGTAAAACTCTGTCCACCTTGCTTCTCAAACTCAACACCCACTACAGATAAATTACAATGACTAGTTACTCTTTCTGGAGGATAACAAAGTGCTTCAGATAAGAAACTATTTTGATCCACATACTTTATCCCAATTTGAGCTTCCTTAGGATGCATACCCGGATGAAATCTCTGCGATCTCTAAATTAAGATGGTGTGCTCACTGTTATTATTGTTAAGAAGCAATCGCAAGAACCACGACCAAAGACCTACAGCAAAATACACGGTCGAATGTGCCTGTGGGATTGTGACACAGTGAAACGTTAGGTTTTATATTTTCAGGAAAACAAAAAGAGTTGTGTCGATCTCTTTTGTAGAAATATGATATGACGTGTAATGAAAAGATTGGATTATTATTTCTACTATGTATCAGATTAGGTTATTGTTAGCTAGTGCAAGTCTTTTGGTTGTTGTTATGGTTTGATAATAATGTAGGACTTCCAAAACCGTGTTCGCCATTTTCTTTTGTAGTGGAATATGATATAGACTGATTCTAGAGATCCCAGAGGATGTAGACACAATACCATATAAGCTATGTGTCACGGTCATGTGCTTTTACTATCGGTATTATAAAGAAGTATTTACGTCCAAACTTATAGAAGTTATGAGCTCTGTTCTACTACTCTTTTAAGTTGGACTAATTAAGTTTATGGATTATTGTGTTAGTGAGCGGTTTGAGGGTTGTTCTTGTTCTTGCAATATTAAAGTCTTCATCCAAGTTTCTTCTTCCGTTGGTTCTTATGAATGGGTGGTAATAACACTTGGGCTTCCAACTCAAAACCAATTGGCAATGAGTGGAGAGACCCTCATGCATATAGTCTAGGAAGGTTAGCAATGTGGGACTAATCCTCAACACGCACCCTCCACGTACGTGAAGGGCGAACCCTCACACGTGGACCGCTGCATGAGTGCTTGCCCACGTAGGGTCTTAGGGTCTTACTACACATACAGGCCTAGACCTAGCTCTGATGCCATAATAGCACTTGGGCTTCCAACTCAAAACCAATTGACAATGAGTAGAGACACCCTCATGCATATAAGGAGGATCTAGTCTAGGAAAGTTAGCATCGTGGGATTAATCCTCAACAGGAGGAACATATAATCCTGAGAAATAGATGCATGCATTTTTTAGAACTTACTTGCGTACACTGTACTCCTATCCTAAAAATGTGATAATCTTGATTCGTTATTCCGTTTAATCCGTCCCAAAGTCCACTTTCCATAAGGATTATCTTATCTTATACTAATATAAAGAAAAGAGGTATTTTTGGGTGGTCACAAAAGGACAAAATAGCTTGGTGTGTAACCTTGATATTACTAATATGACCTTAAATATCAATCATTACTCTACATATGTATTGAAGGTTAAAAAGGTACATTAAATCAATGTTTGTTTATTTACAGGAATGCCATTGTTTTAAAAATAGATCAAAAAATTTAAAACTTAGATATCTTTCAAAATACATATAGGATTTTTGCAAAATTAGTATATTTGCAAAGCTCTTTGAATTATCTATGTAATGAGTACAAACAAGAATATTAAATTTTATTTTAATAATTTTTTTTCTCATTCTTATCAAATTTGGTGTTATTAAAAGGATCAAATTCAAGCATGTGCATCGCACATGTGGCCTTACTAGTCTTAAAATAAATAGAATGCCCATCGAGGTCATCTAGCTTTCCTTAATTGGGACAACTTCTAATCTCTAATCGGAGAGAAAAAATTAGCTAAATGAGGCAAAACAAGAAAAAGATTTCCATCGAACAGATATTAAAGAAAAAAGAAAAACAATAAGAAAATTATGAAAACCTAAAGCACACAATAGTAAAACATCATCGCGTGCGGTTTTCCAGTAAATTCCGATCTCAAATTGTAAACATCATATATCATCCTCACTTTATTTCCTGATTCCAAATCACCTTGTGAGGTGTTGCAGTCTTCAGTTATGCTCTTTTTCTTTCCAGTAAATTCCGATCTCAACTGGTGGAGTGGTAACTTTAATGTGGTGGTGGAAGAAGTAGTGGTAGTTGGGTGAGAAAGATGTCTTAAGATAGGTAAATTATTTAGGGATATTTAATGTTTGGTACTCATCAAATGTCCAACATATTGGTTTGGTACCCAACATTTAAAATATTAAGGGTTGGTACCTTGACCCGTTAAAAACCGTGGAGCCAAACCGTTGACCTGACACCTGTTATCTGAATAGTTAAACATAACGTCGTCAGCTCGGTGTTACCATTTCTCCATCCATTTTCTTTTCTTTGGAAACCATAACGCCATTTCCGATCAATGAAGCTCGGTTGCTTGTTCTCACTAGATCAAATGAAAATGCACTAAACAAGTATACTAAAGAGAAACAAAAACCCAACTTCAATCTCCAAAGTTCATTGGTGGGAATATCCTCAGATTAACATTTGATTCAACCAGGGACAGAGCCTGGATTTTGAAATAGGGTGGGCAAACCAAACATCACACCGTACACCGAAAAAAAAACCCAAAAAAATTTCCATTACACGTGATATTCACTCCAATATTTTTTCCCCAAATGAACCCTACCTCGTGATGATATTCACTCCAAAAACTTCAAAACAGTTAATCTCCTCGAAATTCTTATTCGAAGGATGATCATTACTCCAGTCTGTCTTCGATTTATGCCTTCATGGATGTTTTTGAAGTGTGCACGGTCCATAGATAACGGAATTCTCGATTTTTGGTTAGCTTTAAGATAGGTTAGCTTTCTAAAGGGTGCAAAGTTATTTCTATAGGGGTGCAAAAAGTCTAAATTTTAATTTTGGGCCTAGAAAAATTGATAAGCAGTAGAGGAGTTTGGAAACCAAGGGTGGGCAATTGCACACACACCCTTCCATGTGCGTCCTTTTGGATTCAACACCGATTATAAGTGTAAATTGATATTCAATTTTACCGTGAAATTACTCCAAAAGAATTTGTTACTGCGATATACTTGTGGCGGCAAAGGTAGATCAGGGAAACTCAAATCTTGAACAACAACGGCTTAAACCAAAGGTTCGGTAAGAATCAATAAAATATGAAATCAATTTCTTCATATGATTTTTTCCAGAGAAATCTACAACAAGAAAAACAACTTTGATCGATCTAAGAATTGATTTGAGAAACATGTTAGACAAATAAAACATGTTGATCCAAGCCACCTTCCGCAAATAGATCTCAAATTCCAAAAAAAAAAAACCCTAATTATCTAAACCAAAAATAGCAGACGTTACTGTTGATGGTGGTTTTTAGACAAGGGGTAAAATCGTAAAACCCCATGACCTAGTGTTACCCGCAACACATTAACTAAGAACATTTAACTCAGGTGTGATTAATAGGGGTATTTTTTCAAAATACCGGATTAGGGTTTTCAAATACGAGAACCCTAATTCCAAAACCAAGCCGCACCTGCGCACCATGGCAACAATGCCAAACCAAGCCGCATATCGCGCACCATGGCAACAATGCAAAACCAAGCCGCATATCTGCGCACCATGGCAACAATGCCAAACCAAACCGCATATGCGCACCATGGCAACAATGCCAAACCAAGCCGCATATCGCACCATGGCAACAATGCCAAATCAAGCGCACCCTGCGCACCATGGAAACGATGCCAAACCAAGCCGCACCACCGCACACCATGGCAACAATGCCAAATTAAGCCGCACCCTACGCACCATGGCAACAATGCCAAACTAAGCCGCATACTGCGCACCATGGCAACAATGCCAAATCAAGCCGCACCCTGCGCACCATGGCAACAATGCCAAACCAAGCCGCACCTGCCGCACCATGGCAACAATGCCAAATCTCCAAGCCGCTATGCCTTTGGCCCACGCCAATTATAGCGCCCTAGGCTTGCAAGACTTGCAACTAGGTCAACATGGCTGCACGTGCCATTGGCACATGCCAACGCGTGTCGCAAGCCATATTTCCAAAGCCGCTACGCCTTTGGCCCACGCCAAACATAGCGCCCTAGGTTTGCAAGACTTGCAACTAGGTCAACATGGCTGCACGTGCCATTGGCACATGCCAACACGTGTCGCAAGCCATATTTCCAAAGCGCTACGCCTTTGGCCCACGCCAAACATAGCGCCCTAGGTTTGCAAGACTTGCAACTAGGTCAACATGGCTGCATGTGCCATTGGCACATGCCAAAACGTGTCGCAAGCCATATTTCTAAGCCGCTATGCCTTTGGCCCACGCTCAACATAGCGCCCTAAGTTTGCAAGACTTGCAACTAGGTCAACATGGCCGCACGTGCCATTGGCACATGCCAACACGTGCCGCAAGCCATATTTCTAAGCCGCTATGCCTTTGGCCCACGCCCAACATAGCGCCCTAGGTTTGCAAGACTTGCAACTAGGTCAACATGGCTGCACGTGCCATTGGCACATGCCAACATGTGTCGCAAGCCATATTTCCAAAGCCGCTACGCCTTTGGCCCACGCCAAACATAGCGCCCTAGGTTTGCAAGACTTGCAACTAGGTCAACATGGGTGCACGTGCCATTGGCATATGCCAAAACGTGTCGCAAGCCATATTTCTAAGCCGCTATGCCTTTGGCCCACGCCCAACATAGCGCCCTAAGTTTGCAAGACTTGCAACTAGGTCAACATGGCTGCACGTGCCATTGGCACATGCCAAAACGTGTCGCAAGCCATATTTCTAAGCCGCTATGCCTTTGGCCCACGCCCAACATAGCGCCCTAGGTTTGCAAGACTTGCAACTAGGTCAACATGGCTGCACGTGCCATTGGCACATGCCAAAACGTGTCGCAAGCCATATTTCTAAGCCGCTATGCCTTTGGCCCACGCCCAACATAGCGCCCTAAGTTTGCAAGACTTGTAACTAGGTCAACATGGCCGCACGTGCCATTGGCACATGCCAACACGTGCCGCAAGCCATATTTCTAAGCCGCTCTGCCTTTGGCCCACGACCAACATAGCTCCCTAGGTTTGCAAGACTTGCAACTAGGTCAACATGGCTGAACGTGCCATTGGCACATGCCAACACGTGTCGCAAGCCATATTTCCAAAGCCGCTACGCCTTTGGCCCACGCCAAATATAGCGCCCTAGGCTAGCAAGACTTGCAACTAGGTCAACATGGATGCACGTGCCATTGGCACATGCCAACACGTGTCGCAAGCCATATTTCCAAAGCCGCTACGCCTTTGGCCCACGCAAAACATAGCGCCCTAGGTTTGCAAGACTTGCAACTAGGTCAACATGGCTGCACGTGCCATTGGCACATGCCAAAACGTGTCGCAAGCCATATTTCTAAGCCGCTATGCCTTTGGCCCACGCCCAACATAGCGCCCTAAGTTTGCAAGACTTGCAACTAGGTCAACATGGCCGCACGTGCCATTGGCACATGCCAACACGTGCCGCAAGCCATATTTCTAAGCCGATATGCCTTTGGCCCACGCCCAACATAGCGCCCTAGGTTTGCAAGACTTGCAACTAGGTCAACATGGCTGCACGTGCCATTGGCACATGCCAACACGTGTCGCAAGCCATATTTCCAAAGCCGCTACGCCTTTGGCCCACGCCAAATATAACGCCCTAGGCTTGCAAGACTTGCAACTAGGTCAACATGGCTGCACGTGCCATTGGCACATGCCAAAACGTGTCGCAAGCCATATTTCTAAGCCGCTATGCCTTTGGCCCACGCCCAACATAGCGCCCTAGGTTTGCAAGACTTGCAACTAGGTCAACATGGCTGCACGTGCCATTGGCACATGCCAAAACGTGTCGCAAGCCATATTTCTAAGCCACTATGCCTTTGGCCCACGCCCAACATAGCGCCCTAAGTTTGCAAGACTTGCAACTAGGTCAACATGGCCGCACGTGCCATTGGCACATGCCAACACGTGCCTCAAGCCATATTTCTAAGCCGCTCTGCCTTTGGCCCACGACCAACATAGCGCCCTAGGTTTGCAAGACTTGCAACTAGGTCAACATGGCTGCACGTGCCATTGACACATGCCAACACGTGTTGCAAGCCATATTTCCAAAGCCGCTACGCCTTTGGCCCACGCCAAATATAGCGCCCTAGGCTTGCAAGACTTGCAACTAGGTCAACATGGATGCACGTGCCATTGGCACATGCCAACACGTGTCGCAAGCCATATTTCCAAAGCCGCTACGCCTTTGGCCCACACCAAACATAGCGCCCTTGGTTTGCAAGACTTGCAACTAGGTCAACATGGCTGCACGTGCCATTGACACATGCCAAAACGTGTCGCAAGCCATATTTCTAAGCCGCTATGCCTTTGGCCCACGCCCAACATAGCGCCCTAAGTTTGCAAGACTTGCAACTAGGTCAACATGGCCGCACGTGCCATTGGCACATGCCAACACGTGCCGCAAGCCATATTTCTAAGCCGCTATGCCTTTGGCCCACGACAACATAGCGCCCTAGGTTTGCAAGACTTGCAACTAGGTCAACATGGATGCACGTGCCATTGGCACATGCCAACACGTGTCGCAAGCCATATTTCCAAAGCCGCTACGCCTTTGGCCCACGCCAAATATATCGCCCTAGGCTTGCAAGACTTGCAACTAGGTCAACATGGCTGCACGTGCCATTGGCACATGCCAACACGTGTCGCAAGCCATATTTCCAAGCCGCTATGCCTTTGGCCCACGCCAAATATAGCGCCCTAGGCTTGCAAGACTTGCAACTAGGTCAACATGGCTGCACGTGCCATTTGCACATGCCAAAACGTGTCGCAAGCCATATTTCTAAGCCGCTATGCCTTTGGCCCACGCCCAACATAGCGCCCTAGGTTTGCAAGACCTGCAACTAGGTCAACATGGCCGCACGTGCCATTGGCACATGCCAACACGTGCCGCAAGCCATATTTCCAAGCCGCTATGCCTTTGGCCCACGCCAAACATAGCGCCCTAGGTTTGCAAGACTTGCAACTAGGTCAACATGGCCGCATGTGCCATTGGCACATGCCAACACGTGCCGCAAGCCATATTTCTAAGCCGCTATGCCTTTGGCCCACGCCAAATATAGCGCCCTAGGCTTGCAAGACTTGCAACTAGGTCAACAAGGCATCCCGCACGTGCCATTGGCACATGCCAAACTTTGTTGGTAGCCTAACTTGCAAACCGTGCAACCTACCACCAAGGCATTCGCACATGCCATTGGCACATGCCAAACACACACGCCGGTAGCCTAACTTGCAAACCGTGCAACCTACCACCAAGGCATTCCGCACATGCCATTGGCACATGCCAAATACACACGCTGGTAGCCTAACTTGCAAACCGTGCAACCTACCACCAAGGCATTCCGCACATGCCATTGGCACATGCCAAACACACACGCCGGGTAACCTAACTTGCAAACCATGCAACCTACCACCAAGGCATTCCGCACATGCCATTGGCACATGCCACACGCGCCACTAGCGGCGCCACTTGCACTCAAGATGCAACCAACATTCGAGACATCGACACAAACTGGGGGATGCTTCTTTAGGGTTTTGGTTTGGCGGTCACAGCATGCAGCGTACACTACGCTCACATTAAGAAAGCGTAAAAAGGAATAAAGCGGTCAAATAAAAGAGGAAATAATGGTGAAAAACGTTTTCGCCCATTAAACCATGCGGTTACCACCTCCTCCCATTATTTCACCCTTTACTCTCTTCCTTCATGAGGCCATTGTACGTTTCAATCTCGACTTGTATAAATAGGTCTTACCTATTTCCACGAGACAAATGTGTCTCGGTCGGGAGAAATATACTACACTTACACTCTCGTAAAGGCAACTTTTCAAGCTCTCCCAAAAAGCTTTCATCTCTTGCAAGCTTCCTAAGCTATCACTTTTACGATACAAGTCGAGATACTACTCTCCTCAACACCTTTCTTTGCTTCCCTCCCCAAATCAACCCTTCTCCTCCACTTTGTGACCGAAGCAAGTCTGGAACGACCATTTCTTGGTTTAGGACGGACTTTATGCAGTTGATCTCTCGAATCTATAAAGTGCTCACGTGCAGCACATTTGTTTAGGGTTTGAACCAGTTTCTCACCCACCTACCGAATTTACCGAAATCGGCAGAAACGATTTTTACCCATAAACAATTGGCGACCACAGCGGGAGGATTGATCTATCGGATACAATGTCAGACTGTCGATCTCGTTCTTCGACCCAGATGTCAAGATGGTAGGGGAAGGCGACTCAATCTGACGCAACTACCAGGCAACCCGGTTACTAGTTGTAAAAACTACACGAGAAAACTGGGGACTTGCCGAAGATGCTACCACTCGATCCTACTCAACTACCAGGCAACCCGGTTACTAGTTGTAAAAACTACACGAGAAAACTGGGGACTTGCCGAAGATGCTACCACTTGATCCGACTCAACCACCAGACGACCCGGTTACCAGTTGTAAAAACTACATGAGGAAACTGGGGACTCGCCGAAGATGCTACCAGCGATTGGGGACTTGCTGACAATGCTACCAGCAAAGCCGCCTTTTACATGGAGAGGGGCGTGTTCACAAAACCTATGAAGTGAGTAAATTTAGACTGCGCAAGATATACGAATGGTTTTTAGGCTCTTATACACTAGTACAAAAATGGGCTTAGGTGACAGTTAAAAACTGTCACCGAAATAATTATGTAACAGTTTTGAAAAATTTTTGCACTGTCACCAAAGCCCTTTATTTAAAGGTATATAAGAAATCATTATTGAATCATCACTATAAGGTAACTTGGTTTTCTCATATACTGTCATTGTTAAAGACTTACGGTAACATTTTCTAAATAAAAACCATTCTTGGAAACTCAATTTCTTGTACAAAAGTGACGATTCCCTCACTTGACCCGCCATTGTTTGCAAGTTCTTTGTAACATATTTTAAATAAAACGTCATCAAATACTCTACTTCTTGTACAAAAGGCATCATTTTCTTCGAAAACTGTCGTAGTAGGTAAAATTTCCATATAAACTGTCACCTCAGGTCCCGATATCGACATTATTTGTTTGTTAAAATGTTTATCGTCTTGTAAGTGAAATACTAAGTGGAACAATACAAAATGACCATTGTATTTATTAAATGATTAATTATTTCTAGAATTCAAGGTTAAATGGCATGATACGGGAAAAGCTAAAAATGAATTGGTAAACTATATCATTCTTTTCATTACATGGACAAGAATCTCAATGAGCTAAAGTAACTTCCACTCCGCCTCGTGTAAATGTATTGTTCTCGCCATTGTTAGAATTATTTGTGTAGTCACAACCATCATTGTAAACTCCTGAAGCAAAACATTCAAGGTACCTGCAAAACATTTTGAAATATTAATAGGTAGCGACAATCCAAAACATGCATACCAAGACAGGGAAATGAAACCGAACATCACCCTTACCCATATCGATTTCGAGAACACGTACTTATAGAAATGAGAGGAAAAAGCTTTGTCGACAAGCAGTGGATCCCATGGATTCAACTAATCAAATTGCAACAGAGAAGAACCAAAAATCACAGAAGCAAGAAAAGAATTATTGGCAAAATCATCACTTTGAGTGTTACTTGATTTAGTCCACACTGTACAAGTATTTGACAATCATGGAACAAATGAAAACAGAATAAGAGACAACAAATATTATTCTTACCTCAAGCACCACGACGGTTTGCATTTGCTTTGATTTTGTTATTACTTAAGCATTAGGAGAATCTGTAAGAGGTTTATCGAAAGCGAGAATCATTTTTCTATAACAGTAACCGGGTCCGGACCACACTTGAGAGAAATTTAATCAAACAATATACTATTTGCTCCTAGTGAAGCTTTAATTAATGTGACAATACGAGTAGTTCTGCGGGATCCATTCATTACAACCTTTTATCAAAAGACTAAGGAAATAAGAAAAAGGTTGGAAGGCCTGTAGAAACCAAGGCAAGAAAATCATATAAGGGGAAAATTTAGAAGGAGAACTTGCGGGGTGGCCTCATTCGTGAAGCAAACGCGTGTAAAATTAGCCTTCTTAAGGCCTTTTAAGGATAAAATGGCTGGAACTTTTTGCGAGGGTAACCACACACTTGTCCCAAAATCTAACATAACCAAGCATTTGATTTTAAATCCTAAATTATCTTCACCACCAGAATAAATGAATATAAAAAACAAGATAATCAAACATAGAAATAAAAACATTACCTCTTGTATTTCACATCTACAATGCCTTGACCTAAGAGTTCTCGTACCCTCACTAGCCATGGAAACCAAAGGTCTACCACTCAACACAAAGTCTGTTTCATTGCTTTTATGGATATCTGTTAACATGACTATAGTTCTGCTTCCTCTATACATGGGTTTGGGTTCTTTCATTGTACCTACACGGTTGATGTTTATTTGTTGTTATATGCATAAAATATTCGTGCAATTGCATGACGAAACTGCAAAACGACTAGTGTATACGGACGGATTGTGTATACTCTTCCCTTATCAAAATACCCATGAGAATACGAGAACTGCAAAACCAGAAATTCAAAAACATATAAAAAAATTTAACCACAATTGAATACGATACAAATATACAAATTCAATTGTATTGCAGATTTCAGGTAAGACCTAGGGCATGTAAGTGGGATCAAACAAGTGGAAACCTGGGCATCTAAAAATACAACGGAGAGGGCTGTTAGCAAAGGGTTTGCGGGAATGCTGTCATACTAGGAGAGCAATCATTACAGGGGCCAAGAAATATCCATAATTGAAAGACAATGTAGTGATGGAATAATTGGTGTGTTTAGTTTCAATAGTTGGTCGTGGTAGATACTAATAAATAGATGGTTTGGTGGTGCAAAAAATTCACTCGAGGATATACTATGAGTATTGGTACTTAATCTAGGTATTTTTATAATCATCGGAAAATTACACGAAAGAAAATTAGTAGTTAACTAATCATAGAGAGTACTGTAGTGTAATTTCTTCTCCACTCCAAGCCCGGTGTCACCACAAAGGTTGCAGGTGGGTATTAACACCTCTTGGCTACTTCTCTGAGAAGTACAATACGTGCAAAGATGACAAAATAGATATGAGTTAAGCATGATCCTGTTTTATCTATAAGCAGAATTAGTAACATGTTGTAATTTCAAATGAAAATGCTAATCTAATGAATTGTTAAGTAACAGACCAAAAATTCTACTAGTTCTTTTCGTGCACATTATCCAACGAATTCTGTAATTGACATTGAATCTTGAGGTGGCACAGACCATAACACCTATCGGTACAGGCATTATTGTTATCATTCAAAAATGTAACTCATCTAAAAATGTGACACCATATTTTCATAATCCAATAATTCTGTAATCACTGATCTGCTTCAAAAAAAAATTCCAAAATTGAAAATTTTAGTTATAAATTCAGGAAAAAGTACTTACACAGGACCAAAGTTTCTATACTCTTTTTCGGCTAGAGGACCGATCATAACAGAAACAAGTACCACTTCAAAGACTTTGGCAACCAAAGCGATGTGGGTTACACACCCATACAGATTGTAGAATGTGACGTAGCAGTATTTACTCCCTGGTTATTCAATTTTGGTTTCTACTGCTGGTGTAATACTCAGATCTTTCGTTCCCACTACTGCTTCTTTTATCGCCATTCCCAATCACTAATTTCTGTAATAAACAATCAGATTTAAATTAATTTATGAAAAATTATAAGAAACCCATGAAATAAAACTAAAAAATTACTTGAATTCCAACATCTTTAAATTGATTATCCACCGGAGAAGGATCTACATTTGATGAAACGACACCAGTTTCAGTAATTTGTGGTGATAAAGTTGTACTATTATAGAAGATGAAACTAGGGCTTCCATGACTCACTGATTGAGATTTAGGGTTGTTATTTTCTCTGTCGATCATAAAGAGAAATGAAAAACAAGAGTAAAACAAGAGTAGAGAATAGAAAAGGAAAGCCAATCCAACGCTGATGACGAAGAAGGTTTTTACTTTTCAGTTTTCTTTTTTCTGTGGGAGTGGAGGCGTTGGTTTTTTATTTGGGGAAAAAATGGACTAAGATAATATTTCGTTTTAGGTTCACAAATGGGCAAGAACGTGGAAAGAGGGCACCAGTTAGGCCTTTGACCAGGGATCGTGCACCATTCATTGCTTTCCCGAGATAGGAATTTTTTAGTAGCGGTGTTAATTAAAACTGTTATTTTACGTTTCTAATTAGATAACAGTTTTCATGTAAAACTGCTACAGTATCTTAAGAATAACAACAGTTTATAACTGTTATCATATACGCATATACAGTGACATTTTTAACAAAAACTGTCATACTACGTTTATTCAGTAACAGTTTTAAAACTGTCACGTTTATTCACCATTAATGGTGATAGTTTTTATGAAAAGCTGTTACCTATATCTCACCACCAATTCTTTGGTGACAGTTCACTTTCTACCTGTCACAGTTTTGAATCTTGAACTGTCACCAAAGCCTCATTTTGTACTAGATTAGTAAAACCGTCATACTACTGAGTATTGTGCCTATTGCTAGCACACACTTTCATAAAAGCAATATTCCTTTTCCAAAAACATAATCAGAGTCATATTATCAAAACCATTCATCCCAGAAATAATCCAATATCCTCAAAAGCTAACATTTATCTATCAACCCAAGAAATCCAGGAAGACAAAAACCATAAACCAGGCGCTTTGTTTGCCTTTCAAAAAAAAAAAATCACCTACCCGTACATACCTACTTTGCACAATAACAATTATTTGTCACTATTAGCAGACGTTACTTCAGTGACATTTGAAGAATTATTTATGATGAAGTATTTCCACATAGTTTTGAAAGGCATACCTATGGCTACGGTTTACACCAAAGACAAAAACAAATTGAAAGAGAAACATTTGGAGTACATAGCTGGGATATGCTTGCCCACTTTATCACTACCGCGCTACCGCTAACACCATGACGTGATAAAAAGATACGAGGTAAAAAGGGGAGCCAACCCATTTCATAAGCATAACACTTTTGAATTTGAATAAGGAAAGGATTTCCCTGTTTGAGCTACGTATGGGAAGAGGCAACTGGTCCCGCAGAACAATTCCAAGCCACGCCAAGCCGCACCGTGCCAAGCCAATGGTCCACACCATAGCGAAATCCAAGCCAGCGTCCACACCAAGTCAGCGCCCATTCCAAGACGATCCAGCGCCTACCAGACGCGTTTCCAGGATGCATTTTCCAGAAGCGCTTGCCAGACGCAGTACCACACTTTGTGCTAACAGTTTGTATCCTTCCAGCGCTAACATCTTGCGCCCTTCCAGCACCATCCTCGCCCTTCGAAACAGCGCCATGGCTCCAGCACTTCGTGATCAAAACCATGTCATCTTTGCACGATACACTTACGATCACGCAACCGCAGCCACTTCCGCCACCCCAACGGTTCTTCAAGCATGAAAGCTCCAACTGTCACTGTGAGACGCTACTCCACCATCGGGGAAAGATACCGGAAGATCCGGAAGAAGCCGACCTCCTTTTAGCACTGTTGATTCGATGAAAAGACGAAAGATATACTTCAGCAGGACGCGCGTTATAGATGAAGAGGCTCGCGTTGCTCTTGAATACCCAGTCGAAGGGGATAAGAAATCCAATTTTGTCACACGTGAAGATTAGGAAGGACTTCTCCAAAATCGAAAGCAATGGAAATCAACAACTCTCCTAAGTTCACGGAGACCCTTCTTCTGTCGGGACCCTCATAATTGGAACTTCGCCCACAAAGTCGTACAGTCTATGATGAAACAGTTATGTGAGATTCTATATTTCTCCAAGGCATAACATCAAGACATATTTGCATCTCTCAACCGCACTGCATCAGGAAAACAGGCGTTTCCAGCCAGGGAAGCCGTTCCCAAACCCCAACCTCTCATAGAAAGCACGATCGACAGATGTAACTGGGGACTCCTAACCTCTTTTCTCTTGAGGGATGTCGAGTTTGACAGAACGTGACGCGGCCTCCGACTTCAAAATGGTAGCCGTCAAGGCTCTGAGAGCTGCAAGATGTCGTTCCGACGTTCTCTCCAGAAGTAGCTCCACATCAACGTTCTCTCCAGAAGTATCTACGCATCAACGTTCTCTCCAGAAGTAGCTACGCATAAACGTTCTCCAGCAGCGGCTTCGCTTCAACGTTCGCTTCAATGCCACTCCTTCCTGCAAAGGGTCGTGCCGCCACACTCCCCATATCAAGGAACATAGTCACAAGCCCAGCCAATCTTCGTAGTCATGGACACCTTTTAATCCATCTCGCCAAAACTCGTGATCATGGAGTTTGCTCGCTTACGCATCCAGCCAATCCTTTTACGTCCACGGAAGCTCATAGAATATCACCAACCTACTTTGTTACCACGACAATGTAGTTTCTCCCGATTACATCTCCTACCAAGAACGTTACCCTCATTCGTTGATACCAGCCCAGAGCTTCGCAAAGAAGAATTACTACAAAGATGGAAACACGTAAACCATACTTGAGAACTAAGATATACATGGGATCCCTTCACTTTCAAAGCTACGAAGAACAGTCCACCAAAAATCCGTACCCACAACAAGGTCCTCTACTCTTCAAGGGTGCAGCGCAAGAACATCATCACCTCTCTGTCTAGAAGATGCCTTCAACACTTTACGAGGCCGTGGAGGATCCCGAGCCTGCACTATCCAGAATACGTCACCATGTAATTTCTGAGCATCTCAGTGTCACATCCAGAAGAGTACGATAGGCTTATATCAAATCCTGTGGACGGGGGATTCAAGGCGATATAATGAAAGTAGGTCATGCATGGGGGCTACCACCACACCGTAAGGTTACATTCACGTATTCATCCATTCCATAATATCAAAAAGTATGACCAGGGACTTCTCGCCGCATCCCATTTCGTAAGATAGAGCCCTAAATCGGCGTCCTCCAAGTCTTCAACAGTCAACAAGGACGGATTCGAAGTAAGGGAACGACTAGGTCATCCTCGTCGATAACGATGACGCATGCTCCAACAGGATATCTCTGCACAAAAGGGAAATTTTCCATTTATACAACAAGCGGCGGTAAAGTGTACGACAGTCCGCCAAAGAAGAAGAAAACATACCGAGAGAAATTCAACAAGAAGAACCTTTTCTCAAACGAGGGAGATGATGCAGTTGCGTTGGGTTTGAATACAGAACCTTTAAAAAGGAAAGGAAGCAATGAGGGACATAACGCTTCCAGATTTTTTGGCATGAACGATGCCCTAATCGAAGCCGCGCGTGAAGGAAAGGAAAAATAAGGAAACTTTGCTATCTGTAGAAACACCTACTCCCTCCTTGTTCACACCGATCCCATCAAGTCATGCCAGCAAGCACGCACAGCTTCCACACCTTGCGCCGGACCCACCAGCTAGCACAATCAGCTTCCCAACTCACGCCAACTTCCCAACGTCGCCCAAGCTGCACCGGCCCCACCAATTACACCGACTTCCCAATGGCCTCCCAAGTCACGCCTGCAAGTACGCACGGTTTCTACACTTTGCGGCCCCACCAGCTAGCACACTCAGTTTCCCCATTCACGCCAACCTCCCAATGTCGCATAAGCTGCACCGGCCCCACCAATTGCGCCGACCTGCAAGCACACACGGCTTCTACACTTTGCGCCGGTCCCACCAGCTAGCAAACTCAGTTTCCCAACTCACGCCAGCTTCCCAACGTCGCCCAAGCTGCACCGGGCCCACCAATTGTGCCATCCTCCCGATTTGTGCAAAACTACCAGAGGCAAGGATTCCAAATCCTATTTATAAAAGGTCAGACAAGCCTCCTTCAATTTTCCTTACGTTTTGCTGTTAATAGTTTGTCACCATCTTATGCTTACCTCGCAACAAAGCCCCTGTTCCGAGCTAAGCAGGGGACTTAATGTTGATGGTGGTTTTTAGACAAGGGGTAAAATCGTAAAACCCCATGACCTAGTGTTACCCGCAACACATTAACTAAGAACATTTAACTCAGGTGTGAATAATTAATAGGGGTATTTTTTCAAAATACCAGATTAGGGTTTTCAACACAGAACCCTAATTCCAAAACCAAGCCGCACCCTGCGCACCATGGCAGCAATGCCAAACCAAGCCACATACTGCGCACCATGGCAACAATGCCAAACCAAGCCGCATACTGCGCACCATGGTAACAATGCCAAACCAAGCTGCATACTGCGCACCATGGCAACAATGCCAAACCAAGCCGCATACTGCGCACCATGGCAACAATGCCAAATCAAGCCGCACCCTGCGCACCATGGCAACAGTGCCAAACCAAGCCGCACCCTGCGCACCATGGCAACAATGCCAAATTAAGCCGCACCCTGCGCACCATGGCAACAATGCCAAACTAAGCCGCAGATATCGCGCACCATGGCAACAATGCCAAATCAAGTCGCACCTGCGCACCATGGCAACAATGCCAAACCAAGCCGCACCTCGCGCACCATGGCAACAATGCCAAATCTCCAAGCCGCTATGCCTTTGGCCCACGCCAATTATTGCGCCCTAGGCTTGCAAGACTTGCAACTAGGTCAACATGGCTGCACGTGACATTGGCACATGCCAACACGTGTCGCAAGCCATATTTCCAAAGCCGCTACGCCTTTGGCCCATGCCAAACATAGCGCCCTAGGTTTGCAAGACTTGCAACTAGGTCAACATGGCTGCACGTGCCATTGGCACATGCCAACACGTGTCGCAAGCCATATTTCCAAAGCCGCTACGCCTTTGGCCCACGCCAAACATAGCGCCCTAGGTTTGCAAGACTTGCAACTAGGTCAACATGGCTGCACGTGCCATTGGCACATGCCAAAACGTGTCGCAAGCCATATTTCTAAGCCGCTATGCCTTTGTCCCAAGCCAAACATAGCGCCCTAAGTTTTCAAGACTTGCAACTAGGTCAACATGGCCGCACGTGCCATTTCCACATGCCAACACGTGCCGCAAGCCATATTTCTAAGCCGCTATGCCTTTGGCCCACGCCCAACATAGCGCCCTAGGTTTGCAAGACTTGCAACTAGGTCAACATGACTGCACGTGCCATTGGCACATGCCAACACGTGTCGCAAGCCATATTTCCAAAGCCGCTACGCCTTTGGCCCACGCCAAACATAGCGCCCTAGGTTTGCAAGACTTGCAACTAGGTCAACATGGCAGCACGTGCCATTGGCACATGCCAAAACGTGTCGCAAGCCATATTTCTAAGCCGTTATACCTTTGGCCCACGCCCAACATACCGCCCTAAGTTTGCAAGACTTGCAACTAGGTCAACATGGCCGCACGTGCCATTGGCACATGCCAACACGTGCCGCATGCCATATTTCCAAAGCCGCTACGCCTTTGGCCCCCGCCAAACATAGCGCCCTAGGTTTGCAAGACTTGCAACTAGGTCAACATGGCTGCACGTGCCATTGGCACATGCCAAAACGTGTCGCAAGCCATATTTCTAAGCCGCTATGCCTTTGGCCCACGCCCAACATAGCGCCCTAGGTTTGCAAGACTTGCAACTAGGTCAACATGGCTGCACATGCCAAAACGTGTCGCAAGCCATATTTTTAAGCCGCTATGCCTTTGGCCCACGCCCAACATAGCGCCCCTAAGTTTGCGGGGACTTGCAACTAGGTCAACATGCCCGCACGTGCCATTGGCACATGCCAACACGTGCCGCAAGCCATATTTCTAAGCCGCTATGCCTTTGGCCCACGACCAACATAGCGCCCCTAGGTTTGCAAGACTTGCAACTAGGTCAACATGGCTGCACGTGCCATTGGCACATGCCAACACGTGTCGCAAGCCATATTTCCAAAGCCGCTACGCCTTTGGCCCACGCCAAATATAGCGCCCTAGGCTTGCAAGACTTGCAACTAGGTCAACATGGCTGCACGTGCCATTGGCACATGCCAACACGTGTCGCAAGCCATATTTCCAAAGCCGCTACGCCTTGGCCCACGCCAAACATAGCGCCCTAGGTTTGCAAGACTTGCAACTAGGTCAACATGGCTGCACGTGCCATTGGCACATGCCAAAACGTGTCGCAAGCCATATTTCTAAGACGCTACGCCTTTGGCCCACGCCCAACATAGCGCCCCTAAGTTTGCAAGACTTGCAACTAGGTCAACATGGCCGCACGGGCCATTGGAACATGCCAACACGTGCCGCAAGCCATATTTTTAAGCCGCTATGACTTTGGCCCACGCCCAACATAGAGCCCTAGGTTTGCAAGACTTGCAACTAGGTCAACATGGCTGCACGTGCCATTGGCACATGCCAACACGTGTCGCAAGCCATATTTCAAAAGCCGCTACGCCTTTGGCCCACGCCAAACATAGCGCCCTAGGTTTGCAAGACTTGCAACTAGGTCAACATGGCTGCACGTGCCATTGGCACATGCCAACACGTGTCGCAAGCCATATTTCCAAAGCCGCTATGCCTTTGGCCCACGCCAAACATAGCGCCCTAGGCTTGCAAGACTTGCAACTAGGTCAACATGGGTGCACGTGCCATTTGCACATGCCAAAACGTGTCGCAAGCCATATTTCTAAGCCGCTATGCCTTTGGCCCACGCCCAACATAGCGCCCTAGGTTTGCAAGACTTGCAACTAGGTCAACATGGCTGCACGTGCCATTGGCACATGCCAACATATGCCGCAAGCCATATTTCCAAGCCGCTATGCCTTTGGCCCACGCCCAACATAGCGCCCTAGGTTTGCAAGACTTGCAACTAGGTCAACATGGCCGCATGTGCCATTGGCACATGCCAAAACGTGCCGCAAGCCATATTTATAAGCCGCTATGCCTTTTGCCCACGCCAAATATAGCGCCCTAGGCTTGAAATACTTGCAACTAGGTCAACAAGGCATCCCGCACGTGCCATTAGCACATGAGAAACACACACGCCGGTAGCCTAACTTGCAAACCGTGCAACCTACCACCAAGACATTCGCACATGCCATTGGCACATGCCAAACACACACGCCGGGTAGCCTAACTTGCAAACCGTGCAACCTACCACCAAGGCATTCCGCACATGCCATTAGCACATGCCAAACACACATTTGGTAGCCCTAACTTGCAAACCGTGCAACCTACCACCAAGGCATTCCGCACATGCCATTGGCACATGCCAAACACACACGCCGGTAACCTAACTTGCAAGCCATGCAACCTACCACCAAGGCATTCCGCACATGCCACACGCGCCACTAGCGGCGCCACTTGCACTCAAGATGCAACCAACACTCGAGACATCGACACAAACCGGAGGATGCTTCTTTAGGGTTTTGGTTTGGCGGTCACAAAGATGCGGTGTACACTACGCTCACATTAAGAAAGCGTGAAAGGGAATAAAGCGGTCAAATAAAAGAGGAAATAATGGTGAAAAACGTTTCTCCCATTAAACCATGCGGTTACCACCTCCTCCCATTATTTCACCCTTTACTCTCTTCCTTCATGAGGCCAGGGTACGTTTCAATCTCGACTTGTATAAATAGGTCTTACCTATTTCCACCAGATAACAGGTCTCGGTCAAGAGAAATATACTACACTTATACTCTAAGAAAGGCAACTTTGCAAGCTCTCCCAAAAAGCTTTCATCTCTTGCAAGCTTCCTAAGCTATCACTTTCTGATACCTGTCGAGATACTACTCTCCTCAACACCTTTCTTTGCTTCCCTCCCCAAATCAACCCTTCTCCTCCACTTTGTGACCGAAGCAAGTCCGGAACGGCCATTTGTTGGTTTAGGCCGGACTTGTGCAGTATTGATCTCTCGAATCTATAAAGTGCTCACGTGCAAAGACATTTGTTTAGGGTTTGAACCAGTTTCTCACCCACCTACCGAATTTACCGAAATCGGCAGAAACGATTTTTACCCATAAACAGTTACCAACAGTCTTCGCCAAGTACAGATCCAACACTTAGTTACCCTAAAACATACAAAGACGAATCATCTTCTCTGGAAGGCTCAATTTAAACCCATTCTAAAAGGTCATGATCTCACAAGCTTTATAGATGGAAGTAAAGTAAAGCCATCAAGAACTCTACCAGACAGTGCTGAAGTCAGAATCCGCCTTTCACTTATGTATGAACAACAAGATTCCTTGATCGTTGGGTGGTTAAATTAAACCTTAACACTGAAGTATTGAGCACGGTTGCACGTCTTGACACGGTAAATAAATGCAGGACAAATTGGAGCAGAGTATGCACTAAAAAACTTTGCTCATCGGATGAGCTTGAAGAAGCATCTTCACGGCTTGTCCAAAAGTAATAAGACATTGAAGCAATATTTAAGCGTGCTAAGAGTTTATTTGCTCAGTTGGCAGAGACAGGATACACGGTCCCCCGCCGATGAAAACAAGCAGGCTATCAGCAACGGGTTGAACCAAAGTTATGATCCCATTGTAACCACATTAAGCACTACAGAAGGGATGGACATCAACACCATCTACACTCATCTCCTTACCTTTGATTTGCGGCTCGAGCATCAACCGAAGTTGTTGGAGACACCCATTGCTAATGTAGGCTGCGGGATCATCATCTTCATCGGGAAAAGTTGATCTAAGGAGATTCAACAATCAACAAAGAGGATCTAATCGGTTCTACAACAACAATTCAAACCGTGGCAATCAACCTCAAAGGAGTGAACTCGGTTGTAGAAAAGTGCAGATTTGTAAGAAGAAAGGTCATCTTAGTGATAGATGTTTGTTCCGCTATGAGAAACCAAATAACAACAAAGGAAAAGCACCCGCGGCTTACATTGCCTTCCACTGGAGGATATCAAAGTGATCAATGGGTGACTCGACACTTTGGAGCCACGCATCACATGATTTGGCAGACATGAGAAACTTAACAATCCCACATGAGTATGATGGTACTCCCGAACAGTTCATGTTGGTAATGGTAATGCTCTCAATATTACAAACATTGGTTACTCTTCTTTTACATATAAGAACATAAATTACCATTTAAACAACATTTATCATGTCCCTCAAATAAAAACGAATCTGCTGTCAGTCTCACAGTTCTGTAAGGATAATAACGTTTACTTTGAATTTCACACTACTTATTTTCTTGTGAAGGACAAATGCACGGGGATAATATCGCTATGAGGACTGAGAATAGGAATGGGCTTTATTTGTTGGATGGAGTAGAAAGGATCGACTTACCAACATTCCCACAATCCTACGTCTCATCTTCCTTTCCGCGTGGCACCATAGATTAGGTCATCCTATGCTGAGTACTGTTTTGAAAGTTTTTCGTCAGTTTTCACTTCCTGTTTCCGATAAGCAATTTATTTTGTCACTCTTGTCACATAAGCAAGAGTAAGAAACTTCCTTTCCCTGTTAGCAGTACTGTTTATAATAAGCCTTTGAGCTTAGTTGTTTCTGACATTTGGGTTTCTCCTAAACTATCAAGGAATGGCTATAAATATTATTTACTTATAATGGATGTGTATTCTCATTTCACCTGGATTTTTCCCCTAGTGCAACGCTCAGATTCTCTCCAGACATTCTTACACTTTCATAAACAAGTGAAAAATCTTACTGAGCATAAAATCAAAGTATTCTAAAGTGACAATGCATTAGAATTTAAAAAATTTACTGCCTATCTTAATGATTCAGGAATCCAACATAGATTTTCATTTCCCCATACATCACCTCAAAATGGTTTGGCTAAACGTAAAATACGTCATGTTACGTAACTGGTTTAGCTCTTCTCTCGCCATGCAAATAAGCAAAAGTATATTTTTGGTCAGATGCTTTCACCACAGCCTGTTATCTCATTAACAGACTACCTAAATCAAACTCTGAAAGCAAAACTCCTCTTCAGCTGCTTTTCAATAAGAAACCAGATTACACATTCCTAAAAGTCTTTGGATGTTTAGCTTATCCGTGTCTTAGGCAGTATAACTCGAATAAGTTAGAACCGAGGTCGTTTCCATGTGTTTTTCTCGGTTATAGTAGTGCTCATAAAGGTTACATATGCCTACACAGACAAACTAATCGAGTTTACATCTCTCGTCACGTTCGTTTTGAAGAAAGCTCATTCCCGTTTTTGTCAGCGCAGTATCAAAATCCTCAATGCAGTCAAGGTATAGTTCCATTTGATACTAGTATCTTACTATCACCACCTTTTAGGCATGCTACAATGTCAGCTTCTCAGATTCAGGGTGTTCAGTCGTCATCTTCTGCTACTCTATCACATGTGCAACCATCCCCAATGATGTCAGCATCTCCGGCCTTACAAGATTTTTCAGCTGCGTCTCCTGGTGGTGTACGCTCTCAGGAATCATCGCCTGTGTTCGGAACTCAGCTGAGTCGTCTGCTACACCGATTGCGACTCAAACTGAAGTAACATCAGCTCAGTCATATGTTGTGTCTCACCGTGTGGTCACACATGCAAAGTATGGCATTAGTAAGCTAGTTCAGCGGTTGTGCTTAACTGTATCCAAGCATGCTTTGCCAGAATCAGACTTTATGGAACCTACATGCTTCTCTAATGCTGTCAAGAATCCTAAATGGAGGACTGCTATGGATATGCAAATCAATAATCTTTGGTCAAATATGAGAAGGGAATGAATATTGTAGGTTCTAAATGGGTTTCAGAGTGAAACAAAATCCAGATGGAACAATTATGAAACGTAAAGCTCGCTTGGTAGCAAAGGGATTCAATCAACAAGCACATTGGCCACACTTAATCACCGTGTCCATAGGCTTTTTGTCATGGATTTTTTTCACTCCAAAAATGTGGCATCAGGTGCCGTGACAAAGAGGTACCTTTATGGCTACATAAATTTTGAGTGGCTATAAAATATGATTTACCATGGCCATAACTCGAAAACCGTGTCTATATGGTACTCATTTTTTTTTTGTAGCTAAGAATTTTCACTATCACCATGGCCATAGGATCCTTATAGACACACAATTTGATTATATGTGACTAAAGTTTACCTTAAAGTCACGTGAATTTTATTATAGCCGTGGCCTTTGTCATCAATTGGACACGCAAATTAATTTTATCATGGCCAATTCATGAGTTGCAGCCACACTAATTTTTCTTAACCATGGCCATCTCTATCATTTGGACACATGAAAAATAATTTAACATGGCTAATACATGACTTGTAGTCACGTTTAATCTATAGTACCATGGCCATCGATATTTTCGGACACGTGATAAACATTTTACATGGCCAATTAATAAGTTATGGCTACTAAGAATTTGTAGCACCGTGGCTAAAAACTTGCCAAAGACACATCAAATGTTCTCAACGTGGCTGTTGTTCATCTTTCGGACACAGAGGATACAACAAACCATGGCAATAAACTTTATAAAATGACACAAAAATGTGGCAAATATTAGCTCTTAGCCACTCAAATATTGCAATTTATTGAATGTCCATTGTTTAAAATCTAAATGGTGGCGTGTTTTACATTCAACCACAGTATTGGCCACTATTGGCCACTTCTTTCGATCATGTGTATCAAACCTCACCTTAATAACCATCCACAAAAATTAATCACACTACAATTAGAATTGAACCAAAATAATTTTATTAATCATATGATCAAACGTCTTAATATCTGATCAACTCTACAATAACCTTAAGATAACAAAATTTACTAGTTTAAACATCCAAATTCTACGGTCCTCGACTATTTCTCTTAATAATTAGGGCTGCAATCTTGAGTCTCTTGCTTCGGATCTCCGAGACTTCGGTTCCCACTCTTTGTATTTGAAGGTTTCTTCTTCTTTCTCTTCTTAGTGTTTGGGTCGGCATCATGTTCATCAGGGTCTACAAGTTCATCAGGGTCGGCATCATGTTCATCAGGGTCTGAAAGTGGCTGGCCCTGCAGCAAGCAAGTGGATGTATAATTATGGAAACAAACCATGTTATGAGTTATATGCTCGGGATCGGCAAGGTAATAAACCATGTATAATAAAGCAACTTACAGTTGAGCAACATATCACAAACTCTTTAGGCCAAGCTACCCTGATTTTTCAAAGATCCTCCATTGTTTTGAGATGAGTAGATGGGATTGGCAAACAATGATTCTTGAATATCGATTTTTCAACCGTCACTCTGACACAATCATCCTTGAGCTCATCTCCATGTACTAACTGACCTGGCACTGATGGAAGAATGCTACCCAATGCAATGATATTTCTCAGTGAAGCATGAGCTAGTTTACATTTACCACCAATCTGCAAAACATATATGCTATATTGACATCAACAGATTCAACTCTCAAAATAATATATACTTAAATACCTGTGAAACGGACATACCGTTGAAAGTTCAGTTTTTTCTTTCGATTGAGGCTCTTTCGGAGAATTAAGGGGCAGATGCCAGATGCAAGAGACTTTTGTTTGTGTTTTCCGATCGCAAACGGATATGTTACATTAACATCAACAAATGGAACTCTCAAAACAATATATATTTAAATACTTGGAAAAAGAACATACCATTTGGAGTTCAGAATCTGTCTTTCACCGACGTAGAGGCGAGATATGTGTTGAGATTCGGAGTATTTTCTATTTGTATTAGATTCCGCCTTTCGGTCGAAGAATTGCTTCCTAACGGGGGCCTCAGGCATAAGTGACTTCTCTGAGTTCTCTCTAATAGGAGACTTCTATAGAGTGCAGTTGACATATTAGATACTTCAATTTTATTAGGATATATATACTTGATCAAAATTACTTAGATGATGTTAAACATACCCGTTCCTTTTTGCTCTTGGTTTTTTTATTTTTCAATACTCCTTGAGATTTTAGCTGAGACACTAAGCTGCTCATCATTTTTGCCTGCGCATTCATTGCTTCCTTCATTTCCTTTATTTCTTCATCCTTCCTCTCTCTCTCCATTTGGTTCACGCGTCTTTCATCATCCAGTTGTTTCTTCAGTTCAATGTGCTCCTTGGACGCTCCTTTCCGTGGCAGGTGCCAATATGTTGTTGGAGTCACTCCCTTGCCTGCACATCTTACACGCCCACCATGTTCTTCCCCAAACACAAGTGTGATAGAATCAGTGCCTGGTTTTTTCGTCAAAGTTCCATCTTCCAGCTGCTTATCAAACTCCTCCTGCACAAAAAATTTAGGGGATTAAAAGTGTTAATCAATTAAAACTAACTTTTTTGCACATTTACTCAAGCTACGGAACAAATAGCTAGGTAGTTTCGGTCGTAGATACAAGTTGCGCTGCCTTTTCCCTAACATCATCGTCATCGTATTCTCCATTTTTGTTTTGATGTGCCTTCCTCCACAGTAAAGACCGTGAAGGATTTTCATCTTCACGAATCTCTTTTTTTTCAATCTAGCAATTATCAAATAAACAAACCTAATATTAGATACATACTCTTCATATCATTAGATGTACTATTTAATTAAGCATACAAGCTAACGGGACATTGGTGTATGGAAATAATACTAATTTTTTATAAGAAACTGGACTTACTAATTTTTCCAACAGCCCGAATACCCTCGCTTCTTCCCGTCCTATGGTTATATTTGTGGTTCTCACGCGCCTTAACTCCCTCTTTGGACAATTCCCGAGCATATGCATTCAAAGAATTTCATTCATAAGAAAATTATACTAATAGATGGAATTAATATCAATAATAACACTAAAAAGTGTAATATACAACCTTGCATTCATCAGACAGCCTCCACTTTACGAACTTGTCCCAGTGTTCTTGGTTAACAATAACACGATATTGTTTAGGAACCCTATTAAGTTTAGCAGGTTTACCCAAATTGGGCACTATAAACTTTACATACAACTTTCTTCGAAGTAAGTCGCAAATGTTCACCAAAATATTTCATAATTTTTCCTCTCATATTCTCCTCAATTTCATAAAACCGCTGCCAAAATATGAGTCGGATGTTAATGTAGGGTAACCCAACAAAAATTAATAACAAATATAATATTAAAATTGAATATAAATCAGCATATACATACCAACAGTTCGTGCCATAACTTATCCCTCAACACTGACTTCACTTCCTTCCACTTCAAGTGCCTGAGACCAACGTCTCGACGTACCAATACACCCATGTAACTAGCAATTTCAGATTTATACTCCCCTTAAATCGACCAAGTTTATCAAATTCTATCACATGTTTCTTGCCCTTAAATTTTTTATTGACTTCTTAAGTCTTGTTAAACCTCGAACAGTATTCTCCTCGAGACTCTATTGTATTGTTTGGAGCCCATTATGTGTCTTTTATAGTTTAAAAACCCAAAATAAGAGTAAACATGGTGTAAGAGTATACTCATTCTACTTAAGTCCAAAACAAACAAGATAGTATAACAGATCAGACATTACCAGGATGTTCAGGACTTTCAGTAGATTCATCATCAGAACTGGAGCTATCACCATCGGAACTGGAACTATCACCATCGGAACTGGTGCCACTACCCTCGCTATCTTCGCCTTCATCCTCTGACTGTCCTACATTCGCGCAAGGCTTGAACCTCCAAGGCTGCAATCTCATTGTCAGCATACTCATCATCATCATACTCTGTCTCCCAACTGGAATTCTCGTGCGTAGGCATATCAGAAACTGCATATACATATATATGATTCAATCAAATATGGGCTAAATTCTTTTCAATCAAAAGTCAAAAGTTAATTAGCTAGACACAATCAAAGGATTATATTATTGGTTGCATATATTATGTCAGTACTAACTTGGATGAATGCTCCTCCTGATGATAGTATTTTGGGAAAAAACGCAACTATTCTCAGAATAAAGAAAAAGGAAAGCACAGCTTGAATTCTCCTTTCATACCGCTAGCATGACAGCTTAATAAAAGTAATAGCATGCTTAGGTGCAAGAGAAGGATGCGGTCTCGTAACATCAAAAGAAAAAAATTGTAAATACAAATTAGTTGTAACTTGTAACAAGTGTTACGAAATGGAAAATTAACGTTCATAAATACAACAAAGTAAGAAAGGTTTAATAAAACTAGTAATGACACTGAGACTCCAAACAAATAGCAAGAATGGCCAGTTAAAAATTTTGTACCTAATACGCTAAGGCACAAAATTGACACATCATTTTTCCCAATTCAAAAATGATAGTTATTACCCACCTAAGATTAAGACTTAGCAAGAGAAAAAATCACCTTAAGATAAGATAATGCTCAACCCCAACCTGCAAACAATCAAGTAACTCCTCGGTTCATTTACTTCTAAGTTCGAAAAATTAAGTGGACAAATTCCAAAAAATAATCTCAAGATAGATTGAAACTCTGTAGATACTCATAAGGTGCACTTTGATATTACCATACTTAATGAAAATGTATATCCACACTCTGAAAATCTGATCGAAGGTAGTCTAAAAGTGATCACATAGGTATTCTCAAACCTCAAACTTCTATTTGATGTCTTTATAACGATTAACGGAGTCCTAACCAAACCTATCCAAAAAATATAAAACTATTGTATCGAACCAATTGTAAGGTGACTTATGTCCATGAGGGTTTTTCTAACAACCTCGAGTCGAAAAATGATCACTCATTGAGGTTTTTACTAGAGCATTGAAAGCACTCAAGCAAGATTCCATTCAAACATGCACAACACCTTAAAAAAATCAAAGAGCAACCTATGTGTAGAACACTGTGTATGCACAGTCATGAAATATACATATATACTCGGAAATTCATGTATTTAGATACTCATTCTAATAAATAAATTATGCATAAAGATCCCAAGCATAACAGAGGAAAAGCTTAAACATGCATATATGTATCTAGACTAAACACTAGAACAATGGGTAATAGATTCATCCGAAGTTCCCAAGAGAACACCCGCTTTTCTTCTTAATAAGACATAAATAGGTGCATAAACCCTGCTGCCAATGAATCAAATATGAAAATAATCTATCAATTTTATTGCTTTTCTTACACACCTTGATTTATGTTCGAAATTAGATGCATAACTAAACACTAAAAATTGACTGATTTTTATAAAATCTCAGTATCCACATATATTCCCTTCTGTCAGAAACCAATAATTAAAATAAGAATGTAGAGCAACATCTGAAGTACCAATTTCTCATACTAATAAAAGAAAAAAAAAAAAAAAACTAAAACACGGAAACTAAAATCAATTAGGGTTTTGTTTGAGTCAAAAATTAACCTTTGAATCAAAAATTAAGAATTAGGGTTTGAGTCAAATCTTAACCTTTGAATCAATTGGGTCCTGAATCAAAAATTAAGATTTGAATAACTAAGCTTTCTAGACGAAGGAAAAATTGAGAACAAGATCTACCTTTGTAAGCTTTAGCTGAAATCGGATGCAATTCTTCATCATCTTAGGGCTCTTTATATAGTCGAACAGATTGAATAATCCCGCCGAAACGATTTTGCATTTGATTTTCATCCCGCTCAAAATTATTTAGGGTGAACTGAAAAAAAGATTGAGTTTCATCTACGATTTCTTCTTTCGGAAAAAATCTCCTAAGAAAACACCATTTGATTTTGATCCTACGGTAGAGCTAAAAATATTTCCAAAATTTAGAAACCTTATTTCCCTTTTTTCTCTAAGAAATCTCAAACTTTCCCGATTTGATGAACAAAAACTTTATCTCCTTCGACTTAGTTATCTCTAGGTCTCTCCGCTCCGTATTTTGGTTGAGGAGGAAAGATAAAAGAAAAAGAAATTTCTTTGTGTTGCGGGCGTAAGATAAGAGGTGCTTGTCTATTGATCTAAATAATGGTTGGGCTGATGATAACTATCTTGCACCGTTAGATTTACTAAGGACATCCTATTCGATGTATGTGGAAATTACATAATTAAAACCTTAAAACCATAATGGATCAAGCTGGACCGGGTGGGTTAAACCATGTGATCTAAAAATATTAATCAAGACATTTTGTTTTCTTTATTTGGAACAAAGTAAATTTAAATTGCATTGGATTTTATGGATAATTAGGAAAATAAGTGTGGATCCAGTAATGTTAGGGGAAAATTGAGGAAAATTGGAATACATATAATCAGCGTGTAATCGGTTATATCGAGCCCTATTTGATAATTTCGACAATGATCTAAAGGTTCCATGGAATAACCAAAGATTGTGTACGGTTGGAATGAATTTGCTTGATAATCATTCTGATGCAGTATCATCTGGTAATGCTTGACCAGAATTGTGGATAGTTTGATTGAAGTGAATGAAAATAAATGGATAGACCAAACATAGTGAGTATATTCAGTCATAATGACTATGATCTAGTGATGTTCGATTTATGTAAAATTGTGAATAGTTGGATCAAATTTGTTAAGAATTGGTCATAGCAAGTACATTCATGTAGTCTTATGGGCATATTGGGGACAATTTGATTGAAGTATTATGGAAATACATATGGATAAACCATCCATAACGACTATATTGAGTCATAATGACTATGATATAGTGATTTTCGATTTATGCAAATTTGTGAATAGTTTGATCAAATTTGTTGAGAATTGGTCATAGCAAGTATGGTCGAGTAATCTTCTTGGAAGATTGCGGAAAATTTGATTAAAGTAGATGGAAATACGTGGATAAACCGCCATAACGAGTACATTCAAGTCATAGCGACTATGATCTAGTGATTTTCGATTTATGCAAAATTGTGAATAGTTGGATCGATCAAATTTTTGATAATTGGTCATAGCCTTGATCATGTTACTAAATTTTGATATAAAATTATTGTTTCTTAAATTTTGATCGATTAATCACTTGAAATAAAATGTCTAGCCTTGATCATGTTACTAAATTTTGACGAAAAAACTTCTAAATTCGAAAAGTTGAAGTTACAATTTCTTGATTTTCTCGAACTCATTCGAACTCGATCAATTTTTCGTTTGAAGTGTCGAGTCTTGATTATGTAACTAAATTTTGACCCAAATCGCCGCAATTCTAAACGATAAAATTATTGTTTCTTCGGTTTTCCCGAACCCGTTCCGACTCGGTCAAATTTTGAAATAAAATGTCTAGCCTTGATCATGTTACTAAATTTTGACGAAAAACTTCTAAATTCGAAAAGTTGAAGTTACAATTTCTTCGATTTTCTCGAACTCATTCGAACTCCGGTCAATTTTTCGTTTGAAGTGTCGAGTCTTGATTATGTAACTAAATTTTGACCCAAATCGCCGCAATTCTAAACGATAAAATTATTGTTTCTTCAGTTTTTCCCGAACCCGTTCCGACTCGGTCAAATTTTGAAATAAAATGTCTAGCCTTGATCATGTTACTAAATTTTGACGAAAAACTTCTAAATTCGAAAAGTTGAAGTTACAATTTCCTCATGTTTATGAACGAAACTCGACAATTACCCCAATATTGGCTGCCATATGCCATGTAACCCCAATATTTAACAAAAAAAAACCTCTGCATTTTTTTTTTATTGGTGTCAGTCAATCCTAGTCAAGGATCATTGAAAATAAAAGACCAAAGCCTTTACTTTTTTTATTGGTGTCAGTCAATCCTAGTCAAGGATCATTGAAAATAAAAGCCAAAGCCAATACTTATGCCTTGTGCGCCCCCAACTAGAAGAAAGATATTAAAAAAACAAAAAATTGTACGCCCAACTAAAAGAAATAAAGAAGGGAAAAAAAAAAGATAAAAAAACCAAAAAAACTGACGCGTGTCTTTGATGGAAACGATGTGAAAATAGTTTTCTCCTCCACAAGACAGTCTAGATCTAGCGTATTCATCCTCGTCTCTATCTTAGGTAGCAGATTTCTCCTCCATCTGATATTTTGCCAGAAAATTAGGGGTTATTCATTGAAATTTTGATCTACAATTTTGGAAATATATCTTCATCGCCGTAGGATGATGGTGTTGAACGGAAGAAGAATATCAAGCGGTAATAATCTCAGTCAAAAAGCTTTCGATTTGAACCCTCACAATTTTTGGGCGGGATGAAAATCAAAAGAAAATCCTTTTGGGCGGGGATTATTCCCTCTTGGTGTTTTGGAATAGCTATAAATCTCAACCCTAAAATCAACTAAGAGATGTTAAGAGATAAAACTTATTTGGGGAATTATCAGAGGTCAAATACAGCAAGGTATATCCTTTTTATGCTTATCTATAGCTAAATAACATATGATTTTTGATTTGAAATTGGGTTCTTATTTAGAGTGACAGATGGTGCATCTTGAGATTATTTTGTTATTGTTTTCGATTTCAATCAAGTTCTATTAAGGTTATACTTCAGTTACAAACATTGCCCTTTTTCTGATTTATTAAATCTTCAATATTTGTTGATTAATGTGTATTTTATCTGCAGGGACTAAAATCGAAGAAAGAAAAGTTGAAGAAATTGGGGAAGAAAGAAAAGTTGAAGAAATTGGAAGAAAAGTTGAAGAAATTGGGGAAGAAAGAAAAGTTGAAGAAATTGGGGAAGAAAGGTAAATTTCTGCTTATTTTTTGATTTACAACTTTGATTTCAATCAATTTCTCTGCAAAATCCTGTTAATAAGTTGATTATTTTATAGTGCTGTATAAGAAGCTCATAAACTATTCATCTGGGAACAACCAAGATACTTGACATACTCGCCTAAGCTCAACACATTAGAACCCATATTCTTTGAGTCCAGGGAGACCAAATGCACAATTGCATTAGCTAGATAGTTTAGTTGTAATCTGAGTTTACATGTGAATCTGTGATATGAATCATGTTGACTGAATGCATTAGATTATTGAATCGAAGCAAATCTTTGGAAGGTTAAATTTTAACTGGAGCATCTATTGTGTTCTTCTCTGGTGTTTGTTGAAACTCTATGAAAAGTTAGTTCCAGAGCATGGAGATTTAACTAACTTATTGGGTATATTCTTGCAGGATAATCACATGCTTATGAGATTTAACTAAATTTGTGTAAGGTCTTGATTAGATGTCTTACAGCCTCTGCTTATGTGAATCGATATTTGAGGAAGAGGTTCCATTTTTCTCTGATTTCATGAAATGGGTATATTCTTGCAGGATAACAATGATAGCCCTTTAGTTTATCCTAATTGTGTATTACTAAGTTAATCATCGACTTGACTTAGTTAAAAACAAGCCTGATTCTTGATTCAATTTCCAAAGCTTTGAAATCAAATTTGTGGTATTTGTTTTTTATTGTATGCCAATATGCCATTTTTTTTTCTTCTTTTAAATGGGGTTTGCTTTCAAATTGATTGACACTATGGTGGCCGTCCGCTGGCCGGTGTAGGGTGGAATCAACTTATCCAGAAGCATGGAGGGAACACAAAGGTCTTCTTGAGCCACCGTGTTAATCAAATTTTGTAGGGTGGAATCAAATTTTGTTTTTAGCTAAGCATTGTGTTTCAGTTAGAATGCCACTTGGAATTGATGCTTTGAAATGTCCGGAATCCCATAGATTTAGGTTTCCACTTGGGAATGCTTGTGTTGCATTCTAGCATGGTATAATGCATTCTGTATTTTTATGTTAATTATGTTTGTTATTTGGAGTTTGCATGTCAAGTTTGCGATGCTAATGCGATTTGTATGCTCATAGCAGGCCTACCTTCTTTTCTTCAAATCGACTTGTTATCTTCTCATTTCGGAGAATTTGGCAATTACATGTGTCAATGTTATGTGTATTTGCTGATTGAGAGAGCTTAACGACTAGATATTATATGCTTCAACGATGTTGATACAACTCTTCTTGGAAACACGTTTTTGTTGTTACAATCTTTGGCTACATTCATGTGTTTTGGAATCCTTCTATTCCGTTTCATGGGTGTCATTATTCGTGTGGAAAGCATTGAGTTTCAGCCTGTGGATTATGAACTTTAGACAATAGTGTGACTTTACTAGGAGAGCAGATTTAGTGATTTGCTTTATATATAATACCATCATGCGCTTTCGAGCATTTTCGGTTAAGACCTCGTGAAGAATTTGAAAATTTGCAATGATAAAATTCTTAACTTTTTGCAACAATTGATTCTTTCGCTTCTGGATCTAATTTCTACTAAATCAAAGACGTTGAGACGAGGAGAGAAAAGCCACAAAAGGAAGGCGGTTTTTAAAGAATCACTAAACTCGATTCAAATTTACTTATAGGTATGTTATCAAGCCTTGCTTTACTTAGATATCAGCATTTGGCCTTTTGCTTTGGCGACTCTTTAGTTGCTCATTTTTCATATTATCTTCTGCACTATGAATTGGCCTTGTTCAAACTCTTTACATTATAAATAGTACCACTTAGAATCTGTTTTATTATCATCCAGTTCGGTTTGCTCCCCATCTTCTCCGGATTGAGTTTTCCAAATCTTGAAATGACACAATATACTGAAAGTACTAGACCAATTTTCTTGAGTTAATAATGGATGTGTGATTATGGGTTTGTGTGGAATGATTATGGGATTCTATGAGGGAAATTGCATATGGCCTGTTTCATCCGTTATTGCCATGTTTGTCTATGTAGATTTTTTATGTTTCAAATGGTGCTGAATTTATTAGTAATTTCAAGACTTGTATGTCTAAATTGTCAAGTGAGGGGATAACTACTGATTTGAAATGAAACATATTTATTAGTTATTGCTAATCTTGTATTTCTGAATTTATTTATCAGTTTTTGCTTTCATTGGAGTGCAACCGATGTAATTGATCTACCTGGTTCTCTTTGCATTTTAATGGATAAATCATGGATGAGTACCGTGAATCTAAAACGCTATGGAGAAGGAGTCGCGGCATTTCTCTGTGATGTTTGTCAACCATCTCAAGGAGGAGGGTGAGACACATGATGAATTTCTTATGTCGTGTCCATGTACGAATTGTTTAAATCTTTGTGCATGCTCAAGTTGGTGACGTAGAAGATCATTTATTCGTAAATGGAATTGATCAAACGTATATTATTTGGAATAAGCATGGGGAAAAGGATGAGGCAATAACTAGTAGTAGGCTTGTTAACGTCAACAATGGTATGCACGCTGAATTTGAAATGGGATCTCCCACTGATGCTCCAGACGAAGATTTTGGAAAGGGAACTCCCACTGATGCTCCGGACACTATAGATATGATGCAGGCTGCAGAAGAGTTCGCAGATGACCCTATAAAGTTTAAAAAATTACTTGAAGATGCTGAAAAGCCCTTATACGAAGGATGTCCCAACTTCACAAAGTTGTCTGCAATTGTGCAGTTGTTCAAGTTGAAGAGTAAGCACGGTGCATCGGACATGTTTTTTAATGAATTGTTACCCTTGTTAAAGGATATGCTTCCCAAAGAAGGTAATTTAATGGCGAGGAGTACATATCAGGCAAAGAAAATATTGAAAGCAATGGGTTCAGGGTACACAAAGATACATGCATGTATCAACAACTGCATTCTTTATTGGAACCAGTACAAGGATGAAAAAGTGTGTCCTACTTGTAAAGCACCCAGATGGAAAGTTGACAGGGATGGTAAAGTGTACGAGAATGTTCCAGCAAAGGTATTGTGGTACTTCGACATCATCCCAAGATTTCAAATGTTGTTTCAATCGAGGCCTACAGCAGAAGATTTGATATGGCACCATACCACTAGAAACAAAGACGGTGTTTTACGGCCATCAAGCAGACTCACATGCTTGAGAGAGATAGATAACAATTTCTAAATTAAAGGTGATCCAAGAAATCAGCAAGTGAATGCTTTACCGATGGAGTTGATGTAAACATGTGCACCAAACATCACAGTGTATGGCCAATTTTGGTTGTGATTTATAACCTTCCACCGGGCCTGTGTATGAAGAGAAAGTTCATCATGTTGTCGTTGCTTATAGACGGTACGCCTGGAAACAGCATTGATGTCTTTTTAGAACCTCTTGTTAAAGATTTTCAATTCTTATTTGAGAAGGGAAAGAGAACATGGGATGCATATGCCCAAGAAATGTTTACTCTACGTGCGGTGGTTTTGTGGACGATAAACGATTATCCTGCTCTTGGTACATTATGTGGTTGTCGCTATACTGGATATCATGGTTGTGTGGTGTGTCGGAAAAAACTCATGAATTAGGCTCCATGACTCCAACAAGAATGTTTATGTTGGTTATAGAAGATTTTTACCCTATGAGCATCCATTCAGAAGGCAGAAGAAGGCATTTGGCGGAAAACAAGAGTGGGAGACTGCTCCAAAACCAATGACCGGGGAAGAAATATATGAGGAGGTAAAATGTATAAAGAATTCATGGGGAAAGAAGGGGACGAATAATCAAGGGGAAGACGTGCAGGCTACACCTGGAAAAGGTGGAAAGATGAAGCGCATCAGAAAAATATCAAAGGAAGTCGATAGGTCGGGTGAGGAAGAGGAAGGCATGGAAACCACTTACTGGAGCAAGTACAACATATGGCAGCGACTACTTAGATATTGGCGTTATAATGATGTCCAACATTGTATTGATTTCATGCATGTCGAAAAGAATGTGGGACAAAGTCTTGTTGGAACGCTGCTGCACAACGGGAATACAAAAGATGGATTAAACGCCAGAAAGGATTTGGTGCGTTTGGGGATAAAATCGGAGTTACACCCTAAGACCGATGACAAAGGAACGATACTTCCCGCAAAGATGTTATACACTAACCACGGAAGAAAAAGACATATTCTTGGAGACACTATCCGAGTTAAGAGTTCCATAAGGGTATTGTTCGAATTTTTCCACCCTTGTGAACCTAAAAGAGCGTAAGCTGGTCGGGCTTAAATCACATGATTATCATATGCTTATGCAACAATTTTTGCCCGTCGCTATTCGGTCAATTATGCCTACACCCGTGAGATATGCTATTATCGTGTTTTGTTTCTTTTTCAAATCAATATCTCGCCAAAGAAATCAAGGTGGAAGAGCTAGATAAATTGCAAGAGGATCTTGTGTGACGTTATGCTTACTAGAGAAGTATTTTCTTCCATCCTTCTTCGACATCATGATTCATTTAATCGTACATCTTACCGTGGGAAGTGAAATTATGTGGTCGGTTTGCTTTCATGGATGTATCCTTTCGAAAGGTGTATGAAGGTTATAAAGGGGCATGTGCTGAACAAGAATCAACCTTGTGGATGCATTGCCGAAGAGAATGTTGCAGAAGAGACGATTGAGATATATTGTGAGTACCATAAAAGCATCAGGACAATAGGTATTCCACTGGATAAGCATAATACATCTCAGGAGGGAGAACCGCTATCAGCTGAAGAGTCGTGTATCGTTACCCCTGAACAGTTGAGACAAGCACATTTCTATGTAATGCAGAACACGCTTTGAAATTGAGCCTTACATAGAGTAAGTATTAATTTGTTTATTTTTTGTTTTTTTTTTTTTGTACAAAATATAATAACATTGGTTATTGTACATACCAGCCGACACAAGCTATATTTGGAAACTAAATATTCTACTAAAAAGCGAGCATGGCTGGAGAAAGAGCACTCTAACTCTTTTGGCGAGTGGTTAAAAAATGAGGTAATAGGTTGTAGAAAAAGTGTCTTGTTTGATGTGTTATATTCCTTTAAAGTCAAGGTTCATCCTAATAATGAATTTCAGGTTGAAAAAGAGTTACAGACGACAGAGAAAGTATCTCGTAGAACTTAAGATGGATATCACATGGCCCACACTACGAGGTAACGAAATACACGTATATCGCATCAATGGATATCTATTCCGCACAAGATCCCGTGATGGTAAAATTCACCGTAATAGTGGGGTTAGCGTCGCGGCAAATGACATGCACATATCTAGAGATGATGGCGTTACATATGGTAAAGCCTCTTATTATGGTGTCTTGCAAGAGATATGGGAGTTATATTACTGTGAAAGAAAAGTTCATCTGTTCAAGTGCAATTGGATTGATAATAAACGTGGGGTCAAAAGAGATGCTCTTGGCTACAAGATTGTTGACCTTACTATGTTGGGATACAAAAATGATCCTTTATTTTAGCCTCACAAGCTAGGCAGGTATTTTATGTCAAAGACCAGGTTAGATAAGAAAAAGTCGATTGTTTTTGTGACACCTCCCAAAAATTATAGAGATGCGTATGATGATGGCAACGATGAGGAATTCAGTACAGTAATCTTTCCTGGGAATGATAATATCTTGCCGTCTGTAGATCCACAAGACTTGGGTAAAGAATCCTGAAATGATTACTTCCGAACTGACTGTCGGGGTTTACTTATACGCAAGCCAAAATGACACACTCCCCGCCTGGTACGTCGCTTTATTTGCTTTAATCTGTGGTTATTCAGTTAGTGACATGATATTGATAGAACGAAAATGATAGACCTTATGTTTAACCTTGTTCCTAAGTGCATTGCATGGAGGATTTTGTATTGTGTAGCCTGTGTGAAGAATAGTGAATTTTAATCTCATTTTCCTTGTTCCAATTTTAACCTCAACTGTTTTGAATACCATATCTTGTGAAAGTCCTCTTTGTAAGAAGTCTTGACCACAATTTATGTTGAGTTGGGCTGACACCTTGTATTAATTGTTGTGCCCTTGTTCTTTCTTCCTTGTTTTTGTTGAAATCAGAACCCTATTTTCATGTTGCGGAGTTCGTTGTGGCTATTCAACACTCTACATTGTCCCCGAGCTTTGACGAAGTCATTTTTATGCCATCGATGCCTCTATAAGTTACACACTCGAATTGTAGGACACGAACTCGCATCTAAAAGATCAAGAATTTGATTATGGGATTGTTTTGGCTTGTTATATAAAGAGCAAAAAAGAAATGCACTCTACTAATCGCAGCTTTGGAGTGACTGCTCCGATAATAATTTGATGTAATATTTTTGTTTTTTTCTTTTCGAAAGAGGTAAATAAAAATATTGGTTGTAGATCTAAATTTTTTCATTAAATATATTGATAAAGATATACAAGCTTTTGTGAATTGAAAAGTTAAACAGGTTTGGTTGGTCTCACATATGGGTCCCATCGCTTGCATACTTTATGGATTTGTATGAAAAGTTTAAGATATGGTTTCCCATTTTGGATTTTTGGCGTGGTTATCAATAATGTATATCGGTAATTTTAGGAGAAAGTAACATAATAGAACTCCACTATACATGTTTTATTTTCACAAAACACCCGGCTGCACCCGTTGTATTCCAATTCCCTTAGAAGCCACAATCACTTGTAATGTATCCTTCTATACACCAGAGCTTGAGGTTTCTGTATTGCAGTGAACAAGCATAAACATTATCCCAGCAATGTTTCTTGAAAATTCAATCTCATGTGTCTAATGGATCCGACACTAAAATGTGACAATTCCTTAGTATATGCGTGTCTAATAAATGAGATATTATGGACACATAAACAAACCAATGTGGCTAAATAAATCCTCTTTCCGTCACGGATTAATAGGTGTGTCTATTGCCATCCTACACTTTCGACACATACAAAAATTATTTAATGTGGCCGTATACGCATCTATGGCTACATGTGATGGATTAGACTGAAAACTGTAACCAAACGATACCCTATGGCTACGGTTGATGGGTTTAGGATTAAACATATGACTAAATGGTGCACTATGGCTACATGGTAACACAAAATGTGGCTATAGTTATACTTATGAACAATAGCCACGCAAATAACCCGAAACGTGGCTGGGCTGTAAACCAAAAAACGTGGCCTATGTGAAGGTTTGTACTAGTGAGGTGGGTATTAACACCTCTTGGCTACTTCTCTGAGAAGTACAATACGTGCAAAGATGACAAAATAGATATGAGTTAAGCATGATCCTGTTTTATCTATAAGCAGAATTAGTAACATGTTGTAATTTCAAATGAAAATGCTAATCTAATGAATTGTTAAGTAACAGACCAAAAATTCTACTAGTTCTTTTCGTGCACATTATCCAACGAATTCTGTAATTGACATTGAATCTTGAGGTGGCACAGACCATAACACCTATCGGTACAGGCATTATTGTTATCATTCAAAAATGTAACTCATCTAAAAATGTGACACCATATTTTCATAATCCAATAATTCTGTAATCACTGATCTGCTTCAAAAAAAAATTCCAAAATTGAAAATTTTAGTTATAAATTCAGGAAAAAGTACTTACACAGGACCAAAGTTTCTATACTCTTTTCGGCTAGAGGACCGATCATAACAGAAACAAGTACCACTTCAAAGACTTTGGCAACCAAAGCGATGTGGGTTACACACCCATACAGATTGTAGAATGTGACGTAGCAGTATTTACTCCCTGGTTATTCAATTTTGGTTTCTACTGCTGGTGTAATACTCAGATCTTTCGTTCCCACTACTGCTTCTTTTATCGCCATTCCCAATCACTAATTTCTGTAATAAACAATCAGATTTAAATTAATTTATGAAAAATTATAAGAAACCCATGAAATAAAACTAAAAAATTACTTGAATTCCAACATCTTTAAATTGATTATCCACCGGAGAAGGATCTACATTTGATGAAACGACACCAGTTTCAGTAATTTGTGGTGATAAAGTTGTACTATTATAGAAGATGAAACTAGGGCTTCCATGACTCACTGATTGAGATTTAGGGTTGTTATTTTCTCTGTCGATCATAAAGAGAAATGAAAAACAAGAGTAAAACAAGAGTAGAGAATAGAAAAGGAAAGCCAATCCAACGCTGATGACGAAGAAGGTTTTTACTTTTCAGTTTTCTTTTTTTCTGTGGGAGTGGAGGCGTTGGTTTTTTATTTGGGGAAAAAATGGACTAAGATAATATTTCGTTTTAGGTTCACAAATGGGCAAGAACGTGGAAAGAGGGCACCAGTTAGGCCTTTGACCAGGGATCGTGCACCATTCATTGCTTTCCCGAGATAGGAATTTTTTAGTAGCGGTGTTAATTAAAACTGTTATTTTACGTTTCTAATTAGATAACAGTTTTCATGTAAAACTGCTACAGTATCTTAAGAATAACAACAGTTTATAATGTTATCATATACGATATATACAAGTGACATTTTTAACAAAAACTGTCATACTACGTTTATTCAGTAACAGTTTTAAAAAACTGTCACGTTTATTCACCATTAATGGTGATAGTTTTTATGAAAAGTCTGTTACCTATATCTCACCACCAATTCTTTGGTGACAGCTTCACTTTCTACCTGTCACGCTTTGAATCTTGAACTGTCACCAAAGCCTCATTTTGTACTAGATTAGTAAAACCGTCATACTACTGAGTATTGTGCCTATTGCTAGCACACACTTTCATAAAAGCAATATTCCTTTTCCAAAAACATAATCAGAGTCATATTATCAAAACCATTCATCCCAGAAATAATCCAATATCCTCAAAAGCTAACATTTATCTATCAACCCAAGAAATCCAGGAAGACAAAAACCATAAACCAGGCGCTTTGTTTGCCTTTCAAAAAAAAAAAAATCACCTACCCGTACATACCTACTTTGCACAATAACAATTATTTGTCACTATTAGCAGACGTTACTTCAGTGACATTTGAAGAATTATTTATGATGAAGTATTTCCACAGGTTTTTGAAAGGCATACCTATGGCTACGGTTTACACCAGCACAAAAAACAAATTGAAAGAGAAACGCTGGAGTACATAGCTGGGATATGCTTGCCCACTTTATCACTACCGCGCTACCGCTAACACCATGACGTGATAAAAAAGATACGAGGTAAAAAGGGGAGCCAACCCATTTCATAAGCATAACACTTTTTGAATTTGAATAAGGAAAGGATTTCCTGTTTGAGCTACGTATGGGAAGAGGCAACTGGTCCCGCAGGAACAATTCCAAGCCACGCCAAGCCAGCACCGTGCCAAGCCAATGGTCCACACCATAGCGAAATCCAAGCCAGCGTCCACACCAAGTCAGCGCCCATTCCAAGACGATCCAGCGCCTACCAGACGCGTTTCCAGGATGCATTTTCCAGAAGCGCTTGCCAGATGCGCTTACCAGGCACACATGCCGCACGCGCATGCCAGCCGCAGTACCACACTTTGTGCTAACAGTTTGTATCCTTCCAGCGCTAACATCTTGCGCCCTTCCAAAGACCATCCTCGCCCTTCGAAAACAGCGCCATGGCTCCAAAGACTTCGTGATCAAAACCATGTCATCTTTGCACGATACACTTACGATCACCAGAACCAGAGCCACTTCCGCCACCCCAACGGTTCTTCAAGCATGAAAGCTCCAACTGTCACCAGAGACGCTACTCCACCATCAGGGAAAGATACTGGAAGATCCGGAAGAAGCCGACCTCCTTTTAGCACTGTTGATTCGATGAAAAGACGAAAGATATACTTCAGCAGGACGCGCGTTATAGATGAAGAGGCTCGCGTTGCTCTTGAATACCCAGTCGAAGGGGATAAGAAATCCAATTTTGTCACACGTGAAGATTAGGAAGGACTTCTCCAAAATCGAAAGCAATGGAAATCAACAACTCTCCTAAGTTCACGGAGACCCTTCTTCTGTCGGGACCCTCATAATTGGAACTTCGCCCACAAAGTCGTACGGTCTATGATGAAACAGGTTATGTGAGATTCTATATTTCTCCAAGGCATAACATCAAGACATATTTGCATCTCTCAACCGCACCGCATCGGGAAAACAGGCGTTTCCGGCCCAGGAAGCCGTTCCCAAACCCCAACCTCTCATAGAAAGCACGATCGACGTGATGTAATCGGGGACTCCTAACCTCTTTTCTCTTGAGGGATGTCGAGTTTGTCAGAACGTGACGCGGCCTCCGACTTCAAAATGGTAGCCGTCAAGGCTCTGAGAGCTGCAAGATGTCGTTCCGACGTTCTCTCCGTAAGTAGCTCCACATCAACGTTCTCTCCGTGAAGTATCTACGCATCAACGTTCTCTCCGAGTAGCTACGCATAAACGTTCTCCAAAGCGGCTTCGCTTCAACGTTCGCTTCAATGCCACTCCTTCCGCAAAGGGTCGTGCCGCCACACTCCCCATATCAAGGAACATAGTCACAGCCAGCCAATCTTCGTAGTCATGGACACCTTTTAATCCATCTCGCCAAAACTCGTGATCATGGACGGTTTGCTCGCTTACGCATCCACCAATCCTTTTACGTCCACTAAGCTCATAGAATATCAGCCAACCTACTTTGTTACCACGACAATGTAGTTTCTCCCGATTACATCTCCTACCAAGAACTGTTACCCCTCATTCGTTGATACTGCCAGCCAGCTTCGCATACAGGAAGCCAATTACTACAAAGATGGAAACACGTAAACCATACTTGAGAACTAAGATATACATGGGATCCCTTCACTTTCAAAGCTACGAAGAACAGTCCACCAAAAATCCGTACCCACAACAAGGTCCTCTACTCTTCAAGGGTGCAGCGCAAGAACATCATCACCTCTCTGTCTAGAAGATGCCTTCAACACTTTACGAGGCCGTGGAGGATCCCGAGCCTGCACTATCCAGAATACGTCACCATGTAATTTCTGAGCATCTCAGTGTCACATCCAGAAGAGTACGATAGGCTTATATCAAATCCTGTGGACGGGGGATTCAAGGCGATATAATGAAAGTAGGTCATGCATGGGGGCTACCAGCCACACCAGAAGGTTACATTCACGTATTCATCCATTCCATAATATCAAACCGAAGTATGACCGGGGACTTCTCGCTGCATCCCATTTCGTAAGATAGAGCCCTAAATCAGCGTCCTCCAAGTCTTCAACAGTCAACAAGGACGGATTCGAAGTAAGGGGAACGACTAGGTCATCCTCGTCGATAACAGTGACGCATGCTCCAACAGGATATCTCTGCACAAAAGGGAAATTTTCCATTTATACAACAAGCGGCGGTAAAGTGTACGACAGTCCGCCAAAGAAGAAGAAAACATACCGAGAGAAATTCAACAAGAAGAACCTTTTCTCAAACGAGGGAGATGATGCAGTTGCGTTGGGTTTGAATACTTAACCTTTAAAAAGGAAAGGAAGCAATGAGGGACATAACGCTTCCTGCATTTTTTGGCATGAACGATGCCCTAATCGAAGCCGCGTGAAGGAAAGGAAAAATAAGGAAACTTTGCTATCTCGTAGAAACACCTACTCCCTCCTTGTTCACACCGATCCCATCAAGTCATGCCGGCAAGCACGCATGACTTCCACACCTTGCGCCGGACCCACCAGCTAGCACAATCAGCTTCCCAACTCACGCCAACTTCCCAACGTCGCCCAAGCTGCACCGGCCCCACCAATTACACCGACTTCCCAATGGCCTCCCAAGTCACGCCTGCAAGTACGCACGGTTTCTACACTTTGCGCCGGCCCCACCAGCTAGCACACTCAGTTTCCCCATTCACGCCAACCTCCCAATGTCGCATAAGCTGCACCGGCCCCACCAATTGCGCCGACCTGCAAGCACACACGGCTTCTACACTTTGCGCCGGCCCCACCAGCTAGCAAACTCGGTTCCCAACTCACGCCGGACTTTCCCAACGTCGCCCAAGCCGCACGGGCCCACCAATTGTGCCATCCTCCCGATTTGTGCAAAACTACCAGAGGCAAGGATTCCAAATCCTATTTATAAAAGGTCAGCCAAGCCTCCTTCAATTTTCCTTACGTTTTGCTGTTAATAGTTTGTCACCATCTTATGCTTACCTCGCAACAAAGCCCCTGTTCCGAGAAGGGGACTTAATGTTGATGGTGGTTTTTAGACAAGGGGTAAAATCGTAAAACCCCATGACCTAGTGTTACCCGCAACACATTAACTAAGAACATTTAACTCAGGTGTGAATAATTAATAGGGGTATTTTTTTCAAAATACCAGATTAGGGTTTTCAACACAGAACCTAATTCCAAAACCAAGCCGCACTTTCGCGCACCATGGCAAAGAATGCCAAACCAAGCCACATATCGCGCACCATGGCAACAATGCCAAACCAAGCCGCATCTGCGCACCATGGTAACAATGCCAAACCAAGCCGCGCCGCTGCGCACCATGGCAACAATGCCAAACCAAGCCGCATATATCGCGCACCATGGCAACAATGCCAAATCAAGCCGCACCCGCGCACCATGGCAACAGTGCCAAACCAAGCCGCACCCTGCGCACCATGGCAACAATGCCAAATTAAGCCGCACCCTGCGCACCATGGCAACAATGCCAAACTAAGCCGCATACTGCGCACCATGGCAACAATGCCAAATCAAGTCGCACCCTGCGCACCATGGCAACAATGCCAAACCAAGCCGCACCCTGCGCACCATGGCAACAATGCCAAATCTCCAAGCCGCTATGCCTTTGGCCCACGCCAATTATTGCGCCCTAGGCTTGCAAGACTTGCAACTAGGTCAACATGGCTGCACGTGACATTGGCACATGCCAACACGTGTCGCAAGCCATATTTCCAAAGCCGCTACGCCTTTGGCCCATGCCAAACATAGCGCCCTAGGTTTGCAAGACTTGCAACTAGGTCAACATGGCTGCACGTGCCATTGGCACATGCCAACACGTGTCGCAAGCCATATTTCCAAAGCCGCTACGCCTTTGGCCCACGCCAAACATAGCGCCCTAGGTTTGCAAGACTTGCAACTAGGTCAACATGGCTGCACGTGCCATTGGCACATGCCAAAACTTGTCGCAAGCCATATTTCTAAGCCGCTATGCCTTTGTCCCAAGCCAAACATAGCGCCCTAAGTTTTCAAGACTTGCAACTAGGTCAACATGGCCGCACGTGCCATTGCCACATGCCAACACGTGCCGCAAGCCATATTTCTAAGCCGCTATGCCTTTGGCCCACGCCCAACATAGCGCCCTAGGTTTGCAAGACTTGCAACTAGGTCAACATGACTGCACGTGCCATTGGCACATGCCAACACGTGTCGCAAGCCATATTTCCAAAGCCGCTACGCCTTTGGCCCACGCCAAACATAGCGCCCTAGGTTTGCAAGACTTGCAACTAGGTCAACATGGCAGCACGTGCCATTGGCACATGCCAAAACGTGTCGCAAGCCATATTTCTAAGCCGTTATACCTTTGGCCCACGCCCAACATACCGCCCTAAGTTTGCAAGACTTGCAACTAGGTCAACATGGCCGCACGTGCCATTGGCACATGCCAACACGTGCCGCATGCCATATTTCCAAAGCCGCTACGCCTTTGGCCCCCGCCAAACATAGCGCCCTAGGTTTGCAAGACTTGCAACTAGGTCAACATGGCTGCACGTGCCATTGGCACATGCCAAAACGTGTCGCAAGCCATATTTCTAAGCCGCTATGCCTTTGGCCCACGCCCAACATAGCGCCCTAGGTTTGCAAGACTTGCAACTAGGTCAACATGGCTGCACATGCCAAAACGTGTCGCAAGCCATATTTTTAAGCCGCTATGCCTTTGGCCCACGCCCAACATAGCGCCCTAAGTTTGCAAGACTTGCAACTAGGTCAACATGCCCGCACGTGCCATTGGCACATGCCAACACGTGCCGCAAGCCATATTTCTAAGCCGCTATGCCTTTGGCCCACGACCAACATAGCGCCCTAGGTTTGCAAGACTTGCAACTAGGTCAACATGGCTGCACGTGCCATTGGCACATGCCAACACGTGTCGCAAGCCATATTTCCAAAGCCGCTACGCCTTTGGCCCACGCCAAATATAGCGCCCTAGGCTTGCAAGACTTGCAACTAGGTCAACATGGCTGCACGTTCCATTGGCACATGCCAACACGTGTCGCAAGCCATATTTCCAAAGCCGCTACGCCTTTGGCCCACGCCAAACATAGCGCCCTAGGTTTGCAAGACTTGCAACTAGGTCAACATGGCTGCACGTGCCATTGGCACATGCCAAAACGTGTCGCAAGCCATATTTCTAAGACGCTATGCCTTTGGCCCACGCCCAACATAGCGCCCTAAGTTTGCAAGACTTGCAACTAGGTCAACATGGCCGCACGGGCCATTGGAACATGCCAACACGTGCCGCAAGCCATATTTTTAAGCCGCTATGACTTTGGCCCACGCCCAACATAGAGCCCTAGGTTTGCAAGACTTGCAACTAGGTCAACATGGTTGCACGTGCCATTGGCACATGCCAACACGTGTCGCAAGCCATATTTCAAAAGCCGCTACGCCTTTGGCCCACGCCAAATATAGCGCCCTAGGCTTGCAAGACTTGCAACTAGGTCAACATGGCTGCACGTGCCATTGGCACATGCCAACACGTGTCGCAAGCCATATTTCCAAGCCGCTATGCCTTTGGCCCACGCCAAATATAGCGCCCTAGGCTTGCAAGACTTGCAACTAGGTCAACATAGCTGCACGTGCCATTTGCACATGCCAAAACGTGTCGCAAGCCATATTTCTAAGCCGCTATGCCTTTGGCTCACGCCCAACATAGCGCCCTAGGTTTGCAAGACCTGCAACTAGGTCAACATGGCCGCACGTGCCATTGGCACATGCCAACATGTGCCGCAAGCCATATTTCCAAGCCGCTATGCCTTTGGCCCACGCCAAACATAGCGCCCTAGGTTTGCAAGACTTGCAACTAGGTCAACATGGCCGCATGTGCCATTGGCACATGCCAACACCTGCCGCAAGCCATATTTATAAGCCGCTATGCCTTTGGCCCACGCCAAATATAGCGCCCTAGGCTTGCAATACTTGCAACTAGGTCAACAAGGCATCCCGCACGTGCCATTAGCACATGAGAAACACACACGCTGGTAGCCTAACTTGCAAACCGTGCAACCTACCACCAAGACATTCCGCACATGCCATTGGCACATGCCAAACACACACGCTGGTAGCCTAACTTGCAAACCGTGCAACCTACCACCAAGGCATTCCGCACATGCCATTAGCACATGCCAAACACACACGCTGGTAGCCTAACTTGCAAACCGTGCAACCTACCACCAAGGCATTCCGCACATGCCATTGGCACATGCCAAACACACACGCTGGTAACCTAACTTGCAAGCCATGCAACCTACCACCAAGGCATTCCGCACATGCCACACGCGCCACTAGCAGCGCCACTTGCACTCAAGATGCAACCAACACTCGAGACATCGACACAAACTGGAGGATGCTTCTTTAGGGTTTTGGTTTGGCGGTCACAGCATGCAGTGTACACTACGCTCACATTAAGAAAGCGTGAAAGGGAATAAAGCGGTCAAATAAAAGAGGAAATAATGGTGAAAAACGTTTTCGCCCATTAAACCATGCGGTTACCACCTCCTCCCATTATTTCACCCTTTACTCTCTTCCTTCATGAGGCCAGGGTACGTTTCAATCTCGACTTGTATAAATAGGTCTTACCTATTTCCACCAGATAACAGGTCTCGGTCAAGAGAAATATACTACACTTATACTCTAAGAAAGGCAACTTTGCAAGCTCTCCCAAAAAGCTTTCATCTCTTGCAAGCTTCCTAAGCTATCACTTTCTGATACCAGTCGAGATACTACTCTCCTCAACACCTTTCTTTGCTTCCCTCCCCAAATCAACCCTTCTCCTCCACTTTGTGACCGAAGCAAGTCTGGAACGGCCATTTGTTGGTTTAGGCCGGACTTGTACAGATTGATCTCTCGAATCTATAAAGTGCTCACGTGCAGCACATTTGTTTAGGGTTTGAACCAGTTTCTCACCCACCTACCGAATTTACCGAAATCGGCAGAAACGATTTTTACCCATAAACAGTTACCAACAGTCTTCGCCAAGTACAGATCCAACACTTAGTTACCCTAAAACATACAAAGACGAATCATCTTCTCTGGAAGGCTCAATTTAAACCCATTCTAAAAGGTCATGATCTCACAAGCTTTATAGATGGAAGTAAAGTAAAGCCATCAAGAACTCTACCAGACAGTGAAGCTGTAAATCCCGCCTTCACTGCGTATGAACAACAAGATTCCTTGATCGTTGGGTGGTTAAATTAAACCTTAACACCTGAAGTATTGAGCACAGTTGCACGTCTTGACACAGCCAAATAAATCTGGGACAAATTGGAGCAGGAGTATGCACTAAAAAACTTTGCTCATCAGATGAGCTTGAAGAAGCATCTTCACAGCTTGTCCAAAAGTAATAAGACATTGAAGCAATATTTAACTGATGCTAAGAGTTTATTTGCTCAGTTGGCAGAGACAGGATACACGGTCCCTGCTGATGAAAACAAGCAGGCTATCAGCAACGGGTTGAACCAAAGTTATGATCCCATTGTAACCACATTAAGCACTACAGAAGGGATGGACATCAACACCATCTACACTCATCTCCTTACCTTTGATTTGCGGCTCGAGCATCAACTGAAGTTGTTGGAGACACCCATTGCTAATGTAGCTGCAGGATCATCATCTTCATCAGGAAAAGTTGATCTAAGGAGATTCAACAATCAACAAAGAGGATCTAATCAGTTCTACAACAACAATTCAAACCGTGGCAATCAACCTCAAAGGAGTGAACTGGTTGTAGAAAAGTGCCAGATTTGTAAGAAGAAAGGTCATCTTAGTGATAGATGTTTGTTCCGCTATGAGAAACCAAATAACAACAAAGGAAAAGCACCTGCGGCTTACATTGCCTTCCCTGGAGGATATCAAAGTGATCAATGGGTGACTGACACTGGAGCCACGCATCACATGACTGCAGACATGAGAAACTTAACAATCCCACATGAGTATGATGGTACTGAACAGGTTCATGTTGGTAATGGTAATGCTCTCAATATTACAAACATTGGTTACTCTTCTTTTACATATAAGAACATAAATTACCATTTAAACAACATTTATCATGTCCCTCAAATAAAAACGAATCTGCTGTCAGTCTCACAGTTCTGTAAGGATAATAACGTTTACTTTGAATTTCACACTACTTATTTTCTTGTGAAGGACAAATGCACGGGGATAATACTGCTATGAGGACAGAATAGGAATGGGCTTTATTTGTTGGATGGAGTAGAAAGGATCAGCTTACCAACATTCCCACAATCCTACGTCTCATCTTCCTTTCCGCCGTGGCACCATAGATTAGGTCATCCTATGCTGAGTACTGTTTTGAAAGTTTTTCGTCAGTTTTCACTTCCTGTTTCCGATAAGCAATTTATTTTGTCACTCTTGTCACATAAGCAAGAGTAAGAAACTTCCTTTCCCTGTTAGCAGTACTGTTTATAATAAGCCTTTGAGCTTAGTTGTTTCTGACATTTGGGTTTCTCCTAAACTATCAAGGAATGGCTATAAATATTATTTACTTATAATGGATGTGTATTCTCATTTCACCTGGATTTTTCCCCTAGTGCAACGCTCAGATTCTCTCCAGACATTCTTACACTTTCATAAACAAGTGAAAAATCTTACTGAGCATAAAATCAAAGTATTCTAAAGTGACAATGCATTAGAATTTAAAAAATTTACTGCCTATCTTAATGATTCAGGAATCCAACATAGATTTTCATTTCCCCATACATCACCTCAAAATGGTTTGGCTAAACGTAAAATACGTCATGTTACAGAATCTGGTTTAGCTCTTCTCTGCCATGCAAATAAGCAGTATATTTTTGGTCAGATGCTTTCACCACAGCCTGTTATCTCATTAACAGACTACCTAAATCAAACTCTGAAAGCAAAACTCCTCTTCAGCTGCTTTTCAATAAGAAACCAGATTACACATTCCTAAAAGTCTTTGGATGTTTAGCTTATCCGTGTCTTAGGCAGTATAACTCGAATAAGTTAGAACCGAGGTCGTTTCCATGTGTTTTTCTCGGTTATAGTAGTGCTCATAAAGGTTACATATGCCTACACAGACAAACTAATCGAGTTTACATCTCTCGTCACGTTCGTTTTGAAGAAAGCTCATTCCCGTTTTTGTCAGCGCAGTATCAAAATCCTCAATGCAGTCAAGGTATAGTTCCATTTGATACTAGTATCTTACTATCACCACCTTTTAGGCATGCTACAATGTCAGCTTCTCAGATTCAGGGTGTTCAGTCGTCATCTTCTGCTACTCTATCACATGTGCAACCATCCCCAATGATGTCAGCATCTCCGGCCTTACAAGATTTTTCAGCTGCGTCTCCTGGTGGTGTACGCTCTCAGGAATCATCGCCTGTGTTCGGAACTCAGCTGAGTCGTCTGCTACACCGATTGCGACTCAAACTGAAGTAACATCAGCTCAGTCATATGTTGTGTCTCACCGTGTGGTCACACATGCAAAGTATGGCATTAGTAAGCTAGTTCAGCGGTTGTGCTTAACTGCATCCAAGCATGCTTTGCCAGAATCAGACTTTATGGAACCTACATGCTTCTCTGATGCTGTCAAGAATCCTAAATGGAGGACTGCTATGGATATGCAAATCAATAATCTTTGGTCAAATATGAGAAGGGAATGAATATTGTAGGTTCTAAATGGGTTTCAGAGTGAAACAAAATCCAGATGGAACAATTATGAAACGTAAAGCTCGCTTGGTAGCAAAGGGATTCAATCAACAAGAAGGAGTTGATTATGGAGAGACTTTCAGTCCTGTCATCAAACCCTGCACTATTCGTATTGTCTTGTCAATTGCAGTCATGAATAATTGGCAGCTAAAATAACTTAATGTGGAGAATGCTTTTCTTCATGGAACATTGGAAGAAGATGTTTACATGAAACAACCTGCGGGGTATGTGGATCCTAACTATCCAGATCATGTCTGTAAACTGCATAAGTCCTTATATGGACTAAAACAAGCCCCATGTGCATGGTATTCGAAGCTGAGTAGTTACTTGATTCAGCTAGGTTTCAAAGCCTCTATTGCAGACAGTTCTTTCTTCATTCTACAAACCCCATCAGCAGTGACGTATGTGTTAGTCTATGTTGATGATATAATTGTCACAGGCTCGAGTTCTGCTCAGATTACTAAGCTTATTGCAGATCTCGGCGAGGCATTTGCATTAAAAGATATGGGTGATCTATCTTTTTTCTTGGGTGTTGAAGTTCTAAGGAAAGACCAGGAATTGATACTAACTCAGCGAAAGTATATCGCTGATCTCCCGAAGAAGACAAGACTAGATGGTGCTAAGCCGGTTTGTAGTCCGTTACCTCCTAATCTGAAGCTTCGCAGGCAAGGCACAGAGAAGTTCACGGATCCAACTTTGTACAGGAGTGTGGTAGGTGCTCTTCAATACCTTAATCTGACACGGCCTGATATATCTGTAGCAATTAACAAGGTCTGCCAATACATGCATGAACCTTACATAGAGCATTGGGAGCTTGTTAAGCGCATAATTCGATATCTGAAAAGCACAGTAGATTATGGTATTTATCTTTGGTCAGGTAGAGATTTTACTCTTCATGCATACGGCGACGCGGATTAGGCTGGCAATCTCGATGATCGCAGATCCACTAGTGGTTATTGCGTGTACTTCGGAGGTAATCTGATATCATGGAGTGCCAAGAAACAGAAGACTGTCTCAAAATCTTCAACAAAAGCTGAATACAGGGGTATAACTAGTGCCACGTCTGAGTTAATTTGGGTTCAATCACTACTCTAAGAGCTTGGAATTGCAGTTTCACCGCCTATCTTATGGTGTGATAACTTAGGTGATACTTATCTTACTACGAATCCTGTTTTCCATGCTCGAACGAAACATATATAGATTGACTACCACTTTGTCAGGGAAAGAGTCGCAAGCAAACAATTACACGTACGCTTCATAAGTTCCAGAGATCAACTAGCCGATATTTTCATAAAAGGTTTGTCTAAACCTAGATTTCAATTCATCAGGGACAAGTTGCACATCCGTAAACTCCAGTACAACTTGAAGGGAGGTGTTAGACAAACAACCTCTAGCTGTTCACAGCCAAGTCAGTCGCCAGATGTTGTTAGCTGAACAAGTTTACTGCCAAGTAACTCGGTCTTGTAGTTTAGCTATTTACTTGTTAGGTTGTTGAACTGTTTCCATTAATCTCTGTAACTGCTTGTATGAATCTCTAGTATAAATATCATTCAAGTCTCCACAGTTAAGGTGCGGAAGGATTCACCCAAAACAACCTTTTCTAACTAAACATAATCCACATCTGTTAATTTATATCACCACTCCAACCATTTGAATCCAATCTACTTTTGGTTTTTTTATCCAATCAGGGCTTCTATCGCAGTTGCAGCGAAAAGAAGATATGGAAATGGGACATGTTTAGTTTTTAGGTTTTATTATGATGATACAATCATGGCCGTTTATTTAGGTATCTTTATTAGATTTAGACGCGTGTATTTCTAGTAACGGGATCTTAGGACATTTGTGGCCATTGTTATTATTAATGAGGTTAATAAGGTAATAACGTCAATTCTGTTACGGAAATCACAACATTGTTAAGTCAACGATTCACCTTAATGGTCAACGGCATTCTTAGGTACCAACCTTTAATATTTCAAAGGTTCGGTACCAAACCAATGTGGTCGTCATTTGCTGGGTACCAAACATTAAATAGCCCAATTATTTACTCAGCCTTGGTTAATCTTTTTTTTTTTTTGTTTTTAAATGACTTTAAAAAAAATTAAAATAATTTTTAAAGGTCATTTTTTCTTAAAATAAGATGTTGTGATTTGAGGATTTGTCGGGTCGGGGGCAAGAAGAATTAATTTACCAAGTACAAGGAAATGCGCAAACTAATTGTAATCGATTCAGTTTCTAACATCTCTATCTATTCCCTTTTCTTGTCATGATTTCTGTTTTTGTCATTTCTCCCCGAATTCATAAGATTATACAAGGCTACACGCGAATTAATTGTAATCGATTTAGTTTATCACATCTTTCTTTATTATTCCCCTTTTTTGTCATGATTTTTGTTTCTGTCATTTTATGCCCGAGTTCGTGTAATTATGCATGTTTGAGAAATAGTTCATGATAATAGGTAAAGAGACAAGAAACAAAAATGGATCAAGTATTAAATATTATTATAAATTTAGGAAAATGAATAAATACAAATCTATATAAATTGGGAAAAATTTATATCAAAGAGAAAAATTAAGTTCTAATGCTAAAAGATTTAATTTAATTGATTTTAAAGTAATTTAGGTGTTTTTAGTATTGTTATAAATTTGGTAAATGAACTTTGATGATTTTTTTTGTAAGTAGTCACACTACTTCGTTTTTACGTACTGAACGAAGTAGAGTTTTAGTTCCCATAGGATTTGCTCCAACGATTAACTCTATTTTTCCCAAACGTTTGTGTGACCTGATAGGTACAATATTAAAAGATTTGAGGATAGGGACATCTTTGTTAACTAATTCCTCAAAACGTTTACACTTAGATCGATCGGTTAGATTCTTCTCAGACAATTATGACATGTATGAATCGATGAATACTTTTGAAATACATATCCTTGATGGTGCCTTTACGGCATGGGTTAAGCCCTAGTATTTAAACAAAATAAGTTTGGTTGGCCACAATGACTGGTATAAGTAGAGAATTGCAAATATGGATGATTAATCGAATTTCCATACTAAGTCATCCTTTATTTACCACTAAAACCCTAACTGTGCTCGTTTATCTTCGTACCCATGAAACTCATCTTTCTGCCGAATCAAACCTTATCAGAGTCCATGTACGGGATGTAGTTGCAGAAAATCCCACAACTACACCCTTTATGATGATAATAACACAAAGCTAAAATTATATAAATCAATTCAAACATTAATGATATCATTCACCATTTTGACACTAATATGATCTTCTCAAACACTTTGTATTAGATGTATGGTGTTCTCACAGTGGATTCAAGATCTGGATGCAAACAGGAATGTTAAGCTCTAAGATGGGACTTGTTTTCTCCCTGATAACTTAACTGACTTATCTCTCTTAACTGGTCTTTCTCTCTCTCTTTCTCTATCATTTTTGGGCCCTTATATAGGAAAATGAATCGATAGAAGACAACCATGGTTCACGTGCAAGATCTCAGTTGACTGATTCTATTTTAGTTTGTCTTATTCGTCAGGCTTTTGGAAGCAGTCTCTTTCTGTCGCGCTGCTACTTAGTCCTTCGTTCTTCTTCTGATGAAGTTAGTCACCGCGCTGCCTTTATCGTGCAGTTGTTCTTTGAGCTTTTCTCTTATCGCGTAATTACTCTTCTCCTTACTTCATGGTAATTGTTGTATCTTCGTGCTTAAGGTTGTTTTGATAAGAGCGAAGTTGCATATTTGCCTTATGTGGTATTTCGCCCGTACACGGGAGAAGAGATTTTAGAGAGCATTGTTTAGTTATTGTATAATAAACCCCGAAAGGAAAAAAAAGAATCATATTTCTTCCATTCTTCTACGAAACTTTTTTGGAATGTTTATAATTATTATTTTAACCTAGAATTTTTAGGGGCGACCCCAAAAGAATTAGGGGCGAATTTTTTATTCCCAACCCATATACAACGTTAAGGAATGTCCTAAAGTTCAGTAGAATACGATAATGCCCTTTCATAATCGGAAGTTATTTTGTGTCTGATTGTTAATACTAAATCGGGATCTAAGTAATGCAAGCATACTACCGATTTATATATATATATTTTTGCCAAATGCATATCTGGTTTCTATCATAATCGGTAGAAACACGAACCTCAATAAACAACCGATTGTTAAAGTATAGAAATTCGAAATCTTTAGAATTTTTATATTATGAAATTTGGGGCTACTATAAAATCGGAAGAAAAGAAAATGTATAAACTACTGATTAGGAAAGTCGAGAAATTCGAAAACATTAGAATTTTGGTTATTTTAAATTTGGGGCAACTGTAAAAATCGCTAGCAATGAGATGGCTATTAACTACCGATTATATCATTTGACCGACAAAGCCAATGTAAACCTAATTCCATTTCATTTCTTTTCTTTTCAACTTAAACTCCTCTTTTCTTCTCTTCTCCTCCGATTGTAGAGAGGAAAACTTTTTTCCCTCGTTCAACTTCGTTTTAATACATCGTTATCGTTAATTGTCAAATCGAATCATCGTCGATTATTCTCTATAAAGATGAAAGATAAGGAACATAAGAAATCTCGAATCAAAAATGTTGTTCGTGGTGTCGATCCAAACATTGGAATGCATGTCCATAATAAAGAGATTCTCACTGAAGAACACGAAGAACGCGAAGAAGAAGAAGAAGATAAAGTCCCTGATGTAGATGATTCTGATAGCCAAAATCTCAAGCAACTTCAAATGCCCCTGATTAGGTAAGATTCTACCATTTTTTTGGTTTCTATTGCTTCAATTCGACGAATCCATGAATATTTTTTTTTAGAGTTTTCGGTTATTACACAGAATCGGTAGGTTAGTTATTGTTTTTGACTTCCGATTATGGTAGATTTCTTCATTTCACAAGAACGGTGGTCATATTCTGGTTATAAATTTTTAGGTTTCCTACCGATTGTCTAACCTTGTTTATTACTGAGGCCGAATCTGACCATAATCGAAAGTTAGATGTGATTTTTCCCACCGACTAAACTAGGGAACTACAAGTTATAGAGACGCAGTAATCGGATGATACGTTTTGTAATTAGCTTCCAATTTCTTAGACTCAACAAGTTAAGTATTTTCTGGACACAAAAATGATGCATATTCGGTTGACGTTTGTTTTGTATTGCTTCCGATTGTTGTTTATTCGGCAAGATATACTTTAATTTGGCTTTCGATTATGTTTATTCAGAAGAGAGTGTTCAAATATCTCTTTAGATTATGATAGATATTATAGATTAGATAAACAAATTCGCTAGAAAAAACTTTCCTTTTGTTTCAAATTATTTATATTCGGTATCTTATGTTGAACTCAGACTTCCGATTATGAATAATCAGAGGCTAATGGTTAACTCAACATATTGATTATGTATATTCGGGTATTTCGATTAAGATTAAATTCCGATTGTATATACTGTATAGTTTGCTAACATTTGTTTACGAACCTATCGTACTTTATTTTCTTGTTTAGGGATAGACGAGGTAAAAAAGCTGAAGATACAATTGTCTCAGATAGTGCAAGGATGGAAAGGCGTAAGAACTTGACAGTTAGTGTAAGGAGAGCTAGGACTGCTAAATCCACTTCAAGTGCTCAAGATGGAACTCAACAAGGCAGTCAAGAAGGTGTTCAACCAACTGCCCCACAATCAGTACCAGTTCAAGAAGGTGTTCAACCAACTGTCGTTCAGAAGCTGTATAACCACTAGAAGCACCAGAAACTAGAGTACCAGAAGTAGGAAAACTAGAAGTGGGCAAGAAGAAGGAGAAGAGAAAAAGAAAAATTCTCCTCGAAAGAAAGCAAAATACCTTGTCCCAAAAGAACTAAAAGTGAAGGTTATTCCAGAAGATGTAATCCTTGGGATGCCGCAGGATGGAGGATAATTTTCATTTGGATACAAAGACTCCCGGCCAAAGAAATTTATGAAACCGAGGTAATAATCGTATCCATTTTATTTAAGTATTATCTTTTTGTTCGTAATAGTATTAAGGGTTATAGGTTTTGGTTATTCTAAATTTTTTTGAACTTATCGTGTGTTTTATAGTATCACATTCCGATGTGGTTCGTATTCTCAAACCCACCGCTGCACCAACTAAAATGCTGAATTGGCCTTTATCCGATGAATGTGAAAGGTTCGAGACAATTATTGCAAATTCGGGGTTGGCTAATGCTGCCGAGAACTCTATGTTGGAACATGACCAGGTGGCTATATCGGCGTTTGTGGAGAGACTTTATCCTGAGACCGACACCTTCCATACGCCATCTGGGGAGATGAAGATTACCCCAGATGATGTTGTGCAGATTCTTAGACTCGCTGACCATGGAAAAGGTGTCAGTGCTGAGTATACATACCAGTTGGAATGGGACAAACTTTATGATCTAACTAATAAGTGTTTTGGTTGGGATGCAGAAACATCAAAAACTGAGTTCGGTAGATGCATGAGTTATAGAACTAGACAGTTCAACATGGGTACTCTGATAGATATGTTCAAGGGAACCAAGGAAAAAGAAGAGAATGAAACTTTAACTGATGAACAAAGAAACTTCAAGGCCACCGCATATCTTATATATGTATTGGGATTTGTCATTTTCCCCAATACCAGTGGCAATTGGGTCGACGCCAACCTTTTATAACTTCTGCATCCTCTCAATAAAGTGCATGACTACTCTTGGGGAACGGTATGCCATGCGTGGTTGATGGAAGAGTTGAGAAAGGCGTCGAGTCTTCGAATTAGCCAAATTGTTGGGAACATGAGTCTACTATAGGTATTGTATTAACTCTACATACTTATTTATTTTTTTTATTTTTCTACCATTGAAGAATCAATTTCCTAATACTTGCAAAAATGACAATATAGATATGGAGCTACGACCACTTCTTTATCTTGCAATTGACCATTGAAAACCCGACGTGGGTGAAAGGTGGCCCTAGAGGAAAAAAGTACGTCTTCGATGACTACCATTCTAGGACAAAGGCGTAGCAGTTGATTCGTCTGAGAGAGATTTTGGACTCACTAAAAGACCAAGACGTATGCTTTAATCCATACAAGGAAGACCAAGCTAGTGGACATATAGCGGATCGGTTCGATTTGGCCCTTTATTTTGGACCGTTGTGGCACCCCATGGGATATGTGATGTACAATGCCTCAAGTGTGATGCGACAACATGGTTATGTACAAGATATACCAAAGGAGGAAATCAATGGAAATTTCTCTTTGGATCTGAAAAAGTGCGAGTCTGTTAAAGATTCTATCACGGTGTTTTACTCTGGTAAACCATCCGTTAAATTCCATTGGAATAGAAGGATACATTACTTGATCAACTTAGGAAGACCACCAACCAAGGTTTTGAAATTTCTCCCAACTATACGGATTGGTACCGGAAAGTCTCTCATCTTCTTATAATCCGTGATCTTAAGGCAAAGCCCACAGCCCCGTATAAGAGTATCCTCAAAGAGAAACCTCCTGGTTATGATAGATTGATACATATTGTTTTCTTAATTTAGTTTAATATTATGGGTCAAAATACGAGTAATAACCGTTTGATGTTATGCTATGTATAAAAACAGCGAGAATGGTTCAAGGTTTTGTCCAGATGGTGCACTAGTTGCATAAAGTCCGGAGAGCCGGTGTCAATTGAGAAGATTAAACAGCACCAAGAGTCAATTGATAACATTGACAATGAAGAGTATACATTTCAGTTCGGGGAAAAGGGCAAGAAACCTACAAGGAAGGTGAACAAAAGGGCGAGGGGCTCATCGAGCACTGAAGTTGAAGTCTCAAATGATGAAACCAATGATGATGGTGTTCCAAGTCGTGGAGGTCGAAAATGTCGCAAATTCAAAGCAAAGAAGAATTAGACAAACTCTCAATATTTTGTTAACTTTATGGATTTCAAAGTTTATGTTGGATTATGTCATTTTTAAGGTTTGAGTCAGATTATAAGTTTGTACATTATGTTTATGGTTTTGTGAATCGTTAGTTTTATGGATTATGAATGGTTTTATTTCTATCTTTATGCATTTAACGATGAATCACAAGCGAATCACATGCAGAGATATGAAACTATTTAATTTTGAAGCACAATCGGAGAATAAGTTCACTCATAAAATTTCCAATTCTGGGGATTTTGTAATTATTTGTCAAAATCGGGAGCTATTTATATTATGTATCTACCGATTCTGGAGATTTTGGAAAATAATTTCAGAATCGGAAGATTTCTAATTTAGTTGTCTACCCATTATTGTATGTGAAGAAAACTAAGTTTTTCTGTATCCAAACAACACCATAATCGGTAAGTAAGTTAACTCATTGAACTTCCGATTATAAGAATCAAATGTTTGATTATATTTTGCCTCCGATTATTGTATGCGAAGAAAACATTGCTTTTCTGTATCGAAACAACACCATAATCAGTAATTAAGTTAACTCCTTGAACTTCAGATTATAACAATTGAATGTTTGTTTATATTGTGAAGAAAACTTTATTTTTCTGTATCCAAACAACCCCTTAATCGGAAGTTAAGTTAACTCATTGTGAATTTGTTAGCAATTTGGGTGCTATTATGGTACAGAATTAGCTGAGAAGAGCATTGAGCTGATGTGGTGCTGGCCTTAGATGGCTAAATGGTATTTTGTTTGTGGATTCATTGAGCTGGTGATTGTTAAGGTGCCAGGATGTTGTGTTGCAGGCAGGAATGAAATGAAGTGGTGTTGTGATTATGGGTTGAATTGTGGCAATGAGCCAAGAAATTCTGGGGGGTGTTGAAGAAGCTACGGTGGAGATGGCTGTTGGGTTGTGCTTGGGTTGAAGCAGGGCTGTGTTGAGGTGACCCATGGCGGTGTTCTTTGTTGTTGCTTAGTGTTTGAGCTTACAGGGAAGACTCAGGTGGAGGTTGGATGTACTGTGATGAATGTGTTGTGCAGGGTATGGAAGAGCAGTGTTAGTGCCATGGCAGTGAACTGAAGGGAGTTACAGACTGGTGGAGCTGATTGAGATGGATTAGTGCACTAAATGATGGCTGTTGAAGTTGAGGCAAGCTGGTTCAGCTGGATTCAGGGCAAGGAATGGTTTAGTGAAATTGAGAATGTCTCCGCCAGGTGCTGTGTATGTTGCAGTTTGAGCTATTGATGCCATGGGTGGTGTCTGCCGATTATGTGTGGAGGAATGATATGGAGCTATGGCTAGAAACAGAGGGTGTGCTGCCATGGTCACAATGGCTGTGTAATTACAGAGTTGTGGAGGTATTGATAATCCTCTGGTGTTGATAAAAATGCTTGCAAGTGCTAGTGGTGTTGAGAAGTACTGAGGCACTGGTGATGAAATGCAACATACAGAGCCAAGATGGCTGGTTAAGGAGCTAGTGAAGCACAAAGATAGTGCAGCAGAAAATATGGCCCTGCAAGATTCAAAGCTTATGGACGGAGTTCGACTCGGATGAGTAAGGAGGCGATAATCGACTCGACTCGGATCTCGATTCGGGGATGAACCGGCTCGACTCACCGACTCGACTCGGTATGACTTTGACTAGTTGACCCGGACGATTTGACTCGTTGACCAGTGACCGGTTTGACTTGCCAGTCACCTGAGATGTTTTTCCGGCGACTATTCCGGCCGGATTCCGGCCATAATCCCAGTTTTCCGGCGAGCCAAAAATTTCAGAATTTTCTATGGACTTCGTTCATGGGTGTGAAGACTTGGATGGAGAATTTGGCTCAAATTTGGAAAGAGAAGATGAAGAGTTGAGAAAGACTTGAATTTGGAAGTTGAATTGCTAAAGGAAAAGGATTCTAATCCTTGGAAGAGTTGGAGAATATTGAAGCCTATAAATAGAGAAGTTTTCTACACCTCTCTACACACATCTCTACACACACAACAATTCTTTTCTTTTCTTATTCTTTGTGTGAACTCTTTAACATGAGTAGCTAATTTTATTGATTGAGGATGAATTCCTAGTTCTTAATATGATTTGAGTTTTTGTTTTTAATTCTATCTTGAAGTTTTTCACATGATTATCGTTTGTTTTTACTAATAGGAATGATCTTAATGACATTCATGATTGATTGATAGATTGTTTAGAATGCATGCTAAATTGATTTGTTAGTTTAATCTAAATCTAGTATAAGTTAGGGAATAAGTAATCGTTCTCGACACTTTACACAAGTAGAAAACACAAGACCTTGTGGAGGGATTCCGTGGAGCAATTGTGTGTAGAAACAACGCTAGAAAGTGAACCAAGCGAACCGAGTTTAACTACTAGTACTAAACCTAAATTCATAGATCTTAATGCATTCAGGGAATTACATCTTGTAAGCGAACCTCGTGGTGGTTCTTTTGAATAGAATCTCGATAACTAAGCGGACTGTTACTCGGTGAAATTAGGGATTTTGGGGCTAGCTAAGCGGACTGCTATCCTACGGTTGGTGATAATCTGTGACTAATAACAAGTAGAAAAGAACATAACTTTAATCATTGTTTTGCAACGAAGAAGGATTCCTTGATCTTATCTCTCTTATTGCTTTCAACTTTATCTTTTAATTGCTTTGTTTATTTTCTTTTGCTTTTTACACCCCCCCTTTCGTGACAATTTTTACAACTAGAATCTCGTGCTCCTCGTGGGATCGACCTTGACTACCCTATATTACTTGTTAATTAGGTAGTAAAGTATTAATTAATTTGTTGTGGTACGACACGCATCATAACGTTAACTTATGTTACCTCTTGATGAACATGTAGCAGAAATAGAGAATCGGGTTTCTAAAGTTACCTCTTGATGCTGCGTAGTCTATACAATAATGTTTTTCCTCTGAAAAATAAGTTTCAGATATAGAAATTAGGTTAGAAATTTAACTCTGTAATCGGAAAAGGAGACTACAACCTCTTATAGTTGAAGAAGACCATCATTTCAGTATAGAAACTTACCCAATAGACATGATTTAGGATCAAGAGCATTGAAAAAATCAAAAATCCGAAAGAAAAAGAATGGAGGAAGATGTAATACTAAAAACGAAGAAAGGTTTTATTTAGGGTTTTAGGATTTTCTTTGGAATGGGTAACCACCCCGGCGTGGTGCTAAAAATAATATCGAAAATTATGGAAACTCTCAATTCTTATTGGTCGGGGGCCAGGAGCTCTAGATTTCAAGCTTTTGGCCTAACTTTCAATGTGAGGCCAGCAATTTCTACTCAAATTATATATAATATCGAAAATTATGGAAACTCTCAATTCTTATTGGTCGGGGGCCAGGAGCTCTAGATTTCAAGCTTTTGGCATAACTTTCAATGTGAGGCCAGCAATTTCTACTCAAATTACATATACAAAATGTGTTGGTGAGCGGTTTGAGGGTTGTTCTTGTTCTCCGTTGCTTCTTATGAATGGGCGGTAATAGCACTTGGGCTTTCAACTCAAAACCAATTGGCAATGAGTGAAGAAACCCTCATGCATATAGTCTAGGAAGGTTAGCAATGTGGGACTAATCCTCAACACGTCCCCTCCACGTATGTGAAGGGCGAACCCTCACACGTGGACCGCTGCATGAGTGCTTTCTTACTACACATACGGGCCTAGACCTAGCTCTGATACCATAATAGCACTTGGGCTTCCAACTGAAAATCAATTGGCAATGAGTAGAGAGACCCTCATGCATATAAGGAGTATCTAGTCTAGGAAGGTTAGCAATGTGGGATTAATCCTCAACATGAGGAACATATAATCCTGAGAAATAGATACATGCATTTTTTAGAACTTACTTGCGTACACTGTACTCCTATCCTAAAAATGTGATAATCTTGATTCGTTATTCCGTTTAAACCGTCCCAAAGTCGGCTTTCCATAAGGATTATCTAAAATAAATAGAATGCCGATCGAGGTCAACTAGCTTTCCTTAATTGGGACAACTTCTAATCTCTAATCGGAGAGAAAAAATTAGCTAAATGAGGCAAAACAAGAAAAAGATTTCCATCGAACAGATATTAAAGAAAAAAGAAAAACAATAAGAAAATTATGAAAACCTAAAGCACACAATAGTAAAACATCATCGCGTGCGGTTTTCCAGTAAATTCCGATCTCAAATTGTAAACATCATATATCATCATATATCTGGCTCACTAACATTACCATCGATCCTTTCCTTTAATAAATTAAAATCCCTTTCCGAATCTAGTGTCGCTCTGTAACTAGTATCGATGAGCGAAATAGAAACAGACGAACCTCTTGTTATGTTGCTGGTGAAATTATCATTCCGGCAAGGAGGAGGAGATGATTCGACACCTATAAACAGAACAAGCAGTAAAAAAGATACCAAGAGAATCGACTGTGGAAGCTTCATGTTTTTATAATGAAAAACGCAAACTAATTGAGAAACAATTAGCTAGGTAATCAAGTAGGAGGTACTCTCACATACATGCACTGTATATTTATATACTCCGGAGTATGTTGACCTGACACCTGTTATCTGAATAGTTAAACATAACGTCGTCAGCTCGCTGTTTACATTTCTCCATCCATTTTCTTTTCTTTGGAAACCGCAACTGCCATTTCCAGTCAATGAAGCTCAGTTGCTTGTTCTCACTAGATCAAATGACAATGCACTAAACAAGTATACTAAAGAGAAACAAAAACCCAACTTCAATCTCCAAAGTTCATTGGTGGGAATATTCTCATATTAACATTTGATTCAACCAGGGGCGTAGCCAGGATTTTGAAATAGGGTGGGCAAACCAAACACCACACCGTACACCGAAAAAAAAACTCAAAAATTTTTTTGAACCCTACCTCGTGATGATATTCACTCCAAAAACTTCAAAAAAGTTAATCTCCTCGAAATTCTTTTTCGAAGAATGATCGTTACTCCAGTCTGTCTTCGATTCATGCCTTCATGGATGTTTTTGAAGTGTGCACAGTCCATAGATAACGGAATTCTCGATTTTTGGTTAGCTTTAAGATAGGTTAGCTTTCTAAAGGGGGTGCAAAGTTATTTCTATAGGGGTGCAAAAAGTCTAAATTTTAATTTTGGGCCTAGAAAAATTGATAAGCAGTAGAGGAGTTTGGCAACCAAGGGTGGGCAATTGCACACACACCCTTCCATGTGCGTCCACCCCTGGATTCAACACTGATTATAAGTGTAAATTGATATTCAATTTTATTCTGAAATTACTCCAAAAGAATTTGTTACTGCGATATACTTGTGGTGGCAAATGTAGATCAGGGAAACCCAAATCTCGAACAACAGCGGCTTAAACCAAAGGTTCGGTAAGAATCAATAAAATATGAAATCAATTTCTTCATATGATTTTTTCCAGAGAAATCTACAACAAGAAAAACAACTTTGATCGATCTAAGAATTGATTTGAGAAACATGTTAGACAAATAAAACATGTTGATCCAAGCCACCTTCCGCAAATACATCTTAAATTCCAAAAAAAAAAAAAAACCCAAATTATTTAAACCAAAAATGGCAGACGTTACCAACAGTCTTCGCCAAGTACAGATCCACCACTTAATTACCCTGAAACATATAGAGACGAATCATCTTCTCTGGAAGGCTCAATTTAAACCCATTCTAAAAGTCATGATCTCACAGGCTTTATAGATGGAAGTAAAGTAAAGCCAGCAAGAACTCTACCAGACAGTGAAGCTGTAAATCCCGCCTTCACTGCTTATGAACAACAAGATTTCTTGATCGTTGGGTGGTTAAACTAAACTTTAACACCGGAAGTATTGAGCACAGTTGCACGTCTTGACACAGCCAAAGAAATCTGGGACAAATTGGAGCAGGAGTATGCACCAAAAAACTTTGCTCATCAGATGAGCTTGAAGAAGCAGCTTCACAGCTTGTCCAAAGGTAATAAGACATTGAAGCAATATTTAACTGATGCTAAGATTTTATTTGCTCAGTTGGCAGAGACAGGATACACGGTCCCTGCTGATGAAAACAAGCAGGCTATCAGCAACGGGTTGAACCAAAGTTATGATCCCATTGTAACCACATTAAGCACTACAGAAGGGATGGAATTCAACACCATCTACACTCATCTCCTTACCTTAGATTTGTGGCTCGAGCATCAACTGAATTTGTTGGAGACACCCATTCTAATGTAGATGGAGGATCATCATCTTCATCGAGAACAGTTGATCCAAGGAGATTCAACAATCAACAAAGAGGATCTAATCAGTTCTACAACAACAATTAAAACCGTGGCAATCAACCTCAAAGGAGTGAACCGGTTGTAGAAAAGTGCCATATTTGTAAGAAGAAAGGCCATCTTGGTGATAGATGTTTGTTCCGCTATGAGAAACCAAATAACAACAAAGGAAAAGCACCTGCGGCTTACATTGCCTTCTCTGGAGGATATCAAAGTGATCAATGGGTGACTGACACTGGAGCCACGCATCACATGACTGCAGACATGAGAAACTTAACAATCCCACATGAGTATGATGGTATTGAATGAGTTCATGTTGGTAATGGTAATGCTCTCAATATTACAAACATTGGTTACTCTTCTTTTACATATAAGAACAGAAATTACCATTTAAACAACATTTATCATGTCCCTCAAATAAAAACGAATTTGCTGTCAGTCTCACTGTTCTGTAAGCATAATAACGTTTACTTTGAATTTCACACTACTTATTTTGTTGTGAAGGACAAATGCACGGGGATAATACTGCTGTGAGGACAGAATAGGAATGGGCTTTATTTGTTAAATGGAGTAAAAAGGATCAGCTTACCAACATTCCCACAATCCTACGTCTCATCTTCCTTTACGCTGTGGCACCATAGATTAGGTCATCCTATGTTGAGTACTGTTTTGAAAGTTTTTCGTCAGTTTTCACTTCCTGTTTCCGATAAGCAATTTGATTTTTCTCACTCTTGTCACATAAGCAAGAGTAAGAAACTTCCTTTCCCTGTTAGCAGTACTGTTTACAATAAGCCTTTGAGCTTAGTTGTTTCTGACATTTGGGTTTCTCCAAAACTATCAAGGAATGACTATAAATATTATTTACTTATCATGGATGTGTATTCTCTTTTCACCTGGATTTTCCCCCTAGTGCAACGCTCAGATGCTCTCCAGACATTCATACACCATTCATCAATACTTATGTGGTTTTAAATTAATTTATATCATGCAATTTAAACAATTGATTTGATTCTAAAGTATTGCCAAAATCAGATTTCCAAAATATCAAATGTTAGTCGCAAGCATAACGCATCAAGAGTCTACAACTAAGCATGCATCATCAAGAGAAAACACATTTGATTAATAAAAATCATTTAATTCATTTATTATCAATGCAATTAATCATATAAAAATATTGCATAAATTAATAAAGTAAATGTTACCACATAATTCTTGAAAGAATGGCTTCCTCCGTCACTCCAGAGGATGGGTTTAGCTCATCATGTTGTTGGAAACACACTCAAAAATCATTATTATTTCTCAAAGGAGGTGTACAAATGATGAAATGGAGAAAATGATGAAAAACAAGTGTTTGCAACTTTTATAACAACAGGTGTTCTTATTTCTCTCCCAAACTCTCTGTCCCTTCTCAAAACACTTAGAACCCTTTATATACTCTTCAGAATCGAAAATACTCGATAATAACTCCATATAATCTTCATTAATCACTCCATAATTCTCAATTATTCTTCATTGATCTCGGGCAATAAATAAAATATTATGGGAATATTTTCTTCCTGATTTAGCTTCTCACGCAAGTTTGGGTTATCAAGAATATTTCTTAATCAATGAAATATATTGGAGAATATCTTCTTTTACAGCTCACGCATCTTCCAAATAATCACAACTCTTGCCAGAATATCTTCTTCAATTATTGTTGTGAATATCTTCCACATGCTTTCCCTGTTTTATTCCCGACGATTATCCAGCCCAACTAAACCCATTCGAACACCCATACCAGCATTGTTTGGGCATATCACGTCCATACCCCTTATCCAACAGCTGGAGGTGCGAATATCAGTTGGGTGCCCCTTAGTAATTGGGTTACCCCTTATCCAAAGTGGGAGTCCGAATAGCAAATGTCCTCCGGGGGTGTTCCGAGCAACTTTTCAAGCCGAATTTTCCAATAATCTTTATTTCCAAAAAAAATACCTACAAACACACAAAACACCAAAATAAGGACAAAATCGAGTACTAACAATACGAAACATTGAGGACAAACTAGACACATAAATGCGTCTATCAAATACCCCCAAACTTATTATTTGCTAGTCCCGAGCAAATTTATTCTAGAAAATAAAAATCATTTGAACCCCTAGGTGGCCCTAGTGGCGGAGTGTTGTCTCCGGAGGGTTTACCAGAGGTGTACCCACAAAACCTTTACTCGAGACCCTAGCTATCTACGCTGAACCTTGGAAGGCACTAAAGAATCTCCTTGGTTGGCATACTTATTGATTACAAGAGGAAGTACCCTGATGCAAAATTCCAATTGTTGTACACGAGTTTGCACTCAAGCATACTAGAATTCATATAAAGTGACAGAGCTCTACTCAGATAGTCGCACTATGGACATCAATACACGGAGTCAAAACTAATCACATGGATAGATCAAGAAGATGGATATAGAGAAAAACATAGATGGTTTTGATGTTTACTAAGTGAACGGTGTTTCCCATATCTCATCAAGGCCTCGCCAAAATGAACCTATCCTAATGGATTGAGATACTAGTCTGTCTAATATCAACACACTGGCATATACAAGGGAACCAATGGTCGATAATCCTAAATCTAGGTCAACACAACTGGCATATACAAGGGTTCCAGTGGTCGACTTTATTGAATTTATTCCGGTTGGTCTGATGGTCTGGTCTCAATTTCTTTTTTTTTGAACTTTTTTCTTTTCTTTTTTTTTTCACTTTTTTTTTTTTTTTTTTTCATTTTTTTTTTTTTCATTTTTTTTTTTTTTTTTTTTTTTTTTTTTTTTTTTTTTTTTGTATCTCAATTACTCTAATTCACCCTAGCATTGGTAACAACTTGATTCGTGGGACCCACCTAATCACTTAGAGAAACATAGTCTACAAAGAACAAAACAAAATAAAAACATAAGTGAAAAGGACTCAACGAGATATGGTGAAACTATCATGTTATTTCTAACACCTGAGCTCTGTGCTTTTATGAATAGACTCTTTAGATGTTGCCATCTAATCAGATTGGTTCCTCAACTCCTACAACCAAAATGCTTCCATCCACTTAGATTGGTTAGTGCATCCTTAATAAGCATAAATTTCTAGGCTCTAGAGTTTAACAATGCAACTAAAATGTTTCTCCCATACCCCCAAACTTAAATCTAACATTGTCCTCAATGTTCTAAAGATGAATTTAAAAGCATGAACAAGGAGAAACTGTTACCATTAGAGGGAAATGAGGAAAAATATTACCGTGTTGCATGAGCAAGGGATACCTCCCAAGGAGTGCTAAGTTTAAAGTCTTCAGCCAGACATCAAATACCTCAAAAAGGATCTTCACTTTCCAAAGTCATACACCAATAACCGAAATAGTTGTGGGTCCATAAGACCAAATAGAGCTAACACCAATATCGACAAGCTGTCTTTTGGTTCGAGATAAATGAATAGAAGGAGCACATCCTCGTCTAAGGTTTCTGTCAAGACAACTAGGTTCATCGGGGTAGCATAATTGAGCTTCATATGTGTATCTTGATAAATAGATTCATTCGAAAAACGGGTCTCTAATACCTGGGTTACCTCCTGGAAAGTATCAGGAGGATCGGGTTGCTGAGTCTGAATAGACTCGAGTAATATCTCAGACGCACATGGCTCTAGTCCCAAGTTAGGGACTCTAATTAGGGATATTTGACGATCACAAGAACCATCACTACCCCCAAACTTAGGGTTTTCACTACTCACAGACAAACCTCTAACTATTGATTGAATTTCCGGATCTTCAGAGTCCTTAAAATACTCAAGAGATTCTTCTAGTTCTCTACCCCCAAACTTAGGGTCATCATTATTCTCAGAAAGACCTAACACTATTGCCTGGAATTCTGGGTCCGTAGAGTCTTTAAAATACTCAAGGGATTCTTCTAAAGATTGATCACATATCTGGTCTAAGAGAATGGTTTCCTCAAATTCATCTAAAGAATCTCCCAGTAAAGTGTTATGCCAATTATCCTGAACTAAATCCTGAACTAAAGTGCTAATCATATTCACTTCTTCTAAATCATCATTCTCAGAAGTTTTTCTAGTAACATTAAAGACATTTAGTTTAGTGGTCATATTACCAAAGGATATGTTCATAAGCCCAGTCCTACAATTGATGACAGCGTTAGCTGCGGCTAAAAATGGGCGACCTAGAATCACCGGTATTTGAGCACTTGGGTCCTGAACAGGTTGGGTGTCTAGAACAACGAAATCCACTGGATAAATAAACTTATCAACCTCAATCAGAACATCCTCTATGACACCACGAGGGACTTTTACAGACCTATCAGCTAATTGTAGTGTCATTTTAGTCGGTTTCAACTTACCAAGACCCAGTTGGGTGTATATATGATACGGGAGTAAGTTAACACTAGCTCCTAAGTCAAGTAAAGATTTATCAACCATGTGATTACCAATCGCACAAGAAATGGTGGGGCATCCAGGGTCCTTATACTTAGGGGGTGTTTGGTTCGGGAAGAATGGAACTTACTTGACCGGCTAAAAAGGCTTTCTTTTGGACATTAAGCTTACGCTTTCGTGTACAAAGATCTTTAAGGAACTTGGCATAGCGGCATCCGCCTAATTGCTTCTAACAAAGGAATGTTAATGTTCACATGCTTAAATGTTTCCATTATCTCGTTGAAAGTCGACTCCTTCTTTGTTGGTGCTAACAACTGCGGATATGGGGCTCTAGGCACAAAGGTAGTCCTATCAGGAATTTCTTGGGACTTTTTAGGGATTGTTTCAGTTTCCTCAGCTACGGGTCCCTCTTTGGACGTAGAAGGTGGAACTACAGTATGTCCACTAGGTATGGCTACCTTGTTGTCTACCGTTTTACCGCTCCTAAGGGTTTTTATCGAGTTCACATGGTTTGATGATTCCTCACCAACTAAAGATATTTGATGGACCCCCCTAGGATTGGGTTGAGATTGACTAGGAAACTTACCTTCTTCTCTCTCACTTAAATACTTAGCTATTTGGCCGACTTGAAGTTCTAATTTTGCAAGAGTCTGGGAATTATCCTTATAGTTCTGCCTGGTTTCTTGTTGAAAGCTAAGGTGGTTGGCTGATAACATAGTAAGAGCTTCTTCTAAGGTAGAGATCTTTTTATCAGAAGTGTTCTGAAACTGGGTTTGACCTGAAGGGTTCTGAGTATAACCAAAACACGGGGGAGGCCGAGAATTGCTATTTGTCACGATTCTGGCCCTTAGACCAAGAAAAATTAGGATGGTTTCTCCAACCAGGGTTGTAGATCTCTGAGTAGGGGTCAGACTTCTGACGGTTCTCAAACCTAGCGTTGTTATAGACATCGTGGGCTTGTTCTTCACTAACATGACCTTCCCAAAATGAGTTATCGGGCTTTATTCCACAACTAGAGACTTGAGAGGCTCTATTAGGTTCAACAAGGGACCTATTTTTAGACTGACCCATTTCCAAAGCTTCTAACCTTCTAGACAAAGCAGCAAACTTAGCATCTGACTCGAAGCTTGTATCTACCACATCGGTACCACTTCTATTAACCAAGAGTCTTTTAGGGGGTTCAACACAAGGCTCCCTTTGTTGGGATTTTCAGTGATAGTTCCTAAGAAGGTAAAAGCATCATCAGCCAGGTTTTATTTGTGAATTTCAAGCACACATAGACTCGACCATGGATTTAGTCGAATAGTCTAAACCATTATAAATAATCTCCACAAGTTTCATATTATCAAATCCATGGTGAGGACACCTTTGGGATAGGAGATCATTGAATCTCTCTAAAAACCTATAAAGAGACTCTCCCTCTTGTTGCACACTAGCACTAATTTTACGCCTAACGGCTGAGTTTATGCTTAGGGTAGAATTTCATATAGAAAGCTGCAATCATTTTCTGCCATGTTTCAATGGATCCAGATGGTAGGTTACGGCCCAGGTCTTGGCTTTATCTCTCAAGGAAAAGGGAAACATCTTAAGTTTCAAGACTTCATCGATAAGGTCTTTTATTCTAACTTGTCATAAATTTCCTCAAAGTCTCTAATATGAAAATAAGGGTTCTCATCATCTTTTCCTAAGAATATAGGGATCATCTGAAGAAGACTAGGTTTTATCTCGAAATTAGCCGTATTGGCTGGCAATTTAATACACGAAGCTCGGTTGGTCCTAGTTGGGAACATGTAATCTTTCAAAGTAGCCATCGTTGGCACAGCTGAAGTACTAGGGGTACTTTCCTCACGAAGAGACAGATTCTCAAAATTGAAGTTTCCAAAAACGGGGCTCTCAAAAGAAGAGTCTTCGAGTTCCCCGCCTTCACAAGAAGAACTACTAGGTTTGTCACTAATCAAACGACCTAGAGTGTTCCTTTTCCAAGCCCGTTCTCTAATGAGTTCGGGCATACACTAGAAAAACAACAAAATAAAATTCCTAACGGAATAGAGGTTCTATGCAAACACAAACAAGGCTGACTCCACCACAGCAAACCTATTGATATCTAGCAAACAAAAAGCATGATGGCTCCACTTAGATTGTTTTCTAGACCAGCTTCTAATCGTTCGAAAGGAATTCGTTACAATTTAAGCAAACCCCTACGGATCAATCAGGAGTCAAAGTAAGTTGAATCAAGGCGAGGGAAGCTACGTGGAGCTTTGATACCCAAGGCCTCACCGCATTACAAGGCGGCATGATCACGCATTCAACTCACGAAACCATCATGAACTTCGAAGTAGGCTTAAAGAGTAACCAATATTTTTCGGGCGACTTTCCTACTAAGATCGTTACCCTATCGGTCTCGTTCTATTCCAAATTTTAAGGCTTAGGTTCGCGTTAAGTATTGTTTTCCTAAGGCGGGCAAGAAGAGAACGGTGATGAAATCCGAACCCTTATCTTGTAAGGCCAGTCCTTGCCCTTTACTAGGATTTAAAACAGCCGTTTTCAAGACCTCAGCATATATGCAAACGAAGGAATACAGTAACTCGCTGGCAGGGGATTCGCGAGTGTTTCGACAAACTTACATCCGTCCCCGGACGGGGGATGAACCGTTGTAGTCGACTCGGGCCACGACTCCTATGTCATGTACGAACCCGAGGGGCCGAGGTGATATCGTAATCACCGTCCTTCTCTCGCACTGATTTTATATTTAATACTACCCTTCCGTAGGGTTTAAAAATAAAAGAATGTCCAAATGTCCAAGTCCAAAGTCCAAAAAGTAAAAGTGCAAAAGAAAAAGAAAGTCTAAAAAAAAATAAAAATATACAAAAATTAAAAAATAAAAATGCCTCTCTTTTTTTTTCTCTCTTTTTTATAAACAAAAAAAAAAAAAAATCTTCTTCTTTCGCTCCTTTCGCTTTGCCTTTTACTCCCAGTCTTTAAGTATTCACCAAAAGGTTTGGCAAAATTTTCTTTTGCTCCGAATTCCAAATTCTGTAAGGAAAAGACAAAAACCCAAAAACGTAAAGAAGAACAAATAAAATAAAAACAAATAAAAACCTAAAAAAAAAAAAAATCTAAAAACTCTAGCCTAAAGACAAGTCCGCGTCGGCGGCGCCAAAAATTGATGATATTTTTCAATGATGTTGTAGTAATAGGTTCGTTGAGACTTGTGAAAGCAGATTTTTAGACTTAATTTTTAAAGAAAAAATATAACAAACTCAAAATACAAGATGTTGTGAAAATTATGGAGAGGATGGAGCTAGGATTTCACCATTCATCAATACTTATGTGGTTTTAAATTAATTTATATCATGCAATTTAAACAATTGATTTGATTCTAAAGTATTGCCAAAATCAGATTTCCAAAATATCAAATGTTAGTATGAAGCATAACGCATTCGAGTCTACAACTAAGCATGCATCATCAAGAGAAAACACATTTGATTAATAAAAATCATTTAATTCATTTATTATCAATGCAATTAATCATATAAAAATATTGCATAAATTAATAAAGTAAATGTTACCACATAATTCTTGAAAGAATGGCTTCCTCCGTCGCTCCAGAGAATGGGTTTAGCTCATCAAGTTGTTGGAAACACACTCAAAAATCATTATTATTGCTCAAAGGAGGTGTACAAATGATGAAATGGAGAAAATGATGAAAAACAAGTGTTTGCAACTTTTATAACAATAGGTGTTCTTATTTCTCTCCCAAACTCTCTGTCCCTTCTCAAAACACTTAGAACCCTTTATATACTCTTCAGAATCGAAAATACTAGATAATAACTCCATATAATCTTCATTAATCACTCCATAATTCTCAATTATTCTTCATTGAACTCGGGCAATAAATAAAATATTATGGGAATATTTTCTTCCTGATTTAGCTTCTCACGCAAGTTTGGGTTATCAAGAATATTTCTTAATCAATGAAATATATTGGAGAATATCTTCTTTTACAGCTCACGCATCTTCCAAATAATCACAACTCTTGCCAGAATATCTTCTTCAATTACTGTTGTGAATATCTTCCACATGCTTTCCCTGTTTTATTCCGACGATTATCCATTAACTAAACCCATTCGAACACCCATACCAGCATTGTTTGGGCATATCACGTCCATACCCCTTATCCAACAAACTGGAGGTGCGAATATCGGTTGGGTGCCCCTTAGTAATTGGGTTACCCCTTATCCAAAGTGGGAGTCCGAATAGCAAATGTCCTCAGGGGTGTTAGAGCAACTTTTGAGTAGAATTTTCCAACAATCTTTATTTCCAAAAAAATACCTACAAACACACAAAACACCAAAATAAGGACAAAATCGAGTACTAACAATACGAAACATTGAGGACAAACTAGACACATAAATGCGTCTATCACTGCACCGAGTGCGACTCAAACTGAAGTAACATCAGCTCAGTCAGATATTGTGTCTCACCGTATGGTCACACATGCAAAGTCTGGCATTAGTAAGCTAGTTCAGCGGTTGTGCTTAACTGTATCCAAGCATGCTTTGCCAGAATCAGACTTTATGGAACCTACATGCTTCTCTGATGTTGTCAAGAATCCCAAATGGAAGACTGTTATGGATATGCAAATCAATACTCTTTGGTCAAATATGAGAAGGGAATGAATATTGTAGGTTCTAAATGGGTTTTCAGAGTGAAACAAAATCAAGATGGAACAATTCTGAAACGTAAAGCTCGCTTGGTAGCAAAGGGATTCAATCAACAAGAAGGAGTTGATTATGTAGAGACTTTCAGTCTTGTCATCAAACCCTGCACTATTCTTCTTGTCTTGTCAATTGCAGTCATGAATAATTGGCAGCTAAAATAACTTGATGTGGAGAATGCTTTTCTTCACGGAACATTGGAAGAAGATGTTTACATGAAACAACCTGCGGGGTATGTGGATCCTAACTATCCGGATCATGTACAGAAACCGCATAAGTCCTTATATGGACTAAAACAAGCCCCACGTGCATGGTATTCGAAGCTGGGTAATTACTTGATTCAGATAGGTTTCAAAGCCTCTATTGAGACGAGTTCTTTCTTCATTCTACAAACCCCATCAGTAGTGATGTATGTGTTAGTCTATGTTGATGACATAATTGTCACAGGCTCGAGTTCTGCTCAGATTACTAAGCTTATTGCAGATCTCGCGAGTCATTTGCATCAAAAGATATGGGTGATCTATCTTTTTTCTTGGGTGTTGAAGTTCTAAGGAAAGACCAGGAATTTATACTAACTCAACGAAAGTATATCGCTGATCTCCCGAAGAAGACAACACTAGATGGTGCTAAGACGGTTTGTAGTCCGTTACCTCCTAATCCGAAGCTTCGCAGGCAAGGCACGAGAGAAATTCACGGATCCAACTTTGTACGGGGAGTGCGGTAGGTGCTCTTCAATACCTTCATCAGCGCGGCCTGAAATATATGTGATTAACAAGGTCTGCCAATACATGCATGAACATTACATAGAGCATTGGGATCTTGTTAAGAGCATAATTCGATATCGAAAAGCACGAGTAGATTATGGTCTTCATCTTTGGTCAGGTAGAGATTTTACTCTCCATGCATACGGCGACGCGGATTGGGCTGGCAATCTCGATGATCGCAGATCCACTAGTGGCTATTGTGTGTACTTCGGAGGTAATCTGATATCATGGAGTGCCAAGAAACAGAAGACTGTCTCAAAATCTTCAACAAAAGCTGAATACAGGGGTATAGCTATTGCCACGTCTGAGTTAATTTGGGTTCAATCACTACTCTAGGAGCTTGGAATTGCAGTTTCACCGCCTATCTTATGGTGTGATAACTTAGGTGCTACATATCTTACTGCGAATCTGGTTTTATCGTGCAGTTGTTCTTTGAGCTTTTCTCTTATCGCGTAATTACTCTTCTCCTTACTTCATGGTAATTGTTGTATCTTCGTGCTTAAGGTTGTTTTGATAAGAGCGAAGTTGCATATTTGCCTTATGCGGTATTTCGCCCCTACACGGGAGAAGAGATTTTAGAGAGCATTGTTTAGTTATTGTATAATAAACCCCGGAAGGAAAAAAAAGAATCATATTTCTTCCATTCTTCTACGAAACTTTTTTGGAATGTTTATAATTATTATTTTAACCTGGCATTTTTAGGGGCGACCCCAAAAGAATTAGGGGAGAATTTTTTATTCCCAACCCATATACAACGTTAAGGAATGTCCTAAAGTTCAGTAGAATACGATAATGCCCTTTCATAATCGGAAGTTATTTTGTGTCTGATAGTTAATACTAAATCGGGATCTAAGTAACGCAAGCATACTACCGATTGATATATATTTGTGCCAAATGCATATCTGGTTTCTATCATAATCGGTAGAAAGACGAACCTCAATAAACTACTGATTGTTAAAGTATAGAAATTCGAAATCTTTAGAATTTTTCTATTATGAAATTTGGGGCTACTATAAAATCGGAAGAAAAGAAAATGCATAAACTACTGATTAGGAAAGTCGAGAAATTCGAAAACTTTAGAATTTTGGTTATTTGAAATTTGGGGCAACTGTAAAAACGCTAGCAATGAAATGGCTATTAACTACCGATTATATCATTTGACCGACAAAGCCAATGTAAACCTAATTCCATTCCATTTCATTTCTTTTCTTTTCAACTTAAACTCCTCTTTTCTTCTCTTCTCCTCCGATTGCAGAGAGGAAAACTTTTTTCCCTCGTTCAACTTCGTTTTAATACATCGTTATCATTAATTGTCAAATCGAATCATCGTCCATTATTCTCTATAAAGATGAAAGATAAGGAACGTAAGTCTCGAACCAGAAATGTTGTTCGTGGTGTCGATCCAAACATTGGAATGCATGTCCATAATAAAGAGATTCTCACTGAAGAACACGAAGAACGTGAAGAAGACGAAGAAGATAAAGTCCCTGATGTAGATGATTCTAATAGCCAAACTCTCAAGCAACTTCAAATGCCCCTGATTAGGTAATATTCTACAATATTTTTGGTTTCTATTGCTTCAATTCGACGAATCCATGAATATTTTTTTTAGGGTTTTCGGTTATTACACAGAATCGGTAGGTTAGTTATTGTTTTTGAGTTCCGATTATGGCAGATTTCTTCATTTCACAAGAACGATGGTCATATTCTGGTTATAAATTTTTAGGTTTCCTACCGATTTTCTAACCTTGTTTATTAATGAGGCCTAATCTGACCATAATCGGAAGTTAAATATGATTTTTCCTACCGACTAAACTAGGGAACTACAAGTTATAGAGACGCAGTAATCGGATGATATGTTTTGTAATTAGCTTCCAATTTCTTAGACTCAACAAGTTAAGTATTTTCTGGACACAAAAATGATGCATATTCGGTTGACATTTATTTTGTGTTGCTTCCGATTGTTGTTTATTCGGCAAGATAGACTTTAATTTGGCTTTCGATTATGTTTATTCGGAAGAGAGTGTTGAAATATCTCTTTAGATTATGATAGATATTTTAGATTAGATAAACAAATTCGCTTGAAAAAAATTTCCTTTTGTTTCAAATTATTTATATTCGGTATCTTATGTTGAACTCAGACTTCTGATTATGAATAATCGGAGGCTAATAGTTAACTCAACCTACTGATTATGTATATTCGGGTATTTCGATTAAGATTAACTTCTGATTGTATATACTGTATAGTTTGATAACATTTGTTTACGAACCTATCGTACTTTATTTTCTTGTTTAGGGATAAGCGAGGTAAAAATGCCAAAGATGCAATTGTCTCAGATAGTGCAAGGATGGAAAGGTGTAAGAACTTGACAGCTAGTGTAAGGAGAGCTAGGACTGCTAAATCCACTTCAAGTGCTCAAGATAGATCTCAACAACGCAGTCAAGAAGGTGTTCAACCAACTACCCCACAATCAGTACCAGTTCAAGAAGGTGTTCAACCAACTGTCGTTCAAGAAGCTGTATAACCACTAGAAGAACCAGAAACTAGAGTACCAGAAGTAGTAAAACTAGAAGTGTGCAAGAAGAAGGAGAAGAGGAAAAGAAAAATCCTCCTCGAAAGAAAGAAAAATACCTTGTCCCAAAAGAACTGAAAATGAAGGATATTCCAAAAGATGTAATCCTTGGGATGCCGCAGGATGGAGGACAATTTTCATTTGGATACAAAGACTCCTGGACCAAAGAAATTTATGAAACCGAGGTAATAATCGTTTCTATTCTATTTACGTATTATCTTTTTGTTCGTAATAGTATTAAGGGTTATAGGTTTTGGTTATTCTAAATTTTTTTGATCTTGTCGTGTGTTTTATAGTATCATTCCGATGTGGTTCGTATACTCAAACCCACCGCTGCACCAACTAAAATGCTGACTTGGCCTATATCCGATGAATGTGAAAGGTTCAAGACAATTATTGCAAATTCGGGGTTGGCTAATGCTGCCGAGAACTCTATGTTGGAACATGACCAGGTGGCTATATCGGCGTTTGTGGAGAGACTTTATCCTGAGACCGACACCTTCCATACGCAATTTGGGGAGATGACGATTACCCCAGATGATGTTATGCAGATTCTTAGACTCGCTGACCATGGCAAAGGTGTCAGTGCTGAGTATACAAAGCAGTTGGAATGGGACAAACATTATGATCTAACTAATAAGTGTTTTGGTTGGGATGCAGAAACATCAAAAATTGAGTTCGGTAGATGCATGAGTTATAGAAATAGACAGTTCAACATGGGTACTCTGATAGATATGTTCAAGGGCACCAAGGAAAAATAAGATAATGAAACTTTAACTGATGAACAAAGAAACTTCAAGGCCACCGCATATCTCATATGTGCATTGGGATTTGTCATTTTCCCCAATACCAGTGGCAATTGGGTCGACGCCAACCTTTTATAACTTCTGCATCATCTAAATAAAGTGCATGACTACTCTTGGGGAATGGCATGCCATGCGTGGTTGATGGAAGAGTTGAGAAAGGCGTCGAGGCTTCGAATTAGCCAAATTCCCGGGAACGTGAGTCTACTACAGGTATTTTTATTAACTCTACATACTTAGTTATTTTTTTTTATTTTTCAACCATTGAAGAATCAATTTCCTAATACTTGCAAAAATGACAATATAGACATGGAGCTACGACCACTTCTTTATCTTGCAATTGACCATTGAAAACCCGGCGTGGGCAAAAGGTGACCCTAGAGGAAAAAAGTACGTCTTCGATGACAATCATTCTAGGACAAAGGCACAACAGTTGATTCGTCTGAGAGAGATTTTGGACTCACTAAAATCCCAAGACGTATGCTTTAATCCATACAAGGAAGACCAAGCTAGTGGACATATAGCGGATCGGTTCGATTTGGCCCTTTATTTTTGACCGTTGTGGCACCCCATGGGATATGTGATGTAAAATGCCTCAAGTGTGATGCGACAACATGGTTATGTACAATATATACCAAAGAAGGAAATCAATGGAAAGTTCTCTTTGGAATAGAAAAAGTGCGAGTCTGTTAAAGATTCTATCACGGTGTTTTACTCTGTTAAACCATCCGTTAAATTCCATTAGAATAGAAGGATGCATTACTTGATCAACTTAGGAAGACCACCAACCAAGGTTTTGAAATTTCTCCCAACTATATGGATTGGTACCGGAAAGTTTCTCATCTTCTTGTAATACGTGATCTTAAGGCAAAGCCCACAGCCCCGTGTAAGAGTATCCTCAAAGAGAATCCTCCTGGTTATGATAGATTACTATGTATTGTTTTCTTAATTTAGTTTAATATTATGGTTCAAAATACGAGTAATAATCGTTTGATGTTATGCTATGTATAAAAACAACGAGAATGGTTCAAGATTTTGTCCAGATGGTGTACTAGTTGCATAAAGTCCGGAGAGCCGGTGTCAATTGAGAAGATTAAACAGCACCAAGAGTCAATTGATAACATTGACAATGAAGAGTATGCATTTCATTTCGGGGAAAAGGGCAAGAAACCTACAAGGAAGGTGAACAAAAGGGCGAGGGGCTCATCGAGCACTGAAGTTGAAGTCTCAAATGATGAAACCAATGATGATGGTGTTCCAAGTCGTGGAGGTCGAAAAGGTCGCAAATTCAAAGCAAAGAAGAATTAGACAAACTCTCAATATTTCGTTAACTTTATGGATTTCAAAGTTTATGTCAGATTATGTCATTTTTAAGGTTTGAGTCGGATTATAAGTTTGTACATTATGTTTATGGTTTTGTGAATCGTTAGTTTTATGGATTATGAATGGTTTTATTGCTATCTTTATGCATTCAATGATGAATCGCAAGCGAATCACATGCAGATATATGAAACTGTTTAATTTTGAAGCACAATCGGAAAATAAGTTCACTCATAAAATTTCCAACTCTGGGGATTTTGTAATTTTTTGTCAGAATCGGGAGCTATTTATATTATGTATCTACCGATTCTGTAGATTTTGGAAAATAATTTCAGAATCGGAAGATTTCTAATTTAGTTGTCTACCCATTATTGTATGTGAAGAAAACTAAGTTTTTCTGTATCCAAACAACACCATAATCGGTAAGTAAGTTAACTCCTTGAACTTCCGATTATAAGAATAAAATGTTTGATTATATTTTGCCTCCGATTATTGTATGCGAAGAAAACATTGCTTTTCTGTATCGAAACAACACCATAATCGGTAATTAAGTTAACTCCTTGAACTTCAGATTATAACAATTGAATGTTTGTTTATATTGTGAAGAAAACTTTATTTTGCTATATCCAAACAACCCCTTAATCGGAAGTTAAGTTAACTCATTGAAAGTCCGATTATAACAATAGAAAGTCATTTGTCTTCTGTATCCAAATAACACCCTAATCGGAGAAGAATTTCACTCATAAAACGTCCGATTATAGGAATTGATTGCTCGTTTAACCAAATATGCTACCGATTATGATTAATCGGAAGACTTTTTATATTAATATGTTTCCGATTTCAGCCATTACATAAAGTTCAAAATACCTTAACGTTACAATCACTTAAAAGTATTAAAAAAGAATCATAACTTCCAGTGACCATAGAAATTTTCCCTCCTGATTTTGTAACATCCTTCATGTTTAAATCGTTTCCCGTAGAGGTCCACATACCGGCGATCAACAAGATTTCTCTGAAATTATGAATGAGTTACAAGTTAGTACTAACTAATGTTTATGTAACCCTAAGTTACAAAGATACTCACTTATTTTTCATACGTCAACCAAGGAAAAGCGTTCCTAACAAATCGTTCCTCATCTTCAAGTTTGTCAATCTCCTTATCGATCGCCTTCATTCTCCTCTTAATGTCACGGGATGATCTTCGAATTCGATTACCATCTAACATCTCAAATACCATTAAAATATTGTTCCATAACTATTCTTCGGATTCTGATTTGTGGAGCGAGTGATTACGATCATGGGTAGTTACCACAACGTACGCTCTATAAATAACACAATCTTCTTCTTCGGCAAAAGCAATACCCATGTTTTTGTTGTCAAAATTAGAACTGAAGAGAGGAAAGAGTTTGGAGCAAATGAGTTGATAGATATGAGTTTCTTTATATAGGTTTATGGTCCAATGGCTATTTTTCTTTTTCCAAAAAACTGCAACGACTATTTTGGCGAAGGTTGAATATGGGGCTACCAATAATCCGTAGGTATACAAGTTAGATAATCTACCTATTATGGTAAATTCAAAAGTCATTAAATGAAGGATTATAGAAAAATATCGTTTTGGGGAAACTCATAATCGTAGGTTTCTGTAACCTATTTATCTTCCGATTAGGGCTACATCCAAAACAGAAACCTATTGGTTATGGTTGTCTCTGTACCCTCAAAACCTATGGAATTTGGCAAAGGTTGAATCTAGGGCTACTTATAATCGGTAGGTGTAAAAGTTATATTATCTACCGATTATGGTAAATTCAAAACTCATAAAATGAAGGATTTTAGAAAAATCTTGTTTTGGGGCAACTAATAATCGGAGGTTTTTGTAACCTATTTATCTTCCGATTATGCCCACATCTAAAACACAAACCGGATGGTTATGGTTGTGTCTGTACCCTAAAAACCTACGGAATTTGGGGAAGTTTGAATCCGGGGCTACTTATAATCGGCAGTTTTACATGTTAGCTTATCTACCGATTATAGTAGATTCAAAATTCATTAAATGAAGGAATTTCGAAAAAACTCATTTTGGGGCAACCAATGATCGGAGGTTTTTGTAACCTATTTATCTTCCGATTATGCCTACATATAAAACAAAAACCGGATGGTTATGGTTGTGTATGTATCCTCAAAACCTATGGAATTTGGCAACGGTTGAATCTGGGGCAACTTATAATCGGTAGTTTTACATGTTAGATTATCTACCGATTATAGTAGATTCAAAATTCATTAAATGAAGGAATTTTGAAAAAACTCATTTTGGGAGCAACTAATAATCGAAACATCAATTAAATCCTTTAAATACCGATTATAATAATCGATAGTTTGGTAACTTAATTACGTTCCGATTATGGCTATATTTTCAAAAAAAAAAAAGGGCCGTTAGAATTCTCATCTATATAAGGAGGGTAACAACATCATTTATGCACCACACTGAAATTATTGAGGTGAAAATTAAAGGGAAAATCAGTTTCAATGGCAGGTCCATCATCTGTCGAACACATACTTAGAAGTTACAAGCGAACAACATCATCAATTGCAGCAATGGAAGAAGAGATACACAAAAATAGCAAATAACCAAAAAAAAACTAGACCATCGTTAATTTCAACGAAGGAGGAAGAAGAGGAAATCGAGGTAAAAAAACGAGGTCAAGAACAGTCCCATCAAAGAAAAAGATTAAAACAAGTTGAGGAAGAGACCGAATGGGTAAAAAAATATAACACTGTGAAAGATCTACTCGAAGAACATCCGGGTGTGACTATATTTTGGATTAATGTTTCGTTGGGTCCTTTCGTTAGAAAGATGGACGGTAAGAAACCATGCTATATATGAGGCACAAGATGCTTATACCAAGTAGAGAGGAGAGTCGTTTTTATATTTCGAAGCCGCATTGATACTTGAACGAAGGACTGGGAAAAATAATAACATGTGATGTGTTTAGAAAAGTTTGAATGTTCCCTTGTAATTCTCAAAATTTAAATTGTAATCGGAGGTTTATTTGATATTAAGTAACGATTATATTTATTCGTATGAAAGTTTGAGTATTTGTGTTCCGATTATGATTTCTTATTACCGTTACATAAAATGGAAACTAGTCGTGCCTCGAAATACACACTAAATCGGTAGATAGTAAATTAGATTATCTTCCGATTATTTGTTTTGAACGAAAATAAAGACTCTGTGTTCAAAATGCACATAATCGGAGGGGTAGATAAATATTAAACTTCCGATTGTCGTATTCGAGAGAAACCGTTCTGACCATTTCAACCAATTGTACTTCATTATTCTTCGCACAGTGTACGTTGTATTAGTACACTCGTGTTACACCTCACCACAATGACCATATTTTCAAAAATATAGCCGTTGGGACTCTCATCTATATAAGGATGGTAACCTCTTATGATTTCTGCACCAAACTAGTCTTGTGTATGCTATAAGAAGAATTTTCATCGTTTACTCTTTCTAATTCATTCTATATCTCATCTTACAATCATGACAACATTTGACGCAGCTTAAGATTTGACGATTGTCAAAACATGGTACCACGAAATAAGACGTGAAGATGTCATAGCTGGAAGGATCATACCCGAAATCTTTTGGGGGAGGGTATTGTTTATGGGTAAAAATCGTTTCTGCCGATTTCGGTAAATTCGGTAGGTGAGTGAGAAACTGGTTCAAACCCTAAACAAATGTGCTGCACGTGAGCACTTTATAGGTTCGAGAGATCAATCTGTACAAGTCCGGCCTAAACCAAGAAATGGCCGTTCCAGACTTGCTTCGGTCACAAAGTGGAGGAGAATGGTTGATTTGGGGAGGAAGCAAAGAAAGGTGTTGAGGAGAGTAGTATCTCGACTTGTATCGAGAAAGTGAAAGCTTAGGAAGCTTGCAAGAGATGAAAGCTTTTGGGAGAGCTTGCAAAGTTGCCTTTCTGAGAGTGTAGTATTTTCTCCTGACCGAGACTTGTTGTCTGGTGGAAATAGGTAAGACCTATTTATACAAGTCGAGATTGAAACGTACCCTGGCCTCATGAAGGAAGAGAGTAAAGGGTGAAATAATGGGAGGAGGTGGTGCTTAGCATGGTTTAATGGGTGAAAACGTTTTTCACCATTATTTCCTCTTTTATTTGACCACTTTATTCCTTTTCACGCTTTCTTAATGTCAGCGTAGTGTACGCGCATCTTGTGACCGCCAAACCAAAACCCTAAAGAAGCATCCCCAGTTTGTATTGATGTCTCGAGTGTTGGTTGCATCTTGAGTGCAAGTGGCGCCTGCTAGTGGCGCGTGTGGCATGTGCCAATGGCATGTGCGGAATGCCTTGGTGGTAGGTTGCACGGTTTGCAAGTTAGGCTACCAGCGTGTGTGTTTGGCATGTGCCAATGGCATGTGCGGAATGCCTTGGTGGTAGGTTGCACGGTTTGCAAGTTAGGTTACCGGCGTGCATGTTTGGCATGTGCCAATGGCATGTGCGGAATGCCTTGGTGGTAGGTTGCACGGTTTGCAAGTTAGGTTACCCGGCGTGCATGTTGGCATGTGCCAATGGCACGACGGCCATGTTGACCTAGTTGCAAGTCTTGCGATCCCTAGGGCGCTATATTTGGCGTGGGCCAATGGCATAGCGGCTTGGAAATAGGGCTTGCGATACGTGTTGGCATGTGCCAATGGCATCACGGCCGTGGTGACCTAGTTGCGAGTCTTGCAAGCCTCGGGCGCTATATTCGGCGTGGGCCAAAGGCATAGCGGCTTGGAAATATGGCTTGCGACACGTGTTGGCATGTGCCAATGGCACGTGCGGCCATGTTGACCTAGTTGCAAGTCTTGCAAGCCTAGGGCGCTATATTTGGCGTGGGCCAAAGGCATAGCGGCTTGGAAATATGGCTTGCGACACGTGTTGGCATGTGTCAATGGCACGTGCGTCCATGTTGACCTAGTTGCAAGTCTTGCAAGCCTAGGGTGCTATATTTGGCGTGGGCCAAAGGCATAGCGGCTTGGAAATATGGCTTGCGACACGTGTTGGCATGTGCCAATGGCACGTGCGGCCATGTTGACCCTAGTTGCAAGTCTTGGAAGCCTAGGGCGGTATATTTGGCGTGGGCCAAAGGCATAGCGGCTTGGAAATATGGCTTGCGACACGTGTTGGCATGTGCCAAGGGCACGTGCGGCCATGTTGACCTAGTTGCAAGTCTTGCAAGCCTAGGGCGCTATATATGGCGTGGGCCAAAGGCATAGCGGCTTGGAAATATGGCTTGCGACACATGTTGGCATGTGCCAATGGCACGTGCGGCCATGTTGACCTAGTTGCAAGTCTTGCAAGCCTAGGGCGCTATATTTGGCGTGGGACAAAGGCATAGCGGCTTTGAAATATGGCTTGCGACACGTGTTGGCATGTGCCAATGGCACGTGCGGCCATGTTGACCTAGTTGCAAGTCTTGCAAGCCTCAGGCGCTATATTTGGCGTGGGCCAAAGGCATAGCGGCTTGGAAATATGGCTTGCGACACGTGTTGGCATGTGCCAATGGCACATGCGGCCATGTTGACCTAGTTGCAAGTCTTGCAAGCCTAGGGCGCTATATTTGGCGTGGGCCAAAGGCATAGCGGCTTGGAAATATGGCTTGCGACACGTGTTGGCATATGCCAATGGCATGTGCGGCCATGTTGACCTAGTTGCAAGTCTTGCAAGCCTAGGGCGCTATATTTGGCGTGGGCCAAAGGCATAGCGGCTTGGAAATATGGCTTGCGACACGTATTGGCATGTGCCAATGGCACGTGCGGCCATGTTGACCTAGTTGCAAGTTTTTCAAGCCTAGGGCGCTATATTTGGCGTGGGCCAAAGGCATAGCGGCTTGGTATTGCTGCCATGGTGCACAGGGTGCGACTTGGTTTGGCATTGTTGCCATGGTGCGCAGTATGCGGCTTGGTTTGGCAATATTGCCATGGTGCGCAGTATGCGGCTTGGTTTGGCATTGTTTCCATGGTGCGCAGTATGCGGCTTGGTTTGGCATTGTTTCCATGGTGCGCAGTGTGCGGCTTAGTTTGGCATTGTTGCCATGGTGCGCAGTATGCGGCTTGGTTTGGCATTGTTGCCATGGTGCGCAAGGTGCGGCTTGGTTTGGCATTGTTGCCATGGTGCATGATGCGGCTTGGTTTGGCATTGTTGCCATGGTGCGTGATATGCGGCTTGGTTTGGCATTTGTTGCCATGGTGCGCGATATGCGGCTTTGGTTTGGCATTGTTGCCATGGTGCGCGGTGCGGCTTGGTTTGGCATTGTTGCCATGGTGCGCGATATGCGGCTTGGTTTGGCATTCTTTGCCATGGTGCGCAGATGCGGCTTGGTTTGGCATTCTTTGCCATGATTCGCAGGGTGCGGCTTGGTTTTGGAATTAGGGTTCGTGTTGAAAACCCTAACTGGTATTTTTGAAAAATACCCCTATTAATTATTTACACTGAGTTAAATGCTCTTAGTTAATGTGTTGCGGGTAACACTAGGTCATGGGGTTTTACGATTTTACCCCTTGTCTAAAAACCACCATCAACATTAAGTCCCCGCTTAGCTCGGAACAGGGGCTTTGTTGCGAGGTAAGCATAAGATGGTGACAAACTATTAACAGCAAAACGTAAGGAAAATTGAAGGAGGCTTGTATGACCTTTTATAGATAGGATTTGGAATCCTTGCCTCCGATAGTTTTTGCACAAATCGGGAGGTCTGGCACAATTGGTGGGGTAGGTGCGGCTTGGTCGACGTTGGGAAGTTGGCATGAGTTGGGAACCGAGTGTGCTAGGCTGGTGGGACCGACGCAAAGTGTAGAAACCGTGCGTGCTTGCAGCAAGTGACTTGATCAAGCGGCCATTGGGAGGTCGGCGCAATTGGTGGGGCCGGTCCAACTTGGAAACCATGCTTGCAAGCGTGACTTGGGCGACATTGGGCAATCGCATCCTTTGTGGGCCCGTTTCTTACACGCGTGATTTTGGTAAAAGGAAATCCTTCCCTATTCAAAGTCTTTACGCTATATATATATAAAGCCCCTTTCTCCCCATCCTGCGCTTTATTCTTTCCTCTTTTCATACCAAATGGCAAAGAAAACCGGCTTCTGTATGTCTTCGAGTACTTTTTCTCTCTCTCTCTCTCTTTTTTTTTTTTTTTTTTTTTTTTTCGTAGGTGTAAACCTTAAGAGTAGGCGTTTCCACAATCTTGCGTATGATTTCTTGGCGTGCCTCTTGTAGAAAATATTGTATGTATGCAACCAAGGGAAATCTTTGCATATATTGTTTGAACCCGTAGGAAATATTGCATATATGAATTTTCGGTCTGAAAGAAATATTTGAACCCTGAAGAAAATCTTTGCGTGTGTATTTTGAACCCGTACGATACACTGCATGTGTATTTCGAACCCGTACAGGGAACCCTGTATGAATCCCAAAGAAGAATACTTTGTGTATACGCTTCATATGACTTGAACCCGCAGGAAATATTGTATATATGATTTTTGCTTCTTGAAAGAAGTACCACGCGCGCAGATTTTTGAACCAATAGAAAAATGCTCCATATATATTTTTGAACCCGAAGAAGGATCTTTGTAGACACACTTGTACCCGTATAGAATGCGCGTATATAGTCTCGAACCCGAAGAAAATCACTGCGTATATAGTCTTGAACTCGAATAAAATACGTCCTCCTTCCCCTTTCTCTTTTTTTGTTTTGTTGGGTACGATTATGTGTCAGGGAGATAACTTCTCCTTTCTCCGTTTGTTTTGTGCAGATATCTTATTACCAAATTGTTATGAAGGAATTCGATAAGATGTTACCTGGACCAAATTTCACTTCGTCGAAGGATGCTCATAATTCCAAGCCAAACATAGACGATGAATTCTTCACTAGAGCCTCGCCCCGCTCTCGGAAGAATCACCTAGGTTTCGTGCCGATTTTGCTAAGCGGTGGTGAGGATGACAGGAAGACACGTTCGGTTCGCCCGAGAGAGCACCATTCGGTTCTGTCTTCATAAAGGGGTATATTCCTCTTCCAACATTGACTTCAGGGATGTGTCAAAGTCAATTGCGTTCTTTTGACAGATGGGTTGAGTTCATGGTGAGCAAGGAGCGTATAAATACCAACTTGACTCGAGCGCAGGTCATTGATGCTTTGTCAAGACTTCATTAAATCTCCAGATTAGGAAGGACATCCCAGGCTTGGTTGCTTTCATCTCAGGATGGTGTTCGGACACCCATACAATCATATGTAGATGGGGTGAGATAACTTTATCCTTGGAGAATGTGGCTCTCTTCTTTGAATCTTAGAATCGGGAATCTTAGAATCCAATTATCCGAAAGTGACGTGAAGATGCGGGATGACCTCGCCGCTAAGTTGGGGATTTTTCTCGGAAAGACTCCATTGCGAAGTCGAAGGATTCTGCCCGGAAAGAGGATGAAAGGTGCCCTTACGGTTGGTGGATATCTCAATGTTTTAGGACGAGTTGGAGCTCGAACAGAAAGCGGTGATCTTCATATCGCAGCATTTTTGGCTCTCTGGTTGTCCAGAGACATTTTTGATGATTTGCCCGGCAAGAAAGGAATAAGACCGGAGTCGCTAGAGATTCTTTGTGAAGTTGGCAAAGGGTGAAGTTCTTCCCATTGGCAAGTTGTTCCTTGGTTCCCCTGTATGTGCATCCGGATCACCTAGTTGCGAACATGCAAGTTTCGAATGGTTTCATGAAAGTGGATTCATATGTGCACGTTGCTTTTCTCGCAAGTCCGGCTATGGGAGCACTTCGAGAAGTATGCTCGAAATCGCCGCCTTCGCTTCCCGTGAGTGGGGGGCTCTAGAATTCTTCGATGGGTGAACATGCGTCCAAGAGTTGGCGTGAGCTTGGTTAGTTTTCTTGATAAGTTGCATGAAATCAATTTTCGTCCATGGGGGCCGGTCCATAAGTCAGTGACTCAAATGGACACCTTTGCTTCTCGCTCCGCTCACGTCTTTGTCTTCGATGACGATTTGAGTGTTGGTGAAAACTGTTCATTCGTAAGCCGCTCGCCCGGTTATATACCGTCTTTCTTCGTGGGGTCTTTCCGGATAGTCGCTTATAATATTGGACCGTCTTGCTCGTCACATGGGTTTCGATCAAGGGGTGCCTCTTGTTTCTGGCCGGTGATCCCTAAGGATTCATTGATTGTCGCCCTTGACGCGAGTGCCCTTGAGGCGGGTATCCGTCTTCCCTTCTTTCAAATGGGAAGAGTAACTTCGACGACCTTTCCGCTATAATAAGTTTTGGTGCGACGAGTTTATTATGATCCGAGATTTTGTGAATAACGTGGTGGAAAACGTTCGTTGCAAACCTTCCCAGACAGTTTTGAAGAAGTATCCAATGTTGAGAGATCCCAAGCGAAAGTTGCCTAGCAATTCGGAAAGTCCCCGGGCCAAAGAACGGAGAACGAAGAATCGTCTTTGGCGGGTTCCGGACGGTTTCACAAGATCCTCCCACGGCTCTTGTGTCTTTCGGTTCTTCCAATAACCGGTATGTGTCGCCTCTTCATTGGTTTGTCTCAAAACACGTGAATTTCAATTTGAGAACATGTGTCTTGTTTCCTTGGGGCTTGATTTTCGTTAATGCTTTCGCTGCCCTTGCACGTTGCCGGGAGACGGAAGTTTCTTCAAGGAATTCAGTGGCACCGAGCCTACTCATAGCGGTGATGAGTCAGAGAAAGAAGAAAGTTCAACAAGTGAGAGTGATTCCTCTGGCAGCACTGGTTCTTCTTCGAGAAGTGGTTCGATGAGTTTCGCGCTTCTTTTCTTTCTTCTTCTTCTGTTTCTTCATTTGAAAAAATGTATAACACAAGTTTGAAGGAGGAATCCGGTTCGGAGGACGATTCTGGGGTGGAGTCACACGAAAACTTGCCTTTGGTGACCACCACCGGTGACTTGGAGATGGGAGTTAGCCAATTGCCGGCGCCTGGGACGTGGTTCAAACGGTGGATGATTCTCTCGATGGTTGTTCTGTAGTAGACATGGAAGAAGACCCTTTGCGAGTCGTGGGGCCACTTGCGGCGCCATTTTGATCCCCCCATTTGGTTCCTTATCCAGGTCATGTCTTTGGTTGGCGGCTTTAGCGTGCTAGGCTAAGCATGAGGCGTTGTACACCAGAATGGGGAGAAGCACGGACATATGGCTACAACCAAGAAAGTCACTAGTCGATTTGCGGCTGGTTAAGCGTGTGGAAGAGGCTTTATCTTCCATCGAGGATATGCGTGGTGGATTGGTCACACCGTTTCGAAGACGTTATTGCCGATTTGGGAGCACCATCGCGACGTGTGCGTAGAAAGGAGTTCAACACTTCGTGGTTTGTCGAAGGCCTTCTTTGAGATCCAAAAGTTGAAAAATGCAGCAATCGAAAGCCTTTCCGCCGAGGAGATTGCCCGACAGGAGATGGAAATTGAAAAGCTTTCCAAGATGTTGACTATGAAGAGAGCGGCTCTTGAAGACGCAAAGTTGACTTTCTCCAAGAAGAAGCGGACTTCGTTGGACGATTTTCCTTGAACGTTTCTGTTAAACTTTCATTTAGGTTTTTTTTTTTTTCTTTTTTGAAAGACATATTGGATGTCAGGTTCAAAACTTGATCTTTGATAGACAGCTGGTAGCTTTTTAGGGTATTGGATTATTTCTGGGATGAATGGTTTTGATAATATGACTCTGATCATGTTTTGGGAAAAGAATATTGCTTTTATGAAAGTGTGTGCTAGCAATAGGCACAAGTCTCAGTAGTATAACGGTTTTACTAATAACCTAAAAATAGATTGTATATCTTTCCCAGTCTGAATTTACTCACTTCAAAGGTTTTGCGAACACGCCCCTTTCCATGTAAAGGCGGTTTTGATGGCGGTTTCTTTGGTAGCATCGCCAAACAAGTCCCCGATCGCCGGTAGCATCTTCGACAATTGAGTAATATCATCTTGACAAGTCCCCAGTTTTCTTGTGTAGTTTTTACAACTAGTAGCAAGGTCGTCTCGGTAGTTGAGTCGGATTGAGTCGCCTTCCCTACCATCTTGACATCCGGGTCGAAGAACGAGATCGACAATCGATATTGTAGCCGATAGATCAATCCTCCCATTTGTGGTCGCCAATTGTTTATGGGTAAAAATCGTTTTACGCGATTTCGGTAAATTCGGTAGGTGAGTGAGAAGCTTGGTTCAAACCCTAAACAAATGTGCTTCACGTGAGCACTTTATAGGTTCGAGAGATCAACTGTACAAGTCCGGCCTAAACCAAGAAATGGCCGTTCAGGACTTGCTTCGGTCACAAAGTGGAGGAGAAGGGTTGATTTGGGGAGGAAGCAAAGAAAGGTGTTGAGGAGAGTAGTATCTCGACTTGTAATGAAAGTGAAAGCTTAGGAAGCTTGCAAGAGATGAAAGCTTTTTGGGAGAGCTTGCAAAGTTGCCTTTACGAGAGTGTAGTATTTTTCTCTGACCGAGACTTGTTGTCCGGTGGAAATAGGTAAGACCTATTTATACAAGTCGAGATTGAAACGTACCACTGGCCTCATGAAGGAAGAGAGTAAAGGGTAAAATAATGGGAGGAGGTGGTAACAGCATGGTTTAATGGGTGAAAACGTTTTTCACCATTATTTCCTCTTTTATTTGACCGCTTTATTCCTTTTCACGCTTTCTTAATGTGAGCGTAGTGTACGATGCATCTTTGTGACCGCCAAACCAAAACCCTAAAGAAGCATCCCCGGTTTGTGTTGATGTCTCGAGTGTTGGTTGCATCTTGAGTGCAAGTGGCGCTGCTAGTGGCGCGTGTGGCATGTGCCAATGGCATGTTCCAATGGCATGTGCGGAATGCCTTGGTGGTAGGTTGCACGGTTTGCAAGTTAGGCTACCAGCGTGTGTGTTTGGCATGTGCCAATGGCATGTGCGGAATGCCTTGGTGGTAGGTTGCACGGTTTTCAAGTTAGGTTACCAGCGTGCATGTTTGGCATGTGCGGAATGCCTTGGTGGTAGGTTGCACGGTTTGCAAGTTAGGTTACCAGCGTGCATGTTGGCATGTGCCAATGGCATGTACGGCCATGTTGACCTAGTTGCAAGTCTTGCGAGCCCTAGGGCGCTATATTTGGCGTGGGCTAATGGCATAGCGACTTGGAAATAGGGCTTGCGATACGTGTTGGCATGTGCCAGTGGCACGTACGGCCGTGGTGACCTAGTTGCGAGTCTAGCAAGCCTCGGACGCTATATTCGGCGTGGGCCAAAGGCATAACGGCTTGGAAATATGGCTTGAGACACGTGTTGGCATGTGCCAATGGAACGTGCGGCCATGTTGACCTAGTTGCAAGTCTTGCAAGCCTAGGGCGCTATATTTGGCGTGGGCCAAAGGCATAACGGCTTGGAAATATGGCTTGCGACACGTGTTGGCATGTGCCAATGGCACGTGCGGCCATGTTGACCTAGTTGCAAGTCTTGCAAGCCTAGGGTGCTATATTTGGCGTGGGCCAAAGGCATAGCGACTTGGAAATATGGCTTGCGACACGTGTTGGCATGTGCCAATGGCATGTGCGGCCATGTTGACCTAGTTGCAAGTCTTGCAAGCCTAGGGCGCTATATTTGGCATGGGCCAAAGGCATAGCGGCTTGGAAATATGGCTTGCGACACGTGTTGGCATGTGCCAATGGCACGTGCGGCCATGTTGACCTAGTTGCAAGTCTTGCAAGCCTAGGGCGCTATATTTGGCGTGGGCCAAAGGCATAGCGGCTTGGAAATATGGCTTGCGACACGTGTTGGCATGTGCCAATGGCACGTGCGGCCATGTTGACCTAGTTGCAAGTCTTGCAAGCCTAGGGCGCTATATTTGGCGTGGGCCAAAGGCATAGCAACTTGGAAATATGGCTTGAGACACGTGTTGGCATGTGCCAATGGAACGTGCGGCCATGTTGACCTAGTTGCAAGTCTTGCAAGCCTAGGGCGCTATATTTGGCGTGGGCCAAAGGCATAACGGCTTGGAAATATGGCTTGCGACACGTGTTGGCATGTGCCAATGGCACGTGCGGCCATGTTGACCTAGTTGCAAGTCTTGCAAGCCTAGGGTGCTATATTTGGCGTGGGCCAAAGGCATAGCAGCTTGGAAATATGGCTTGCGACACGTGTTGGCATGTGCCAATGGCATGTGCGGCCATGTTGACCTAGTTGCAAGTCTTGCAAGCCTAGGGCGCTATATTTGGCGTGGGCCAAAGGCATAGCGGCTTGGAAATATAGCTTGCGACACGTGTTGGCATGTGCCAATGGCACGTGCGGCCATGTTGACCTAGTTGCAAGTCTTGCAAGCCTGGGGCGCTATATTTGGCGTGGGCCAAAGGCATAGCGGCTTGGAAATATGGCTTGCGACACGTGTTGGCATGTGCCAATGGCACGTGCGGCCATGTTGACCTAGTTGCAAGTCTTGCAAGCCTAGGGCGCTATATTTGACGTGGGCCAAAGGCATAGCAGCTTGGAAATATGGCTTGCGAGACGTGTTGGCATGTGCCAATGGCACGTGCGGCCATGTTGACCTAGTTGCAAGTCTTGCAAGCCTAGGGCGCTATATTTGGCGTGGGCCAAAGGCATAGCGGCTTGGATATATGGCTTGCGACACTTGTTGGCATGTGCCAATGGCACGTGCGGCCATGTTGACCTAGTTGCAAGTCTTGCAAGCCTAGGGCGCTATATTTGGCGTGGGCCAAAGGCATAGCGGCTTGGAAATATGGCTTGCGACACGTGTTGGCATGTGCCAATGGCACGTGCGGCCATGTTGACCTAGTTGCAAGTCTTGCAAGCCTAGGGCGCTATATTTGGCGTGGGCCAAAGGCATAGTGGCTTGGAAATATGGCTTGCGACACGTATTGGCATGTGCCAATGGCACGTGCGGCCATGTTGACCTAGTTGCAAGTCTTGCAAGCCTAGGGCGCTATATTTGGCGTGGGCCAAAGGCATAGCGGCTTGGTATTGCTGCCATGGTGCGCAGGGTGCGACTTGGTTTGGCATTGTTGCTATGGCGCGCAGTATGCGGCTTGGTTTGGCATTGTTGCCATGGTGCGCAGTGGTGCGGCTTGGTTTGGCGGTGTTGCCATGGTGCGCGATATGCGGCTTGGTTTGGCATTGTTGCCATGGTGCGTTGAAGATGCGGCTTGGTTTGGCATTGTTGCCATGGTGCGCGTGGTGCGGCTTGGTTTGGCATTGTTGCCATGGTGCGTTGTATGCGGCTTGGTTTGGCATTGCTTCCATGGTGCGCAGATGATGCGGCTTGGTTTGGCATTGTTGCCATGGGTGCGCGATATGCGGCTTGGTTTGGCATTGTTGGCATGGTGCGCAGGGTGCGACTTGGTTTGGCATTGTTGCCATGGTGCGCAGTATGCGGCTTGGTTTGGCATTGCTGCCATGGTGCGCATTATGCGGCTTGGTTTGGCATTGATGCCATGATGCGCAGGGTGTGGCTTGGTTTTGGAATTAGGGTTACGTGTTGAAAACCTAACGGTATTTTGAAAAATACCCTATTAATTATTTACACCGAGTTAAATGCTCTTAGTTAATGTGTTGCGGGTAACACTAGGTCATGGGGTTTTACGATTTTACCCCTTGTCTAAAAACCACCATCAACAGGTATATAGCCAACTTGTGCGAGAGTATAGAAATCCAAAGCAAAGATCCCTTCAACAGGTTCATGATCGGTTCCGACTTATCCAAAAAGGAGTGAACAATTACATAACGATACAAAAGAAGATCTTTAACCCTAACCACTTAAGCTTGTCAATCCAACAATTTGTAAGTATTTGCATACATCTTTTACATAGAGGAAAAATGAGTCACTTAAGCTTGTCGATCCACTTAAGATATAACAAAAATTTGTTGGTTTATGTAGGAGATACTCTCAAAAAGGAAGAACAAGGACCTGGAATACTCATTTAAAAAGGAGAAGAATTCATATATGATGGAAGTTATGAATTCCTGAAGTCCGTGGCCATAGTATAGAGAATAATGGTTATAATCGTAAGTTGTTATGTTATACAATCTACCGATTCTGGGAAATTTTTCAAATTTGTTTGTCGAGAATGTGGTTGTAATCGGAAGTGGTATGTTATGTAATCTACCGAACGTGGGAAAAAAATTCAATTTTTTTTGTCAGAGTTTGGTTATAATTGGAAGTTTGTATGTTCAGTAATCTACCGATTCATAAAGCATCAAAAAAGAATTATCAGAAGATTCAATATTCGAAAGTTAAGTGCACAAAATAAACTACCGATTCCAATAATCGATAGGAATATCATATGATATACCTACCGATTATATCATATATCTTCACAGGATTTTTCAAACATAAGCAAAAAAATCTACCAAAATACATATTCCAAACATAACGATCAAACATCGTCATCATCTGAGGGGATCAATTCGAGTAACCCATCTGGATAGTTGTCGTTCATGAAGTGATCCCAATCAACCATGTTAGACTCGTATTGTTTGAACCAATCCTTACAATGATTTATCGGGAAGTAATCCGTTCAACCACTCAACGGAGGTAAGCCGATAAAATGTATCTCATTCACAAATGCCATAACGATTCTTCTATCTTTAACCGATTCATCGCAAAGTGTCCTTGTAGGTCCAAATGTAAAATAATGTCCATACTTAGGAGGAACAAAAAAATGTACCACGCAATTCAAAACGTCCGCTAAGAGATATCTGTATCTAGGCATTGTCATCCAATACTTGTTACCGATTGTCTTTAATCCCTTTCGGAACTTTACACGAGCAACTAAATTTTTGAACTCTTGTTCTTTGTCATGTCTATATCCTGTCCTCATCATCTCTATATAGAAATTCTTATCCTTTATTAGTTGTACCGCCATCTTATTTTTTAAATATTAGCATTGGGTTACATCTTGGATAACCGCCTCGCCAAAGTGACCCATTTGTTCCGTAGCGACGTGAAACCCACAATTTCCATCCCCGTCAACCTCGTTGGTGGAAAAAAAAAATGGAATAATGAGTGGAGGGAGTTGTTTCAAGTACTATTTTATAATCGTATATGTTGATCGTATTGGTCTTCCATGAAGATCCCTGGGACATAGAAGAGTACCATACTTCTCTTTTATAGTCACCATTTCCGTTGGCTGTGTTTGTTCGAGTCGCTCATTTGATCAATAACTACAGAGCTAGTTTTGGTCTCCACTAACACCACTTCTTCCACCGCCTCTGCTTGACTTACTTGAGAAGGCTCCGTAGAGACCTTTGGCCTCACTTGTCGGGCGGTTGGTCCACTTTGATCTTTTCTTGGAAGACCTCTTTTCTTGGGTTCCGGCTCATCTTCAAATTTGGATTCCGAACGCTCGTGCCTAGATAATATTCTTTTATTAAACAAATACTCCTTCAATTCTTTTCTTTCGATGGTCCTCGGCACTTCGGTGCTCGGCCTACCCACCCCCTTTTGCTTAATAGGTTCATAGACCTCCCTTAAAATAGGGTGAAGAGCTTCCTCCAAATGGTGCATCAATATTTTCTTTTTGGCGCCATTTTTTGTAGCATAACGCTCGCCTATTCGTGCACACGATTCCGACTCCAACCACGACGGACCATCAACTACGGGGGTGCTTGGAGTGAAATTTAATTGCTTCTAAAGTGGATGAATATCATTGATGTCAATCACTTTGACATACCTAACCATTTATGAAGACAAAGGAGACCAATACCTATCATATCATTGCAAACACAAACCGTATTCCCATTATCGTAAGCTTTATATAACTTCAATTGTTTCATCATGTGATTAACTACCCATTTTGAAACTCTATGAACAATGCCCCTTAGAAGCAATCTTTCATTTTCATGTTCCTTAGGGAATCTATGTACACTAAATTGCATACAAACCCATTTTGAATACATAGAAGTATTTTATTTAATTGGCCATGAGACCCCTCCGCAATGCCCGTCGCCTCGTTTTTGAAGTTATGATATTCATATGTCCATGCAAACACAAACCTATCCTTAAGCGATAACCATTGTTTTATACAATACTCAACGGGTTTTGGGTAGTTTATGCCATATTCATCATCAAATTTCTTCAAGTTATATTCGTAAATTTCCTCGGTCATCGACCAAACGATCTTGTCCCATGCTTTCATGAACGCTCTCCAAATCATTCCATCCTCCTTTCATTTTTCATCAAATAACCTTTTCTCTTCCTCTAGTTCTTCCATGGTTAATTTACTATTGCGCTCATCCTCTTCCTTCGACCTCTTGGTACCCTTCCTTGGTTTTTTAGCTTGGAAATGGTTATGGAAATTGAATTTGAGGTTGCGTTGAATGTGCCATGTACATTGTAAGTTTTGGGCTTCCGGAAACAGTACCGCTATTGCGTGCATTAAGGCTTGATCATTCGTTATAAGAACCCTTGGAAAATCATCGTCGTTATAAATGGACCTCAATGTCTCCAACATCCAAATGAAACTCATGTTGTTCTCATGATCCATTAAACTCCATGCAACCGTAAAGGTGTTTTTGTCAGAAGTGTGGCAAGCAATGTTCAATAACGGCATGTTATATTTTTTTGTCTTATAAGTTGCATCTATCAACAAAATTTGATGAAAGCACTGAGCCAATTGGATCATTTCGGGATGTTCCAAGAAAATATGAATCACTTTACCATCATTTTCTTCCCTTCTCAATGTGTAGTCGTGTAACTCAGCTAACCACTACGATTGTTGCATGAGCGTTCTACTATCCCATTCCGTAGTTTTGATCGTAGATAGGGCCGACTTAATTGTATACAAATAAGAAAAGTTGTCGGGGTCGTCCGCCTTTATTTTACTTAAGATCGCACTCGCTTTTTGGATCCGCATAGACCTCACCGTCTCCACTTCCTTTGGTTTTAGCTTGGCAACCATTACATGTCCAATTAGATTATCCGGGTCATCGTGGTTGTGAAAACCATTAGAAACTTTAGAAATTTTCCAATCTTCACTTTCCCTACCGCTGGGCTTATAGAAGACAATCTTAAATGGGCATCAAATCTTCTTTGTATGGCTTCGGTATTTCCTCTCCGTCTTCCTAATGTACTTATTATTCTTTCCATCATGACTCTTTTTCTCCCTACCTCGCTCACAAATCATTTCAAACCGAATGTCCTTCACACAATGCATCTGAACTGCCACACACATCTTCTCTTTTGCCTTGTTCATAAGTCATTCTTTGCCTCCGCCTTACTTCCAAATGTCTAAATGCGCATATAACAAAACAAAAATAATAAGCATAACCATTTAACATAAATGATTTGAAAAAGAAAAGATAATTCATGACCATACCAAATCGTTTGCATAGTGTACGGAAGTATCAAGCCTCAAATAATAATCGTCATCAACCGCTGCAATAGCCTGCGTACGATAACAACAAGTTATGCATTAATAATATGAAGCAATAATTAGAGGATACTAACCTATTATATAACAATCGAAAATCATATAGGACACAAGGCCACCGATTATCAATCAATCGGTAGTCATATACGACCCTAGACTACTTATTAACGGAATAAAAAAATGTACAATTGCTATGTATAAAAAAATATCAATAATCGGAGTTATTATTCATTTCCAAACATCCGATTACAGTCCAATCAGAAGATAAATGTGCATACAGTAAAACCGATTATATGTTGTAAACTTCGAAATTTTAAAGTTATTTTCTTTCAGGGGCGACAACCATAATCGAAGGATAAATGAATTCATAAAATACCGATTATGAAGATGAAGAATTATGAATATTTCATTTTTGGAGAATTTTGTTTTTGGGGCGACTACCATAATCGGAGGATAAATGCATTCATAAATAACCGATTATGAAATATCAAGAATTACAATTTTTTCATCTTTGGAGAAATTCGTATTTGGGACGACTTTTGAAAATCGATAGTAAGGTAAATGTATAAAACTACCGATTATGAAAAATTACAACTTTCAATTTGGGTTTTTTTTTTCTTCAAAATCGGTAGTTTTATACATAAAAAAAGGTCTGATTGTAAATATTTTGGAGGCAGTTTCTTGTAATCAGTAGATATGGTACTCCATTAGCTACCGATTATGTGTCGTTCATGGCATTCAATGCATGTAGAAATCGAATTTTCTCGTTTAAAAATGCACACAAACGCACATGACATGGGTATTAGAGTTTGTTAACACAATACCTGTATGTTTGATGCATCATTAGCTTCAATCTCGGGTGATTCTCCGTTTTCTTCCATGAAAGCGTCGTCTAGGGATTCATATCCACAAAAGTTTGGATTATTCAACATATACCCTAAATCATCTTCTCTAAACGGTAGGGAGCCTTGAACTTCAACAAGTTCACGTTCTTCTTCGTACCCATCCATGTTTTCGGAAGTTGACAACATATACCCACTTTTTTTTTCTTCTTCTTCTCTCACTACAATCGGGAGTGGTGTTATCTCACAATAACTCAAAACACAGATTCCAAACAATAATATATATACCCCTAGACTACCGATTACAGGAGACTGCTTCCGATTATATTTCTCACTACCGATTGAGGTGTTGGCTACTGATTATAAAAAGGAATATCATCCGAAAATATCCACACATTAATCGGTAACTAATGATCATATATTTCCTACCGATTGTTTCTTAACTACCGATTGAGGTGTTGGCTACTGATTATAAAAGAGCATATTAGCCATTTCGAAAAATCGGAGATAAGGGGTAGCTTAGATTACGCTTGGGTGACTTTTTTTGTCCTTTTGTGTCGCCCCTAATTTTTTGGGTCGCCCATAAAAATGCCAGGTTTTTTAATTATTTTTTATATTTTGATATTTTCATAAAATTTCATTCTTGATAAAATAGATAATATTAGGATTTAAAGAGGATCAAGATCAAAGATCAAAATACAATTAAAAGGTATAATAACAAACAGTAATTCCTGAAGAGAAGTAACGAACTACCAATAAGAGTACCAAGCAATATGAAGATTGAAAGAATGGTTTTGGGATTATAATTTTGAGATATGCCCATAAAAATATGAGAGTAATATTCCCAAAGTCTTGGATCTTGATCAACACACTTGAACTTCCACCCGAAATTTCAATTGAAATCACAAAGAAACGCCACGAGAGCGCATAGAGAATCTCCATGAAGGAGAAGACATAAACAAAATGGCAAAACACCCACAAGAACACCATAAAAATCTCCTAAAAACAATGGAGATTGAAACAAAAATTTTAAAAAATCAAACCTAAAGTACTAGTTATCTAAAAAAATGAGAAAAATGAAATAAAACTGCTCAAATCTAGCCCAAAATATACTAGCTTAAGATATTATTTTATTTTTTGGATCGAGTGAAGAAAAATTTCAAACTCGGGTCACTTGAATGTTTATTATATTTTTTAATTTTGATCCTTTAGTTTCATTCTCAATAAACCTATGCTTTCAATTTCAATTTCCATTACATTTGTGATAGTCTTACGCTTGAAACTCATATTTAGTTTTATCTAGTGAACAAATTGGTTGATCAAAAAAAAAAAAAAAGATCAAATGCCTCATGATGAAAATCAATAGTTTTGGGAATAATGAGATGATATTCTTAATCTTAGAAGTCGAGTCTTTTTTCTCGTTGTTGTTGTTTTCCTTCATTTTACCTACAAACATGTAGGTATAAGAGAGTACGACGAATAGGCTGAAATCAACATTAAATATGGTTGAAATAGTGGTAGAAATTAAGCAGAGAAAGGTACAATCGAGTCTCCAGTCCAACTTACCCCCATCTTTGGATTTCTTTTATAACTTTCATTATAACTTCTTTGGTAATGGTCCAAATTGCTATGTAAAACTCATTTGTCATTCCGCCCGGACCTGGAGACTTGTTGGAGGCTAAGTCGTTAATGACTTGTTGCACTTCCACCACTTCAATGACTGCATGCTTCAAGAACTTTTTCTGTTGTTCTGAAATTGAAGGGAACTAAAGATGGTCTACTTTAGGCCTCCACTCTCGATCTTTTGCTAATCCAGTGAAGAACTTTATAGCTTCCGCCTCTATTTCTGATCCAATGAAAAACTCTTCATTGTCTACACTAATTTTGTTTATCCAATTAGCTCCCGTCCTTCCATTCTCAATCATCGTTCCATAAAGTGGGACTACTAAAAATGTACCTAATTTATTTCCTCGTATATGGTCAAATTTGTCGATCGATAAAATTCTAACACGTCAACTAATTAGAATGCACCAACTCATTTCTTTGGCATGGGTCAATTCTGTAGATCGATAACTTCAAACCTGAAATCTCTTTTTTTTTTTGAAAAAGGCAAGATTGAAATAAATAAGAAAGAGTGCTAAGATAGCACCCTCCAAAGATACAAGAAGAGAGGTGAACAGAGAGTTTACAACAAACTATTCCCTAAGCAAATTCACCCAATCAAAAACGAAATCATCAAGCTTGATGATTCAAACCTGAAATCTCTCATGCCCCAGATTATGAAAGACACGTAAAGCTGGTTTGCGATATTGTTTAGTCTTGACATGATTTGAAGTTAGCATACAAGTCACTAATTGTAATTAATGTAGTGTGATTTTTCAATTTAACATCCGTATCTATGAAGCACAGATACTTTAAAATTGGTGACGTGTCCGTATCGGCGCCGTATCAGTATCGGATACTTGGGGATACCTGGGGATACGTATCAGATACTCAATTTAAAGTGTCACCTTTTTTTAATTACAAAAAGGGTAGGGGATACTCTGGGATACCTCTCCGATACTCTATAAGGGGATACTTCCTATAATCTAACATTTATTTTTTATACCAAATCTATATATTTATAAATTTATACATAAAATCTAAATATTTATAGATATTTGGACTCATGAACATATCGAATAATTATATCTAAACCTAATAACTTGGTGACTATAAAGAAAAAAGACTTGGTATTTATTGTTATGGTGCTTCAAAAAAAAATGTTAGAAAAATCTAGATGTGTCTTCAGCTGCCTTTGTATGCTTAGAAATTGTCTGTCTTTATTTCTAGATTTGTGCTATTTGTTTTTATTTGAGTTTTGTGCTTTTCTTTAGTTGTACCGCCTGCACACGGCTTGTGTGCCCTTTTATCTATTCTCTTTGATCGATCAAAAAATAAATGTAATGGTGGATGTTCTTCAAGCATCCAGTCATATACGCGAACAATGCCTCCACAAGCAACAGCACAACCTCCATCAGGACTTGCCATAATGGTACAGTTTATGTTGTAAAAGGCGAGCGTCTTTGGGGCTTAAGCGCTGGGCTGGCGCCGGACAAAAAAAGACGCCCAGGCGCCAAAGTAAGCCTGCAAGATGCATTTTCTAATATTTACGCGGCGCTAGGCTTGGCGCCTCGCCTAGCGCCTAATACAACATAGGGTACAGTTACCAAAATTTCGGACCCTTAACTGAACTCGTTAATCTTAACCGGTTACTATCAAAATTTCCCCACTTTGGAGTTCGAACAGGATCAAGAAGGCCATAGAGCTTCCCTATAAAGTAATCTTAACTGGTTTCTATCGATGAAGTATTCTTCTTAGTTAACTTCTTTTGGTTGAAGGTTCCATTGATCAGCAAACATAGCTCCAAGCGTTGAATATCGGGGTACACTTGCAAGTGTTGCAGTTGTTTCAAAGATTTTACCTCTAACATTGAGTCTCACCCTGTCTGTTTGCGTTTGCATATTTCCAGTTAGGGTTTTTCAACCTCCAATTTTCCCTTCCGTCGCCATATATCAAGTAATGTGTCCCGTTGCTTGTGAATACGTAGGTGGTGGGCCTGCTCCCGGTTTTTTTTTCTTTCTTAATTCAATCAAACATCTTATTATACTGTAGTACCCTAATTTCCCCTTGTACAGACTGTCAAATGATCTTATACGTAGTTTGATGCGAACACAGTCTATGATCACGTTTATTAGCCCGTCCATTTGGACGGGCTTACGGAGCTTGTTCTATGTATAGTGAAATTTTCTTTTAAAGAATTACAAACCTAAAATTGATTCTCACTGATATTTTCCATCGATATTCAGCTGCAGGATAACAAGAAACTATTTTAATTTGATACATCTGATTTACATATTTCTTCCCATTTTCAGTAATAATATGTTCTCAGAGTAATAACTTATTACTCCAGCAGAATACAACAACATCTATCCCCAGAAGAAGTTATAACAAAAAAAAAAAAAGAGTACTTTTACATTATTACTATCAACTCTTTTTCTAATTACAGCCGACCGATTATTCTCATGACGATGGAATCAATTGTTCTCCAATACCGAAACCACCATTTTTCTTTGTTAAGAAGAAGAACAAAGAACAAACCCAAAAATCCAACTCCATACCCCAAAAAGATAACAAGGTAAAATAATAGTAGTTCATTTACATTCTCTTGAACATCTTCTTCGACTTTTATGGTAGTGTTATTGTTGCCAGCACCATTATGGCCATCCTTGCAAACTTTATCTATTGGGAATCCACACAATAAATCGTTCCCAAGAAAAGCTGAACCATCCCTACTCAAAGTCTCGAAGTGACCTCCCCTTGGAATCTTTCCACTCAATTTGTTGTAAGACAAATCCAGAAATCCAAGAGAGTCTATTGATGTAAAAGATTGCGGGATATGTCCGGACAATCTATTGAAACTTAAATCCAAAGACTCTAAACCAGACATATTTCCGAAATTCACAGGGATATTACCAGAGAAATGATTATGGGATAAATTAAGCATATAAAGTCCTTTCAATAAACTTATTTCTTTTGGAATGTTTCCAACAAGATTGTTGCACGATAGATCGATTGCCGAGGTGTAACTGAAAAGTAACACAATCCCGATGTCATTTCCTTTGATAGCCATATTCAATCGTACTCCCAAGTCATAACCACGAATCGAGAATGTGTCGTTAAGTTTACTTCTTAGCTTCTTCAGGTTCCCTATGCTGCTAGGAATTCGACTTGTGAGATTATTTTGTGATAAATTCAAAATACGGAGTTGACGCAAATGAGTAATCTTCTCAGGGATTGATCCGTGGAAATTGTTGGACTTTAAATAAAGAATCCGAAGGTCACGTAGAGAAGAAACCTCAGTGGGTATATTTCCTTCGAACTTGTTATTGGCTAACTGGAGAACTTTCAAGTATTGAAGCTTACCAATGGACTTAAGAACAGTACCGCTGAGATGGTTGTCATTTAATAAAAGATATTTTAATTGCCGAGCTGTTTCAATCTCATAAGAAATACTTCCATTGAGATTGTTGTTGCCAAGATTCATATATGTAAGATTGGTACAATGCCATATACTAGTGGGTATTATCCCAGAAAAGAGTTGTTATCCAAAGCTAATATAGTCAAGTGGGTTAGTTCGTTCAAATCTATAGGTAATGACCCAGTTAATTGGTTGTTAAAAAGAGTTAGCTCTCTCAATTTTTTGAAGTTACTTAAAGAAGCTGGGATTCCACCGGTGAGCTTGTTCTGACTCAAATACAGAAATTCCAACTGTGTTAAACTTTTGATTTCAATCGGAAACGAACCAGTTAATTGATTTTGAAAAAGACATAACACCGTTAAATTTCTCAAATTACCGACGGAAGGAGGGATTGAACCAGTGAGTTTGTTCATGGACAGATGCAAGGATGTTAGAGAACTTAGCTTTCCGATATCTGGAGGGATGGCACCAGTGAGCTTGTTCTGGGACATTATTAAGGTATCTAAAGACCTTAGCTTTCCAATATCTGGAGGAATGATGCCAGAAAGTTTGTTATCAAATAGGTAAAGAGTGCTCAGGCTAGTCAAATTGGTTATAGAAGTGGGGATTGAACCACTGAGATTGTTTTTAGACAGTGCTAAAAGGGTAAGAGAACTTAGCCTCCCGATATCTTGAGGAATAGCACCGGAGATTTGATTTTGATGAATTGATAATATGCTCAACTAAGTCAGATTGGATATAGAAGTTGGCACTGAACCAGTAAGAATGTTCTCGTTCAACCTCATATCTACGACAAAATATAAATTTCCAATTGTCTGAGGGATGGATCCACTAAGTTGATTTTGAGAAAGGTCGAAATATCGCAGGCTTGTAAGAAAGACTATTTCTGGTGGAATATGTCCAGAAAAATTATTTGAGTGAAAACCAAGGTGGGCGAGTTTCGTAAGATTACTGATCTGGGACGGAATGGCTCCGAAGAGTTTGTTCAGGCTCAAGTCAAGACTAACCAAGTTTGAGAAAGATGAAAAGTTGAAATTATGGAGCGTACCTCGTAAACCCAAACCAGTTACATTCAGTTCAGCAACACTTCCCACGTTGTTACAATGGATTCCATACCACTCGCATGGACTTGTTGTGCTCGCAGTAGAATTCATCTTCCAAGAAGTGAGAAGAGAATGATTTTGATTTATAAGGCTTGATTTCCATTTTAGAAGAGCAGCTACTTCTTCTTCGACTGATTGTGTTTTGTGAGTTACAGAAATAGAAGAATCAGAAGCAAAGACAAAAACATTGGAAGATGAGACCAACAGTAATATTGCAGGAACTAACAACGCAGCAATGGCAACGCTTACTTGTCGTAACATTTTCAAGATATCAGATGACCAACAGTTCTAATTTTAGAGTACTGATTATGTAACCAACAGGTGTTATATAATGACATTTCTTTCAGTATGTTGTTGCTATCAGAAACTTACTATCAAGTTGAAGATGGACTTCCATCTGTCCTTCCCCTTAAATTTCTTGCTTCTTTTCTGCCCATTCAGACGTTAACAAGAGATACAAGTTTTATGATCACACTTGCAATTTTTCTTTTTGTTGACTATGATACCAATTAAGTGGCTAATAGGTGTAGGTTGAAACCTGACCCCAAAGAAACATCCCCACCAACGAACGGAGAAAAAACCTCCACCAAGAACGTTTTTGTTACTCCATAAAGTGAAGTGGGACTACTAAGAAAGTACCTAATATATTTCCTCATATACGGTCACTGTTGTTGTCGGTTGATAAAATTCAAACACGTCAACTAATTAGAATGCACCAACTCATTTCTTTGGTATGGGTCAATTCTGTAGATCGATAACTTCAAACCTGAAATCTCTCATGCCCCAGACTATGAGAGACACGTAAAGCTGGTTTGCGATAATGTTTAGTCTTGACATGATTTGAAGTTGGCATACAAGTCACTAATTGCGATAATGTTTAGTCTTGACATGATTTGAAGTTGGCATACAAGTCACTAATTGCGATAATGTTCCACTACAGATAACTTACACTGATTAGTTACTCTTTCTGGAGGATAACATGGAGGATAATGTAGTAGTAGAAATCCTACTACCACACTCTTTGATAACTAGCTAACTAGATTAAGAAATCGTGATGAAGAACACACATAGAAGAATTTTATTTAAGTTTAGAAATCAATAAAAAGGAAAGAGATAAAACCCTAACTTGGTGAACAAATCACTTTCTCTCTCCTAAAGTTTTACCTCAACTCTCAAAAAAGATTTCTCTCAACTCTGAAAAAGATCTCTATCCTGATACAGTAGTGACCGGTCCTATATATAGGATTTTACATAGTGGAGGACAGCTAATAAAGCCCCCTATTTTCGGATCTGATGTGCGATGTCTTCGCGCTCTTATATTAGACCTTCTCGCACGAGCTCTTGAACTTCGCATAGATTTCACACCTTACTCGTGATTTCGTGACGTCATTGATTCCGTCATATGGGATGTACTGTGTGCGAGATCAGCTCGCTCCTTTATTATATCATTACCTCGCATGATTCCTATGAGCGCGATATTTAATCCCTACATTTTGCCTCTTCTCTTATTGATCTTTATTCTTGAAAGAGCGATGAGAGAAACTCCTCTTATCCACTATATCGTACCCGTTCATATCATTTGTCGCACCCTACCAACTTTTCATATTTCTTCTGACCGACAAGCTTCTGGATTTTAAGTGTAACCGTTCACACGTTCCCATCTTTTCACTTTTTTACCGGCACATCTTCTTTTCCCCAGACTATGAGAGACACGTAAAGCTGGTTTGCGATATTGTTTAGTCTTCACATAATTTGAAGATTTTATACAAGTCACCAATCGTAATGTAGTGTGATTTTATATTGTTTACGTCAGATGACCTTCGTCCAGAGGTTGTTTTACGCGTTTAATACAAAAACCTTTTTGTTTTGAGTTATACTACCTGTGTCCTAGAAAGACCCACTCTTCCAGGAAAGGAGGGAGTAACAGTTAAGTAGTACCCACTACAGATTAATATCACTGGCTAGTTACTGCAAGAACACTAAGGATTTTGAACGATATAATTAAGATGTAAGGAGTTGATGCACCAACTCTAATCGTTTACCTTAATTCATGTAGATCCTGCAGCAGCGGCAACAACTGAAAAATGGATATCCTTTAAGTAGTTAGGACTAAGGCACTCATGATTAGTCATGACTAGTACAACAAATATTGAACATGCAGTTAAAAAACTCAGCAACAATCCCTGAAAGATTACATCTGACATATCACATATTAAGTGCATGCTTAAATTCAGCTGCTTATCACGCAGATGGTCGGAATGGATTACATTATGTTGAGATCCTCTTTTAAAGATTGCAACAAATAACCAAACAACCCTTAAATAAGAATCGTTTTTTGGGGACCATGGTTTTTTTTGGGACCATGATTTTTTAGTCACAAGTTCGGTTAGTTGCAAAAAACCTTTCCCAACTGAACATAAGTTCGGTTGATTGCAAAAAACATTTCCCAACAGAATGTAAGTTCGGTTAGTTGAAAAAACATTTCCCAACCGAACATAAGTTCAGTTAGTTGCAAAAAATAATTACCAACCGAACTGGTAAGTTCGGTTAGTTGCAAAAAACATTTCCCAACTGAACTGGTCAGTTCGGTTATTTGCAAAAAACATTTCCCAACCGAACATAAGTTCGGTTAGTTGCAAAAAACATTTACCAACCGAACAATAGTTCGGTTTAGTTGCAAAAAACATTTCCCAACCGAACAATAGTTCGGTTACGTCACAAAAAATATTTCTCAACCGAACCTAAGTTCGGTTACGTCGCAAAAAATATTTCCTAACCGAACACACCAGTCCCCAAAAAAACCATGCTCCCCCAAAAAAACCATGGTCCCCATAAAACCATTCTTAAATAATTCTTCATCAAATTCGGGTAATAATCGGCCCAGGCCCTGATCCCATGGCAAATAACTATGGCCAAGAACTCGGGGCTTCTGGATTTAGGGCATTCATACGTTTACTACGTATCAACCAAAAAGGATGATCTAATCGATATTCAGCTGGAGGATAACAAAGTGCTTCAGATAAGGAACTATTTGATCCACATAATTTGTCCCAATTTGAGCATCCCGAGGATGCACTCTTCAGAATTCAGGGTTCGAGGTTCAGAGTTCAAGATTCAGGGTTTTAGGTTCAAAGTTTAAGGTTCAGGTGGCGGCAGCGGTGGTTTTAGTGGAGGTTCTGGTGGTGATCGTAGCCTTACACATGTGACTTAACTTATTTGGATGGCAATGTTAACAGAATGGGGCCTTTTTCCGACTATTTTTAACGTTGGGTAGATTTCCAATATTACAGCCCATATTAAGACATTTTTCCAATTTTCCCCTAGTAAAACACAGTGATATGACGCGTAATGATTATGGAACAAGCTTATGAGAGGTGTCTTACTATCGCGTTTTAAGTTAGACTAAGCAGCATTTTCTGTTTTTTATCTTTTTAGTTGTTTATACTATCTACTGGAGTCGAATTTTATTAGCTTTTCAAGTATTATTAGAATGAATCTTCAATTTTTAGATTTACTACAAATTTAGTTTATCGTCTGCCAATTCTCATCAAGCTCATCGATTAACTAGTTTTAAATTATGAGGGATCCTCGTGGAAATCCAAAGGATTGGGTCAAGCATCACAGGAGGACAAAGTTTCAGTCAACCATAGTTGATGGACAGAGTTAAATGGATTTTCATGTTTCTCTTAAATCGGTATGAAATGACTGTGTAGTCCTTAGGTGGTTAACTTAACCAGACCTTATTTTCTTTTCTTCTTCGATGAAAATGAGGGTCTAAGCCTCACGGGGCGAATCCTTGGGAGCAAAAGTTAATTTTCTTCACCACAACCATTAAAATCATTATAATCATTATCTTCCGCTGCTACTTTCTCACAATATGTCACTTCATTCGGATGCTGCTACTCTACGGTGATTTCAGTTTCATGATATCTTAATTTTCTTTTTCTTTGTAATTCAATTTGGCTTTCGTTTTTCAATTTCAAGTGCAAGACGATTTTTCAGTTCAATTATTGATCCATAAGATCATTTACAATTTCATGATCTCTGCGTCAATCGATTTCCTTAGATCCATTTACTTCCATTTCTATTTCCTTTCAATTTGGTTTTGCATTTCAATCAATTCCGGTTTCGTATTTCAATCAGTAGTACGTTGGTTTTCTTATTTCAATATCGATGGTGGAATTAGGCAAGGTGTGTGTGCTAGGTCATTTTCGTGATACTTCTTTGTCCTAATTTATTCTGTAGATTTGGTTCTGCAAAAAGAAACATTTCTGCTGTGTAGAGAGTGTAATTGGAGATTTTGTTGTTCGATGGTTTACTATGCATAATTGGTGATAGTGGTCGATGCAGTTGTTGATGGTGGTTTTTAAACAAAGGGTAAAATCGTAAAACCCCAAATAACCTAATGTCACCAGTGACACATTTATTAGGACATTTAATGCATGTAGTCAGTAATTAATATGGGGTATTTTTTTCAAATTAGGGTTACAACGAACAAAAACCCTAATTCCCCTCCGTGCCAATGGAAAATCATGCCAGCCACACCTAGCCCAAGCTAGCCGCACCTCTGTGCCAATGGCAAATCATGTCAGCCACGCCAAAACGCGCCAAAGCATGCCAACCATGCTGTACGCACCTCTGTGCCAATGGAAAATCATGCCAGCCACATCTAGCCTAAGCTAGCCGCGCCATGCCAAATGCACTCTTCCTTGGACCTAGCTACGCTAATCACACCACGCCAAGCCAAACACACTTACCTTGGCCCTAGCCGCACCTCTGTGCCAATGGCAAATCAGGCCAGCCACACCAAACGCGCCAAAGCATGCCAACCATGCTAGTCGCACCTCAGTGCCAATGGCAAATCATGCCAGCCACACCTAGACCAAGCTCGCCGCACCTATGTGCCAACGGTAAATCATGCCAGCCACACCAAACGCGCCAAAGCATGCCAACCATGCTAGCCGCACCTCCGTGCCAATGGCAAATCATGCCAGCCACATTGAGCCCGGGCTAGCCGCTCCATTCCAAATGCACTCTGCCTTGGCCCTAGCTACACTAGTCACGTCACGCCAAGCCAAGCACTCTGCCTTGGCTCTAGCCACGCCATGCCAAAATGGCGCCCGCGCCTAGGCTTTCAAACCATGCAACCTAGGCCAAATCGGCCACGCTTGCCATTGGCACATGCCAACGCGCTCGCTGGTAGCTTTCCTACCAGGACGCGACCCAAGTTGGCCACGCATGCCATTGGCACATGCCAACACGCTCGTTGGTAGCTTTTCCTACCAGGGCACGACCCAAGTTGGCCACGCATGCCATTGGCACATGCCAACACGCTCGCTGGTAGATTTTCCTACCAAGGAGCGACCCAAATTTTCCACGCATACCATTGGCACATGCCAACACGCTCGCTGGTAGCTTTTCTTACCAGGCCATGGCCCTAATGGCCGAGCATGCCATTGGCACATGCCAACACGCATCGCTGGTAGCTTTTCCTACCAGGGCACAACCCAAGTTGGCCACGCATGCCATTGGCACATGCCAACACGCTCACTGGTAGCTTTTTCTACCAATACGCGACCCAAATTGGCCACGCATGCCATTGGCACATGCCAACACGCTCGCTGGTAGCTTTTCCTACCAAGACGCGACCCAAATTGTCCACGCATACCATTGGCACATGCCAACACGCTCGCTGGTAGCTTTTCCTACCAAGACGCGACCCAAATTGGCCACGCATGCCATTGGCACATGCCAACACGCTCGCTGGTAGCTTTTCTTACCAGGCCATGGCCCTAATGGCCAAGCCTGCCATTGGCACATGCCAACACGCTCGTTGGTAGCTTTTTCTATCAAGACGCGACCCAAATTGGCCACGCATGTGATGGTTATTTTCAATGATGTTGTAGTAATAGGTTCGTTCAAGACTTGTGAAAGCAGATTTTTTAGACTTAATTTTCGTAAATAAAAATAACAAGCTCAATTAAAAAGTTGTTTGGAAATTATGGAGAGGCTGGGGCTAGGATTCCGCTATTTACCAATTCCAAAGTGATACTAATTACAATCATGCAATTTCACACGTTTAATTTGATTCTCAACTATTGCAAAAGTAGATTTTTTAGAAACAACAAATGTTAATCCAAAGCATGGGATATCAAAACCCTAGGGCAAGCATATTCCATCAATAGAAAATACAATTGTTTAACAAAAATCATTAAATCTATTTTCAATCTAGGCAAATAATCATAATTAAAAATTGCACAAATTAAATAATTAAGAATTACCACTTTTTCATTGGCAAGATAGCTTCCTCCGTCACCCCAGAGGATGGGTCTAGCTCATCATGTTGGAAACACGCTCAAAAGTTGATTTCATTGCTCAAAAATGGTTTACAAATGATGAATAAGAGAGAATTAATGAAAAATCGGGTTTGTAACACTTATTTATTTACAAACCGAAGTGTTCTGTAGAACGATAATTATTAATCTGTTCTTTGTTACTATTTCTTTAAGTCTCTGCCTCCAATATGCGACCCACAAGTGCGAGTCGTTAGCACTCGTTGAAGAACGATTGTCCTTTTTGGTCTAATGTTCTTCGTGTTCTTGGTAGCACGCAGAAAGAATGGTGTTCTCTGGAACTCGATTTTCTTGACCCTGTGACGTTCCAAACTCTCCCCAATCTCTCTATATCTTTTCTCTGAGTCCCTAGCACACTATATATACTCAACAGCCTCAAAGTATCTCGCAATCAATCGAATATATTCTCTTTTATTCTCCGGTAAATAATTTCCTGTTTTATCTTCACACGCGCCTGATTGTCGCTGACACATTCCAAAACATGCGTAACACTCTCCAGGGTTGATTCAAACTCATGCAAGGGGGATAACCGCACACTCAGACACATAATCTCGATCGACTCATCCAACAGAGACTCGAGTATATTTCGTGCTCTGTTTTCTCTTCTATCCGATGATGTAGCCCAGCTTTAATGGTTTTAATGGACGTTTCACCCCTATTTAAGTGTAAAAGGATAATTCCAATTGATTGCAGCGATTTAATCTCCTTATAAATTCTCCAAATCCAAAATAGCAAAACTGGTTTTCAAAAAAATATTTTCCCGCCAAAACCGTTCTTCACGAATAAGAAGAAGGGTGTCCCCCTATCCAGCTATGGGGTGCGAATAGCATTGGGTTGCCCCTTAGTAATTAGGTCGCCCCTTATCCAAAGTGGGGTTCCGAATAGCAAATGTCCTCCGGGGGTTTTCCGAGTAGTTTTTCGAGCCGATTTTTCCAAAAATGTTTATTTCCCAAAAATACCTACAAACACACAAAACACCATAATAAGGACAAAAACGAGTACCAACAATACGAAACATTGAGGACAAATTAGACACATAAATGCGTCTATCAAATACCCCCAAACTTATTATTTGCTAGTCCTCGAGCAAATTTATTCTAGAAAATAAAATTCATTTGAACCCCTAGGTGGCCCTAGTGGCGGAGTGTTGTCTCAGGAGGGTTTACCAGAGGTGTACCCACAAAACCTTTACTCCATACCCTAGCTATCTACGCAAAACCTTGGAAGGCACTAAAGAATCTCCTTGGTTGGCATACTTATTGACTACAGGAGGAAGTACCCGATGCGAAATTCCAATTGATGTACACGAGTTTGCACTCAAGCATACTAAAATTCATATATAAGTCACGAGCTCTACTCGGATAGTCGCACTATGGACATCAATACCAGGGAGTCAAAACTAATCACATGGATAGATCAAGAAGATGGATATAGAGAAAAACATAGATGGTTTCTATGTTTACTAAGTGAATGGTGTTTCCCATATCCATCTCAAGTCCTCCGCCAAAATGAACCTATCCTAATGGAATGAGATACTAGTCGACTAATATCAACACACCGGGCATATACAAGGGAAACCAGTGGTCGATAATCCTAACTACAGGTCAACACAACCGGCATATACAAGGGTTCAGGTGGTCGACTTTATTGAATTTATTCCGGTTGGTCTGATGGTCTGGTCTCAATTTTTTTTTTTTGGTATCTCAATCACTCTATTTCAGTCTAGCATTGGTAACAACTTAATTCGCGGGCCCCACCTAATCACTTAGAGAAACATAGTTTAAAAACAAAATAAAAACAGAAGTGAAAAGGACTTGACGAGATATGGTGAAACTATCATGTTATTTCTAACACCTGATCTCTGTGCTTTTATGAATAGACTCTTTAGATGTTGCCATCTAATCAGATTGGTTCCTCAACTCCTACAACCAAGATGTTTCCATCCACTTAGATTGGTTAGTGCCGACCTTAATAAACATAAATTTCTAGGCTCACGGAGTTTTATTTATTGCAACTAAAAAGTTTCTCCCATACCCCCAAACTTAAATCTAACATTGTCCTCAATGTTCTAAAGATGAAATTAAAAACATGAACAAGGAGAAACCGTTACCACCAGAGGGAAATGAGGAAAAATATTACCGTGTTGCATGAGCAAGGGATACCTCCCAAGGAGTGCTAAATTTAAAGTCTTCAGCCAGACATCAAATACCTCAAAAAGGATCTTCACCTTCCAAAGTCATATACCAATAGCCGAAATAGTTGTGGGTCCATAAGACCAAATAGAGCTAACACCAATATCAGACAACTGCACTGGTTCAGATAAATGAATAGAAGGAGCACATCCTCATCTAAGGTTTCTGTCAAGACAACTAGGTTCATCTGGGTAGCATAATTGAGCTTCATATGTGTATCTTGGACAAGATCGGGAGGATCGGGTTCCGAGTCCGAATAGACTCGAGTAATATCTCAGACGCACAAAGCTCGAGTCCCAAGTTAGGGACTTATATTAGGGATACAATACGATCACTAGAGTCATCATTACCCCCAAACTTAGGGTGAACAAAATCCTCAGATAGACCAAAATCTATGGGATGAATTCTAGGGTCCATAAAGTCAGCACAATAACTAGCTTCTTTGGGAGACTGGTCATCTAAACGAACAACATCATCATATAAGGGATTATCAAAGAAAATCTCTAATATAGGCTCATCAACTAAGGTGTTCGTCATGGTTACCTCCTCCGAGGCACTGAAAGATTCATCAAATAATGGATTATCAAACATAGTGCAAGCTAAAGGATCAGGAATTAGAGTGCTAATCATGTTCACCACTTCTAAATCATCTATCTCAGAAGGTTGTCTAGTAACATTAAAGACATTTAGTTCAGTGGTCATATTACCAAAGGATATGTTCATAAGCCCGATCCTACGATTGATGACAGCGTTAGCTGTGGCTAAAAATGGGCGACCTAGAATCACTGGGATTTGAGCACTTGGGTCATGAACAGGTTGGGTGTCTAGAACAACGAAATCCTTTGGATAAATAAACTTATAAACCTCAATCGAACATCCTCTATGACACCACGAGGAACTTTGTGAGACCTATCAGCTAATCAAGTGTCATTTTGGTCGATTTCAACTTACCAAGACCAGTGGTGTATACATGATACGGGAGTAAGTTAACACTAGCTCCTAAGTCAAGTAAAGCTTTTTCGACCATGTGATTACCAATCGCACAAGAAATGGTGGGGCATCCAGGGTCCTTATACTTAGGGGGTGTTTGGTTCAGAAGAACGGAACTTACTTGACCAGCTAAAAAGGCTTTCTTTTGGACATTAAGCATACGCTTTCGTGTACAAAGATCTTTCATGAACTTGGCATAAGCAGGCATCTGCCTAATTGCTTCTAACAAAGGAATGTTAATTTTCACCTGCTTAAATGTTTCCATTATCTCATTGAAAGTCGACTCCTTCTTTGTTGGTGCTAACAACTGCGGATATGGGGCTCTAGGCACAAAGGTAGTCCTAACAGGAATTTCTTGGGAATCCTTAGGGATTGTTTCAGTTTTCTCAGCTACAGGTTCCTCTTGGGACGTAGAAGGTGGAACTATAGTATTTCCACTAGGCATGGCTACCTTATTGTCTACCGTTTTACCGCTCCTAAGGGTTTTTATCGAGTTTACATGGTTTGATGATTCCTCACCAACCACAGATTTTTGATGGACCCCCCCTAGGATTGGGTTGAGATTGACTAGGAAACTTACCTTCTTCTCTCTCACTTAAATACTTAGCTATTTGGCCGACTTGAAGTTCTAATTTAACAAGAGTCTGGGAATTATCCTTATGGTTCTGTCTGGTTTCTTGTTGAAAGCTAAGGTGGTTGGCTGATAACATAGTAAGAGCTTCTTCTAAGGTAGAAATCTTTTTCTCAGAAGTGTTCTGAAACTGGGTTTGACCTGAAGGGTTCTGAGTATAACCAAAACCTGGGGGAGGCTGAGAATTACTAGACTGTCCTTGATTCTGGCCCTTAGACCAAGAAAAATTAGGATGGTTTCTCCAACCAGGGTTGTAGGTCTCTGAGTAGGGGTCAGACTTAGACGGTTCTCAAACCTAGCGTTGTTATAGACAGCATGAGCTTGTTCTTCACTAACATGACCTTCCCAAAATGAGTTATCGGGCTCTATTCCACAAATAGAGACTTGAGAGGCTCTATTAGGTTCAACAAGGGACCTATTTTTAGACTGACCCATTTCCAAAGCTTCTAACCTTCTAGACAAAGCAGCAAACTTAGCATCGACTCGAAGCTTGTATCTACCACATTGGTGCCACTTCTATTGACCAAGAGTCTTTTAGGGGTTCAACACAAGACTCCCATTATTGGGATTTCTCAAGCAACAACTCCTAAGAAGGTAAAGGCATCCTCAGCACTTTTACTAGTGAACTCACCAGCGCACATAGACTCGACCATGGCTTTGGTCGAATAGTCTAAACCATCATAGATAATCTCTACGAGTTTCATCTTATCAAATCCATGGTGAGGACACTGGGATAGGAGATCATTGAATCTCTCTAAAAACCTATAAAGAGACTCTCCCTCTTGTTGCACACTAGCACTAATTTTACGCCTAACAATTTCAGCAGTTTTATGCTTAGGGTAGAATTTCATATAGAAAGCTGCAATCATTTCTGCCATGTTTCAATGGATCCGGATGGTAGGTTGTTCATCCAGTCTTGGATTTATCTCTCAAGGAAAAGGGAAACATCTTAAGTTTCAAGACTTCATCAAGTAAGGTCTTTTATTCTAACTGTCCCGCAAATTTCCTCAAAGTCCCTAATATGAAAATAAGGGTTCTCATCATCTTTTCCTAAGAATATAGGGATCATCTGAAGAAGACTAGGTTTTATCTCGAAATTAGCCGTATTGGCTGGCAATTTAATACACGAAGCTCGGTTGGTCCTAGTTGGGAACATGTAATCTTTCAAAGTAGCCATGTTGCTGCACAATTTGAAGTACTAGGGGTACTTTCCTCACAAAGAGACAAATTCTCAAAACCGAAGTTTCCAAAAACAGGGCTCTCAAAAGAAGAGTCTTCGAGTTCCTCGCCTTCACAAGAAGAACTACTAGGTTTGTCACTAATCAAACGACCTAGAGTGTTTCTTTTCCAAGCCCGTTCTCTAATGACCTCGGGCATACACTAGAAAAAGAAAAAGAAAAAGAAAAAGAAAAAATCCTAAAAGGAAGGGAGGTTCTATGCAAACAAAAACAAGGCTGACTCCACCACAACAAACCTAATGATATCTAGCAAACAAAAAGCATGATGGCTCCACTTAGATTGTTTTCTATACCATCTTCTAAACATTCGAAAGGGAATTCGTTACAATTTAAGCAAACCCCTCTGGATCAATCCGAGTCAAAGTAAGTTGAATCAATGCGAGGGAAGCTACGTGGAGCTTTGATACCCAAGGCCTCACCGCATTACAAGGCGGCGCAGTCACGCATTCAACTCACAGAAACCATCATGAACTTCGAAGTAGGCTTAAAAGAGTAACCAATATTTTTCGAGCGACTTTCCTACTAAGCTCGTTACCCTATCGGTCTCGTTCTATTCCAAATTTTAAAGCTTAGGTTCGTGTTAAGTATCGTTTTCCTAAGGCGGGCAAGAAGAGAACGGTGATGAAATCCGAACCCTTATCTTATATGGCCAGTCCTTGCCCTTTACTAGGAAATTAAAACACCCGTTTTCAAGTCCTCGACATATATGCAAACGAAGGAATACAGTAACTCACTGACAGGGGATTCGCGAGTGTTTCGGCAAACTTACCTCCCGTACCAGAAGGGGGATGAACCGTTGTAGTCGACTCGTGCCACGACTCCTATGTCATGTACGAACCCGAGAGGCCGAGGTGATTTCGTAATCACCGTCCTTCTCTGCACACAGTTTATATTTAATACTACCCTTCCGTAGGGTTTAAAAATAAAAGAATGTCCAAATGTCCAAGTCCAAAGTCCAAAAAGTAAAAGTGCAAAAGAAAAAGAAAGTCTAAAAAAAATAAAAATATACAAAACATAAAAAAATAAAAATGCCTCTCTTTTTCTTTTTTCTCTCTTTTTTATAAACAAAAAAATCTTCTTCTTTCGCTCTTTTCGCTTTTCCTTTTACTCCCAGTCTTTAAGTATTCACCAAAAGGTTTGGCAAAATTTTCTTTCGCTCCGAATTCCAAATTCTGTAAGGAAAAAAAAAAAACCCAAAAACGTAAAGAAGAACAAATAAAATAAAAACAAATAAAAACCTAAAAAATAAATCTAAAAACTCTAGCCTAAAGACAAGTCCGCGTCGCAGCGGCGCCAAAAATTGATGGTTATTTTCAATGATGTTGTAGTAATAGGTTCGTTCAAGACTTGTGAAAGCAGATTTTTTAGACTTAATTTTCGTAAATAAAAATAACAAGCTCAATTAAAAAGTTGTTTGGAAATTATGGAGAGGCTGGGGCTAGGATTCCGCTATTTACCAATTCCAAAGTGATACTAATTACAATCATGCAATTTCACACGTTTAATTTGATTCTCAACTATTGCAAAAGTAGATATTTTAGAAACAACAAATGTTAATCCAAAGCATGGGATATCAAAACCCTAGGGCAAGCATATTCCATCAATAGAAAATACAATTGTTTAACAAAAATCATTAAATCTATTTTCAATCTAGGCAAATAATCATAATTAAAAATTGCACAAATTAAATAATTAAGAATTACCACTTTTTCATTGGCAAGATAGCTTCCTCTGTCGCCCCAGAGGATGGGTCTAGCTCATCATGTTGGAAACACGCTCAAAGTTGATTTCATTGCTCAAAAATGGTTTACAAATGATGAATAAGAGAGAATTAATGAAAAATCGGGTTTGTAACACTTATTTTCATTTACAAACCGAAGTGTTCAGAACGATAATTATTAACTGTCATTCTTTGTTACTATTTCTTTAAGTCTGCCTCCAATATGCGACCCACAAGTGCGAGTCGTTAGCACTGTTGAAGAACGACTGTCCTTTTTGGTCTAATGTTCTTCGTGTTCTTGGTAGCAGCAGCAGCAATGGTGTTCTCTGGAACTCGATTTTCTTGACCCTGTGACATTCCAAACTCTCCCCAATCTCTCCGTATCTTTTCTCTGAGTCCCTAACACACTATATATACTCAACAGCCTCAAAGTATCTCGCAATCAATCGAATATATTCTCTTTTATTCTCCGGGAAATAATTTCCTGTTTTATCTTCACACGTGCCTGATTGTCGCTGACACATTCCAAAACATGCGTAACACTCTCCAGGGTTGATTCAAACTCATGCAAGGGGGATAACCGCACACTCAGACACATAATCTCGATCGACTCATCCAACAGAGACTCGAGTATATCTCGTGCTCTGTTTTCTCTTCTATTCGATGATGTAGCCCAGCTTTAATGGTTTTAATGGACGTTTCACCCCTGTTTAAGTGTAAAAGGATAATTCCAATTGATTGCAGCGATTTAATCTCCTTATAAATTCTCCAAATCCAAAATAGCAAAACTGGTTTTCAAAAATATATTTTCCCGCCAAAACCGTTCTTCACGAATAAGAAGAAGGGTGTCCCCCTATCCAGCTATGGGGTGCGAATAGCATTGGGTTGCCCCTTAGTAATTAGGTCGCCCCTTATCCAAAGTGGGAGTCCGAATAGCAAATGTCCTCCGGGGGTTTTCCGAGTAGTTTTTAGAGCCGATTTTTCCAAAAATGTTTATTTCCCAAAAATACCTACAAACACACAAAACACCATAATAAGGACAAAAACGAGTACCAACAATACGAAACATTGAGGACAAATTAGACACATAAATGCGTCTATCAGCATGCCATTGGCACATGCCAACACGCTCGCTGGTAGCTTTTCTTACCAGGACACGACCCCAAATGCTTCGTCTAGCATGGCGCCTCCGACCACAACTAAGGTTCCAACTACCGCGCCGACGGGACGAGAGACCGGAGGGACCAGAGGAAGTCGTCCTTACGTCACCATCGCTGATTTGATGGAACGACAAGAAATGCTCGCCAGAGCCCAGACGGATATGGTTTCAACGCAAAAGGAGGTACTCATCTTTCTCAAGACCCTGACAGAACGACTACCACGTGAGTAGCGTCCTCCAGAGCTGTTTAGGAACGTCTCCAACAACCCCGACGCCAGCACCTCGGCGGAGCACGCTTCCACGGATGAGGAAACTCGCTAGAATCCCGTTGGAAAGAAATCAGCCGCCCAACTTCGTCACGAGAGAAGATTTGGAACAACTTCTCCGCAACCGAATCAAGAATGATGAGTTGGACGTGCATCATCACCAACCCCCTTACTCATCCGAAATGCAGAGAATCCCTCTCCCAAGGGGTACTCTTCTCCTCAATTTACCCTGTACGATGGTACCGGGAATGCACGTGAGCATGTCTCTCGTTTCCTGGAATCCCTAGGTGAACATGAATATAATCACATTCTTCGTTTAAGGGAATTCTCAAAATCACTTACTGGAAGGGCGTATACATGGTACAACAACATCCCACCGAACAGCATTCCCAACTAGAGTAGCATGGTCACTGCGTTTTACAAGAAATACTTCTTCGTGTCTGAACAAGTTACTTTCTCAGACCTCGGAAGAATGTACCAGTGGGATAACGAACATCCGAATGATTTCGTCAAAAGGTTCACGGTTCAAGAACTCGACTGTCACGACCCAAACGTGACAGAGCAACAACTGGTGAATCGCATGCATCAATGGTATGGTTCTAATTTACCGCGCCCTGCTAGAAAACTTGCGCTTCCAAACGTTCTCTGAACTCCATGAAGCCGCCAGACGATCTGCAACAACAGCACCAGCATTACTGGAAAGAGCTAGGCCAAATCGAACCGAATACACGCGTGAAACTCACGGGAGTAGACGCCTTATCAGCAAACAATTTAATGCCGGCTCATCCTCCGTGAACATAGTAAACGAAAGGGGAAAAAGGAAATCCCCAACTACGAGCCACCAACCAAAACGTAAAGCGCCGGCGCAACGGGAACCCCCGCCACGAAAGACCGTCACTAAAACTCCCATGCAGCATCATGAGAACAAAGGAAATACCTTTGATTTCCCGTTTCCCATCGAGGATGTGATTGACCTCCTAGAAGCCTGGGTTCAAGATGATATTATCAGATTGCCACCTCCCAGACGTCTACAAAGGCGGTCCCGAGTTGGCGAAACCCAGAAATCGCCACTACCACACAGGTTCATTCACCACCCGACCAGCGATTGCAACGAGACTAAAGCATATTTTCAAATAAAGGATTGAAGCGGGAGGACTCCAACCAGGAGATGAAATAGTGCATCGAGACCCACTCCCAATAAGAAATTGCGGGTCCTCTAGGGACTCCGTGCACGAGACTGTACAATTCATGATGCAACATGTATGCGAAATTCTCTATCTTTCCAAGGTGCAGCGCCAAGATATTTTCACAGCTCTCAATCGTGTTGTATGCGGCAAACGACTTTTTCTCTCCTCGGAAACCACGCCAGGGGCCCAAGATTTCCAAACAGGCGGATCCAAAAAGGAGAACTGGGGACTGTTGACCACGTCCCATTTAAGAGGTAACGAATTTGACGACACGCTCATCGACACGGGCTCTGACCATAACATCATTACTTTCAAGACACTAAAGGCAGCAGGATTTACAAAACAAGACGCTACCTATTCCCCGTCTGTGATTAAGAGCTTGAGAGGAGAAACTTTGAACGCGCATGGCTACATCAACCTAGAAATCAAGATGGGAGACGCTATAACGCATAGCAAGTTCCACATTGTCAAAGACTAGATCATGACATGATATTGGGACGCTTATGGGTGCTCGACAACAAAGCGAAATTGGATGTACACCCTCTGCCGACGTCCACGCCCGAAGGAGTTCCCAACAAATCATCCCACGGGTTATCGCATCAACGAGCTATTGAAGGAACCCAGACATCCGGAGAGGACCCGTCGGCGCTAGCTCATGGTTTTCAAATGCAAGTAAGTCTGACCAAGTAACCTTTTATGCAACCAATTTTTCCTTCCCCCATTCCGTCATGGGGACTCGGCGCGACTTCTTGGCACAAACGCTATCAAGAAATGTGAATGGGGAGCTGGACCATTTGAACACTTTGCAAGAAGCTTGGAAACTTCTATTGAAGCCAACGGCCAAGACTCAAACGGTTGCACAACGTCCGAACCCATTTTCAATCGTAGATGTAGTGGTTAAGGAAAGCTCGTTTCAAGTTGGGAGGATGACGGTAAAAATGGATTTGCCCAATGAAGGAGAAGACGAGATGTATCCAGTTGCGGATACCCTTTTGGGAGGATATTGCAAGCTCATCAATGCGGACACACCTGAAGGAGTGATAATTCACTCGCGATGGCTCAAGGAATCCAATCCCTAAAATGTTGTACTTCCCCAATCACTCCCCCTTTTAGTATTTCCTTTAATAATTCCTCTTAATAGTTGTAATTACCCAAGATGAATACACCATTTGTATTTTTCCCTAGGGATTCCTTTTTTGTCAAAAAAAAAAAAAAAAAAAAAAGAAAACATAAATACATCTCTTTCCAAGCGAATCCTCCAGATATCAGAGAAATACATCAGATAAACCCAGAAAGCCATTGCATAGCCATCATACCACAACTTCTTTCAAAAAAATATATATGAAGCAAAATGTTGACTGATAAAGAAGAAGGAAAAGACGAGTTTACAAAAAAAAAAGGGGACACCAGGGGAACTAAAGCAGCTAACAGAAATAACAAAAGGGAAGAACTAGCCCTCGAAGAACGGAGTACAAGTCCCCTCGGGTAAGACTATCTTCAAGCACTTCCCCCAGCAATCCCTCGGGCAACAAAGGTTCCATTCAACGGTGTTAGCAGCAGCAGCCTCAACATCCCATCCCGAAGCAACCACAGCGGTAACAGTGTCCTCCCCGACGACCGGTCCAGCATACGCCACCATGACCCCTCCGGTATCACCAACGACACCTTTGGCATCAACTTCATAGGGTATCTCGTTTCCGTCATATGCTCATTCGAAGGTTTTTTCAGCGACACTTCGGAGAAAGTTTTTTGATTCATCCACATCAGAGTCAAGAATCATGGCGCTCTCCTCCAAGACCACCACACATTCACTTTTCCGTCGTTTCAACCTAGAAACAGTCCGATCCGCCCCATACCCGGATCGAGGAAAGGCTTTGCCACACTGAAACCTCTCAACATGCCAAGACTCTTCCTTGTTCTCTCGCCCCTCCTCCATGCTCACTGAACCCAAGAAAGTCCGAACATGCACCTGTTCTTCATGGGGATAGATGGAAGGGAGGTCCTTAATGATTTCACTAGCTTCGTGGAACGGAGATTCAATCCCAACCAATGCCTCCCCAAGAGAAGAAGACCGATCTCCGCCAAGTCTGAAGTCCTTCTCCGAAGAGTTAAAGGCGCAGCCATCCCTGGAGGGTCCCATCATACACTGCAAAAGATGGGCAAAATAATCAAGTTCTATCATATCTATACACATATAAAAAAGAGGATAACACGAGCAGAGAAGAAGAAGAAAACATACCGGCATGATCTTCTTAGCCCGAATAACCCTAGTTGGGGTGCTTTTGCAAGAGTCAGACCTCGCGCCTTCACCTGGAGAATCTGGCTGGTTAGAAGATGATTCATCTTTGTGCGACATGACAAAGAGAGAAACTCGACAAGAAGAACCCTTTTCTCAAACGAGGGAGACGATACAATTATTTTGGGTATGAATACGGAACCTTAAAAAAGGAAAGGAAGCAATGAGGGACATAACGCTTCCAGATTTTAGCATGAATAATGCCCTGATTGAAGCCGCGCGTGAAGGAAGGAAAAAAATAATAATAAGGAAGCTTTGCCATATGTAAAAACACTTACTCCCTCCTTGTTTGCACCGGTCCCATCAAGCTCGCGCCTGTTTGCACCGGTCCCATCAAGCTCGCGCCAGTTTCCAATCTCCCAAGCCACACCGGCCCCACCAACTGCGCCAACTTCCCAATAACCGCCCAAGTCACGCCAGCAAGCACGCTCAGCTTCCCCACCTTGCGCCAGTCCCGCCAGCAAGCACGCTCAGTGATGTGACTCAATAATGTTGTAGTAAAAAGGTTCGTTAAGACTTGTAAAAGCAATGGATTTTTAGACTTATAAAAATTAATAATAAAGAAAACTTAACAGAAAAATTGATTCAAGATATGAGAAAATAACCAAGACACTGATTCCACTATTACACATGAATGAATAACGGTAAATAACCCAAAACTCTAATTATCTTTTAAATCCCTTGTTTCTTAATTCACAAATAATCAGACAAATTCTCAAAAATTAATTGTATCCCTAAGCATAGATTATCTTAATACAAAGCATAACCTATCTAATTCTAATGAAAAGAATTTTGCGAACAATTTAAAACTCTCGCAAAAGCAAAGTGATTGAGTGAATTATAAATTATAAATTAGAGAAAATAGAATAGTTACCACTTATTCATGCATAAATAGCTTCCTCATTGCCTTGGTTGTGGGAGAATTAGCCGCTCATCATGTTGGAAACATATTTGAAATTTCATTTTTATTGCTCAAAGGAGGTGTACAAATGATGAAATGGAGAAAATGATAAAATCGGGTGTTTGCAACGATTATAAGTGTTGCAAACACTGTTACAAAGAAGGATAAAAACTGTTATTACATTTAAGTCTGCCTCCGTATTACGACCCACGACGAAGCGTCGTTGTCACTGTAGAAGAACGACGGTCCGGCGTGCGTTGAATGTTCTTCGTGTTCTTCACACCAGCAGCAATGGTAGTCTCTGCAACTTCGATTTTTTGGCTCTTGTAGTGTTCTAAAATCTCCCAAACTCTATGTATCTCTTCTCTGACATCCCAGCACCTATTTATAACCCATCACATGCAAAATCTCGCGTAATAACTTCAAATAATTCTCCATTACACGGCAGTGAAGAAAATATTTTTTTCTTTCCTTTTTAATCTCTTGCACGTATCCGCAGCAGTCATGTACGTGCATAATATCCATATTTAGCTTCTTCACGCTTCTCTGGCGACCAGAATCCACCCAAACACGTGCAGCACACGTCTAGACTCGCTGCTATCACTTGACTATCTCCTCCGTAACCGTGCTGCCCTGTTTTACTTCCAATCGACTATTCAGCCAAATTGGATCGAAAAGAACACCTATACCATCCCTGTCTAGCCCAAATGTAGCTACCCAATGAATTCCAGCCCTTTAGTCTCCTTCAATCCCGTCCAAAATTCCAACAGAAAATCTTGCAGCGTCTGCCAAAATTTTCCCGCCAAAAAAATTCAAATGAAGAAGAAGGTCACCCCTTATCCAATAGCTGGGGGTGCGAATATCAGTTGGGTGCCCCTTAGTAATTGGGTTACCCCTTATCCAAAGTGGGAGTCCGAATATCAAATGTCCTCCGGGGGTGTTCCGAGCAACTTTTCGAGCCGATTTTTCCAAAAAATATTTATTTCCAAAAATACCTAAAAATGCATAAAAACACAATATTAGTACAAAAATCGAGTTCCAACAATACCAACACTGAGGACAATTCAGACACAAAAAATGTGTCTATCAAATACCCCCAAACTGATTATTTGCTAGTCCTCGAGCAAATTTATTCTAGAAAATAAAAATCATTTGAACCCTTAGGTGGCCCTAGTGGCGGAGTGTTGTCTCCGGAGGGTTTACCAGAGGTGTATCCACAAAACCTTTACTCCATACCCTAGCTATCTACGCAAAACCTTGGAAGGCACTAAAGAATCTCCTTGGTTGGCATATTTATTGACTACAGGAGGAAGTACCATGATGCGAAATTCCAATTGCTGTACACGAGTTTGCACTCAAGCATACTAAAATTCATATAAAGTGACAGAGCTCTACTCAGATAGTCGCACTATGGACATCAATACCGGAGTCAAAACTAATCACATGGATAGATCAAGAAGATGGATATAGAGAAAAACATAGATGGTTTTGATGTTTACTAAGTGAATGGTGTTTCCCATATATCTCACTGAAGGCCTCCGCCAAAATGAACCTATCTTAATGGACTGAGATACTAGTCTGACTAATATCAACACACTGGCATATACAAGGGAACCAGTGGTCGATAATCCTAACTCTAGGTCAACACAACTGGCATATACAAGGGTTCCAGTGGTCGAATTTATTGAATTTATTCCGGTTGGTCTGATGGTCTGGTCTCAATTTCTCTTTCTTTTTTTTTTTCTTTTTTCTTTTTTTCATTTTTTTTTTTTTTGGTATCTCAATCACTCTAATTCACCCTAGCATTGGTAACAACTTGATTCGTGGGCCCCACCTAATCATTTAGAGAAACATAGTTTCAAAAGAACAAAACAAAATAAAAATGAAGTGAAAAGGACTCAACGAGATATGGTGAAACTATCATGTTATTTCTAACACCCGAGCTCGTGTGCTTTTATGAATAGACTCTTTAGATGTTGCCATCTAATCAGATTGGTTCCTCAACTCCTACAACCAAAATGCTTCCATCCACTTAGATTGGTTAGTGCCGTCCTTAATAAACATAAATTTCTAGGCTCTTGAGTTTATTTATTGCAACTAAAAACTAACAAGAAGTTTCTTCCCCACCCCCAAACTTAAATCTAACATTGTCCTCAATGTTTCTAATGAAAGAGCAATACCAAAAAGTAAAGTAACATGAGGAATCAGTAAAGACGAAGTCGGAAAGATAGTACCGGGTGAAGAGAGAAATCAAAACTAATATACAACATACAATCGCCTCGATGGTCAATCAAGGGTAAACAGGGTCCTCCAGAGGACCTCCTCAACATCACCCGTAGGAAAGGGCTCTAAAAAGGGTTTCAATCTCTGACCGTTAACCTTCGAAAAACTACTACCATCCGGTGTCTCGATCTCAACAGCTCCATGAGGAAAGACAGTGCGAACAATAAAAGGACCCGTCCACCAAGAACGTAACTTCCCCAGGGAAAAGATGCAAGCGGGTATCATACAGAAGAACTTTTTGACCTGGAGAAAATGACTTCCGTAAAATATTTCTATCATGCACAAGTTTCATTTTGTTCTTATACTCCTTCGCACTATCGTAAGCATCTATACGAATCTTGTCCAACTCATTGAGCTGGAGTTTCCTATGGGCTCTGCCTTGTCAAGTGAAAAATTTAGCTGCTTAACAGCCCAATAAGCTCTATGTTCTAACTCAACAGGCAAATGACATGCCTTGCCATAAACAAGCCGATAAGGCGACATTCCAATAGGGGTTTTAAACGCAGTACAGTAAGCCCATAAGGCATCAGTAAGCCTAGATGACCAGTCTTTCCGGTTAGGATTAACTGTTTTCTCTAATATACGTTTTATCTCCCTATTAGAAACCTCTACCTGACCACTAGTCTGCGGATGATATGGGGTGGCTACCTTATGTGTAATACCATATTTCTTCATCAAAAGCTTAAAAGGTACATTACAAAAGTACGACCCTCCATCACTAATTATAGCTCGCGGTGTACCATAACGTGTAAGTATATTATTTTTCAAGAACTCAATCACAACCCTATGGTCATTGGTTTTACACGCAACCGCCTCAATCCACTTAGATACATAGCCTACGACGACAAGGATGTATAGGTTACCAAAAGAATTAGGAAACGGACCCATAAAGTCAATACCCCACACATCAAAGACCTCAATGATTAAAATCGAGTTCAAGGGCATCATGCTCCTACGGGAAATGGTTCATAATTTCTGGCAACGTTAACATGTAACACAGTGACTATGGGAGTCTTTAAACAATGAAGGCCAATATAATACACACTGCAATATCTTAGCAGCAGTCTTCTTAGCACTAAAGTGACCCCCACAAGCATGATCATGATAAAAGGAAATAATACTGGACTGGTCACTCTCGGGTATACATCTCCTAATAATCTGGTCTGGACAATACTTAAACAAATAAGGATCATCCCAAAAGAAGTGCTTAACCTCGGATAAAACCTAGAACGATCTTGTTTACCCCAATGTTGGGGCATTCGACCAGTAATAAGATAATTCACTATATTTGCATACCAAGGTGATTGGGAAACAAAGAACAATTGTTCATCAAGAAAGCTATCCCTTATATGAAGGGAATCATTAGGAGAACTAACAACCAGCCTAGACAAGTGGTCTGCTACTATATTTTCTCGCACCCTTTTTGTCTCTAATGTCTGGACAAAATTGTTGTAATAAAAGGATCCATCTAATCAATCTAGGTTTGGTATCCTTCTTAGACAAAAGGTATTTCAAAGCAGCATGATCAGTATAGATTACGATCTTAGAACCTAAGAGATAGGGTCTAAACTTGTCTAAGTCAAACACAATGGCTAACAGTTCCTTCTCCGTAGTGGTATAGTTCAACTGGGCATCATTCAGAGTTTTGCTAGCATAGTAAATCACATGAAGTAATTTGTTTTCTCGCTGACCTAGCACAACACCAATAGCATAATCTGAAGCATCGCACGTGATCTGAAAGGGTAGGTTCCAGTTAGGTGCCTGGACTATGGGTGCGGTAGTGAGTAAAGTCTTAAGCTTCTCAAAAGCCTCTAAACAAGCGTCATCAAAGACAAACTTAACATCTTTTGCAAGCAAATTGCAAAGAGGTCTAGAAATCAAGCTAAAATCCTTAACGAATCGACGATAAAAACCTGCATGCCCTAAGAATGACCTAATATCTTTTACGGTTTTTGGGACCTATAAAGTCTTGATAAGGTCAACTTTGGCTTTATCTACCTCTATACCCTTAGAAGATACGATATGCCCTAAAACAATTCCTGATTGAACCATGAAATGACATTTCTCCCAATTAAGCACTAGATTCTTTTCCTTACATCTAGTCAACACTAATGACAACCGATGCAAGCACTCATCGAAAGACGAACCAAACACTTGAAAAATCATCCATAAAGACCTCCAAGAACCGTTCTACCATATCTCGAAATTATGCTCATCATGCAATTTGAAAAGTCTCGGGGCGTTACATAGCCGAAAGGCATGCGTCTATACGCAAAGGTACCAAAGGGACAGGTAAAAGTGGTTTTCTCCTGGTCTTCGGGGCAATAACGATCCGGTTATAGCCGAGTAGCCATCTAAAAGCGTAATGACTATGTCCAGCTAATCTCTCTAGCATCCGGTCGATGAAGGGAAGGGGAAAGTGGTCCTTCCTAGTGACCTTGTTCAATTTACTATAGTCAATACAAACACGCCAACCTGTGGTCACTCGGGTAGGGATTAACTCATTGTTGTCATTCTGGACTACATTAATACCGGATTTCTTGGGAACAACCTGAACGGGGCTGACCCACTTGCATCCGAAATAGGATTGATAATGCCCGCATCTGTGACTTAAGAACCTCGGTTCGAACTACTTCTTTCATATTGGGGTTTAGTCGACGTTGCATCTCCCTAGAAGGTTTGGTATCTTCCTCTAAATAAATCTGATGCATACAAACTGTAGGACTTATACCCTTAATGTCTGCTATGGTCCACCCTAAAGCTTCCTTGTTGTTTTGTAGGACGGTTACTAGACTACTTTCCTGATCACTATACAAGTTGGAAGCAATAATCACAGGTAAAGTCTCAGAAGGGCCTAAAAACACATACTTTAGGGTACCTGGTAATGGTTTTAGGTCCAACTTAGGAGGCTCTTCTAACGAAGGAACTAGGGTAGACTTAGAAACGGGTAGAGGTTCGAACTTGGGTTTCAGCCATTACTAGTGTCTATCAAAGGGGTTGAATCTAACAAGGCATTCACCTCATTAATCACATCATCATCATCAAAATCAATCCCTAAGTGATCTAGGCATTTCTCTAATGGATCTTCTAACAAAGTGTCTGGTAATGACTCCTCGACTAATGTTCCTATCATGTTCACCTCTTCTATGCTCGAGTCATCTAGTTCAGAGGGTAGCTTACTAATATGAAATACGTTCAGCTCAATAGTCATATTACCAAAAGACAAATTCATAATACCAGTTCGACAGTTAATGATCGCATTGGATGTAGCTAAAAACGGGAGACCTAAAATTACCTAGATATCGGTTCTGCGGGTCGGGGACGGGTTGGATATCTAGGATAACAAAATCCATAGGATAAATAAACTTGCCTCTATGAGAACATCCTCGATCACACCCCGAGGAATTTTAACGGACCTATCGCCTAACCGAAGAGTCATCCGGGTAGGTTTCATCTCACCAAGTCCTAGCTTAAGTTACACATGGTATGGAAGTAAGTTCACACTGGCTCCTAAGTCAATCAAAGCTTTCTAAACACGGTATTTACCTATTGTGCAAGAAATAGTAGGGGACCACAGGTCCTTATACTTAGGAGTAGTGGTATTCGAATAATGGAACTCACGTGACTAGCTAGGAAGGCTTTCTTTTGAACACTAAGCTTACGCTTTCGTGTACACAAGTCCTTAAGAAACTTGGCATAAGCGGGAATGCTTAATCGCATCCAACAATGGGAGGTTGATAGTAACCGCTTAAAAACATCCAATATATCATTAAAGTTGGACTCCCTCTTAGTTGGAACTAGCATTTGTGGGAATGGGGCTCTTGGAACAAAGCACGGCTCAATATGACCCTCATTGGTCTCTTTAGAGACTCTACCAGTCTCCTTATCATTTTCTGGCTCAGAAGGGTGAACTACAGCATGTTCACTATCAAGCATGGCGACCTTATTGTCAACTTTCTTTCCACTCCTAAGGGTTGTAATAGAATTCACATGATTGTACGATTTCTCTCCTTTAGGGTTAGGATTAGTATGATTAGGGAACCTTCCATCTTCTCTCTCACTAAGGAACTTAGCAATTTGGCCGACTTGAAGTTCTAATTTAGCAAGAGACTGGGAATTATTCTTAAAATTCTGCTTGGCTTCCTCTTGAAAATTACCCTGTCTCTTAACTAACATTTCCTGGCTCTGTGTTAACATCTCCTGGCTCATTTTTAGTATACTAAGAGATTCCTCTAAGCTAGTCATTCTATTCTCAGAAGGGTTCTGGAACTGGGTTTGACCTGAAGAACTCTTATTATAACCAAAATCTGGGGGGAGGCTGAGAATTACTAGACTGACCTTGATTCTGGCCCTTAGACCAAGAGAAATTAGGATGGTTTCTCCAACCAGGGTTGTAGGTTTCTAAGTATGGGTCAAACTTCTGACGGTTCTCAAACCTAGCATTGTTATAGATACCATGAGCTTGCTCTTCACTAACCTGACCTTCCCAAATTGAGTTATCGGGCTCTATTCCACAACTAGATACTTGAGAGGTTCTATTACATTCACCAAGGGGCCTATTTTTAGACTGACCCATTTCCAAAGCTTCTAACCTTCTGGACAAAGCAGCAAACTTAGCATCTGACCTGAAGCTTGTATCTACCACATTGGTGCTACTTCTATTGACCAAGAGTCTTTTAGGGGGTTCAACACAAGACTCCCACTGTTGGGATTTCTCAGCAACATCTCATAAGAAGGTAAAGGCATCCTCAGCACTTTTATTAGTAAACTCACTAGCACACATAGACTCGACCATGGATTTGGTAGAATAGTCTAAACCATCATAAATAATCCCTACAAGTTTCATCTTATCAAATCCATGGTGAGGACACTGGGATAGGAGATCATTGAATCTCTCTAAAAACCTATAAAGAGACTTTCCCTCTTGTTGCACACTAGCACTAATTTTACGCCTACTGACTTCCGTTTTATGCTTAGGGTAGAATTTCATATAGAAAGCAGCGATAAGTACCTGCCATGTTTCAATGGATCCAGATGGTAAGTTGTTTAGCCAGGTCTTGGCTTTATCTTTTAAGGAAAGGGGGAACATCTTAAGTTTCAAAACTTCATCAGTAAGGTCTTTTATTCTAACTGTCCCACAAATTTCCTCAAAGTCCCTAATATGAAAATAAGGGTTCTCATCATCTTTTCCTAAGAATATAGGGATCATCTGAAGGATACTAGCTTTTATCTCGAAGTTAGCCGTATTGGCTGGCAATTTAATGCACGAAGCTCGGTTGGTCCCAGTTGGGAACATGTAATCTTTCAAAGTTGCCATCGTTGGCACAACTGAAGTACTAGGGGTACTTTCCTCACTAAGAGACAGATTCTCAAAACTGAAGTTTCCAAAAATGGGGCTCTCAAAAGAAGAGTCTTCGAGTTCCCCGCCTTCACAAGAAGAACTACTAGGTTTGTCACTAATCAAACGACCTAGAGTGTTTCTTTTCCAAGACCGTTCTTTAAAGACCTCGGGCATACACTAGAAATATAAAACAAAATAAAAATTCCTAATGGAAGAGAGGTTCTATGCAAACACAAACAAGGCTGACTCCACCACAGCAAACCTAATGATATCTAGCAAACAAAAATCATGATGGCTCCACTTAGATTGTTTTCTATACCAGCTTCTAATCCTTCGAAAGGGAATTCTTTACAATTTAAGCAAACCCATTTGGATCAATCCGAGTCAAAGTAAGTTGAATCAAGGAGAGGGAAGCTCAGTGGAGCTTTGATACCCAAGGCATCACCGCTATTACAAGGCGGCGCAGTCACGTATTCAACTTCACAGAGACCATAATGAACTTCGAAGTATGCTAAAATAGTAACCAATATTTTTCAAGCGACTTTCCTACTAAGCTCGTTACCCTATCGGTCTCGTTCTATTCCAAATTTTAAGGCTTAGGTTCGCGTTAATTATTGTTTTCCTAAGGCGGGCAAGAAGAGAACGGTGATGAAATCCGAACCCTTATCTTGTATGGCCAGTCCTTGCCTTTTACTAGGAATTTAAAACAGCCATTTTCAGTTCCTCGACATATATGCAAACGAAGGAATACAGTAACTCGCTGGCAGGGGATTCGCGAGTGTTTCGACAAACTTACCTCCCTTACCAGACGGGGGACGAACCGTTGTAATCGACTCGGGCCACGACTCCTATGTCATGTACGAACCCGAGGGGCCGAGACGATATCGTAATCGTCGTCCTTCTCTGCACACAGTTTATATTTAATACTACCCTTCCGTAGGGTTTAAAAAAAAATAAGGAATGTCTGAATGTCCAAATGTCCAAGTCCAAAAAGGTAAAAGTGCAAAAGAAAATAAAAGTCTAAAAAAATAATAATGTCTAAAAAAATAAAAATGCCTCTCTTTTTTTTTTTCTCTCTTTTATAAAATATAAAAAAAAATCTTCTTCTTTCGCTTCATTCGCTTTGTCTTTAACTCCAAATCTCTTAGTATTCACCAAAAGTTTTGGCAAATTTTTCTTTCGCCCCTTTTCCAAAATCTGAAAGGAAAAGACAAAAACCCAAAACGTAAAAAAGAACAAATAAATAAAAACCTAAAAGAAAATCTAAAAACTCTAGCCTAAAGACAAGCCGCGTCGCGGGCATAAAAATTGATGTGACTCAATAATGTTGTAGTAAAAAGGTTCGTTGAGACTTGTGAAAGCAATGGATTTTTAGACTTATAAAAATTAATAATAAATAAAACTTAACAGAAAATTGATTCAAGATATGAGAAAATAACCAAGACACTGATTCCACTATTACACATGAATGAATAATGGTAAATAACCCAAAACTCTAATTATCTTTTAAATCCCTTGTTTCTTAATTCACAAATAATCAGACAAATTCTCAAAAATTAATTGTATCCCTAAGCATAGATTATCTTAATACAAAGCATAACCTATCTAATTGAATCACAACTAATGAAAAGAATTTCGCGAACAATTTAAAACTCTGCAAAAGCAGTGATTGAGTGAATTATAAATTATAAATTAGAGAAAATAGAATAGTTACCACTTATTCATGCGTAAATAGCTTCCTTATTGCCTTGGTTGTGGGAGAATTAGCCGCTCATCATGTTGGAAACACGCTCAAATTTCATTTTTATTGCTCAAAGGAGGTGTACAAATGATGAAATGGAGAAAATGATAAAATCGGGTGTTTGCAACGATTATAAGTGTTGCAAACACTGTTACAAAGAAGGTTAAAAACTGTTACTACTTTTAAGTCTGCCTCCGTATTACGACCCACAACGAAGCGTCGTTGTCACTGTAGAAGAAAGACGGTCCGGCATGCGTTGAATGTTCTTCTTGTTCTTCACACCAGCAGCAATGGTAGTCTCTGCAACTTCGATTTTTTGGCTCTTGTAGTGTTCTAAAATCTCCCAAACTCTCTGTATCTCTTCTCTGACCTCCCAGCACCTATTTATAACCCAACACAAGCAAAATCTCGCGTAATAACTTCAAATAATTCTCCATTACACGGCAGTAAAGAAAATATTTTTTCTTTCCTTTTTAATCTCTTGCACATATCCGCAGCAGTCATCTACGTGCATACTATCCATATTTAGCTTCTTCACGCTTCTCTGGCGACCAGAATCCACCCAAACACGTGCAACACACGTCTAGACTCGTTGCTATCACTTGACTATCTCCTCCGTAACCGTGCTGCCCTGTTTTACTTCCAATCGACTATTCGGCCAAATTGGATCGAAAAGAACACCTATACCATCCCTGTCTAGCCCAAATGTAGCTACCCAATGAATTCCAGCCCTTTAGTCTCCTTCAATCCCGTCCAAAATTCCAACAGAAAATCTTCCAGCGTCTGCCAAAATTTTCCCGCCAAAAAAAAATTCAAATAAAGAAGAAGGTCACCCCTTATCCAACAGTTGGGGGTGCGAATATCAGTTGGGTACCCCTTAGTAATTGGGTTACCCCTTATCCAAAGTGGGAGTCCGAATATCAAATGTCCTCCCGGGGTGTTCCGAGCAACTTTTCGAGCCGATTTTTCCAAAAAATATTTATTTCCAAAAATACCTAAAAATGCATAAAAACACAATATTAGTACAAAAATCGAGTTCCAACAATACCAGCACTGAGGACAATTCAGACACAAAAATGTGTCTATCACTCGGCCTTCCCCACTTTGCTTGTGGTCCCATGACTAGCACGCTCGGTTCCCAACTCGCAACAACTTCTCAATGCCGCCCAGACTTCTGTCTCTCACGACGCTAACTTCCCAATTGTGTCGACCTCCCGATTTGCGCAAAGCGCAGAGGCAAGGATTCCAAACCCTATTTATAAAAAGGTCGACGAGCCTCCTCAATTCTCTTTCGGTTTGTTGTTGATAGTTTGTCACCATCTTATGCTTACCTCGCAACAAAGCTCTGTTCCGAGCTAAGCGGAGACTTAATGTTGATGGTGGTTTTTAAACAAAGGGTAAAATCGTAAAACCCCAAATAACTTAATGTCACCAGTGACACATTTATTAGGACATTTAATGCATGTAGTCAGTAATTAATAGGGGGTATTTTTTTCAAATTAGGGTTACAACGAACAAAAACCCTAATTCCCCTCCGTGTCAATGGAAAATCATGCCAGCCACACCTAGCCCAAGCTAGCCGCACCTCTGTGCCAATGGAAAATCATGCCATCCACACCAAAACGCGCCAAAAGCATGCCAACCATGCTGGCCGCACCTCTGTGCCAATGGAAAATCATGCCAGCCACACCTAGCCCAAGCTAGACGCGCCATGCCAAATGAACTCTGCCTTGGCCCTATCTACGCTAATCACACCACGCCAAGCCAAACACACTTACCTTGGCCCTAGCCGCACCTCTGTGCCAATGGCAAATCATGCCAGCCACACTAAACGCGCCAAAGCATGCCAACCATGCTAGCCTCACCTCAGTGCCAATGGCAAATCATGCCAGCCACACCTAGCCCAAGCTAGCCGCACCTTTGTGCCAACGGCAAATCATGTCAGCCACACCAAACGCGCCAAAGCATGCCAACCATGCTAGCCGCACCTCCGTGCAAATGGCAAATCATGCCAGCCATATTTAGCCCGGGCTAGCCGCGCCATTCCAAACGCACTCTGCCTTGGCCCTAGATACACTAGTCACATCACGCCAAGCCAAGCACTCTGCCTTGGCCCTAGTCATGCCATGCCAAAATGGCGCCCGCGCCTAGGCTTGCAAACCATGCAACCTAGGCCAAATCGGCCACGCATGCCATTGGCACATGCCAACGCGCTCGCTGGTAGCTTTCCCTACCAGGACGCGACCCAAGTTGGCCACGCATGCCATTGGCACATGCCAACACGCTCGCTGGTAGCTTTTCCTACTAAGGCGCGACCCAAGTTGGCCACGCATGCCATTGGCACATGCCAACATGCTCGCTGGTAGACTTTCCTACCAAGGCGCGACCTAAATTGTCCACGCATACCATTGGCACATGCCAACACGCTCGCTGGTAGCTTTTCTTACCAGGCCATGGCCCTAATAGACGAGCATGCCATTGGCACATGCCAACACGCATCGCTAGTAGCTTTTCCTACCAGGGCGCAACCCAAGTTGGCCACACATGCCAACACGCTCGCTGGTAGCTTTTCCTACCAAGACGCGACCCAAATTGGCCACGCATGCCATTGGCACATGCCAACACGCCGCATTGGTAGCTTTCCCTACCAAGACGCGACCCAAATTGGCCACGCATGCCATTGGCACATGCCAACACGCTCATTGGTAGCTTTTCCTACCAAGACGCGACCCAAATTGGCCACGCATGCCATTGGCACATGCCAACACGCTTTTTGGTAGCTTTTTCTACCAAGATGCGACCCAAATTGGCCACGCATGCCATTGGCAGATGCCAACACGCTCGCTGGTAGCTTTTCTTACCAGTCCATGGCCCTAATGGCCGAGCATGCTATTGGCACATGCCAACACGCATCGCTGGTAGCTTTTCTTACCAGGCCACGGCCCTAATGGCCGAACACGCCATTGGCACTTGCCACACAAGTCACTAGCAGGCATTGCCACTTATACTCAAAGTACAACCTACCACCAAGGCATTCCGCACATGCCATTGGCACATGCCACTAAGCGGGGACTCAAAGCATTGCCACTTGCACTCAAGGTGCAACCCGCAACAAAGGCATTCGCACATGCCAATAGCACATGTCACACGCGCCACTAGCAGCGCCACTTGCACTCAAGGTGCAACCAACACTCGAGATATCAACAAAACCGGGGATTCTTTCCGGGGTTTTGGTTTGGCTTATCATGACTTGCGGCGTACACTATGCTCACATTAAGAAAGCGTGAAAAGGAATAAAGCGGTCAAATAAATGAGGAAATAATGGTGAAAACGTTTTCACCCATAAACACCATGCGGTTACCACCTCCTCCCATTATTTCACCCTTTACTCTCTTCCTTCATGAGGCCAGGGTACGTTTCAATCTCGACTTGTATAAATAGGTCTTACCTATTTCCACCGGACAACAAGTCTCGGTCAGAGAAAAATACAACACTCTCAGAAAAGGCAACTTTGCAAGCTCTCCAAAAAGCTTTCATCCCTTGCAAGCTTCATAAGCTTTCACTTTCTGATACAAGTCGAGACACTACTCTCCCAGAATTATTTAGGTCTCAACACCTTTCTTTGCTTCCCTCCCCAAATCAACCCTTCTCCTCCACTTTGTGACCGAAGCAAGTCTGGAACGGCCATTTCTTGGTTTAGGTTGGACTTGTACAGATTGATCTCTCGAATCTATAAAGTGCTCACGTGCAACACATTTGTTTAGGGTTTAAATCAGCTTCTCACTCACCTACCGAATTTACCAAAATCGGCGGAAACGGTTTTCACCTATAAACAACAGTGAATTCAGTTGAATTTTCTACCTTAGTGACATCCGTAAAGCAGTGAGTTCCATGCAGACCACATTAATTGAAGATAAGTTTTTATTGTCTACCTTTGCATTTTTCTTATGTTTATCTGTGAATGAAAACTTATAAGTTATCTTTGATCTTTTATCTGTAAACTATGAATTACTTGAATTTTTTTTGAGGTCATATTTTAAATGAACTGAAAATGATATTCTAAAGCTGAATGGAATTATAATTTTGGATCTTAACGTCATGTCAAATTTGCAAAATTGGGGTAGTTCTAAGTTTGCCAGTGTAGTTTGTTGTGTTCCATTCCTTTTAAATCACTAATTTTGTTTTCGAAACCATGTATTCAGATCATCGGAGAACCATGAATATACCCAATTTAATTTATATGACCATCTGGAGAAACTAACCATTTTAATTTATACAACTATAAAACATCATACCCAATTTATTTTATAGTACCTTCTTAGTATGGTACCCAATCTATTTTATATGATCTTCTGAAACATATTACCTATTTATTTTATAATACCTTCACATGCTATGCAATTTTATTAAGTTTTCTGTTGTTATGTTTGTGTTACTACAACACCACTTTAGTTAATAAGGTTCAGTCCATGTATGGTTATTTAGTTGATATTAGAAGGTCAAACTGGATTTGATAGCTGATATTTTAGGAGCATTTTTTCTATACTTGAATTTGATGTAGAATTTGTAGGTATTTGATTATGTAAAACAAGACTTTGTAAGTAGAACTAACTGAGAATTATCTCGATTTAATGAGAGCCCAATGAAGAGTATCATCAGTTCATTGAAATAACCGGATTTGAGTGATTTGTTGAATCTGAGAAAAGCTAAAACTTTGAAATAGCTCGGGAAGGTTCCATTGAGTGCTATTTTCATGAATAAAATGCGAGAAAGGTAACCGAATATGAGAAGTTGTACGCTAGTGATATTTCCAAGTATTAGTGAATTTACCATTCCCTACATTCCATATGGAATATTGCTTAACACTTTGTAGACCTTGTTAAATACTCCTCCATTCATATACTCGATGGCTTGAAAGATTAAAAATATCTTGCTCTTGTAACTTGTACCCATATTGCATTGGGTTTTGTTAGAAATAACATACAAAGGTTAAACAAATGGTTCTTTTTTTAAAGCCTAATCCACCAAGTCGTTTAGGAGAATTCCAAGTTGTAAAGTAGTTAGTGTGCTTTGTTCCACCAGCACTGTCTCTGGCATCAATTCAAATGTATAGCGAATTGAGGCATAATGAAATAGTGTCATCAAATTCAGAACATACAGAGTTTGAGTTGACCTCCCTGTTTGGTTTAGTAGTTTACCTTTCCATCCTTGCGGCTTATGTTTTCCTGTGTGATTTGGTTTTGAGTACTTCGACTGTAAAGATTATACTTCACTGCTAGCCTCTTTTTAGAGGAAAGACATCCTTGAAAAGTTCATCCTGAAGATATGTAGAGTAGTTTTTGTTTCATGGCCGCGAATGTATTTGGTGACATGATCTACAAATTATAAACATACACGCGGTTATCTGATAACTCATTTGTATCTCATAGTTATGGTTAAGAAATGGATTGGGTTAATCTGGATATGTAGCTCATATTTATGGTTAAGAAATGGATTGGGTTAATCTGGATATCCATAAACACTACTTTCTGATTGTAGAGTGCACTTATGCTGTAGGAATGGATGAATATAGGGTCGACAAAGGTTGCACGGATGCCTCGTTGTTAGATTAGGTAATTGAATCTAGTTTTGGCGAGGTTGCATGATGATCGAATAAATGGTTTAAATTTGGTGACACAATATGTACATACACACTACTGTCTGGCGCTCATTATAGCATACATGTACGCTGTAGAAATGATAAATATAGGTTTAACGTAAGCATCATCTAGATGTGTTTCTGTCGTTATGTTGTTGGATTAAGAAATTGAATCTACTTTTGATGAGGGTGCATGTTTTTAGCGATGATCAGTTAAATAGATAAAACTTGATGTACATGTGTGCTACTGTCCCTCACTGTATAAGTGCACAAGATTACAGTTGATAAGAAAAAGGAACAATGTTTTGGGCATTTAGACCACGACTATTAGTTAGGAACATAGAATTTTGCCATTTCCCTCCCTCACTTCTCTCATTACTTTGTCCTAATTAATGAAAGCGAATGCTAGCAGGATAAGAAGAATAAAATTTTATAATGACTTCAGCAGTTGTTATCTTAAAGTATATTTTTTTTCTTGGGATGTATGGTGCGCTGTCAACTTATGGGGGTTTGATATTTCCAGGATTTGGTTGTGATTCTGCAACGATTGTCAATATCCTTTCTCATAGGAATGCACCAAGTGTGCTTTCCTCCAACCGAAGTACAAGAATATGTATCATGAGGAACTCACTAGTCGTCTTTCTCAGAACTCAGTGGAAACATCAAGGTATTGGAATTAATAGAATAATTAAGAAGCTCATTTTTCGTTGTGTTATGATGATAGTTTAGAACTATGTTTTCTTGTGACAAAAGTTGATTTGAATGACTTAACCGAGTTAGTTTTCTTCATTTACATTTCCTTACCAATTAACGTATGCATGTTTTTGACTGCTCTTTTGCTTTGGATGCATGATCCAGCAGTACAAATTGTAACAACATTAATTATTAAGGAAGGCATGAACTGGGGATATTATTGGTCAAATTACAAATTACAAATTACACCAAGCCAGCTTCAAACAATTAAGCAGTTATATTACTCGAATTTGGTGGTCAAAATGAGGGGGACATTGAAATGCAAACAACCGGGGATCATCAAAAGGTCCTCTCTCTCTTTCTCTCTCTCATAGTACAACGGTACTTGACCACTATACTCTTCTCCATAAACCTATACCTCTTGTGATATTTTCCGCTAACAATTCACATTCACTGTGTCGAGTCCTGATGGTTTTAAATTCTAAGGAAACAAATCACAGTTTATAGACACTTCTGCTTCATAGTGGTAACTGGTGAGCATACATTCTGTACACAGTAATAGACATAACACTTTAACCAATTTTGATTCACCTCACTAAATGAATAATATTCAACTTTTATGAGTATTAAAATTTCTGGTGAGCTACATTAGGTTTGGGTGATGCGTCAGTACTATCCTCGTTTTAGGGAAAAACATCCATAAACGTTCATCCTGAAGATATGTAGAGTAGGTTTTGTTTCATGGTGATAAAATAAATTTAGCGGTGTTGTCATCCTCCGGTCTCTGAAATAGAAACCATCTTAGGGAACCACCACATTTTTATTTCTCTTTGCTGTTTGACAACCTACCAAATTGCATGGGATGTCTTACCCAAACGGCTTTAAATTGTACCCACTTCACGCCCACTTAAACCTCAGATCGTGACTTGAATCCTCTTGGTTGTTTTTGCTCAACAGAGCCCACATTCCCATGTCCAATCGAACCGCATCTTGCCAACTCCTATTTTTTAGTGAAATGTGTTTCATGGTCAATTTATTTTAGTGAAATGTGTTTCAAGGTCTTTTTTTTTTTTTTTTTTTTCTTGTGATTTGTTTGGAATGCCAAAATAAAATCTCCTAATGGCTTTAGAAGTTGTTATCCAAGTATTTTTTTTTTTAGAATGTATTGTGCTGTCAACTTATGGGGTTTTATATTTCCAGAATTTGGACATTATCAATATCCTTCCCCATCGGATGCAACCCAACGCCAACAATAGGTACTGTATGAGAAGGCTCTAGGGTCTCATCATTCATGACAATCACCAGAACAATATAATCATGTAGACCGACCGTTAAGAACGGGTCTTGTTTGAGAAATGGTTCATGAAGGTTTCTACGATGAAGAAGTTTACAGTATTTTAGAGTTTTAAGATGCTACCAACCGAAGCTGCCAATAGACTGATAGGCTAAATAACAAAACTCATCTATTAGCAAGCATTTACCACGGAGATGCTTACTTTTATATTATATATACTAAAGTGATTATTTTTTTTGGAGCATTAATGTGATTGTTGTTTGCTATAATGTGATTGTTTTTGTACTTTTTATTTCCCGTATTTGGTCGTTCGTTAGAAAATATTCTACGAAGTCGGCCAACTTTAAACGATTGTCTCAATTTCTCTTCTATTTTTTTTTACCTTCCGGTGTTCGTTTATCCAAGATCGCAATAACAAAGAACTGAGAATGGCTTCTCCATCAATTGCTAACTATAAGTTTTTATTTTATAGATGAGGATCGGTATGCTGCTCTATTGGGTGTTTAGGTAGAGTAGAGAAGCTTATGTTAGCGACAAAATACACCTCTTCATTTATATATTACCAATCCATATCCATATAATCCGGGCTCTCAAAGAAAACAAATTTCAAAACCCATATAAGTGCTAACTACGGTTGAATTTTTAACTATGATTGAGGGGCATAAAAGGCAGAAAAAAATGAAACTTAACAAACACATACATACAAACCTATTTTGTCCTTGCATAAAAGAAAACTAATAACATGTCTGTAGGGTTGACTGGACTGATGGGATTTCAACGACCATTACTCTTAAATTATCTTTGAACCAGTAGTAGCCTGAGCTAAAAGATAATTATGAAGGTAGGTGCATGCTGGACTTATCATGGTGTTAGAGCTCTGTCTGCTTGTGTGAATTTTTCATTTTATTTAGGCTGCGTTTGCCACAGAAGGAGTTCGAATTCTAGGGAGTTCCAACTACCTAGAATTCAAATTACCTTGAATTCGAATTCCATCCTTTAAAGTTGATGTGTTTGGTATTGTTTACGAAAGAAATTGATAATTATATTATTTTAATATTTTAACATTTATTTATTTCAATAAGTTAATTAAATATTATATATTTAAAATTAAAAAAAAAATTATTTAATTTCAAAAAAATTTAAAAATTTATTTAAATAAATAAAATTATTTATTTATTTTTATTTTGAAAATTATTTATTAAAAATATTATATCTATTATAGTATAAATATAATAATATCAAATAAATATTTATAATAGAATATTTAATATTATATTTATTATATTAATAATTATACTTTAAGAAAATTTAATAAACTATTATTTTAAATTTTTGAAATTCCATAAAAATAATATTTTAAAATAAAAATTAATTATCAACATTACTAATGTATTTTAATAATAAATATTTTTTTCTATTTTTACATTGAGAAAAAAAAATTATATAATATTCAAATTTGCATAAAAAATTATCCATTAAAAAAATATACACATATATAAAGATAATACTATAAATTAATGAATATAATATTAATAATTAATATTTTTTATCTAAGTATAATTTATTTTAATATTTTGAATTAAAAAGTAATTATATATATGTATATATATATCCATTTTTTAAATAATAAATTTATAATATAATATAAAAAATTAACTACAAATATTTAAAATAATATTATTAAATTAATTTTAAAAATAAATAATTAAAAATACAAAAAAAAAATCAATATAAAATTATATATTAATTACCAAAGTAAATTTTTAATTATAAGAACTCAGATATTGTTTAAATAAAAAAATAAAGAAAATAAAGTTGAAATGTCAATATGGTCAACCAGTGGAGTTGAATTCCATGGGGGGAGGTGTCATTTGATTTTCCACTGAAGGATGGAGTTTCAACTCCCTAAAGTTCCAATTCCACTCATGCCAAACACACTTGGAATTCAACTCCACCATTGACTCCTCCTATTACTGAACTCCACCCTCAACTACCTCCGTGCCAAACGCACCCTTAGTTAATGAATGTCGAGCAGTCAACCCTGTAATCAGAATAGCTTCCACTACACACTTCCCTGGTAATTAGTCAATGAATGTCAAGTAGTCAACTCTATAATTAGCTTCCACTACACACTTCCCGTGTCTTGACTGACCCTTTATTTTCAGGGCGCCCATCAGAGTTTGTCCCGTTGTACGTAGATATTCAACCCCATTTCCCCATAGGATACAACGTGTATGGCTCTTGCTTACCCTCGTAAGCGAAATACCTCAATAGGATAAGAACTTACTGCAGTATAATAATTGCTGGCTAGAGTAACTTTTCAGTGGGCTATAATCGCTCCCGTTTAAAAACCATTATAAAATTCTTTTACATCCTGAACCTATCTCCACACAATTTCCACACACAACCACCACTTCCAGCAGCACCACCGCCATGAATTCTGTAATGGATGATAATTTCTTCAACATAGATGATGAATCAGAAACCATAAGCCAACCGCCTCCCAAGATTCGTAGAGTCTGGGTTGGTCTCATTGGAAAACTACTAAACAATCCATATCACAAATTTGACAAATATAAAGGTGTGGAAGATGCTATTAGAGATATGAAAAAAGCTTTAAAAGGTAAGCTCTACGTCAAAGATTACACCATTAAACCGCATATGAGAGATGGGTTTTTAGAATTTAGTTTCAAGAACCCATCAGATAAACAAAGGGTTATGGATGAAAGACCATGGGTACTAGGTAATCAAGGTTATCTGCTAGTGTTAGAGGAATGGTTTTCTTTATATTCTCATACTCCAATGCCATCCAACAAGTTTACAACGTGTCCATTTTGGATACAAGCTCATGGTATTCCTATTGATCTTGTGTCTCAAGCAATGGGTTCTGATATTGGGGAAGTATTTGGTGCTGAAGCTTTGGAAGTTGATGAGATTGAGAATGAAAGATCCGGTTTTTTGAGGATTAAGGTTATGGTTAATGTGAATAAAAGAGTGATTAGTGGGTGCTGGTTAGTTCTTCCTAAGAGTGAAGAAGATGATGTTGACGGGGATGATAAGTTGTTATGGGTGTCTTTTGTTTATGAGAAATTGCCTTTTATGTGTTTCTCTTGTGGCATAATTGGTCATAATAACAGTCTTCGCTGGAGTGAATTTCATAATCCAAATAATAACCGTAATTTAGACCATGGTGAGGTTATGATTGAGTATAATGGTGGTGAGAATGAAAGGCCAGTGGTTAGCGAAGGGCAGATATTGATTGATAATAGAAAGATAGGTTATGGATCATGGATGCAGGATCAATCTCAGTCAAAAGAAAGCAGATCATACCATGATTTTGATAGTGGACCTGATTCTGAAGGCAGAAGAAGGAAAAGGGAAGGAAAAATTGTGTTGCCAAAGGAGAAGATCAAAAGTTGTGCATATGAAGTGAATGAGGAGAATGTGATTAGTGTTGCTCTCCAGCCAAAGCCATAGATTTCATGATGCTAGATCAAATTTCATAACCTTTTTTTGATGGTGCATTTTATTTCACGGGCAATCATGCGAATGGGTTTTCTTTTTGGTGGTACTTTTTTTCTTTTTGATGTAATTGGGGGAGGTTTAAAGGGCTAAGATCTAAGCCATGAATTCGAGTAATGCTAATGATGTGGTTAATGTACTCCCTCCGTTACTTTTTAATAGGCTGGTTTGGTTTTTTGACAAAATTAAGGAAATTTAGAAAACTAATCATTGAAAGTGGTCCTCATGACACTTGTCAATAAAAGAAGTGAATTGAAATGGTCCCCATGACACTTGTCAACAAAAGAAGTAAAGTGAAATGGTCCCCATGACACTTGTCATCAAAAAAGTTAAGAGAAAAGTGGTCCCTAAAAACTAAAGTAACATTTGACTTTCCCAATTAGGAAACCAGCCTATTTTTTTGTAACATTTATTTATAGAATCCAGCCTATTAAAAAGTAACGGAGGGAGTAATACTTTTTAAAAGTTCTGATGGAATTAATGTAATCGAAGTTCATGTTGGCTTTTGTTAACCTATATACCCTTATACATGTAAAGGTTTAATAAAGAATTATTTTATTTCTTAGGAAATTATGTGTTTTTGTCTTATTCTACTAGAAATTGGTTTTTCTTACACTAAAAACAACAATTTTTGTTCCCAATATAAAGAATTACTGTTTTCAATGCAATAAAACAAACAATTCTTGTTTGCAATGCAAAAAATTGTTGTTTTAATGAACCTTAACATGTATACGGGTATAGAAGTTAACAAGATCCTTATAACTTGGCTTTTGCACAAATTTTTGATTAAGTAATAAAACTATCTTAAATTGTTAGCAATAAAAAAATAAACAAAAGTCCCGACTGACCGAGTAAAAAATCTACAAAAAAAAAAAAAACACCACACACAAATACCAGTGGCCCCTGCTAAACTTCCGAAGAACGGGATCCACTGGAACCCACAAATTCCCAAACTCTATGAGTATGGTTTGTTCTCGACGATTAAAATAACAGGGTCATATGCCCCGGTTGATCTACAAGCTCAACTCCTAGATGACACAACGACTTAAAAAACACTACTATGACTTAGCTAATTAACACACTATTTATAACAAGACTAACAAACACACAACCTCAACTATTACAGAATGACTAAAATTTTGTGAGAGCATACTGACCAACCTACCAGACAACCAAAAAGATAAAAAAATAAAGGTTGAGCATGCCGGGATGATACCTAATATTTATATATATTAGGGTTTTGATTATCTTTTATTTTGATGTTTTTGTTATTCATATAATAATAAACAATCGTATATATTCAGGATTTATCAGTAAATCAAGCTTATTAGGGGGCGGTTCAGTTTCCAAAAGTGGGAAAAGATAAATTTTTTTCGGAAAACGGAACAGACGAGTCCAATTTTGTGCACACTCCTTTAAAGAGTGTGCACGTAACAAAATGATCCCATTGGTTATTGCAAACAACCGTTATCTTATTAATAAATCAAAATTTTCTTTTAAATTTAATTTGATTTACATCTTAAAAAGGAAAGATATAAATATGATATCTAATGGTTACCTTAAATATAGGATTGTCAAAATGGAAATACGTAGAATTCTGTCTTACAACTAATGGTATCTCCCCTCCTTTAAAACACTAAGTCATATGAGCTCCCACATCGCACGGTGAGTATGACATCCCCCTCAAATTAAATTAGATAAAAGCTTTCACATAGAGCAATTCTGGAGAGGACAAGTGGCATGACCCTATTGGTCCGAGCATTAAAATTTGAATTACACTCCGTTAACACCCTATATTTAACCGACCGTTTGTAACCCCGTTAGTCAAAACGTGGGTATACAACACTTACACGTAGAGTTTCGGCCTAAATAATTACTTACACTTGGTTCACACCAAATACTTAATCGGACGTTACTCACGCTTCTGGTTCGGTATACAATACACACGTTCGTCAAATTCTCGACCTAAGAAAACTGAAACCTAAAGAAACCCAAGCTTGTGTCGTCTCATCTCTTATTCTTCTCAATCTTCTCTTTCACCACCGCCGATTTCACTCTTTATCTCTCTTAGGGTTTGTTATCTCCCTCATTCTCCGTTCCTTTTCAGATCAGTTATTATCCTTTTTTTTTCTTAGCAGATTTGATATTGTTGATGTTTATTTCTTCTTTTTGCAGTGCAGGTGAGAGATGAGCAGTTCGCTGCGGCATTTATCGAGTTTGAATCAAGAGAAATCGAGATTTCGATTTGTAAAAGCGTGATCGGAGATCTGATGATGAATTCACGATGGGTTATGTCGAATTTGTTTCTACAGCAAAAATTGGAGATGTTCACGGGAAGTGGTTTTAATGGTTGCGAGAAAAAAACATCCCGGAACTTTTCAAAAATTGAAACCATACTGCTTAAGGTAACCCTATTTAAATGAGTTATGATTTTTGAAATCTGGGTGTTCTTTTTGTTTGCCATAGATTTCATTGTATCTCTTTTATTGTTCTATCGATTTTTGTTGAAAATGGATAAATAACTAAGATATGGAGAAACCCCAATAGCCATCGGAGACACAGACACGTGAATCTCTCTTTGTCTAATTTTTTAATCTATCCTTTGTGTATACATAACTCTTACTCTCTTGGTTTTCTTTTTCCACAGCAATGAAAAAAACTTCAATCTTACTTTGCCAGACAAATTCAAATTTAAAATCTCAAAAGTTTCCCATAATATTGGGTTTCTTACACATTTCACCGAAGGTGCTTAGTTAGGCATGGAGGTATAGATTTTAATAAATTTTCGATTCTATTTTGTTGTTTTTTCACGGTTCTTTTATTTTATGTTTTGTGGTGTAATTTAATCTGTCTGTCTTTTTATTTTGCAGAGAGGAATCGGTTAGTATGGAGATGGTTCTTTGGGAGTGCACCGAGGAACCTATGTGAGTTTGAAGGTAAACAAGTTTATGAGAGCATAGTTAATGTTCTGGATGGCAACAACTTAACTATGAGAATACTGATAAGTTACAAATTGATTTCTCTTCATGTAGTATTTGATTCTATTTTTTTGTTTTTTCTTTTTTTGACTTTGTGGAACAAAGAAGGCACCATTTTTCAAGCTTTAAACAATTTGATTAGAAAGGTGTGTAGAATTGATTATGCGGACTCAGTTTTGTCTATAGCTCCCTTCACGCTGACTTGAAGCTTAATCAATTAGTTTAAAGATTAGAAAAAGAGGATTAAACTCAAATCATAGCTCACCCACTTAAATTGCCAAAGTAAGTTGTTGTCGGGTAATCAGGTAAACTGAATATGCTGCTTCTTTTTTCTTAATTCAGACCATTCTGCCATGTTTATTAGCCTACGGTTAACTAAATTATGCAGTCTATTCAAAAATGACAAGATAATTAATTAGTTGTGTTTTTCCAGTTATTAGTTGCCAATTCCTTACCACATCACTAGCTGAGTAGTCGGTTTTATAAAACTGAATGCATAGACTAATCCGGTCATGGATTGGATTAAAAATGGCTTAATGAATGGGTGAAGTTCACTTCGCTTGATTAAGCAAGCCGAAGTCTACGCATCCGGAAATGCACATCTTAGAGTGAAAACACTTTCGTTTTAAATTTAAAAGTCCTATAATTTGTCTCGTGCTTTTCATTCAATAACTACAGGAGATGTGTTTGATGAATCTTGCCCAAAGTTATTCACCCTATGCGGAAAATTTTCCTAAGGCGGAACTTCCTCCGCGGAAGGACATGATAACTACTATCCTTCATGAATCAACATGAAATCATTGCCATGCATTTATCACTACAATATCTCATGTAAAATGTAACTTATGTTTCTTTTGATGGTGCGAAAGTTTAATGTCGCGAAAAACAAAAGTCGAGAACAACTTGGCATAATAATTTGTTATATGGATATGGACATCGATGTACGTAACATCTCCCATGGGATAATTTTGATCTTTATTACTCCTTTTTTTTTTTTTTTCGTAGGTCATGGTTTGGGAGGATAATAGAAGCCTGTGCATGAGCTTTCATTTAGATCAAAATTTTAGGGGTTCTTCTCGAGGCAAACAAAAAATGTTACTGTAGAGCTGGAGATTTTCATTTAAAGTTTCAATGATGCAGAGCTTTTGTGATTGCCATTATTTGTTTGTTCTTCATTCTATCGTCATTGGATTGTAAATTTTGTTAACTTTCTTATGTTATTTCAAAATTGATTGACCAAGGTATCATCGTTCGATTGTCTACTTGCTTTTCACACTGTGCAATATGTTAACCTGGACTATCCCCTTTATAAATGAATATGCTTCACGATAGTCTTGCTAGGAAGTAACTTCCTTTATGCTATCATGTTATCTGCCTGAAAATTTCCATGAAACAAGATTCCTTTTATGATTTAGTTAATAATGGTGTGTGCTAAGCTCTTTTCTGTCGTGCTTACACAATACTCAAATAGATAATACTTGCCCAGTCTGCCGGAGCCTGGACATTGAAGTTGGAACTCTAATATTGATATTTTTCTCTCCAGCTAACATGGCTCATTAACAAAATGTTGAAATCTATTTCATATGCCTAACAACAAATATATTTTACAAATATGATAAGTTGACCCTATTGTTTGTACACACATTATAATCTATTGCTAACACGATAAGTTGCTCCTTTTAAGCTTGATATTAGTCAGCTATCTTTGTAGAAATAAATTGGAATGACAAAACACAGTGAATGGAGGCGAAAATAGGGGCGGGGCGAAGACGTGCAACACCAAATCAAAAAGCATCGGGGCGAGGCGAAGTCGAGCCACACCTAATCAAAAATGTATTGCAACTGGACGGGCCGAAGCCACACGACACCTGATAAAAAATGCACGACGGGCCAGGCGAAGCCATATCACACCAAATCAAAAATATGATTGAAAGAAAAAAAAAGTTATGGATGGTTTACAAGATCTGCCCGGTGCGTAGCACGGGCAAAAAATCTAGTTTCCTTGAAACGTAGAAGGATTAATCCCCCAATTTTTTTGAAGAGGAAAGATCAATTTCTACCGTTTATGATAATGAAACACCCATGAGACTTTACTCGTTTGTTTGATTTTATAGTTTCATATGCGTTGTGCGGGTAAAGCTAGCATTTGTACTGTGAAATCAGATCAAATATACAAACGTAGAGCTTTTACCAAATGGGCGACTCAAAGATCCCTATTACTAAGCCGACAAATAATAAATGGCGATGGAATCGCACGTTTTATCATATCATTCGATGATAATCAACCGTAACAACAAAGTCATCGAATTACACGATAAATGATAAGATCCGACATTTAAGGTAACTAGTAGATATGATAAATATCCTCTTACCTTTTTAAGATTTAAATTAAATTAAAAAAAAAAAAAAAAAATATTTTTATCAACTAGATAACTGGAACCAATGAGATAGTTTTGTTACGTGCACACTCGTTAATGGAGTGTGCACAAAATTGGACTCCGGAACAGACTTTCATTATTTCGATTAAGAAAGCAAGTGTTGGTTTAGAAACGAAATGTTTTCGGGGGTTCCTGTCAATGTTCTGAAAACCGGCCCGGTCGTTGAACCGGAAAAGTCACCGGTCGAGGGTCAAATGGTCTAACCATCGATTCAACCCGGATTCCGGGTCATATATATATTTATTTAATATAATGATAAATTATTTAGATTAATGTAAATATCCAAGAATTAAGTATTTTAATGTAACTGTTTTATACATTTGCACGTGGAGTCACAACTGGCACGTGGAGTCACAATAAAAACCAAGTTATCAGGCCACATTTGCCTTTCCTATTTTTGTTATTTACATTTCGACCAACAACCCTAATCTCTAAAGCAGCCGTCTTCTTCCTCTATCAGTGCTATCACATCCCACCCACCTCTCACTAACCCTCTGCTCCTCTCGTATAACACCATATCTCTCAATTATAACCATAGCTTCAAGAGAGATTCAAGAATTGTTTTATATAACAAAAAGTTACAGCAAGAAGATTTATTTGCTACAAACATTTCTTTTGTTGGAATATTGATATATGTCTACAATCTTTCAGTGATTTTGTGTGTTTTGATCTGTTTGATTTCATTGAATTTTCAATTATAGTTTTCTCTCTACGAACATTCAAACAAAATCTTTTGATGAATTTTAGATTTTTAGTTTTGCTGTAATCGTAGTAGGTCAAACCAAGTGAGTAATCGCACCGAAGTTGCACTTGATTTACCGATTGGACCGCCGGTCAGACGGTTTTCAAAAATTAGAGCGGTTTTTGGCAAAATTAGTGGGTCAGTGCTGATACGGACCGGAAAATTGACTGGGCCGCCGGTTCACTGGTCCGACCAGCCGGGCCGGGCCGGTTTTCAGAACACTGGTTCCTGTTGACTTTTTCCACATATTTCGGTTAAATATGCATGGACGGCATCATTGGCAGCATCTTCGTTTTCTTGGTTTTCCTTGAGTTTTTTCATTTATTAGATCACTTAACAGGGGATCCGTACGGACCGTTCCATATCCCCAACTCACACGGTAACGAACATGCTATTTACTTAGGACAATCAATATCCAATTTTCAATGGGTACTGTTAACATAAGCGGCAATATAGAGATACTGATTACCATGATTCATAAATTTGATTGACGTTCAAACTTTCTCATCCCAATACAAACATTAATTGGCTGGTCTGGCCTTGTTGATCGTTCGTTCCCCCATGAAACATTAATTCTCTTTTCAATTGAAATCTTAATTACAAGTACTATATAAACGAAGCGTTCTTCATCGAATTATCACTAGTTTCTAATCTTATTTCTCTACAGAACACATTTCTCGTGACTTCCATATAAATCTAGGATAGGGAAAATATGGAAGCGACTTCCAAGGAAATGGACAATTCCTACCTGTTCCTCATAGACATGGAAAGTAAGAAAATTTACGGTGATGAGATCGTTGTTTATGTGGAGGCTTATAGCACTCTTGTGATAAGTTACAAATATGGCCGTCCTCGTTCGTATATGATAAAGAAGTTTGATCTCCCTCAAGATGCAAATTTGCATGCAATCTCAGCCATTTCTCTTAATGGAACGTTAATAATTAGTATTAACAAGGCTATTAATCCACCAAGGACAACAAGGTCTATCAAGGTTATCAAGGCCGATAAGGAAGAAGCAGAAGATCTCACTGATATAGAGAGTTTAGTCAATATGTGATTGGGGGACTATATATTACTTATGATGTAGCTTGCAGTTTATATTGTGATGAAACGTTATCCAACTTCTTGTTATTATTGATTTTCGCACACATTTCTGTTTGATTATGTGTTGATGGCTTCCGATAAGATCATATTTAGAATTGATATCGGTGTATATAGTAATTGAAAAGAATATCTCCTATATTCTTTTCAATTATATAGTGGACTTTAGGGCAAAGTCTCATTTAAGAAGGGTGGAATGATAAGACCATGTCTTGTCGTTGTTGACCCGATACGACACTGGAGCATATGTGATCTTGTTGGTCCATTATATACACCGATATCAATTCCAAATATGATCTTATCAGCTTCCTTTTCCATTTCTTGAATTTTGTTACTTTCTATGTGAAATGATTTCATCTCGACAGACTGCATAAGAAGGGATAAACTAATTTGATACTTACGTTTCAACTTTGCACTATCTAATGATTTCATCTCCTTTCTTCGTTCTTCCTTTAGCTTCAATATATATAAAACAGCTCGTACCATACTGATGAAGACGAAGTATTTCCATTTCTAAAACCACGCATTTTTTTAATTCCCCCCATATATTATTATTCTGCTTTGCTTGGGGCCAAATTCTACGCCATATGGATGCTAAGCCGAATTTGAGTTGTTCAGAATAAGGTAATACAAGAGGACCCAATCTAGTGATTGGTCTCGCCGGACACCAACAAGTCCATCTTCATCTGGTTCTTGAAATACCGACCAGTATGATTGGTCGTCATAGTGAATACTTAGCAAATTTTTGATCTTGGCACCTGTTAGATAAGAGAATTTCTGCCCCTCCCATTCCGAATAGACCGTTTGTCAAAAGCATTGATCTGTTTTTACCGAAATATATGCATTATTAGATAGAGACTCGAACGACAGGATAAGAACTAATGAGTTCTTGTGGACTTTCAGAAGGTCTTTGGCTAAACTAATAAACACAAGACCAGCGCTGCAACCCATTCAAGAGAGGATATGACTACTGATATCACATCTCAGTTGAAACTTGTTGATGATTATCGAGGATATGGAAGGAGTGGGGCTAAACATGCTACAATTCACTATAAGAATATATCAATGATTTTTGGGTTTGTCAAGTTGATTTTATTGAATAGATCTCCAAACGCTACAAACACGATTTCCTTAAGCTCTTGCAAAGAATTTTCCAGACATCGTTCCGGTGGAATGTTGTGCATAAAATATGTATCCATATGGCATAAAATTTACGTGCACCTATAAGTACTTTCTTCACAAAATCCATCGTTTCGGGCAGGTAAAGTTACGTGCACCTATAAGTACGTTCTTCACGAAATCCATGCTTTCGTTATTGAAATGTTTACCTTGTTTTCGAAGTGTTAAATATTGGCACTGATAGGTGCATGTAACTAAAACGGCGGCTGGTAACAGGAGAAGTCTATGAGATGAACTTTAATCGATGTTGCTAAACAGTAAAAATGCTTAGCAAGGATTAGAAAAAATATTGTACTAGCTGTAAAGATATGGAGCTTGGAAAAGGAAAAAAGGGTTTGTATTCAATAATGCTACGTTTACCGTACCGCAGCTGCTACCACGTGAAAGAAGAAAAAAAGGTGGCCCCCTAAACCCCACCCCTGCAAATCTCCCCCAGAGCTCCCCATCTGACCGTTCATTCCCTTCACGGGCTATGAAGCACAGATACTTTAAAATTGGTGACGTATCCGTATTGGCGCCATATCAGTATCAAATACGTGGGGATACCTGGGAATACGTATCAGATACTCCATTTAAAGTGTCACCTTTTTTAAAATTACAAAAAGGGTAGAGGATACCCTGGGATACGTCTCAGATACCATATGAGGGGATACTTCCTATAATCTAACATTTATTTTTTTATACAAAATTTATATATTTATAAATCTATACATAAAATATAAATATTTATAGATATTTGTACTCATGAACATATCGAATAATTATATCTAAACCTAATAATTTGTTGACTATAAAGAAAAAAGACTTGGTATTTATTTTTATGGTGCTTATAAAGAAAAGTGTTAGAAAAATCTATCTTTAAGGCTTATTGGGCAGTCATGTTCTTCATGTTGTTTAGAGAGAAATCGGAATACATATGATTTTATCCATTCAATTAACATAAGTAAGACTGAAACCCAAAATGCTAAAAATTAAATGTTCGCTTACTTTAATATTCAAAATAGTATCTATCAGATTTTTTTATTTTATGATTTTTTAGCAGAATGAATTTTTATTATATTAAATATATTTTTTTAATAAATACACGTATCCCACCGTATCCCGTATCCCCATTTTATGAAAATTGACGAATCCCCGTATCAGTGTCACCGTATCAGTATCCCCGTATCAGTATCGGTGCATCATAGCTCACGGGATTTCTCCCGGTGTAGAAGCGCGGTCAACGTAGCATCATTGGTTTGTATTAGGTTTTCCTTAACAGCCTTAGCAGCACAACTAGTTCTCAGTAGAGAGAAGAGTTCCATGATGAACCTCGACATCATTTTGAGAAACAATATCATTAGTGTAAAATTTAAGTTCATGAATACTAATTTCATAGGCATGGATACATACTTGCACTACAAAACAGAAGGCCTCTAGGGACGGCCAGAAAAACGTCCCAAGAACCTGAAAGCCGTCCCAAAAAGGTATTAGGGACGTTTGTTGCTGCGTCCCCAGATCCACCGTCACTAATACCACTAGGGACGGATTTGGCTTCTAGGGACGGTTCTGAGTGGCCATCAGTAGTACTATTAGGGACGTCTTCAGCTTCTAGGGACGTTTCTTTTTGGCCGCCACTAATACTTCTAGGGACGGCTCCATCTTCTAGGGACGGTTCTTAAACCGCCGGAAAAACAAGATTAAACCGTCCCTACTGCATTCTAATAGGGATGGTTTAACAAAACCGTCCCTAGTATAAACTGGAACAATGGGGACGGTTAAACACCGTCCCTAATATCTAAATAGTATTACTGAACCTCCGTTTCGCTGCTTTAATTGGCAGAATGCCATCCCCTCATACATTCACATACCAGGATTAGATGCCATACATCATAAAATTAGAGACAACTAGAATGCCATACATCCGCGGAACAGAGAATCAGAGACAAATTCATAGAAGATTTTTTTTGTATAGATACTCAAAAACCAAGTTATTTGTTTACAAAAGAGACCCAACCATTGTCAAAAAAACAAGCAAAAATTTAGATGTTCATATAATCTCTACAGTAAATGGTGTCTCTGTTTATCATCTGTTAACTACAATTAGTGGCCTGCGGCGTTTGGGTGCTATTTTATCATCTGTCTATCATCTGTCAAAATCTGGCAACTAACCCTTCCTGCACCTTTTCATGTCACATTTCCTGCAACAAACAGAAATCTACTCAATAGATACTCGATAGTTACATTCTTCTCAGCCAGGAAAGGAGAAAAAAAACTCAACACATTCACAATGGCAACAATCAGTTCTGAGATTCTAATGGAGACTGTTCTTTTCGTCAATTAACACAACATAGAGCATTAAGGTAAATTTAAGACATAGGGTCATAGGCTGACTTTAAGTCACAGCGCACATGTTGCTAAGCCACTCCACATATTCAATACTTACTCCCCAGTTCTAAAATGGATGTTGTATTTGACAGGCTCAAAGTGAACATTGTTCTGATTGCGGGCTCAGCAGCTTAAGGCATAGTTGAGAACTGCCACTGGGCCTCAGAATCAAGTAAAAAAACCACTGCAACAACTGAGTCTAAGCTTAAGGCATAGTTGAGAACCTAATTTTGTGTCAGGTGGCCTAAGAGATAGTGAATTAGACAACACGAAAGCTCATGCATACCTAAATAACCACTGAGTCTAAGGTTAATCATATCAATTCAAAATGGCAACAATCGATAGTTGCATTCTGCCAAAATATTTCCACTATTGACTCACGAAAAAAAAGTGAATGATGCACGATATCTCAAGTCCTTCTTTGTTCTGATTTGGTGGTAATACTGCAACTTGAGCCTCCAATTCTGCAACCCTTCGTTTGAGCATTGCATTTTCCTCTGTCAATTGAACAACTTTACTTGATGATGATGACTCGCCCCAAAACTGTTTCGGCTTTACAGTGCTGCCAAAGCAACGAACCCGACTACATCTATCTGGTCCCATTACAGCCGCAAATGCATTATTTCGTCCACCTAAAACGACTCCAGATCCAGGTTGGTTAGCCTGGTTGTGTATTTCCACCATTCGATCCTACAAGTAAATCAATCTCGAAAGTTAGGTCAATTCGAATTACAAATGCAAAAAACGGAATACCCGAAAATACTGTAGGATCGAGCAAGAGAGAGGAGAGCACACACAGAAGAAAATAAAAAACTACATTGATAATCAAATTCGGTGTACATTCTCTCATGGCTTAACAGCCTACTTATTATTTTATTTTATTTTTATTAGAAGGAGGATTTTAATAGAAGTGGAGAATGTACAAAGGGTCTACCAGAGGTAGAAAAAACAAATAGAGAAAAGAAAAAAACTACCTTACAAAAAGAATATGTTGTCCCAATTAGAGACTGTTTGTACCCAAAATTACTTTTGGGCACGAAACACGATGAATGGATAATTTTGGTGAGTATTGGGGTTTGGAGTCGGATTGGAAAGCAAATAAAGAGACAAAGATGAACGCAGGTTTTACGTGGTTCGGCATGGCTTGCATACGTCCACGGATGAATCCCCTTGGGGGAGAAATGTTTTATTGATTTTTCTATTACAAAGTATGTTTTTTCTCTCCTCTCCTCCTGGCCCCCCATTTCCCGATTTCTGCCCTCCACTATTTATACAGTTTCATATCTAAATATAACATAAATTACATTAACTGCTCATTCAAGCCACCATCATCAATTATGTATGAAACATCTGGAGTTAATTCTGCATGTATGAAACTGCTGCCTTTAGTACTGCATGACTGAAACTGCTGCCATTAGTAGCGCATGGCTGAAACTGCTGCCTTTAGTATTGCATGGCTGAAACTGCTGCCATTAGTAGCGCATGGCTGAAACTGCTGCCTTTAGTATTGCATGGAATTCAATGGATGAAACCGTTGAATTCGATTCGCATGAATGATTCTGGCGGTATTGGTGGACACTTATTCGGATGAACAATCGACCGCATGGGCAAGGATGCCTTGATGGTTGATGACATGATGGTCGGCGCGTGGATGGAGGCCGGGCCGGGCAAAAGCATGGCCGAGACTGGTTGGCAGTGCGGAAGAATTTTTTGGCTAGGAATTGGTTAGCAGCATTGCTGGCTACAAGACTGAAAATTGGCTAGGGGTGCGACTGACTTCGATAGTTGATTGACGGTTGACTTTGACTATTGACCAGCCATTGACTTTGACCATTGACCTTGATCGGACGTTGACTTCGATAGTTGACCGACTTTGACCATTGACTGGTCTGTGCAGACTGGTGGGCTACCTTGGTTGACTGGTTAGTGGGCTTGGATGAGGACCAAAACATGATTTAAGTATCAATTCGGCCCATTAAGTGGTATTTTTACTTATGGTACAAACATCGCCCCCTCTTAACCTCCAACTTGTTGGGGGTTAAGAATAAATTTTGTGTTCCTTAGTCAATGATAAATCTCGCCCCCAAGTGTGGACTATTGATATTGAGGTGATTGGAGAACTTCCCTTGTTGTTTGCGGAAATCAAGACGCCCCCAAGAGTAAATTTATGTTGCCGAAGCGTAAATAGAAAAGCCTTCGTTGATTGTGGAGATCGTAATCAAGTCGCCCCCAAGTGCTGTAAAAAACAAGACTGAAGTGATGCAATATAAGATTGATAATGGAGCAGAGTGGTGTTGGAAATGAGTGGTAACAACATTGAGTGAAACTGTTCTGCAGCAGTTGTGATCAGCTGTACTGCAGGAGTGACGAGCAAAATTGAACTGCAACAGCTGCGATCAGCTGGAATGCAGCAACGATGAGCATGATTGCAGTAGCTGCGGTTAGCTGGACTGCAAGAACTGCGAGCAAAACTGGACTGCATCAGCGGTGATCAGCTGGAATGCAGCAACAACGAAAACAGTTGTACCGCAAGCCGTCGCGATCACCGGATCCGGCAGGAATCGCGAAAGATAGCTGACCGCATCACCGTGATCACTGGATCGCAGGAGTGACGAGCAAAATTAAACTGCAACATACCGCGATCACTGGAATGCAACAGAACGATGAGCATGATTGCAAAGTAGCTGCGGTTAAGACCGGACGGCAAGAACCGCGAGCAAAACTGGATCTGCATCGGCGGTGATCACCGGAATGCGGAACAACGAACTAACGGTTGTACTTCGCAGCGGGCCGCGATCAGCCGGGACTGCGAGAACTGCGAGCATACCGACCGCATCACCGTGATCGCCGGAAATGCAAAGCAACAACGAGAAGTTATACCGCGGCCATTTGCGATCACCTGGACTGCGTAGAATCGCGAGCATAGCCGACCGCATTAGTCGTGATGGTGGAATGCGAAGAAGAACGGAAAAACTACACTGCAAAGGCATTTCTTGCGATGAGCTGGATGCAACAGAACTGCAAGCGGCCGAACAAAGTTACGTTGCGAGGCAAATGATTATCGGACTCAGAGCAGATCTTTGAGGGACTTGGTTTAAACAACTCGATAAACATAGGTGTAACAAGATTTAATAAAACTAGACAAAGATCGATTGCGTCCAACCGAGTGCCACTGTGACCGCATCGATTGCGTCCAACTCGAGCACAGATTCGTAAGCAAACTAGACCGCATCGATTGCGCCCAACGAAGTCTGTGATTTTTTTGAATCAAGTACAATAATTCAATCAACATAATTATAACATTTAACATTATTGATTGTAAAAATTGCGTAAAAATATTAGGGTGTACGTCGCCCCCTCTTAATCCTACAACTTGTTCAGGACTAAGAAGTTTGGGTTACTCAAGTTTCGATTTTCGGGAGCTTAATTGCAATTAGGTGCTATGTAACTTGCCCCCAAGCGTATGAAGTGTTACACATCTTGCCCCAAAAGAGTAATTTTAGACCACGAGGTGTTACATATCTTGCCCCCAAGTGATGGTCAGTCATATTGAAGTGATATGCAACTCGCCCCCGGAAGATAGTAATTGTCATGCTTCTCAATGCTTGCACAAGGGTGCACTACCTTGCTGCATTTTGCTCGCGCATGGGATTTTGAATATGTCCGCTATCCGGAATTCGCGCGGGGCCAATCCCACTATTCCGGATGCGCGCAAGGCAGAATTGAAATGTGTGCATCCTCGTTGAGAAGATGTTTGCCACATTAAAGGTGCCTTACCAAAAGTATGCATGAATATATGAAAAGGTGCAAAAATATGTAAATTGTATACTTACCTTATTGAAAATGTTACTGTGACTTCGCTTTCGAAGTGATTAGGATGCCCACTGGCTATGTCGGTGCTTTTAAGCGACGACGATTAGTATAGTTGCCTTAGCGTCTCGTCTCGACTTAGTAATTGATTTGTCTCGGGAATGGAATGCACCAATTAAGTCCAAGTCGGATCGAAGACAGTTGTTAGAGGCGTATTTCAAAGAAGTTGTGATCAGTCGCACCGCTGCGATTATGCGCAAAACTGGACTGAATCAGTTGAGAGGAAACCTGTATTGAAACAGTTTTTCGGGAAAATCGGACTACAGCAGTTCAACCCTCTGGACTGTAGGAATTTAAAAGGACTGCGGCTGTTCGATCAATGTGCCAATAGTCGTTCTTTGTGAAAGCGATTACAATAGTTCGATCAACCGATCGAAATAGTTATGTGGAAAGTACTGCAGCAGTTCGATCAACTGGACTGCAGTATTTTCGGTAGTGATTGAATGTGACCGTTTCTGGTGCTGTCATTTCACATTTCTAAAATTTTTAACCTTCTCCGAAAATTGGAATGTTGCTTTCACGACCTTGGTAATTGACATACGATTTCATCGGGCCGACAATCACTCAGTTTGGATGTACGAAGAAGAAGTTATCGAGGGAAAAAAAATTGGTTGGACAGCGCCATGCTCTAACATGTTGATGATGTGATTGTACCCAAAAAATATTATTCTCCAATTGCAAAATTTTACCTTCATGTCGTAGGATATTGAACTGCGATCGCAACGAGCCAAAAATCATCATCAACATTTTACCTTCATCCAATTCGGACGTGAGACGGAGAAGATATCAACGAAACAAATTTTTAGACCAAGCCCTAGTGGGGTGTACATATCCGCAAGGCAAGAAAAACTGGGCGGAATAATCCGAGGGCTACGAGATTAAGTTGCACCGCTTTCCATTGGAACAGGGCTACGGAATTAAGTTGTATCGCGCCGCAACAAATCAAACCCTCCAATTAATCGCCGCGTAATCGCCGATTGCCGGTCGTGTCTGCCGCCGCCGCTGCCGCCGTTCGCCGCCGCTCGTTCTCCGCCGCTCGTGATGGCCGCCGGGTCGAGCCGCCGGCTTTTTTTTTTTTTTTTTTGAATTTGAATTTGATTTTGATGTTTTAGAGAGCATCGAAAATTGATGTACCAGGGAGCATCAACGGTCTTGTGTTCAGCGTATCGAAGGTTGATGTACCACCATTGCATCGAACCATTGCTTATAATATAATTTTGATGTATTGCGGAGCATCGAAGTTTGATGTACCAAAGAAAATCTACGGTGATCATTTGATGCGCATCGAACTTTGATGTAACAAGAAGCATCGAACCTTTTTCTTGTTGATGGAAGTGGGTGATGGACACCTTTGACGTGGGTGAGTGAAATGTAAAGTGGGTGAACGAAACCCCTGAAGAGGGTGAACAGATTCGAGGCATGCTGCCGCCGCTGCCGATGCCGCCGTCTTTTTTCTGATTTTTTTTATTATTATTATTTTTTTTTTTATTTTTTTTTTGAAACCTTTCGCAACACATTTCTGGAACTGTGATCTTTGCCTTTGGACTTTTGGTGACAGGTTTCATTGACTTGTTGTGTTTTCCTTGAAAGCTTTCGTAACAGCCCTAGAGATGTTTAGCAACGGTTGTGTGGACTGTTGCTGTTTCTCCTGGAATTTTCACCATGATTTTGCTGCACTTTTGTGGCCCTTTCTGGAATTTTCTGAGATGCTTTTCTAGAGGTTTTCTCTTGGGTATTTAAGCACCTTGAGATGTAGACAACTTGACAGCTTTGCGATCATGACAGTATCGATTTTGTCATACAACAAACTTGAACAGGTGGATAATACGTTATTTGAGAAGCAATTTTTTCGGACTTGGGACTTGAATCATGCTGCGGATCGAATATCTTGACAACAACCTTGGTGATTTTCGCAGCGAGTCAGCTTTGGTGGCTTCCGACTGTGATGCTGGGCTATAATAATTGTGATTAACTGAACTGCAGCAGCTGCGATCAGCTGGACGGCAGTGATAGAAATCGAAACTGGATTCAGCCATGTCGTGGATCGAATATCCTACAACAGTTTTGATGGTATTTCACTACATCTTTTTGCCCGAGCGCCCCAAAGAACATTATTATCGATTTTGTAGTGATGTGATTTTCGCCGTATCCGCAGAAATAGCTTCAAAGAAATCAAACGGCAAATCTTGATTGCTGTGATTGCGATCAACTGGACTGTAGTATGTGCGATTATACGGTCAGCAGCAGCTACGATCAGCTGGACTGCGACTATTATGGTCAAACTGGACTGCAGCAGTTGCGACCAACTGGACTGCATCAGTGACTTTCCAGGACGCTCAGACTGCTTTTTTAAGGACACGATTTTGAAGCATTTTTTACAACTTTTCTCAATGGGAAAACACGATTTCTTTTCTCGTACTCCCCTTAGTCGGCGCCAATGTTTGTACCCAAAATTACTTTTGGGCACGAAACACGATGAATGGATAATTTTGGTGAGTATTGGGGTTTGGAGTCGGATAGGAAAGCAAATAAAGAGACAAAGATGAACGCAGGTTTTACGTGGTTCGGCATGGCTTGCCTACGTCCACGGATGAATCCCCTTGGGGAGAAATGTTTTATTGATTTTTCTATTACAAAGTATGTTTTTTCTCTCTCTCCTCCTGGACCCCCATTTCCCAATTTCTCGCCTCTCCACTATTTATACAAGATTTCATATCTAAATATAACATAAATTACATTAATCGCTCATTCAAGCCACTATCATCAATTCTCGTATGAAACAACTGGAGTTAATTCGCATGTATGAAATGCGCCTTTAGTACCGCATGACTGAAATCGTCGCCATTAGTAGCGCATGGTGGGAAATCTATTCGCCTTTAGTATTGCATGGTCGAAATCTGTTGCCATTAGTAGCGCATGGTCGAAATCACTGCCTTTAGTATTGCATGGAATTCAATGGATGAAACGTTGGAATTCGATTCGCATGAATGATTCTTTGGCGGTATTGGTGGACACTTACTGGTCGAACAAGTGACCGCATGGGCAAGGACCGGCTTGATGGTTGGCAATGACATGATGGCGGCGGCGTGGATGGAGGATGGTGGCAAAAGATGGTTTGGAGATTTGTCGTGCGGGAAGAATTTTTGGCTAGGAATTGGTTAGCGTGCATTGCTGGCTACAAGACCGAAAATTGGCTAGGGGTGCGACTGACTTCGATAGTTGACCGACGGTTGACTTTGACTATTGACCACCCATTGACTTTGACCATTGACCTTGATCGGACGTTGACTTCGATAGTTGACCGACTTTGACCATTGACTGGTCTGTGCAGACTGGTGGGCTACCTTGGTTGACTGGTTAGTGGGCTTGGATGAGGACCAAAACATGATTCAAGTATCAATTCGGCCCATTAAGTGGTATTTTTACTTATGGTACAAAAAGAGACGCTGTGAGAAAAATTTACATGAACTAGATTCTTTTTTGCAGCAGCCCAAGAGAGAACCAAAGCTTTTGCATCATTGCATAAGTCCAGATCAACCTTGAAATCGTAATTCTTCTCGAAAATTCGACAATTACGTTCTCTCCAAATAATCCAAGTAACAGCAGCAAGGATCAAATCCCAAATAATTCTTCCATGATCAGATAGATGAGGATGAAACCAACAATGATCCAAGTCTTTCAAAGACCGAGCAAAGACCCAATACCAGTTTGAACTTGGCATCAGCGAACACCAGATTTTATGCACAATCTTGCAATGCAAAAAAAGATATTCATGAGATTCTTCAACATTCCCGCATAGAACACAAGATTTATATAGATGAATGCCTTTCTGATCTAAGATATCTATGGTGTTAAGCTTGTTGTGAAATAAGCACCACATCAAGAAGGTAATCTTAGGAGAGATAATAGATTTCCATATGAATGATTTTGGGAAGTTATCAAAACCCATATCAGCAGTTAATTTAGAATACAAGGACTTCACTGTGAAGATACCTGAGTTATCAGCCCATCGTATAATATCCTACAAATTATCAAGAGGATGTGGAGTGCTGCCAATAACAACCAACAATTCCGCCATTTGATCAGCTTCCGCATTATTGAGAAGACGTTTGAAATCAAAATTCCAACTCCCATTCCCAGTGATCATGTTAGCAAGCTTTGAACTCTTATTTCTGATTAACTTAAATAGGCTACGGAAAGAGTTAGCCAGGTGTTTATGGGTGAAAATCGTTTCTGTCGATTTCGGTAATTTCGGTAGGTGAGTGAGAAACTGGTTCAAACCCTAAACAAATGTGCTGCACGTGAGCACTTTATAGATTCGAGAGATCAATCTGTACAAGTCCGGCCTAAACCAAGAAATGGCCGTTCCAGACTTGCTTCGGTCACAAAGTGGAGGAGAAGGGTTGATTTGGGGAGGGAAGCAAAGAAAGGTGTTGAGACCAGAATAATTCTAGGAGAGTAGCGTCTCGACTTGTATCAGAAAGTAGAAGCTTGGGAAGCTTGCAAGAGATGAAAGCTTTGGGAGAGCTTGCAAAGTTGCCTTTCTCGAGAGTGTAGTATTTTTCTCTGAACGAGACTTGTCGTCCGGTGGAAATAGGTAAGACCTATTTATACAAGTCGAGATTGAAACGTACCCTGGCCTCATGAAGGAAGAGAGTAAAGGGTGAAATAATGGGAGGAGGTGGTAACCGCATGGTTTAATGGGTGAAAACGTTTTTCACCATTATTTCCTCTTTTATTTGACCGCTTTATTCCTTTTCACGCTTTCTTAGTGTGAGCGTAGTGTACGCTGCATGCTGTGACCGCCAAACCAAAACCCTAAAGAAGCATCCCCCAGTTTGTGTCGATGTCTCGAGTGTTGGTTGCACCTTGAGTGCAAGTGGCGCTGCTAGTGGCGCGTGTGGCATGTGCGGAATGCCTTGGTGGTAGGTTGCACGGTTTGCAAGTAGGTTACCAGCTTGTGTGCTTGGCATGTTCCAATGGCATGTGCGGAATGCCTTGGTGGTAGGTTGCACGGTTTGCAAGTTAGGCTACCGGCGTGTGTGTTTGGCATGTGCCAATGGCATGTGCGGAATGCCTTGGTGGTAGGTTGCACGGTTTGCAAGTTAGGCTACCTGCGTGTGTGTTTGGCATGTGCCAATGGCATGTGCGGAATGCCTTGTTGACCTAGTTGCAAGTCTTGCAAACCTAGGGCGCTATGTTTGGCGTGGGCCAAAGGCATAGCGGCTTAGAAATATGGCTTGCGGCACGTGTTGGCATGTGCCAATGGCACGTGCGGCCATGTTGACCTAGTTGCAAGTCTTGCAAACCTAGGGCGCTATGTTTGGCGTGGGCCAAAGGCATAGCGGCTTAGAAATATGGCTTGCGGCACGTGTTGGCATGTGCCAATGGCATGTGCGCCGGGTTGACCTAGTTGCAAGTCTTGCAAACCTAGGGCGCTATGTTTGGCGTGGGCCAAAGGCATAGCGGCTTAGAAATATGGCTTGCGGCACGTGTTGGCATGTGCCAATGGCACGTGCGGCCATGTTGACCTAGTTGCAAGTCTTGCAAACCTAGGGCGCTATGTTTGGCGTGGGCCAAAGGCATAGCGACTCGGAAATATGGCTTGCGGCACGTGTTGGCATGTGCCAATGGCACGTGCGTCCATGTTGACCTAGTTGCAAGTCTTGCAAACCTAGGGCGCTATGTTTGGCGTGGGTCAAAGGCATAGCGGCTTGGAAATATGGCTTGCGACACGTGTTGGCATGTGCCAATGGCGCGTGCGGCCATGTTGACCTAGTTGCAAGTCTTGCAAACCTAGGGCGCTATGTTGGGCGTGGGCCAAAGGCATAGCGGCTTGGAAATATGGCTTGCGACACGTGTTGGCATGTGCCAATGGCGCGTGCGGCCATGTTGACCTAGTTGCAAGTCTTGCAAACCTAGGGCGCTGTGTTTAGCGTGGGCCAAACGCATAGCGGTTTAGAAATATGGCTCGCGGCACGTGTTGGCATGTCCCAATGGCACGTGCGGCCATGTTGACCTAGTTGCAAGTCTTGCAAACCTAGGGCGCTATGTTTGGCGTGGGCCCAAGGCATAGCGGCTTATAAATATGGCTTACATGCACGTGTTGGCATGTGCCAATGGCGCGTGCGGCCATGTTGACCTAGTTGCAAGTCTTGCAAACCTAGGGCGTTATGTTTGGCGTGGGCCCAAGGCATAGCGGCTTAGAAATATGGCTTGCGGCACGTGTTGGCATGTGCCAATGGCACGTCCGGCCATGTTGACCTAGTTGCAAGTCTTGCAAACCTAGGGCGCTATACTTGGCGTGGGCCAAAGGCATAGCGGCTTGGAAATATGGCTTGCGACACGTGTTGGCATGTGCCAATGGCACGTGCGGCCATGTTGACCTAGTTGCAAGTCTTGCAAGCCTAGGGCGCTATATTTGGCGTGGGCCAAAGGCATAGCGGCTTGGAAATATGGCTTGCGACACGTGTTGGCATTTGCCAATGGCACGTGCGGCCATGTTGACCTAGTTGCAAGTCTTGCAAGCCTAGGGCGCTATATTTGGCGTGGGCAAAAGGCATAGCAGCTTGGAAATATGGCTTGCGACACGTTTTGGCATGTGCCAATGGCACGTGCGGCCATGTTGACCTAGTTGTAAGTCTTGCAAGCCTAGGGCGCTATATTTGGCGTGGGCCAAAGGCATAGGGGCTTGGCATTGCTGCCATGGTGCGCAGGGTCCGGCTTGGTTTGGCATTGCCATGGCGCGCAGTATGCGGCTTGGTTTGGCATTGTTGCCATGGTGCGCAGGGTGGGGCTTGGTTTGGCATTGTTGCCATGGTGCGCAGGGTGCGGCTTGGTTTGGCATTGTTGCCATGGTGCGCAGTATGCGGCTTGGTTTGGCATTGCTGCCATGATGCGCAGGGTGCGGCTTGGTTTGGCATTGTTTCCATGGTGCGCAGGGTGCGGCTTGGTTTGGCATTGTTGCCATGGTGCGCAGGGTGCGGCTTGGTTTGGCATTGTTTCCATGGTGCGCAGATGCGGCTTGGTTTGGCATTGTTGCCATGATGCGCAAAGTATGCGGCTTGGTTTGGCATTGCTTCCATGATGCGTGAGGTGCGCTTGGTTTGGCATTGTTGCCATGGTGCGCAGTATGCGGCTTGGTTTGGCATTGTTGCCATGATGCGCAGGGTGCGGCTTGGTTTTGGAATTAGGGTTCTGTGTTGAAAACCCTAATCTGGTATTTTGAAAAAATACCCCTATTAATTATATACACTGAGTTAAATGCTCTTAGTTAATGTGTTGCGGGTAACACTAGGTCATGGGGTTTTACGATTTTACCCTTGTCTAAAAACCACCATCAACATTAAGTCCCCTGCTTAGCTCGGAACAGGGGCTTTGTTACGAGGTAAGCATAAGATGGTGACAAACTATCAACAACAAACCATAAAAAGAATTGAGGAGGCTTGTCTGACCTTTTATAAATAGGATTTGGAATCCTTGCCTCTGGTAGTTTTGCACAAATCGGGAGGCTGGCACAATTGGTGGGGCCGGTGCAGCTTGGGCGACATTGGGAAGTCGGCGTGAGTTGGGGAACTGAGTGTGCTAGCTGGTGGGAACGGCGCAAGGTGTAGAAGTTGTGAGTGCTTGCAGGCGTGACTTGGGAAACTGAGCGTGCTAGCTGGTGGGACCGGCACAAGGTGTGGAAGCTGTGCGTGCTTGCAGGCGTGACTTGGGCGGTCATTGGGAAGTCGGTGCAATTGGTGGGGCCGGTGCAACTTGGGCGTCATTGGGAAGTTGGGCGCCCTTGTGGGCCTGTTTCTTACACGCACGATTTTGGTAAAGGGAAATCCTTCCCTATTTCAGAATCTTCACACCTATGTATATAAAGTCCCTTTCTCCCATCTTGCACTTTCATCTTTTCTTACCAGCGGCAGAGTCACAAAGAGGAACCGGCTTCCAAGTATGTCTGCCAGTACTTTTGTTGTTTCCCTTTCGCGTAGGTGTAAACCCTAAGAGTAGGCGCTTGCAATGATATTGCGCATGTGATTTCTTGGCGTGCTTCTTGTAGAAAATATTGTATATATGCACCCAAGGGAAATACTGCATATATGATTTGAACCCGCAGGAAAGTGCTCCATAAATAATTTTGAACCCGAAGAAGGATACAGACGCACTTGATCCCGCATAAAATACTGCGTATATAATTTTGAATCCTGAAGAAAACACTGCGTGTGCAGTTTCGAACCCGTAGAGAATACTGTATATGAATTCCGAAGAAGAATACTGTATATGTGCTTCATATGACTTCGAACCCGTAGGAAATATTGCATATATGAATTTCGGTCTTTGAAAGAAATATCACGCGTGCGTTTTGACCCGTAGAAAATGCTCCATATATAATTTGAACCCGAAGAATGATATTTAGCGTGTATATTTTTGAACCCGTAGAAAAATGCTCCATATATAATTTTGAACCCGAAGAATGATATTGCAGACGCACTTGAGCCCGTATAAAATACTGCGTATATGATTTTGAACCCTGAAGAAAATACTGCGTGTGCAGTTTTGAGCCAGTAAAGAATGCGCCCTCTTTTTTTTTTTTTTTTTTGTTGTTGTTGGGTGCGATTATGTGTCAGGGAGATAATTTCGTCTTTCTTCATATGCAGATATCTCGTTACTAAACTGTTATGAAGAAATCCGACAAGATGTTACCTGCACAAAATTTCGCCTCATCGAAGGATGTTCATAGTTCCAAACCAAACACGGATAATGAATTCTTCGCCTAAAAACTTGTCTCTGCTCGGAAAAATCACCCAGGTCTCATGCCAATTTTGTTAACCGGTGGTGAAGATGAAAAGAAGACACGTTCGTTCGCGAAGCAGAACACCATACGGCCTCGTCTTCATAAAGGGGTATATTCCTCTGACTCGAGCGCAGATTATTGATGCTGTGGTGAGGCTCTGGATGGTATCAACGGGTGAGAAGCAACAGTTCTTGGTTGGATATGTAATCAGGAGAGACTACATTATCGTGGTAACAAGGTAGGTTGGATGATATAGCGAGCAAACTTTGCAGGAAGGAGTGGCGTTGAAGCGAACGTTGAAGCGAAACCGCTGCTGGAGAACACTGATGCGTAGCTACTTCTGGAGAGAACGTTGATGCGGAGCTACTTCTGTAGAGAATGTTGGAACGACGTCTTGCAACTTTTAGAGCCTTGACGGTTACAATTTTGAAGTCGGAGGCCCCGTCATGTTCTGTCAAACTCGACATCCCTCAAGAGAACAGAGGTTAGGAGTCCCCAGTTTCATCTATAGAGCAACGCGAGCCTCTTCATCTATAAACGCATGTCCTGCTGAAGTATCTTTTGTCTTTTCATCAAATCAACAGTGCTAAAAGAAGGTCGGCTCCTTCCGGATCTTCCAGCATCTTGCCCTGATGGTGGAGTAGCATCTCTGGTGACGGTTGAAGCTGCCATGCTTGAAGAACCGTTGGGGTGGCGGAAGCGGCTCTGGTTCTGGTGATCGTAAGTGTATCGTGCAGAGATGACACGGTTTTGATAACGAAGTGCTGGAGCCATGGCGCTGTTTCGAAGGGCAAGGATGGTGCTGGAAGGATGCAAACTATTAGCACAGAGTGTGGTACTGCGGCTGGCATGCGCGTGCGGCATGTGCGTCTGGTAAGCGTGTCTGGTAAGCACGTCTGGTAAGCGCGTCTGGCAAGCGTTTCTTTTCTTTCTTCTTCTGTTTCCTCTTTTGAAAAATGTCTAACTCAAGTTCGCAGGAGGAATCCGGTTCGGAGGATGATTCTGGGGTAGAGCCACACGAAAACTTGCCTTTTGTGACCACCGCTGGTGACTTGGAGATGGGCGTTAGCCAATTGCCGGTCACAGATATGGTTCAAACGGTGGATGATTCTCTGATGGTTGCTGCCGTAGACATGGAAGAAGACCCTCTGCGAGTCGTGAGGCCAGGTGCAGGCGCCATTTTTGATCCCCCGTACTTGGTTCCTTATCCAGGTCATGTGCTAGTTGGCGGCTTCAGTGTGCCGGCTAAGCATGAGGCGTTGTACACCAGAATCTGGGAGAAGTACGGACATATGGCCACAACCAAGAAAATCACTAGTCGATTTGCGCTGGTTAAGCGTGTGGAAGAGGCTTTATCTTCCATCGAGGATATGCGTGAGGTGATTTGGTCACACCGTTTCTGAAGACGTTATTGCCGACTGGGAGCACCATCGCGACGTGTGTGTAGAAAAGGAGTTCGACACTTCGTGGTTTGTAGAAGGCCTTGCTGAGATCCAAAAGTTGAAAGATGCAGCAATCGAAAGCCTTTCCGCCGAGGAGATTGCACGACAGGAGGTGGAACTCGAAAAGCTTTCCAAGATGTTGACTATGAAGAGAGCGGCTCTTGAAGATGCAAAGTTGACTTTCTCCAAGAAGAGCAGACTTTTATTGAATGATTTTCCTTGAAAGTTTCTCTGTTAAACTTTCATTTAGGTTTTTTTTTTTTTTTTTGAAAGACATATTGGATGTCTGTTTCAAAACTTGACCTTTGATAGACAGCCTGTAGCTTTTAGGGTATTGAATTATTTCGGGATGAATGGTTTTGATAATATGACTCGATTATGTTTTGGGAAAGGAATATTGCTTTTATGAGAGTGTGTGCTAGCAATAGGCACAAGACTCGTAGTATGACGGTTTTACTAAGAACCTAAAAATAGATTGTATATCTTGCCCAGTCTGAATTTACTCACTTCATAGGTTTTGCGAACACGCCCCTCTCCATGTAAAGGCGGTTTTGATGGAGGTTTTGCTGGTAGCATCGCTAGCAAGTCCCCGATCGCTGGTAGCATCTTCGGCGAGTCTCCAGTTTTCTGGTGTAGTTTTAACAACTGATAACCGGGTTGTCTGGCAGTTGAGTCTGACTGGTCGCAAGTCCCGCCGGGTATCATCTTCAACGAGTCCTGGGTTTTCGGTGTAGTTTACAACCGTAATCAGGGCGTCGGGCGCTTGAGTCGATTGAGTCGCAAGTCCCCAATCGCCGGTAGCATCTTTCAACGAGTCCCAGTTTTCGGGTGTAGTTTTACAACTGGTAATCAAGGCGTCGGGCGATTGAGTCGATTGAGTCTCCTTCCCCTACCATCTTGACATCCGGGGTCGAAGAACGAGATCGACAAATTCGACATTGTAGCCGATAGATCAATCCTCCCGCTGTGGTCGCCAATTGTTTATGGGTGAAAATCGTTTCTGCCGATTTCGGTAATTTCGGTAGGTGAGTGAGAAACTGGTTCAAACCCTAAAAAAATGTGCTACACGTGAGCACTTTATAGATTCGAGAGATCAATCTGTACAAGTCCGGCCTAAACCAAGAAATGGCCGTTCCAGACTTGCTTCGGTCACAAAGTGGAGGAGAAGGGTTGATTTGGGGAGGGAAGCAAAGAAAGGTGTTGAGACGAGAATAATTCTAGAGAGAGTAGCGTCTCGACTTGTATCGGAAAGTAGAAGCTTGGGAAGCTTGCAAGAGATGAAAGCTTTTGGGAGAGCTTGCAAAGTTGCCTTTCCGAGAGTGTAGTATTTTTTCTCCTGACCGAGACTTGTTGTCTGGTGGAAATAGGTAAGACCTATTTATACAAGTCGAGATTGAAACGTACCCTGGCCTCATGAAGGAAGAGAGTAAAGGGTGAAATAATGGGAGGAGGTGGTAACCGCATGGTTTAATGGGTGAAAACATTTTTCACCATTATTTCATATTTTATTTGACCGCTTTATTCCTTTTCACGCTTTCTTAATGTGAGCGTAGTGTACGCTGCATGCTGTGACCGCCAAACCAAAACCCTAAAGAAGCATCCCCCAGTTTGTGTCGATGTCTCGAGTGTTGGTTGCATCTTGAGTGCAAGTGGCGCCGCTAGTGGCGCGTGTGGCATGTGCGGAATGCCTTGGTGGTAGGTTGCACGGTTTGCAAGTTAGGTTACCAGCGTGTGTGATTGGCATGTGCCAATGGCATGTGCGGAATTCCTTGGTGGTAGGTTGCACGGTTTGCAAGTTAGGCTACCAGCGTGTGTGTTTGGCATGTGCGGAATACCTTGGTGGTAGGTTGCACGGTTTGCAAGTTAGGCTACCAGCGTGTGTGTTTGGCATGTGCGGAATGCCTTGGTGGTAGGTTGCACGGTTTGCAAGTTAGGCTACCAGCGTGTGTGTTTGGCATGTACCAATGGCATGTGCGGAATGCCTTGGTGGTAGGTTGCACGGTTTGCAAGTTAGGCTACCTACGTGTGTGTTTGGCATGTGCGGAATGCCTTGTTGACCTAGTTGCATGTCTTGCAAACCTAGGGCGCTATGTTTGGCGTGGGCCAAAGGCATAGCGGCTTAGAAATATGGCTTGCGGCACGTGTTGGCATGTGCCAAAGGCACGTGCGGCCATGTTGACCTAGTTGCAAGTCTTGCAAACCTAGGGCGCTATGTTTGGCATGGGCCAAAGGCATAGGGGCTTAGAAATATGGCTTGCGGCACGTGTTGGCATGTGCCAATGGCACGTGCGGCCAGGTTGACCTAGTTGCAAGTCTTGCAAACCTAGGGCGCTATGTTTGGCGTGGGCCAAAGGCATAGCGGCTTAGAAATATGGCTTGCGGCACGTGTTGGCATGTGCCAATGACACGTGCGGCCATGTTGACCTAGTTGCAAGTCTTGCAAACCTAGGGCGCTATGTTTGGCGTGGGCCAAAGGCATAGCGACTCGGAAATATGGCTTGCGGCACGTGTTGGCATGTGCCAATGGCATGTGCGGCCATGTTTACCTAGTTGCAAGTCTTGCAAACCTAGGGCGCTATGTTGGGCGTGGGCCAAAGGCATAGCGGCTTGGAAATATGGCTTGCGACACGTGTTGGCATGTGCCAATGGCGCGTGCGGCCATGTTGACCTAGTTGCAAGTCTTGCAAACCTAGGGCGCTATGTTGGGCGTGGGCCAAAGGCATAGCGGCTTGGAAATATGGCTTGCGACACGTGTTGGCATGTGCCAATGGCGCGTGCGGCCATGTTGACCTAGTTGCAAGTCTTGCAAACCTAGGGCGCTATGTTTAGCGTGGGCCAAAGGCATAGCAGTTTAGAAATATGGCTTGCGGCACGTGTTGGCATGTGCCAATGGCACGTGTTGGCATGTGCCAATGGCACGTGCGGCCATGTTGACCTAGTTGCAAGTCTTGCAAACCTAGGGCGCTATGTTTGGCGTGGGCCCAAGGCATAGCGGCTTAGAAATATGGCTTGCGGCACGTGTTGGCATGTGCCAATGGCGTGTGCGGCCATGTTGACCTAGTTGCAAGTCTTGCAAACCTAGGGCGCTATGTTTGGCGTGGGCCCAAGGCATAGCGGCTTAGAAATATGGCTTGCGGCACGTGTTGGCATGTGCCAATGGCACGTGCGGCCATGTTGACCTAGGTGCAAGTCTTGCAAACCTAGGGCGCTATGTTTGGCGTGGGCCAAAGGCATAACGGCTTGGAAATATGGCTTGCGACATGTGTTTGCATGTGCCAATGGCACGTGCGGCCATGTTGACCTAGTTGCAAGTCTTGCAAGACTAGGGCGCTATATTTGGCGTGGGCCAAAGGAATAGCGGCTTGGAAATATGGCTTGCGACACGTGTTGGCATGTGCCAATGGCACGTGCGGCCATGTTGACCTAGTTGTAAGTCTTGCAAGCCTAGGGCGCTATATTTGGCGTGGGCCAAAGGCATAGCGGCTTAGAAATATGGCTTGCGGCACGTGTTGGCATGTGCCAATGGCACGTGCGGCCATGTTGACCTAGTTGTAAGTCTTGCAAGCCTAGGGCGCTATATTTGGCGTGGGCCAAAGGCATAGCGGTTTAGCATGGCTTGCCATGGTGCCATGGTGCGGCTTGGTTTGGCATTGCCATGGCGCGCAAAAGCATGCGGCTTGGTTTGGAATTGTTGCCATGGTGCACGAGTGCGGCTTGGTTTGGCATTGTTGCCATGGTGCGCAGTGGTGCGGCTTGGTTTGGCATTGTTGCCATGGTGCGCATGTATGCGGCTTGGTTTGGCATTGCTGCCATGATGCGCAGTTTGCGGCTTGGTTTGGCATTGTTGCCATGGTGCGCAGGGTGCGGCTTGGTTTGGCATTGTTGCCATGGTGCGCAGGGTGCGGCTTGGTTTGGCATTGTTGCCATGGTGCGCAGTATGCGGCTTGGTTTGGCATTGTTGCCATGATGCGCAGGGTGCGGCTTGGTTTGGCATTGTTGCCATGGTGCGCAGTATGCGGCTTGGTTTGGCATTGCTGCCATGATGCGCAGTATGCGGCTTGGTTTGGCATTGCTGCCATGATGCGCAGGGTGCGGCTTGGTTTTGCATTGTTCCCATGGTGCGCAGTATGCGGCTTGGTTTGGCATTGTTGCCATGGTGCGCAGGGTGCGGCTTGGTTTTGGAATTAGGGTTCTGTGTTGAAAACCCTAATCTGGTATTTTGAAAAAATACCCCTATTAATTATTTACACCTGAGTTAAATGCTCTTTAATTAATGTGTTGCGGGTAACACTAGGTCATGGGGTTTTACGATTTTACCCCTTGTCTAAAAACCACCATCAATACCAGGATAACATTACCAACTCAAGGATCAAACCAGAAAGAAATCTGCTTACCAGAATGAATATTTATAGTTGAATTATAACTGATTAGAGAACTTGTTTCCGCAATGCATTTCCAACACGAAACTCCAAAAGCAGTATCTACTTTTTCTGGAACCCAATAAGACTGATTGTCACCATGCTTGTCTGCAATTAACTAACGCCATAATTGATTTTTCTCAGACCCGAACCTTCAACACCATTTTTCCAGCAAATATTGATTCATAATAGAGAGATTTCAAACGCCCAATCCACCTCTATCTGTAGAAGCTTGCGCTAACTCCCAATTAATAAGATGTGTAGTTTTAGAGCCATCTCCATGTTCCCATAAAAAATCTCTCATTTTCTTTCGAGTTGCTTAATGACAGACATGGGAGCTTTGAATAGAGAAAAGTAGTATAGAGGCAGGGAATATAAGATGCATTTCAATAAAGCCAGCTTACCTCCTTTTGAAAGTGTACCTTGTCTCAAAGAAGATAACCTGAAATCAAACTTTTCAAGAATTGGATCCCATATAGATTTTGAATTATATTTAGCTCCAAGAGGCATACCCAAGTATTTGAAAGGAAGCTTATATGTAGTACAACCAAATTCCTTAGCCCAAGTGTTGATAGATTGAACATCTCCTATAGAAATAAGTCTAGTTTTGGATGGATTAACTTTCAGGCCAGATATGTATTCAAAACACTGTAAAGCAGAGAATAAATTATGCAACTCTTCCTCTCTATCATCAAGAAAGAAAATAGTATCATCTGCATAGTGTAGGTGATTTACTACGATACTTGTAGAAGAAACAAAAAAACCAGAGAATAAGTTTAACTGAGCTGCTCTGTCAAAATACCTGGAAAAACCCTCCATAGCAATGTTAAAAATTAATGGAGAAATAGGGCAACCTTGCCTAACACCTCTACTACTTTTAAAAAACCCAAAAGGAGATCCATTAATGAGGACTGGGAAGGAAGAAGTAGAGTAACAAAACCTCAGCCACTTGCAAAATTTTGAACTAAAACCCATTTTTATTATGACGAATTCAAGATAGTTCCAGTTAACCCTATCAAATGCTTTCTCAAGATCAATCTTGCAAATGATACCTGGATTGTTTGCTCTGATTCTTGAGTCTACAAGTTCATTGGCTATTAGAATGCCATCAACAATCTGCGTACCTTCAATGTAAGCACTTTGAACTGGAGAAATTAATTTAGACATTACTTGAAGCCAGAACCTTTGCAATGATTTTGTAAACACTAGTTAGGAGGGAAATAGGTCTACAATCCCTTATTGTTACAATATGGTCCTTCTTGGGCACAAGAGTGATAAAAGGAAAAGGAAATTTTCTCCCAGATTCATGCATTCTAGCTGGAACTTTCCACAATTTATCTTTAGATGCTGTTTCTACGGCAACTGACTTGCCCAATAAACAAGATTTTTTAAAATCTGCTCAACGAAAACCAGCTCATCATGGGTCCACCAAAAAATCCAGAAAACGGAAAAAATCCAAGTCACGAAAGAAGAAGATTACACAATCAATTCCAAGGCAGCATTGGGTTGAAACATCGTCGCAGTTAAACATGGTTAATTCCGTTTCAGATAGAGCCGTCTCTCAGATGGATATAGATGTTTCTCCTGCTTATCATATGGTAGTTGATGAATATGTTGAAACTCCACCTCCTAAACAACCAAAATTCACCAATAAAATCCCTCGTACCTACTCGCAGAAACTATATTCAATCATACAACCAATTCCAAGGTCTGTATGCCCAACCTTCACTTCCACACCTACTACAATTTCCTCTTCATACCCTCTTCCACCCGTTTCGGCAATTATCCCAAATCACCCTTCATAAACACCATCTTTTAGTAAACCAAACTTTAATTCTCAATACCTTTCATGTACCACATCCTTTTCAAGCTCCAAGCAGATGAAATTTATTATTCCAAACTGGGTACTTACAAAAGCTCGTAGATTGTTCAATTTAGGTGGGAACCTTGGTATAAATTTCTCATCTATGCCTCATCATTCTATGCAATATCTAGCCTCTAAGAGTACCCAAAATGGCCCCATCTTAAAACCCCTCATTCAGCTTCCTGTTAAAAAGGCTATTTACAAAGACTTTGCTGTGCAATCCATTATTACCTTTGAAGAGATACAAGATGTATCTATTCATGAGCCAAAATCACGTGCATTGCCTTTGATGGGTCTTGAAGATTCATTCATTGTTGATTTGATTGAAGATGAATCCACCTTGTCTATATCCTCAAGCTCGCCCACATTTCCACCTGGTTTTGAACCAAAAGAAGTTGAGGTAACTGATGATGCTTGTTCTAGTCAAGTCTCAGTTAATGAATGCTTCTCAAAAAAATTGGTCATTTAATATTCAAGACTTGGTATCACCCCAACTTCTGTTCTCGTTACTACACCCAAAACCAAAAGAGCTTCCTCTCTACGGGCTTCTCAAGTTTATAAATGAGTCTACAAATTCTTTCTTGGAATGTGATAGGTTTAAACTCTTACAAAAGGAGTCTTATTGTAAATAAGATGATCCAAATTACTACAGCTCCAATCATCATTCTTCAAGAAACTAAAATGATGCAGTGCACTAGTTATGATGTTACTCAAATCTGTGGGCACAGTAAGTTTGGATGGACTTTGCAACAATCTGTTGGAAGTTCTGGTGGTATGTTAATCATGTGGGATAAGGATTTCTTGGAGGTCACAGATTCACTGGTCGGTGATTACACTCTTTCCATCTCTTGTATCAATAAAGCTGATGGTTTTGAATGGGTTCCTAATAATGTGTATGGTCCAAATAACCCAATTGATAGAGCTGAATTTCGGGAAGAATTGGACAATGTTTGCAGTTATTGGGATCTACCTTGGTGTATAGGTGGAGATTTTAACAATGTAAAAACGTGTGCTGAGAAGAAGTACTGCACCAAACTGTCTAGAAGTATGAAGCAATTCACTAAATTCATTTTACATCATGATCTTTTGGATTTACCTCTAAAAGGTGCAAGATTCATATGGTCTAATGGTCAAGCAAATCATGTCATGTGTAGATTAGACAGATTCCTCATCTCCCATTCTTTTGAATCTCATTACCCTTTTGTTTCCCAAACTGCAAAATCCAGACCCACATCAGATCACATTCCCTTACTCCTAGATATTTCTGATCCTTCCTGGGGTCCTAGCCCTTTTAGGTTTGAAATAATGTGGTTTATGGAGAATGGTTTTCTACTTTTGTTAGAAGAGTGGTGGCAGTCATTTTCTTTTGCAGGTACCCCGAGCACAATTTTATGGTTGAAACTCAAGGCTTTAAGGGAGAAATTAAAGGTATGGAATAAATCTGTTTTTGGCCATGTCAATACTAAACTCAATCTCATCTTGTCAGAAATCCAGGATGTAGATAACTTGGCGGAAGACAATGTCTTAACAGAAGATAAACTTCATGAAAGGATTCACCACAAATCTGAATTTGAAAGAGTTACACTAATGGAAGAAACTGCTTCGAAAATTAAGTCTAACACAAAATGGTTGCATGAGGGAGACAGAAATACTTCTTTCTTCATTAATCAAGCCACATATAAAAGGAGGTTGAACAGGATAAGGCAATTGTACATTGGTAATGATTTGGTGGAAAATAGAAGCAAGCTACAAGATATCATTGTGGGTTTCTATAAGCAGTTATTCACTGAGGAGGAAATCATCAAACCAAAATTGGAGGGCATTGATTTTGATAACATAAACGAAACAGAAGCCACTATTCTTGAGGCTAATTTCACAGAAGAAGAAGTTTGGCATGCAATCCAAGAACTAGGTAATGACAAGGCACCCGGGCCTGATGGGTATCCTATTATGTTTTTCTCCAAGTGTTGGATGTTCTTAAAGGTAGATATCATGAGCGCTATTGAGGAATTTTGTACTTCAGGTTGTATTGATAGCAGCCTACTTATAGTCTCACAAACTTGACAATTACTCAAAGTACTTTCCTAATAAAATCAAACTCTAAATAAAACACACTTCTAGAAACACAAAGAAACTCTAAATATAGTAAAACTCTAATGGATGATTTTCACGCGAGGATTTTGGAGTCCCTGATAAGATTTTTTAGTTTTTCTGATTCTATAGAGGCATGGTTGCTTTCATCAGCGGTTAATGGTTTAACCATTTGATTTGTTGTAGTTCTGACACATCAGCAATTTTTGGTATGTTGTATCTACCACCAGATGTCCTTTATTTTTGCTCTAGTATCGACTGCAGGCTGTTGGTCGAGTGTCTCCATGGCGCACTTTCTCTTGACTCTCGCCACGATCTGATGTTGTTGGTTATGTCTATCGATCCATGGAACAAACTGTAGAGGAAGAAGAAACCTAATGAATCGTTTATGTAGTGATTCTAATCTGCGAGAAGAACAAACGGTAATGGAAGAAGAAACTGTAGTGTATTTCCATTGTTGGCTTGGTATAGTGACGGGCAAGTTTTTTATACTAATTGACCAAGACGTAGTGTCTTTTCGTTAATTTTCAAACAAAATGACCAACAGTCATCACGATTAAGATTTTTCAGAAGTGTAACCAATCGGTTCGTCGGAAAAGTAACATATCAATTGAGTACTTTCCACGTGGCCTATCTTAATTGGACAGAATGGGAGGATTGTTTTGGAGCCGCCACGTCAGCCAAACTATTCTCCTTTATATTAAGAAGAATTGACAGCGAGCGATGATTATGAGCATGCAAGCCAGAGAATGATCCTACGATGAAATGAACCTAATCGCCAACACCAGCAATATGCACCTGGCGCAACACACCTTACGTCAGTGAGTACTGTACATAGATAAAAATAAAATAAGTTCAGGCTAGATATGAAAATAAATGTAGTACATTAGACAGAGATATAGAACATTAGAGAATCGTTAAGGAAAAGAACGTATCATGCTGAACTAGGAGAAAAAATGTTAGTAGGAGTATGCTTTAAAGAACCAAAGCGTAATATTCATAAATACATTTCAGGAATCACACGAAGTAAATCAATTTAGTAGAAAAATTAAAAATCGTATTCATTTTTATACTCCTGCAGTAGTGGCCTAGGCCAAACTAAGCTATGTAAGAAGTTCCTATTGGAAAGTTTTTTGCCGTTCCCAATTAGTATTTACTAATGTTACAAGTTACAACGCTCACATTAATTACCAAGAAAGTGTAAGGATTCAAAAGTCCTGGACAGATACCTTCGTTAATTACCAAAAACTTGCATAGTCAAGACATCTTCACAACCGGCTTTCATACTCTCTAGAACTAGAAGCACCACACAAATTAATTACCAGAAACCTGCATAGTCGAGACATCGTTTCACACCCGGCTTTCATACTCTCTAGAAGCACCAGCTACACCACACAAAATTGAAGGTATACGATGTTTAATTTCCTTTCTCATTTAAGCAGCCATGTAATATAGCACGAGGTACTATCTAACAATCAATATAGTCGCACTCCTTCTCACATCCCTATTGTTCTTATCTTATGGCACTGCTTAATTTCATGTTTATGGAGAAAATAGATATCATACTAAGCTAGGACTGTGCGGGAGTCTTCTCTATTGTCTAGGACCACCTAGGCTGGAACATTATATCTTTTGTCAGGATCATGGAATAATGTATTCTAACATGTTCTTTTTTTCTCCTAGCTGCCTAGCGTACGTGATCATGACCACCAACCTATATAAGTCTACGTTGTCTTCTAGTATATGGGAACAAATGTCAATTTCCCTAACTATTACCACCTCTTTTATAGAGAGGAGTTTGTATATCTTGAAATTTCTTGGTTGCAAGAGTGAATCATCAACCTCAAGAATGGTTGATGATCAAGCTCTTGTACCATTCTCTTTTTATCAAAGCCACTGCTATCCCCTTGCCATTCAAAATCCCTCTTGTTACCCCAAAACCATTGAAGACTACTACAACTGTCATCCTCATCATGATTACGAATATGAACGCACAGAGGTTCTTAAAAGTATGGAGATCATGGTGATCTTATCAGGATGGTTGAAGATAAAGGATCCGATTTTAAGAAAGGTGTAAGTACACTAATTTATCTCCATTGCCACGTGCGCTAACAGGGTCCACGTGGATGACATCACTCACAGGATGACACATAGGGGCATCCGTGGCACTCAGACAACGTGCCATTTGTCAAGACCAACGGTCAGAAATAAAGGGGCACCCAAGATAGATAAGTCCCGCGTAGCACCCAAGGATGGCCTTAACCCATCACGAGGTAAGACGTGATCAACGGTCAGAGGTAGTCCAACTGACATGGACATGACAAGAGGACTGACACCACCCGGCGTGGACTGGGACGCTCCAACCACCCGCATTTAATGTAGCTCAGAGAATACGTGTCGGACGACCAGCGATGGAAACAAGGGTTGGTCAGCGTGATGAATCGGGATATAGTCGAAGCCGCGGAGTGACATAGATGTCCGCGGACCACTCCCGCGGGATAATATTCAAGCCCGCGTACAATGCCTGAGAACACAAGAAGATAAGATCTCAACAACTCATTGTCAGTAGGACCCACCAAGTTTAGCTATAAATATGTATCCCCCCCCCCCACTGAGAAGGGGATCGAAAAGAAAGGAGAGAGGAGAGAGAATAGGGAGAAGTAAGTGAGTTTTAGCTCATGTGTTCGATGATCACAAGATCTTGTGATCATCTTTGTAACCATTTATTTTATAGTAAATCTCCTCAGACCCGTGGACGAGGCCTTAGTCTTTGAACCACGTATATCGTTGTCTCTTTCACCTTTTGCACCGATAGTTTCATTTACATACTCGTATTCCAGATCTATCTGGATCCCCGGAAGATGATAATGAGATCATGACAAACTAGAGGGGTTTGGAATCTATGAATTATCTTCTATCTATGCTTATCCCATACTTCTCACACCTCAGTGCATGTATTCAACTTGTATATAGATTGTTTGTGATCACGTGGAAGCGAAACCCGACTCTCGTGTTCACAATTTGGCGCTAGAAACAGGGACCTTGTCCCGGTAAAAAGATTTATCTTTTCCTGTGACTTCACAGCCTCAACCTCAAAATTTTTTATTTAAAAAAAAAAAAAAAAAAAAAAAAAAAAAACGCAAACAGATCTATTCATGGATTCGTTTTTTCGCACACATCTATGTCTATTGTGTTTGCTACCAGATCTGAGCATTATATGACTTTTAAACAAAAACAGATCAGGTTTTAGCTAGCAGATTTGTTCTTAGACACGTTTCTCATTTTTAGCCAACAGACCTGTTCTTAGACTATTGTGTTTTCTACCAATACGTCTAGGTTTTAACTAGAATTTCAAACAAAGTTTCCACCAAAAGATTTGGACTTTTTTGCAAATAACGACCCATGGATTTTATCTCTCGGCAAATCCGCGTCCGTCTATGTCTTTCGTGTTGATTCGCCAAAATAACAACCCGAATACACCCATTACCGCTAGAAATCTAGTTTATAAAGACAAAGTTAAACTAACGGCTAACCCGCAGACTTTTGGGTCTCGGATTACCTCTCGTGTCCCTTGTGCAGATTATTACAATGGAAAGTAACAAAGATACTGGGAGGACAAAGATAACTCCAAGAGATACTCCAAGGACCACACCAGCAATAACAAGGAGCAGACAAAAGGGCGAAGGACGCATAGCCGCGGATAACATGCAGACCGGGGCGGAAAGCACGTGGCTCTTAGATGCGGGAAACATCGCAATGGAGGCAAAGGTCATGTCGCAAGAGCTGCCGCACCAAGCAAGGGGATTTCTCAAGTGGTTTCCTCCAAAGTACAAGTGCAACTGAGGCCAGCCCGAGCCTCGGGGAGGCTATAGCCGAATCGGTGATCCGTAACCATCCCTACGGAATGCCACGGACAATGAACAAGACGAACAACTACCGGCATGATCCAACGGAATATCGAGCCGGGCGTGCCATTGATAGACGAAATCAATACCACGATCCCCGAGGGACAAGCTCAACTACGGGAAGGAATCCCCAATCAAGCATCGAACCAAACAAGCCAAGCAAATATTGGCACAATCGGAGGAGCTACGGCGGAATCAACTAACGTACGCGGATGCAGTGGCCACTGTTAGCTCAAGAAAACCAACAGCTAAGAGAAAGGATCCTCCGAAGCTCCGAACTAGCGAATCGCAAGACGAAGCCAACTCGGCGTGGCCGGAACACGTGGACCGAGGGACGATCTTCGAAAAACATCCCCGCAACAACTAACCGAAGAAGGATACCCCAAAGAAATGCGCGGAATAGTAGAAGGTCCCACCCGGACTACCAACCGAAGTTCCAGTTACTATGACACGGAGGAGGCCACGGCGTCGCAATCCGCAAGAAAGACACGCTCTTCCATTCAAGACGAGCACTTTGTTTGGCAATGGAAACCTCCGCGCGGAAATGCTAGCAAGAGATCAATCAACTCAAGACCGGGCAAGGAGGTGGAAGACTAGAATGCAGTTATGAAGGAAGCCAACACTACCCCCTTGCACGTCGTTGGCTACGGCTACCATCCCTTAAAAATTTCCGGTCCCGACCTTTGAGTGTTACGACGGGTCCGCGGATCCCTCGGCTCATCTACGATATTACAACGGGGTAATGGCGGTGGGATTACGACGAGGCTATACTATGCGGATATTTCCCTTCAAGCTCGAAAGGATCCGCGTTATCTTGGTTTGATAACCTCAAGCCGAGGGTGCATTGATTCATATGATCGGCTCACCGAAAAGTTCTGCCACCTACATGTACAACAAAGTTGTGAACTCAGGGATGGACAAGCTCTTCTCACTGGCAATTAAGTACAGGGAGTCCGTTCGAGAATACACTGATAGATGGCACAAAGTATGTCAGGCCATTGGACATGTGGATCCCGTGGTGAGTATTAACTGTTACAAATGGGGGCTTGATAGGATGAGCCCGCTGTTTGTCGAAATCCACGGTACCTCCCCAACCACTGAGGGAGATTTAAGGATAATCATTGAAAAACATGCGAGGTTGGAAGAAATTCAAAAGATAACCCCAGCGTTAGCACAACGAACCCCACGGACAAATTCCGCGGAACTAGTAGATGTGCCCAGCCCACGCCAAAAGGATCGAAAAGACGATCACAAAGGAGTGGCGAAAGTTTGAAGACCGGGTCTATACGAAACTCAACACCGGCCTATCCACGCATACCGAAGGAAATCAAGGATCGCGAAGACTTAGATTGGCCCCGGTCTAAAGGGAAACAACCACCTGCCTCGCGGGAATCCAAAGAATCTTGCGATTTCCACTTTGCTTCTACGGACACACGACGAGAAATGCAAAAATCTCAAGATAGCAAGTACAAAACCTGATAGATGCGGGGATCTCAAAAAATATGTGGAAAAGGCGGAATGGAGGATGAGAGCCAAACGCAAAGAACAAAACAGTCCAACTACCCGAGGGTAACCGCACATTGAACTCTATATCCTTTCAGAAAGCCAAGAGCCAACCCTAACGGCACAAATAGGAAAACGACTGAGAAAACAATTTGAAGATTACTGTGAGCTTTACAGTATAAACGGGAAGGAAATAGAAGAGCACGAGGAGTGGATGAACGCGCCTCTGATTTTTGAAGCCGATGATATTGAGGACGACATGGAAGATCACAATGACCCATTAATCCTCACATTGCCAATCGCAGGATGCAACATAAGGAAAATCCTCATCGATGGAGGAAGCTCCGTAAATGTATTGTTTTACGATACATTCAAACGCATGGAGCTTAACGATGAGCAACTCCCCGACTTCACACTACACCATCTACGGGTTCAATGGCACGGCTACGAAGCTCCCCGAGGGATATTGTCTTACAAGTGGATGCAGGCCCCATGAAAGTCGACACCCGCTTTAGCGTGGTAAACACGCCCTCACCCTACAATGCCATTATTGGACGAAGATGGGTCCACAAGCTCAAGGAGTCAGCAGCTACCTATCATCAATACCTTAGATTTCCCACTCCCCTAGGAATAATGGAGATAAAGGGTGATCAAGCTTCCGTAAAAGAGTGCCACGCGATGCAAATACAACTCAACAACGAAGAAGATGAGAAAAGAAAAACCCGCAAGGCTCGTAGCAAGCGGTATCCAAAGACAAAGCCATCGACGAATATCTCGGAGGAAATCTAAAGGAAAAAGCTTGTCTAAAGGGAATTCTCAGAGGAAGCACTGAGGCCTCCACATCAAAGGTTAATCGGGGCGAAGAATCTGAGGCTACCAAATAGCAATTAAAGAAAATTCCCCACCGGGGGGAACCAAAGCCCACTTTCACACCCCCGGTACGACAAAAGATACGAAAGGTGGCCACAGAGCATCACAAAGCAGTAGAAACGGAGCTACGAAAGCTATTAGAGGCCGGTTTTATAAAAGAAGTCAAATACCCCACGTGGATCTCCAACATGGTAATAGTACCAAAGAAAAATGGAGGGTCGAATCTGCATCACTTCACCAACCCGAACAAAGCGTGCCCAAAGGATAGTTATCCATTACCTAGCATTGGCCAGCTAGTTGACGCAGTAAAGGATATGAAGAGTTGTCATTCATGGACGGATATTCGGGTACAACCAACTATTTTTGCGTAAGAAGACCGGCAACATAACGCATTTTACACCCCATGGTCTTTATTGTTACGTAAGAATGCCTTTCGGGCTCCGAACGCGGAGCAACGTACCAAAGGATGGTCGATGCTATTTTCAAGCCATGGATCGGCAGGACTTTAGAGGTTTACGTCGACGATATGCTCATAAAAAGCAAAGTAAGAAAGAACCACCACGGGATGCGAAGGACATCTTCGGAGCTATGAGAGAGCATAACATGAAGGTGAACCCGGAAAAATGCACTTTCGGGGTGACCTCGGGAAAATTCCTTGGATACCTAGTGACAAAGGGGCATTGAAGTAGATCCCGAAAAATCCGAGCCATAACAAACATGCCGTCTCAGAAGAACCTAAAAGAGGTACAAAAGCTCAATGGATCCCTAGCAGCTCACGGGAAGATTCATATCACGATCCTCGGATAGGTGCAAACTCTTCTTCAACATACCGAAAAAAAGGGACTAAATTTGAATGGACTGACGTAGTCGAAGAAGCTTTTTGGGCATTAAACAATACCTAGCGAAATCCCATCCTTGAAACCGACCGGACCCGAGGAGGTTTTGGCACTCTACATTGCAGCAACAGACGACGCAGTAAGCGCAGTACTTGTCAGAACCCATACGAAGGAGGAGCAACCGATCTACTATGTCAGCAAGACCCTGAATTCCGCGGAACGAAACTACACGAGAATTGAACAGCTAATCCTAGCCGTCGTATGGTCTACTTTAAAGCTGAGGACGTACTTTTTAACGCATGATATACGTATCCCATGTCGGGCACCCTTAGAGACCATCCTCAAAGGGGCGGGAAAGGTAGGACGAATAGCAAAATGGAGCACATACCTCGACCAATTCAACATCCACTATGAGCTCCAACACCTTTAAATCGTGTATTAGCAGACTTTCTAGCAGACCTGCCTTTGGACAACGAAGAAGAAGTACGCATACAAGGATGGAAGGCTATGGGCGCCCAGAAATGAAAACCAGAGCCAAATAATATTCTTGAGCCGGTGAACCCACGGCAATGGGAGGTCTTCGTTGATGGCTCTAAAATAGAGAGGGCGCTGGGATAGGCATCGTCATCACCACACCCACAGAGACATAATCGTGCACGCATTCGATTGGAATTAAAGGCCATACCAATAACATCGTAGAATATGAAGGAGTGATCCATGCTCTCCGCTGATAATTGAATTAGGCATACAAGAAGTGCGGGTAACAAGCGACTCACAACCGATTATACTACAGATAGGCTACGAATACAATGTGTACGACAAAACACTAGTGGTATACATGGCTCTAGTGCAAACATTGGCCTCCCAAATACCAAAAATCAGTTTGACATCTCAAGGTAGCGAGCTTAGACACGCGGATGCCTGCTTATATATCATCCATGCTTAAAAACAAGATGTCAAAGCAATCAAGGTAACAAGAGTGTACGAACCATCCATCAAACTCCGAGGAAGCGTGCAACGGCTAACCAACGCAAATCCCAGGAGAAAGACATCTCGACGAGGATGTCGGAGAATACATATTCGACGATTTAACGAGGATATTACGGCAAAGTTTTGAGGAAGACGACGATTAGGTAGTCGGGAGGCAGATTGAGATCGAAATCCTCTTTCCTCAAAGAAGGAAACTCCCCCAGGGACACCAAACAAGCTAGGGAAGGTGCGAGTCAAGAGCAGGATATGAACTAAGAGACCAAGCCTTATACCGAAATCATTCCTCGGACCACTTCTTGCCGGGCCGCTATCCCGATCGTAGGGGCATGTCGTTTTTAAAAGATATACACAGAGGAGATGATGGAATCACGGTGGAATGAGATCCCTAGCGGATAAGGCCAAGACGCAGGCTACACATCGCCAACCATGATCCGAGATGCGAGAACGGCGAAGAGATGCGAAGAATGTCAAAGATTTGTAACGAATCCACGCCCGGCTACAAAGTTGAACTCGGGTCGACAGTCCTTGGCCCTTCGGGAAATGGGGTATCGACATAAGAGGGGCCCACTCGTATCGTGACTCGTGGAAAAGAAGATTCCTAGTGGCAACGGATTATTTCGACAAATGGGTAGAAGCAAAGGCACCGGCAAGAATTCGGGATTCGGACGTCTTCACTTTTATTTTTCAAAACATCATCCGTTGGGTTTGGCATCCCCGCATAGATAGTCTCCGAATAACCAGAAAGCTACAAGGAAAGAATATTGACTTTGCTGTTCGACACCTTCAAGATTCGAAAAAACAAATCCACCCCATATACCCACAAAGCAACTGGGACAAGCGTAAGCCACAAACAAAACTTTGGCACTCATTCTTAAAAAACAGCTAGATGAGTACGAAGGACGATGGTGTGAGCAAATGATAACGCCCTATGGGCATATAGGACGACTCAAGATCGGCCACCGGAGAATCCCCATTTCTACTCACCTACGGAGTGAAGGCAAGTCATCCTCCCGGAAATTCTACTTCCAACTACAAAGACAGAAGCCCGGGAAAAGAATCTCACCACGGACATGATGTTGGAAAGGCTCGACGACCTCAAGAAAGAAGAGAAGCAAGACCGCAAAGAATGGAAAACTACCAACGCAGCTGGCCGTAGAATATAACAAGAAAGTGAAATTTAGGAATTTTGTAGAAGGGCAAGATGTGTTGAGGACCATTCCCCAATACCGAGAAAAAAGTGGGGAAAATTAGCACCAACTTGGGGAGGACCCTACATAATACACGACATCGCAGAAATGGCTCTTACTATCCGCGTAATATGAAAGGGGAAATCCTCATGCATCCGTGGAATGCCAAATACCTCAAACCATACTACCCATAATCAATCACAAGTAAGCATTTCGTAAGAAGAAAATGGACTTGCTAATCCACATGTTTCTATCTCTCGACAAAGGAGTAACGCGCTTTTAATTTTTCAATCAATACCAAGTTTTCATTTTCAAATATCATATCCCTGCTCATTACCCACGAACATTTCAATTTATTCAAAACCCACAACCTACATACAACACATCATATGAACCACATGTATATACTACTTACACAATGTACATTGAAAACCATGTCACATCATAATAAAATATCGATGCAATTGTTACCCGTGGATGTAGGCCTTAAGGCCGAACCACGTAAATTGTTAATACAATTACTATTATTAGGAATTGACGTTATACTTAGCAAGAGGGATATCCCGCACAAAGCATGGATCACACCTTTGCAATATACCGGCAATATCCCGTGCAAAACACACACACGCAATATATCGGAGCATACACATGCGATCTCTCTAACTCCTCTCAGTAAATGTCTATAAGTGTATGACCAGGGAGGCGACTTTACAGTAATGAGATATCCGTGCAATATTACAAGCCGCGAACTTAATGGAGTAGATCCTTAAACGTCGGCGACCCCCACCGTCCCGGTGATCCTCCACGCCAAGGAGTTAGTCGACGGTGCAAGGTCACAAGACGATTCCTGGGATACCAACCCTCACGGGAGTTGCACGAACAATACACTTTATCAAACTCAAAGATTGATATCCGCGAGGTTACAATAACTACGGAATTTTCCATTATAATTAAAGATGATAGACATAAATTCAACAAAATTCAAAATATGATTTAAACACCAAAGTTTGATCTAATACATGCGCTTGATTACAAGCCCGGCCAGTGCAAAAATAACAAAAACGCCAAAAAGGATAAGCAACCGAGATCAATCCCTAAAGATACTAACTACGGTCTACCGAGAGTGTTATTCTGCAGTTTATCCTTCGGGCCGATGAAGGAACGCTACCACCCGAGGAGGCCTTAAGAACTGGGATGGGAGCGCGAGTACGGGACGCCGAGTATAATTCTTGGTTAACCCATGGTTTTTCTTAAGGTCCAGCTCAATCTCACCAAGAATCTTATTAATCTCTTCGCCGCTTGTTTTGGGCCATTAGACCTATGGCTACGCTCCTCATCTCGGCTGATTTAAGGAAGTACAAAGTCGGGTCTATCCTTTGATTAGCTTGCTTCAACGTTTCGCCCCGAGACGAGGCCAGACCGCGATGGTAGCTAACTTGACCTCCGGTTGAACTACCTTAGCCTCGAGCTTCGCAAACTTTTCCATCGCGCTTTAAGCCGATTTCTGAGCTCGCGAACAATAAAAGAAGACAGGAGTTATAGATGATACAATTCAAAAGCACACTCGATGTTTAAGACGTATACCTTCACAATGATCAACCGCGGAATCCCTCGCTTCACGCAAAGATAATCATATTCATTTGATAACTTATCATAATCTACCTGCACGGATTATGAGCATACCGACTTGCGCTCGGTGTCATTTCGAAGCATGTCGAGAGTCGAATGACGATGTCGATTAACCTCATCATTCTTCAATTCCAATCCCTTGTTGAGACGACATAGTCACCTCTAAGTCTCTCCTCACGTTCAACCCGACGAGGCCACATCAGCTCGAGACGGATGAGCACTACCGAGAGCACTACATTCTCGCCCTAGCATCGCTCTCTCTTGGCCAAACGCCGCATATAAGTCCGCACATCCGAGGGATGCGAAGACCGCGCTTGCCGCAGCCTCGCTTCCGAACATTAAGTCTAATTTCTAAGGAGGAAATCTGCCGCGGGCTTGCTCAAGATTGTCCCGCGTCCATAAAAGGGCCCCGTTAAACAAATGGCGGTCATGGTTATTTCGATTTTGCAAATCTACCAAGCAATACTTTTTCTTACGCCATTCTTCTACTCATCGCGTTATGAACATCCGCGGGCATTCCATTTAACCGACTCACTTCTTAAGTTTTTCAACTAATCCCAAGAATGCGCCCTTTTGACGAGTCCTCTCACTCCGCCACAACACTAGTGGACTCCACCCATCGAAGATAGTACAGTGGGAGGAGGGAAGAAAGAAAACTTAATAAATAAGGAGCAGAAACTACCAAAGAAGAGGGAGCGCAGACACTGAAATGGATGAGGAATTTTCCTCAAAGAATGCCTAACTTGGCCTTAACCGTAGCCAACTTCGTAACGTAGCCGAGCCTCTTCCGTACCCCCGTTTGCTTTACGCTTTTAAGCAAACTCTTTAGCTCGGTTATTTCTTCATCCTTAGCGGATACCGAAGCCTCGACACTTGAAAGCGTCTCTTCACAATGTCGAAGCTTCCTCTAAGCCAGAGATTTGGCCCAAAAGAGCCTGCAGTTGGTGATTACAATACTCACTTCTCATCATCTACCAAGAAATGAGGGAAGTTAGCTCACATCATATTCGAACGAAATCGGGGATAAAAGAACAGACAAACCTCCAATAGCCGGCTGGGGGTAAATCGTATTGATACCCATCGGAATAGCCATCATGTCGCAACGGTAGGGGAGGATCCACTACAAGATCAAGACCGCGGCTCACGAGATTTTTACCCCATCCTCGATCTACCGCCTCCTCGTGGGTTAACTCCATGTACCTCCGAGTAAAAGCATCCGAACTCTTTTCCCCTTCAATCACGCGGGATGAGGAACTACCAGCAGTTTTTCTTTTCGCAGCCATTCCAAAACAAAGATCATCGCCATCCGTACTAAGGATCGCGAGAAATCATCTAAGGGAGAGTCCGAGGTATTCCCACCATGAGCAAAGACCAACATTACCTTGCACCAAGGCCCCACCAACAGTGGAGGAGGTACCAAGCAAAACCCTCGGAAGGCACTACCAAAACAAAGATCGACCCGCCAGATGGGCCACCAATGCGGCTATCCTCGAGAACACCTAATCATCACCAACCGGGAAGCGTAGTGAAGTCCGAAACAAGCCCCATAACCGTGGACATGTCAAATGGTATTTCCCGATAAAACCTTACCAAAGGAGAACTCATAACAAGCACCCCCATCCTTGTCATCACTACTAAGAACAAGTCCCTTACCTTTATCTATAACATTCACACCGGACTTAGTAACCCCCCAAGCATGATTTCCATCACCACCAATACCACCAAAGATCCTAATCACCTTTACCACCACCAATGGCCGGCCATCTTGACCACCACCGCCATATTGTCACCCCGACCACCACCAATAGTCGGGCCATCTTGACTTCACCACCAGATGGCGGGTCACCTTGACCACCACCCGGTGGGTCGAATCACCTTGACCACCACCAATGGTCAAATATTCGACCACCGCCGATAGCCGGATCACCCCGACCACCACCGGTGGCTGATCATCACCTCCACCGTCAACTGCCCGATCGCCATCACCTTCTTGAACAAAGGAGAAGTCTCCACCGCTCTTCCCTATCGGAAGAGTCCTCATCACCACACACGGGACTATTTACATCCTCGAAATGTAGGAACCCTCGGTGGGAGAATTCGATGATTGCTTGGGATTAATCTTCTTACCTACACACCTACAACACGTAATGATGAAAGAACCATTGGCGTCACCTTTCCTTGGCATAATCAACATTATTTAAGAAAACGTAGGGGCATACATACGAAGAAAACAAACAACGCACCTTAACAACATCAAGATTCCATGCTGAGGAAGATTAGCATCGGGGATATCTTCGTCTTCGCATCATCAACATCACGGCTATAAACAAAATCCATACCGGCAAAACTCATCCGCAAGGGGCGAATGCGCGTAACGAGTGGGAGAAGCCACGAGGAAGACCGTCAACAAGTAGTCGCCAACCACGGGGACCAGGGACCCAACCATAGGCCCACGGCCAACAACTTCAAGAACAGTTAGCGAGACCACTCGTAGTCATGATCACGCTTGATTCTCTCCCCACAGAATAGGAAGACCTTCGGCTCAGAATCCTCGCCATCTTGGAATCACTTACCTCGCTCAAAAGGCGAACTTCCCATTACTTAAGTAATGTTCCGTAGACTCACAGGACCACGGCTTACGAGTATTCCCGTTAACATAATTCCAAAGGATTTGTTGAAATTCTCGATGAGTATACCACCCTTTCTCCTTTTCTAATCTAGGGGCATAGCAAGTCATCATCGTTTTCCCCTTACTACGAAGGTAGCATTCACGAAGACGGGCGAAGATAGTTTCGTCAACTGTTGCACCTCGCGATTATGACTTTTCTTCTTGCGATATCGCGGCTAGACAGACCCGATAAGTAGAAATCATCACGGACTATATACAAGGGTAACATCAAACCCGCCCGAAAGCACCCACGGTTGTGTCCAAATGAAAGGCATCGTACTTATAATTGTTAACCATCTCATAAGTTATGTCTTTATCAGCGGCATAAAAACGAACCCGAAAAATGCCGAAGACCATGCTTCACCTTGGAAGGCCTCGAGATCAATGTGTCGAAAGGTAACCTTCTTATTACCCGAGAGATAAAGGACTAGGAAATAGCAGAGTCATCCCTAAAACCTTCTTCCGCAAAGATCCTCCTTTAACCATGACCTTCCTCTTAGGAGGAACTAAGTCTCCCGAAGACTCTATCTCCGTAGCCTTTCTTCGAAGTAAGAGTTTTAGTCGACTTACTTGAACCGGTACGGATGGGTTAGTCCGCGTTGAGGCCGAGTGCGGGAGGGCTGCACATCCAAAGGTTCATTGCGAGATTCGCTGCCAGGAGACCCACCTCTAGAACGAGTCGCAAGATATCTAGATCCCCGGAGGATCACCCTTCTAAGTGAAGATCTTTGACCAGGAGGATGAGGATGTTCGTCCCATCCCGAAGATTACCCCGAGTAGGTGGGGCGAAGCTCCACCCTTACATTAGGATCACTCCTGGGGAGATCGATGAGGACTTGACTGGAGGAGTCTCGATAAGGGACCCGGATGGTCGGACATGTCTGGCGGCACAAACACGAATAGGAACTCAAATCGAGGCAGTAGAAGATCAAAAATCGAGAAAATCTCAAGAACAAGAGTGCAAAGAAGAAAACCCTAAATTTCATCTAACAGCTTGCCTAAACTCTCGGATCATTATCCGAACTCAAAAGAAGAAATAAAATCTAAGCATGACCAATGGAGCAATCTAACTCGGTAGCGTGCCGACTCTCAAAACCCGAGGGTACATTTAAAGTTAAAACTCATCATCAAATCACCACCGTAAGATCAAACTCGACAAGCTTAAGCAAGGTGATTAAACGGAATAAAAGGTCATACCCGAATCACGAAGAATCAATCAACAAATGCTGACGAAGAAGAAGCAACAAGTAACAACCACAAAGAAGAAATAGCCACGACAACCACATGAGCAAAGAAGTAGCAGAGAAGAAGCGATGGTGTCGAAGAAGTTAAGAAGATGAAGACAAGAACAAAGAATAAAACAGAGAATGTGAATTAAAGTCACATTCTCTCACTCCTCCTCTTTATATAGAACCATAAGGAACCGTCCACTACCCAAAGGGCAGTTATGGCCGGACGTGGGAAACGTGCACATAAATGCAGTAGCACCTTTTTAGGAGAAGTTATGAGGGAGATAAAAACGTACCACACGGTTCTTCTTCCAACAAAAGCCAAACGCCCAGGGGCGCAAGAAGAGGGGCAAATTGTAAGTACACTAATTTATCTCCATTGCCACGTGCGCTAACGGGGTCCACGTGGATGACATCACCACAGGATGACACATAGGGCATCCGTGGCACTCGAGACAACGTGCCATCCGTCAAGACCAACGGTCGAAATAAAGGGGCACCCAAGATAGATAAGTCCCGCGTAGCACCCAAGGATGGCCTTAACCCATCACGAGGTAAGACGTGATCAACGGCCGAGGTAGTCCAACCGACATGGACATGACAAGAGGACCGACACCACCCGGCGTGGACCGGGACGCTCCAACCACCCGCATTTAATGTAGCTCGAGAATACGTGTCGGACGACCAGTGATGGAAACAAGGGTTGGCCGCCGTGATGATCGGGATATAGTCGAAGCCGCGGAGTGACATAGATGTCCACATGCGGACCACTCCCGCGGATAATATTCAAGCCCGCGTACAATGCCGTAACACAAGAAGATAAAGATCTCAACAACCATTTGTCCGTAGGACCCACCAAGTTTAGCTATAAATATGTATCCCCCCTTTGAGAAGGGATCAAAAGAAAGGAGAGAGAGAGAGAATAGGGAGAAGTAAGTGAGTTTTAGCTCATGTGTTCGATGATCACAAGATCTTGTGATCATCTTTGTAACCATTTATTTTATAGTAAATCTCCTCGACCCGTGGACGTAGGCCTTAGTGCCGAAACCACGATATCGTTGTCTCTTTCACCTTTTGCACCGATAGTTTCATTTACATACTCGTATTCCGAGATCTATCCGGATCCCGAGGAAGATGATAATGAGATCATGACAAACTAGAGGGGTTTGGAATCTATGAATTATCTTCTATCTATGCTTATCCCATACTTCTCACACCTCAGTGCATGTATTCAACTTGTATATAGATTGTTTGTGATCACGTGGAAGCGAAACCCGACTCTCGTGTTCACAAAAGGGAAAAAGAAGAAGAAGCGTAAGTCTAAGACCATGAAAAATTTCTCAAAAACCACAAGTCGTGATTGTTTTAGTGGAATTTCGATTTCAGCAGATCATGAAAAGTCCAACATGGAAACTAGTAGTTGGGAGATAGTTGAAAACGAGGATGGTAGTTTTACAACTACATATTCAACCGGAGAGGGAACAAATGTTACTTATACTGAAGTTGTTCATCAGCCTCGTGTGCCTCAATGGCCATTCGACTGCTAGTCGAGTTCATTCTCTAGATCTTATGTTATTCAGCTTAGTAGCTTCCGTATGATTTTATTGTAATGTTTAAGTTTAAGTTGCAAGTTTAATTCCTATTAATGTAATGTTTAAGGATTAGTCTAATGTTATGTTATTTTAAGTTCAATGTTTTTCTGATGCAAGTTCAATTGTTGTCTGTGCTGAATGCAAAACAATTGAGTCTCCAAAACAGTTAAAAAAATATGTGTTTGTGCAATGGCATTGCACACCATTCTTGAACTTAATAATGTTTCATCTATTCCGAAAATTTCCGCACGAGTCATCCATATCAATACACCAGTGCTGTCGTAGGGTTTTCTACTCCGACTTGCCCTGAGCCACTAAAAGTCATATATACTCACACAGAAAGAATGTTTTTGGCATTCGGTAGTGTTAACTAATAAACACTTGCGAATTTTATTGTACAACTCTATGACCACACATACTTCGTTATGAAGAGTGATTTTAAGCCAAGTCCATAGAAGTCAATTCTCACTGATCAATAATGAGTTGTGAAGTTATGGCCAAATACACTGACTTCAAAAATTCAAATTCAAGATATTTTGAATTATTAACACTATGACCACACATACTTCGTTCAATGTCTTTCGCTTACCCAAAAAGGTTCAGTAATCAGCATAGGCATATTGCAGTCATTACTGTTGTCAATAATTTTTTTTGTAGTTAGGAATTAGAAGTTAAACATTGTTGTATGAGCACGGTTTCTGCCTTGGACATTGTTGTATTATGTTGTTCTCGGAAATTCTCTGATGATTCTCTTTGCCAGCTCGATTTTTTGTCTACACAAAGTAAGCTCGGAATTTCAGCCTTCGGCGTCTTGAAATCTTTCGATGTTTATTAGTTTTATGTGCTGTAATCAGCTCTAGTTCTTCATGTTTCCTCAGCTTTTCCATCTGGTCTTGTCCAATCCAACTTAAGGTTTTCCTAAGTTCTTCAACAGAATCATACTTCCCTTGCAAGAAATCTTGATGCAAATTGAATAATTTGTCGGCCGCCTCCAGCATAGATGGATTTTTTCCCATCATGTATTTAAAGGTGATTCTCATCAACTCATGAAGCAGAAATTGCACATGCTCAACACTGCATGGCTCTTCCATTCTATTGTAGATGCAAGCATCGCAGCGCTCTTCTGGTAGTATGAAAAAAGCTAGGATATCGGCAGCCATTTTCTCGACTGCTTCATGCTTAACTTTCCCACAGGTAAGTCTGAGATATTCTGCGATCCCGCTCCAACAGCTTATGGAGTTTGCGACTTCCACCTGAAGTTTTACCCATCGAGAGAGAATGAGAGAGATTCCATCAGCAAAGAGCGGTATACAGTCCGCCGGCAATACGATGCGATTTTCTTTAATGGTCGTAGCATCAGCTTCTTCCAACTCCATATCTTCTTAACCTAAAATTCCAATCGCATGTGAAAGTATTTTTGGTTTGGGCTTATATAGGCCCTTGAGATTACTTTTCCTAGTTGGTTTCTGATTACACCTTTCCTAGTTGAATTCCGAAAAACAACAACTTCTATATGCACGTAGTTCGGCTTTCAACAAGCACGTGTCCACTTGCTCTGAGGCTGCAGAGTTCTTGAGCAAAAGTTTTTGAAACACGCCTTTGAACACCGACATAACATTCTAAGCAATGGCAGCCTTGTTTTCAAATAATCTTCCACACCTGCTTTACTTGCATAAGCGAAAGAGATCTCAAAGAGCATACAACCCCTTGGAAGCACCTAAAAATGGAGAACGGAAACTTCTAAGAAAGCAAATAAAGAAGTTTATGTTACAAAATATGGATCGCAATTACGCATCACTGTATGCAAAGATACCCCTTTCAGTTCCTATAAGTTTCTGCACTTAGTTGTAGGCTTGCAGTTCGACGAGATGGATGATCATGGTCTCAAGTCGGTCAATTTGTACTAGCATAATTTGTCTCTCATAAGGATAGGATTCCGTTCTCCTGGTTTTTAGTTGGATTGCTAAACTAGGTGATTTCCGTTTTTAGTTCAGTTCTGTTTCCTAGTTTAAATAATTTTAATTTCTAAATTGAAGCTAGATATTCTTACTTTTGGGGTTTTTGATTTGTGTCGTTAGGATCTATGGGGTCTCTTACCTCCGATATCGTACTAGAAATCCTTTCTCGGGTTCCAGCCGAATCTGTTTTAGAGTGCAAATTAGTTTGTAAGACATGGGTCACTCTCATCCGTGGAAGTAACTTCACTAATATGCATCTCAGTTACCAGCTTAACCGTCTCCATGGTAACGAAGACGGCAATGATAATCTAGCTGTTACTAAGGTGGAGCCAGGTCTCTTTTTGCTTGTCGCATCAATGATCCCCGACGTTTACAAAAGTTTACTTTTCCATGGAGGACAACTAAGTGATAGGATTAGTAGCATTGTTGGGAAATACATATCATCCTCTTATGCACCATAAACCTCTACATATTCACTTAGTTGGCTCCTCAATGGTTTGGTTTGTGCCTTTCAACACCAGAATTTAATTCTAGATCCCATATATATTTGTAATCTCTTACGAGGGAATATGTTTTTTTTTTTTCCTCGGCAAAGATAATAATATATTGAACGTCTTACAGGAAGTAAGCAAAGACAAAACCCAAAGTCATACAAGGGAGGCCTCCACAGTGCTAATTCCTATACAGCGAAAGAAAATAGGAAGTTGAAAGACAACTTCCCGAAAAACTAACCTGACAGAAAAGAGCCCCAAAACTAGGCAGTTAAGTTACAAAAACTGTCCCCAATTCGATTTTACATTGTGTACTGAAATGCCTTTCAGAGCTTCCACATTCTTACACCAATAATATGCCTGCATTTTAACTTTTTCTATGACTTGGCGAGCTTTGAAGTTGATTCCATTGAAAACCATATCATTTCTGCAATTCCAAATCGTCCAGGTGATGGCTGCTGGAAGAATTTCCCACAAAACTCCCGTAGTGGATAATTTCTTCACCTTCCAACCCTTGATGATTAAATCAATACAGTTTGGCATTACCCAATCCATTTTCACGTAAGATCTGAAGTATAACCAAATCTTAGTAACCTCGTAACCAAATCTTACCAAATCTTAGTTTTAAAGGAAGAAGATGTTGATCCTGAAATTTTTTTGTATAGAAGGACTGGTTAACATACTTAATGATACCTTGCTTGCACTCCGTTGAGGTCATTGTTGGATTCAAAAACTGAATTAGTACCCAAACTTGACTTCCGTTAAATTAGGTCGGACTCTGAATGGAAAACATTCATCAGATAGGTCAAACAGAAATTCCCACAAAAGAGGCAAGAGAAAAATATATAGAAAGATACCCGTCGCAATAGAATCTGCTTGGCTCACAGTAAATTTCTAACAACCTCCATAGTCAAAATCAATTTCGAATTCCTAATAAAGATTTAACTCGCAAATTAAGTTGTTCTTCACAATTTCTAAGATGGAATTTTCCTTAAGAAGCTACCATAATGCATTTCTTCTAAATAGTTTGTATATACTTATCATTTCTTCATTACTTGATCTCCTGCATGCAAGAATTATTATAGGAGGCTGCAATTTTTATCAAGGAAGTTGGGTTATTGATAAATCATATCCTATTTATGACTCTTCTAAATGTCCATTCATCGGTGAAGGTTTCGATTGTCAGGGTAATGGTCGACCGGATAATTCTTACCTTAAGTACAGATGGAGCCCGAGTGGATGCGAAATACCCAGGTACTTTATTTCCAAGTTACTGGTATATATGTCATATGTGTGTGTGCAAGAAAAGAAATTAGACCTTTTTCTTCTTCTTCTGATTCAACCTTCATTGCGAATACATATTTTATATCGTTATCATTAGTGTAGGTTTGATGGCCAAGATTTCTTAAAGAGATACGTGGGGAAATCGATCATGTTTGTGGGGGATTCAATAAGCCATAACCAATGGAGGTCATTGTCCTGTATGCTGTATACTGCTGTTCCCAATTTGAACTATATTAAAGCATCCCAAAGAGGTGGAATAAAGTATCTCAATTTCACGGTCAGTATTTTGGTAGCAACATGTAATATCCATCGCACTCTTTCTAGCTTGGAATTGATATGAACTCTTTTTGATTGGATTTGCAGGATTACAGGGTTTCTCTAGTTTATATTCGTAATGTATTCCTTGTTGATTTAGTTGTTGAAAACACAGAACGGATTCTCAAGATTGATACCATAAGCAGCGGTGATGCATGGAAAACTGCCGACGTTACCATCTTTAACACTTGGCATTGGTGGTCACACACTGGAAAATTACAACCGTAAGAATTTGTTTCACTATATATGGATTACAGGGATTAATCTCAACAGTATTGCAGAACAAAATTACCTTAAGCAAAGAAGTAGTAAAATTTTGGACATTTATCTTGTTGTTTCAGGTGGGACAAAATTCAGGAAGGAAACATGTGGTATAAGGATTTGGATCGCATAGTTGCTTTTGAGAAAGGTTTGACTACTTGGTCAAAGTGGGTAGACAGAAATATTAACCACCAAAATGCTCAAGTCTATTATCTAGGAATTCCTCCGGTTCATTACAGGTGAGTTTGTTTCCAAACGAATATATATGAAATATGCATGTAAATTGATATATTTACGTACACTAAATATGATTATAATCGTGTTTGTGGATCCGACTGGGTGATTTTGCAGAGGCAACGAATGGGGTTCTCCGGTGCAGAGGACGACTTGTAGAAACCAAACTACACCAATTGCTGGATCAGTTTATCCCGGGGGTCAACTTCCTGGACAACCAGTAGTTCAAAAAGTTCTAAATGAAATGACTTCGCCGGTTTACTTTTTAGACGTGACACTGTTATCTCAGTTGAGAAAAGACGGTCACCCTGGGATTTATGGTAACAAAGCGCATAAAGGGTTGGATTGTAGCCACTGGTGTAATGCTGGTGTTCCCGATACTTGGAATCATCTTTTTTATGCATCAGTTGCTCTTCCAAGGAAATGATAAAGATAATATTAACCATGAAGATAGTTTAAAGGCTGCCTGATCCGGCCTACGTATCGTAATCAAGCGCCTTGCGAGACGGAGCTAGCACACCTTGGTCGAAAAAAGATCGTCACTTGCAACTAACTCTTCTCATATAGCCTCTCATTTATGTATTTTTGGCATGCATGCGCAAACCTTGTCAGCTTTGTATGACACACTACTAAAGGCTGCCCTATCAGGCCAACATTGTGCGAATCATGATAACACACTCTAGGTCTTTCTTTTAGAACATTTGAAATGCTCGATCTACATTTTAACATAAATTATTAAATTTTCTCACAAAGTTTCAAATAGATGTCAGGGGTCGGGCAACTTTTGGTTATTGATCCAACATTGCATTTTCATATCTATAATTCTAGTCTGCTCAGTGAAGTTCTTGAACTTTGTGTTCCTCTTAATCTTTTCTTACACTATACAAGGGAAGGAATTTTCACCGTTTCCCTTTAAATTTTCTCCTCTTGATACAAAATTAAAACTTAACAAAGATGGCACCGTTTGGCCTGAGGTTCCTCTTCATAACACAGCAGTATATCAACATGGGCTATAGAAATCGCAATAACCAACGGGCTTGCACAATGGGCTGCAACATCGGGATAAGTTCAAGGCCATTTCTGTAAATCACTTAAAATTTTCTTATACTTGTAAATGAATCAAACCCTAAAAAAGTGAGAGTGGAGACTACCATTGTGAGTGAGCGAGGCGGCGTTTATGTAGAAATTAGAAAGTGAATGTTACGTTTCCAAGATCAGACGAAGGGTTATCATCGCAGTTTCAGTTTTATGTGGGAGCCTTTGCACATAACTTGGAGATCAAAGAGAAGAAGAAAGACACAAATCTTTGAAATTGTCATAATGACTTATCCTCTCAAACCTAAGTTGTATTTTGTTTTCCAATGTTGATATGGTAGTCTAAACTGTTTGTTTTCGGTAAGATCTGTAAAATAATGGTCTTTTGTTTTTTGTTTTCATTGATTTAATTATCCCACAATATTGACATTCGTGTGTTGATTTTTTATGCAGGTATATCTGCAACTTAAATCTGTTATCCCATTCACCGACTTTGGTTGGAGATGAAGAATAGAAAGGTAGATCAGTTGGATAATGGAGTACTACCCCTTACAACATTTGTTGGAAGTTTTGGCCATTAACATTAACATGTTACAACTATTGAAATGGTAAATCTACAGAAAATTCAACATCTGATATATTGGTAATCATTCAATTAGAGATGTTTTCAGTTTATCAAAGTATCCAATTGGTTTTAGTTGGAGAAATTTCAGGCTATATTCATATCTGATTCTGGTAATGTTGTATATATTTGTAACTTTCGATTATCTAAACATAGAAAGGTCGTCATTTGATTACTATTTTGATTTATAGGCTGCTTGAATTGACATCTCCCTGTGTATTTGTTACTGAATCAATTCTGTTTCTCAAGTCAATCCTATATATTATAGAGCAACTACTAGTTCATATTGGAGCCTGTATTGTAGGTTTTGAAAGAAGTATTATGGTACTAATCTTTATTCATTCATTTGTTATCCACGAAAGTGGCATTGACAGCAATCATCTCATGTAAGTAGGCATATCTTAGTCCTGATGCGCCGCCATCTAAAACAGAACACAAACCTTGACTGCTTCCAAAGACAACATACCTAGTTCTGCACCAAAGCTGGAGAGCAAGTCTATCGTTTCCATGTTCGTTAAGCTTGATAGAAACTCTGATTAAAATAAGCTAAGTGATGATAATGGTTGTCCATTAACTATCGATAAGTCCATCCGTTGCTGCGAATCCTTCTGTTATAGAGTTGAGCTCCTCTATACACATGCAGTCTCGGGTGTTTCTTTCTCGTAAAGGGACATATTAGTTTTCCGAAGGTTATTAAACAAAGCCCAAAAAGGTCTATCAGGATTATGGTTTATGTAGACCAATATTAGATTAGCAGGACTCTAATTTAAACTTTCGAAAACCTCTTCTTTTATGATATTTTCTAGGTTTAGGAGCTTAAGCATTGCTACTGTTTATCACTTGGTGTGTTTCACTAGTTTGCAAAAATTTCCTTTTGCAATTTTTTTTATTAAGCTCTTCTTTGCATTTAATTTCACAACTTATAGTTGTTACATGGTGCATCTCCTTTGAATCCTGCAATCTTTTTTCTTTACTGCCTGATTATTTTATTCAGCTGCCCTGACTATTGCAAAATGTTGTTCCTAGTATTCTACAGCTAGACCACTTGTGGTCGCCGATGTCCAGGGCATATTGTCCTCCTTGGGATACCTTATGCATATTTTAGTGCATTCTGAAAGTCTTTGTGTGGTCTTTGGTCCAATTAACTTATATTTATGTTCATCAGATTTATACCACATTCTGAAAGTCTTTGTGTGGTCTTTGATCTAATTAACTTATATTTATATTCATCAGATTCGTACCACAATGCTGCATAGACAGATGTAAAAGTAGATGGTGAAATGGAACTGCAGTTATAATGTGGTCTGTTGTAATTCCTTGATTCAAGGATAGCAGTTCCATTTCTCTATATTCCTATGATGTGTCTCTACTAGTGATTTTGATTTTTATATGGATAGTTCAAATCAACAAGTATAAGGTGTTGATTCAACGGTTGGGGAAATCTATATGCAGAAAACTTTTGTAAAGAATCTGATTCAATTGTAAGAAAGCGATATGTTTTCCTGGATTTTACAGCGTGTTGGTGAGTCTGAGCAATTTCATTTGCACTCTATATCATGTTTTCCGCTGCAAAAAGTAAACAAAACGAAAATAAATTCGATTTTTTTTTTTTTTTTGAGTAGAGAGTCTAAAGACTACCGGTTTGAGTGAGGAGGCGCTGTGCAGGTGAACACTAGTTACCGGAGTTCTATTGATGAAAATGTTCTGTTTCTTAGATCGAATTAGGCGTAGTGATCAGAGTTTTGGTTTTATGTGGGAACCATTACACTTAGTTTGGAGATCAAAGAGGAGAAACACAGATCTTTGAAATTGTCATAATGATTTATCCTCTCAAACCTAAGTTGTCTTTTGGTTTTCAAGGTTGATATGGGTAGATTCACTCGGTCTTAATTGTTTCTCTACGGTAAGATTTGTAAACTGATGGTTTTTTGTTTGATATATTCGTTGTCTTAGCATACAATATTGACATCCGTGTTTTGATTTTTCTATGCAGAGATCGTCGGATGTAAATCTGCGAGTTAATTCTGTGTTTAGGTCTACTGATTTTTGTTGGGGCTGAACAATAGAAAGACAGATCAGTTGGAGAATAGAGTTTTACCCTTACAACCAAAGTAAGGTTTCATTTGTGGGAAGGTTTTCCATTAACATGTTACGACTATTACAATGGTCGTAGATTTTCAGAAATTGAAGATCTGATTTATCGGTAATTGTTCAGTTAAAGATGTTTTAAGTTAATTTAAGTATCCGATTGGTTTTAGTTCGAGAAATTTCAAGTTGAATTCATATCTGATTCTGGTAATGTTGTATTTGTAACTTCGGATTAACTAAACATGGAGAGGGCGTTTCAGGATTTTCTCTGTGGACCTTGATTAATGTTGTTACTGTTTGAGGAGCGATAATGTTTAATGTTGAAAGTCTTTATTTTGTCATTTCATACTCTGGAAAGTGGCATTTCATGACTAATAAACTCTTTTGAGTTCTGATATCTTAGTCCTCAGGCGCAACCATCTAAAATGGAACATGAATCTTGACTGCTCCCAAAGCCGACACACCTAGTTCGGTCCCAAAGCAAAGCTGGAGAACTCATTTCAGTTGAATCCTACTTCTTTAATTTGGGTCCACTTGACTATTGCAAAATACAGATACAAAGAATTAAAGGAAAAAGAAAAACCAATGTATCAACAAAAGAATCTTTCCCTGAGTGTTGCATACAGAAATGCAAAGCTAGATAGTGAAATGGAACTGCAGTCATGAGGCAGTCAGTGACTCAGTTGTAATTCATTGATTTCGGGATTGCAATTCTGTTTATATATTCTCTGTGATGGGTCTCCACTAGTGGTTGAGATTTTTATATAAAAAAATTCAAATTAACAAGTGTGTTTATGCAGCTAACAAAAGATCTATGTTGGGGAAAGTTTGAGAAAACTTTTCCAAAGAATCTGATTCATTTATTTTTTACCTGGCTAAATTGGGGCTACTCTAATTAATTTGGACCTACAGTGCAGGAAAAAAAAATTCATTGAAAGGTAAAAAAGATCACCTCTTATCCAATATTTTTTTTAAATGGCTAATTTATTCCTTGATTAACGATGATTAATTGATATTTAATCAAATTAAACTAAAAATTAACTAATTTTGATTCTTCATCAAAATGTGATCTGTTTAATTTTTTTATTTTTGAAAAAAATTAAACCAGGATCGCTATATGTTCGTGCTCTCGTAAATCGATTCTGGGTTGATTTTTTCAATTCACGAAAACAACTTAGAATCGGCTTTTACAAATGTACACAAAAAACCGATTATGGGAAAGAAAAAAAATCAAACAAAATTTAAATCATACGCGATCTGAAAATGAGTATGATTTCATACTCGATTTCAGTTCGCGTATAAATTCATATACTCATTTTGAAATCGAGTATGAAATCATACTCATTTTGAAATTGTGTAAAATCATACTAATACTCATTTTCAATTTAGGTATAACCAGAATCGGTTTACATGATACACACATTAAAAACCTATTACTGACATGCCCAACAGGAATCGGTTTATAAAAGTGGTCAAGTAATCCGATTCTAGCAAAAAAAAGATATACTCCCTCCGTTCCAATTTAGATGATGTTCTTGGAGTTTTCACGCAGATTAAGAAATTGAGAGAGATATGATGATTTTCCGACTATACCCTTAAGAAAAGTCTTCAATCATTAATTGTTATTAGTGCAATTAAAAATAAACTTATAATTCCAAGACAAAATGTTAGGGTATTAGTGGTAGTTTTGTGGAAAATTATGATAACTTTCAAGTATTGTGGAACAAAAAAATAACCCTAAAACATCATCTAAAATGGAACGGAGGGAGTAGAAAAATTGTGAATTTTTTCTTACAACAATCGGTTTACTCGACACAAATCTAACATCCGATTCTAGCATTATACATCAACAATCGATTTTTATAAGTGCTAATGTAATCCGATTATGGGCTAAGCAGTTATGAATTCAAATGGTAGACAATCAGGCTATGTGGACATTAACATTGACCGATTCTGGTTCAAATTTCTCGAACCACAAAACATATCCAGGACAATCGGTCTTTGTGGGCATGAACATAAACCATTTCTATTTGCAATTGGATCACATGTGCAAACCCGGAAAAGTTTTGTTAGAGCATTGCTCGGTCGAACTCGCATGCGTTTCTATCTCAAGCATGTTTGTCAATGTTAATGATCAAAACTATAAGTCTTGATTTCTAGCCTATTATAGCTAAATGTCTCGGACTAAGATAGAAAGTGTAGTTGATCTCAAAACTCCATGGAAATCATCATACAAGACGAAAGACTACTCAAGGAACTGGTGGAACTTCATCGACTAAAAGGTATGTGGAGACTTGACCTTATCTGTCACTCAAAAGTCTATTTACTCTATCTCCTACTCCTGAGACAAAAGTCGTTTTGATATATTGACTTCGATTATACACATTTGCTATTTCGAGCCGAGTTTAACTCGCCTATCTATTTCTCGAAATATGTGTTGGTAAGCTTTCGCTTTAGCCAAATTCATTTTTACTTAGTGACGAATGTCCTGTTATGTTTCAATCACTTTGAAAATTGCTCTGACGAAAAATGATCTGTGAATAACGGCTATATAATGTCCTCTGAAAATGTTTCAATGGTTGAAATGAGAGTTCAGATTACATAATTAACCATTGGTAGGATATAAGACCGAATCGTCAGCGTAGTGAAGGTGAGAAATAGGATCAGACCCTTGTGCTACAGAAAATCCAGGGATTAAACCAGATGCAACTGCCTTGTCAATTATCTTGGAGAGACATTTAATAGTATTGAGAAAGTTGGAGAACCATAACAAAATTTCAGCCAGCTTAGCCACTTTGCTTTGAAACCCATTTTGCGCAAAACATCCTCGAGATAAGACCAACTAACTCTATCAAACGCTTTTTCTAAATCCACTATGCATATTAGCCCCGGATTTTTTTGCTTGATTCTAGAGTCCACAATTTCATTAGCAATTAAAATCCCGTCAATGATTTTCCTCTCTGAGATAAAACCAGACTGACTTGGATCGACTAATTTTGTCATTAGTGGATGGAGGCGAGAGGATAATACCTTTGCAATTATTTTATATGCGCTGGTTAGGAGGATGATGGGTCTGTAGTCCTTCAATGTCTCTACATGGAGTTTCTTCGGAGCCGAGAAATGTATGTTGAATTGTGCCTAGTGTCCATGTAGCTCGTACTTGAGAACTCGTTAACCATCGCCATGAAGTCTTGTTTGATGAAATACCAACATTTCTGGAAAAATACAATGGGGATTTTAGAAAAGTGGATTTAGAAAAAGCGTCCACTTTGCTTTGACCAACTCGTTAACCATCGCCATGAACTCTATCAAACGCTTTTTCTAAATCCACTTTGCAAAACATCCGTCCGGGCCCGGCGCCTTGTCGTTTGCCAAGTCTTTCAAAGCAGATAAGACTTCCATTTCAGAAATTGGTAATTCCAAACCAGCCGCGTCTTCATCTGTGATTTGAGACAGCTAAATGTCTCCAATACTAGGTCTCTGGGGAAATTCTTCACAGAATAAAGTGGAGTAGAATTCAGTAATGTGACCGACAATCAAATCTTTATCAGAAACTAGCTCACCATTGATGAAAAGTTGCTTAATTCTATTTGATCTCCTCCTATCAGATGCAGTCTTGTGGAAAAATGATGTGTTAATACGGTCACCATACTTTAGCCATTGATTGCGAGATTTTTGCTTCAGGGAAATTTCTTTCTGGTCAGAGACATCTTCGAAATCAACTTTAGCTTGAGGTCTTTCGATGAATTGATCCGATGGAAGAGTACCCAAATCTGCCTCAATGCCGTCAAAGACCTCGATAATATGTAGGCATTCTTGAATCCTTGTGTCTAGAGGACCAAAAACAGTTTTATTCCACAATTTTATTTTGTGCTTCAGAGCTTTGAGTTTATTCCAGAAAATGTACTAGGTGCTCCAGAGAATGAGAATGAGGCCCACCAGTCTTTAAGATTTGTCAAAAACGTCGGATGCTGGAACCACATTAGCTCTAGTCTAAAAGGTGATGGCCCCCAAGATGGATCTGCAAGCTGTAGAATGATTTGGATGTGGTCTGATATTGGCCTGGTTTTAGCCAGTTTAGATATGAACGGGAACTGAGCTTCAAAATCAGATGAAAAGAGAAATCTATCAATTCTGGTGAGAACAGGTGTTGGTTGACCATTCGACCAGTATACTTAGACCCTTTAAGAGGTGGGTTGATAATGAATTAAAAGAATCTCCTCATACTTCGAGTTGTTCCGTATTTTTTTCCTCAATTCTTCGAATGACGTTGAAATCACCCACAACAACCGATGGAATCTCCCAAAGACCTCTGATGTAGTGTAACTCTCTAAAAAATAACTATCTTTCATTCACTCTATTCGGACCATAAACTGCTGTAAGAAACCAATGAAAAGTAGTAGAAATGAATCTGCATTAACCTGAGAGGGAGAATTGACCCTCTAGGGATGAAATAACTTCAATAATATTAGGATTCCAAATTATAATGATGCCACCAGATGCACCAATGGATGGCTGAAAAGTCCAACCCATCGATCTCGAGCCACAAATTTCTGCAATGTTAGAATTAGTACAAGTAGGCATCTTCGACTTTTGGAGAATAACTATTGCTGGCTTGTGAATTTGCAAAACTTGTTTGACTGCTGCTCTTTTACCGGAGGAGCGCAGACCTTGTACATTCCATGACATAATTGTGCTATTCATGAGGCACTTTCTGAACCCTTTTCCTTGCTGACCTTACAGGATGCTTGATAGGCAATTGTGCATTGAAGTTTAATCATTTAGCTTCTCTAACTAGCTTTTTGGGGATTACTGGTTGTATATTTACCAGCAAAGAAGGGGGAGAGTAAACGGGGGATATAGAAGAAGAAGGGGGCAAAGAATCAGGGGATAAGGAGGGGGATGAAAATGACTCTACCGAAACTAATGAGGGTGTGACAATTTCACAAACAGATTATGGAACCACCACAGAAGTATTAGTATCATGAAAAAGGTTGGGTATATCACTTAGGATGTCATCTATACTTGGTACAGATAGGTTTGGGTGGAAGGTTGCAAAGAATTGTTATGTGGTGAACTGCTCCGAGGAAAATTCTGATCCAACAGCGAAGAGGGAAGAGGAAGTGAGATATGGGCAGGCATGGGTGCCCGTTTGGAATATCGGCTTCAATCTTTTCATATATTTTCCAAATGAATGTCATTTAAGCAAAACAAAAAAACCATTAAAACTATTTAAATACAACGCACGTCAACATTAAATGAATCAATCCAAAGTCCAAACAAACAAAATCGGAAAAAATTCAATCACACCGCCACAAAATTCACCGTCCTTGGTCAAACTCAGTTGTCATCCGCGATTGTAAACATATACTGTATGACGTTACATTGCCAAGATATATATGAAATACATTTAGTATGTATCCGTCTTTTGTAAGCCAACAGCAACAGAAGTACTTATTCGCATAGTACTTTTAAAAAGATTTCTTGGGAAAACAACAGCAAGAACATGCCGCCACGGCCACGCTACCGCTACTAACAGTGCAAACACCATTCATCAAATCAAAGTGTATTTGCGGGCAGCTTCTAGTGCATGCATGAATACGGTCTAAAAGATCGGTTCCTGAAGGACATAGGCCGCGACATTTTTCTTTACAATCATTGCAATCTTTAGCGTTGATGACATTCCTCAGATGTCTACGACAACTTTTAGCAAATTCTTCTGCAGATAATGCTCCTATAGCCGTCTCTACATTTATAACAACACAGTAATTTGTATTAGAACAAAGAAAAATTAATCTAAGCTAGGAACAAACACATTGATATGGTTTTTACTTACCAGAGAAGCTAGAAAGAACAATCATGCCAAGAAGAAAACCAACAAAAATAGCAGAACTCATTTTTGGAGCCATGAGTGATAAATATGATACACTAACTTTGAGGATGGAAGTTACGAATGTATCTGTCTATCACTTGCCAAAACTTTTTCCTGTGTGTGTTCTACTTGTGTATTTTTGCTTCTATATATAGAATTTCAGCATGTTGTTAAGGGTTGCGCAAAGAAAGTCGTACTTTCTCTTGTTACTCGTTTCGATTTTAAATTTGTTGGTAAGAGTGAATTGCACGTTGGCCGTCGACATCATTATGTGCTGGCGAGAGTGAATTGCACGTTGGCTGGCGATATCAGTATGTGCAATTATTATATCTTGGGTAAGGAGCATACAGAGTTTATCAATATATAAAAGAGACGCGTTTAACGCGATGAGTAGCCAAATATTAAAAGAGTGGGGAACTTTTTCAAAAACCCTTCATTAAGATTTCATATATCTAAAACCCATAATTATCTATAATATGACATGATTTACAAAAATAACCTTTAATTTAAATTTAATTAATTATTAAAAGGAAAGAAAAAAAGTGAAGAAAGAGTGATTAAACGTATTCCCTAGGATAACTCTTTACTCTCCTAAAATAATTCTCTACATACCAAAAACCTAAAATACTGGGATTTTCATGATCCCTAAAATAACTCTTGACTTCCCTAAACTAACTCTCTCCCATAACTATTTTTTTTTTTTTTTATTTACCATATAACCGACATTAAACAAACAAAAAATATGAAAAAACTCAATTATCACCATTTATTTAGGAAAAAAAAAATACAAGTATCACCATTTGAAATTTAGGAAAATTATATTTTTCACCGTGGTGAAAAAATTAAATTTAGGGAAAGTATAGTAATTATCACCATTTATTTAGGAAAAGTAAAAGAAAATACAATTATCACCATTTGAAACTTAGGAAGATTATATTTTTCACCGTACGTGGTGAAAAATTTAAATTTAGGAAAACGATCAGTTGTGATTTCACTCATAATTAACCAACGCATGAATATTCCAGTTTTTTCAAGGTTTCACGCGTAAAGTTTAATTTTTCACCTATAATTAACCACAATTTTTACCCGTAATAACTTTTCATAATCGGTGAAAAATGTAATTTCTAGTGAGTCATGGTCAGGTGATTACCACATTTTTCACATCATTAATCAATCATGGTTTACTTTGATGTTAACCATTCTTCTCTCTTCATCACTGTTACTGTTAAGATGATTAATTGATTGGCGCTCACGTTTGGGAAGGAAGGATAGCAGTGAGATCGGCAAAGCAATCAGCTGATAATTTGCAACACTAATATTCAATTTCTATCCTTCTCTCCACTGGTTATTATCTTTCTCATTTGCTATTTTTTGCATGCTACAAATGAAAATCTAAATTTACCATCTGACTGCATTTTGCATTAGAGAATAATCATTGGGGGAGAAAGGAGACGGGAATGGTGAACACTGCAAGGAGAGAGGACGCACTAACTACCAAAATTATAAGAGAGAGAAAGTGATGGAAAAAATCTCTAAATCTCCTAATTAATGGTAACAAATTAATGGAATCATATCGGAAATAATGGTAGCAATCTAGTCGACCAATAACCGGAAATTCCGGCTAAAAACGGCAAGAAATTGATTGACCGTATAAATGGTAATTATCTATATTTCCATTATAAACTCCTACGAAAAGCGCTCATGACTAATTACCATTATCAACGGAATTTATTAAAAATATTTTTAATTAATAATGTGTAACTAATTAAGGTTAAATTAGTCCATCTAAAAATATGAAAATCAATACTTCTTTATATAAAGGAGAATAGTTAGGCTGATGTGTCAACTCCATATTCATTTTCAGGAATTCTCAATCGTCATTGTGACATGTCAGCATATTGTAAGCGCCACATCAGTCCACACTAAGTACATTTCTAACGGACACTTCTGTTGATCAACGGGTATATGTTTTGGAAAAGAATGTCCGTTCAATAGAACCGATGCGTCTAATCAAAGAGACACATCTGATGTGGCGTAACCACAACAACCCTAAAATTTTGACCAAACGATATGTCACTGTTCCAGAAAGATACGATTTCAAATGTTTTAAACGTAAAGATAGAAAATCGTTAATTTTCCGTGAAGACACGATTCTTGGTCATTGTGTGAAATATTGCGAAAAGCCAGTCCTTTGAATAAGTATAAAAAGATTGCACTTCACAAGACCAAATCAATAATCCAAATACAATTATCTTCCTCTACAGTTTGTGCGATTGCAGATTAGAATCACCAGAGATACACATAAATCATTAGATGCAGGAGCAAAAAGACACGACTCTCTTCGGGAGTCTCTTGGAAAGGAAAGTTCGCTTGAAACATTTTTGAAGAGTTACGACTCTGAACCACAGTTATTCGAGAACAAATCTCTAAAAAATTATCAAGGAGGACTTTAATGTCTAATGAAAACGGAGTTGGGCTTGCAGTAGTTGGGAGAAACAAAGTTTGTGCAACTTCGTGATAAAGTTCCGAATATACGAGCAATTCTCCAATCCTCCTAGAATCTTACTCCCTCCATGTTTCCGCATATTATTGCACAGGTAAGAACCTTATTTTACATTCTCTTCTTCTTTCTCCCTGTTTAGGGCTTAACCTTGGGGGGAGCCAAAAGATTTTTTTGTCTAGAAACTTATGCGTTGCTTGGTAGTTTTGTCTAGAAACTTATGCTTTTCTTGGTAGCATGGTCCATCCTAATCAACATGAAAGGGACAATTGTTGTTTGTTTATGGTGAGCAGAAAGGAAAATCGTAACACCAATAGGTTTGGTTAGCAAAATAGTATTTCTTATACGCTTTTGATGTCATTTGTTCATGTACCATGCCTATGCTTTTGGTTAGCAAACTGTGTTGCTTTATGGTATAAAAACTGTTTCCTCCTATACGCTTTTGATGTCATCTTTTCATGTACCATGCCTATGGTTTTTTACCATACCTTTGATTGATGGTACATTGGTAGTCCTAGGACTAAATACTAAAACTTCCACTATGATTATTGAGGTTGTCTTACTCAAATGGAGAGCAATAGTGACAAAAAGGTAAATTTTGGCAACAAATATCAGTGCTCGGACTCGCTGTAGTTTCTCTATTAGCTCCTTTTTTTGTTTTCATTGCGAACGTTATGGAAATCACTTGGGTGACATAGTATTGGACTCTCAAGAAGTGGAAGGTATCGGTTCAAACATTATAAAGTAATGTACGTAATGCAATATCTTCCTTTGGCTTAGTTTGTGAATTTTTGGTTGGGTTAATTACTTTGGGTACGTACGTTTCCTATTCAAGATAGTAACACTTACTGATTTTCTGTGGTGAAGGAAGTATTTTGTGCCATGGTATTGGAGTCTCAAGAAGTGAAAGGTAACGGTTAAAGCACTATAAAGTAAGTACGAATCATCTAGCTTTGGTTTAGTTTCTGAATTCTTGGTTGGATATATGGATAAGTACAATCCTGTGCAGGGGTGATAACACTTATTGATTCTCTGCCGTGAAGGAATATAAGTAAAATACTCGAACATTAAGGAGGCACATGTGAAAGTTAAGATGAAATTACTATTGAGTGCATTTTTGTGTTGTTTCACGGAAATAAGATCACTATTTGCTAGTGGCAATTTACACATTAGATGTTCAGTTATGGATCATTCTTCTTTCCCTATAACTTTTAACAAAGTCTAAATTGGGTTAGCATTTCGTTAATGTTCATACGAAGCTTAATTACCCTAAGTGAATACTGTAGAAGAATTTTTGAGAAAATTATCGACTTACAAGTTTACTACAGTCAGAAATGGTGGTCTAGAGTTTGCATTTTTTTTTTCTTTGTCGACTCTTTTTTTCGGTGAGTTTAAATTCTAGAGAGACGGGTATAGCTGGAAACCTGGACAGTGTGTGGTGTTTGTTGCATATTTACTGGGTTGGCACGGATGGTTTAATCATAACCGGCACACCGTCTTTTTAATATAAGTGTTGATGGTGGATTTTAGACAAGGGGTAAAATCGTAAAACCCCATGACCTAGTGTTACCCGCAACACATTAACTAAGAGCATTTAACTCAGTGTAAATAATTAATAGGGTATTTTTTCAAAATACCGATTAGGGTTTTCAACCACGTAACCCTAATTCCAAAACCAAGCCGCATATCGCGCACCATGGCAACCCCCGCTAAACCAAGCCGCACTCGTGCACCATGGCAACCATGCCAAACCAAGCCGCACTGCGCACCATGGCAACCATGCCAAACCAAGCCGCATACATCGCGCACCATGGCAACCATGCCAAACCAAGCCGCATATCAGCGCACCATGGCAACCATGCCAAACCAAGCCGCATCGCGCACCATGGCAACCATGCCAAACCAAGCCGCACTCTGCGCACCATGGCAACCATGCCAAACCAAGCGCATATCGCAAGACCATGGCAACCATGCCAAACCAAGCCGCACTCCCGCGCACCATGGCAACCATGCCAAACCAAGCCGCACCCCGCGCACCATGACAACCATGCCAAACCAAGCCGCATATCGCGCACCATGGCAACCATGCCAAACCAAGCCGCACTGCGCGCACCATGGCAACCATGCCAAACCAAGCCGCATATCGCGCACCATGGCAACCATGCCAAACCAAGCCGCACTCTCGCGCACCATGGCAACCATGCCAAACCAAGCCGCACCCCGCGCACCATGGCAACAACGCCATATTTCCGAGCCGCTATGCCTTTGGCCCACGTTCAACATAGCTCCCTAGGTTTGCAATACTTGCAACCAGGTCAACATGGCCGCACGTGCCATTGGCACATGCCAACACGTGCCGCAAGCCATATTTCCAAGTCACTATGCCTTTGGCCCACGCCAAACATAGCGCCCTAGGTTTGCAAGACTTGCAACTAGGGGCAACATGGCCGCACGTGCCATTGGCACATGCCAACACGTGCCGCAAGCCATATTTCTAAGCCGCTATGCCTTGGGCCCACGCCAAACATAGCGCCCTAGGTTTGCAAGACTTGCAACTAGGTCAACATGGCCGCACGTGCCATTGGCACATGCCAACACGTGCCGCAAGCCATATTTCCGAAAGTCATTATGCCTTTGGCCCACGCCAAACATAGCGCCCGGTCTAGGTTTGCAAGACTTGCAACCTAGGTCAACATGGCCGCACGTGCCATTGGCACATGCCAACACGTGCCGCAAGCCATATTTCTAAGCCGCTATGCCTTGGGCCCACGCCAAACATAGCGCCCTAGGTTTGCAAGACTTGCAACTTGGTCAACATGACCGCACGTGCCATTGGAACATGCCAACACGTGCCGCAAGGCATATTTCTAAGCCGCTATGCCTTTGGCCCACGCCAAACATAGCGCCCTAGGTTTGCAAGACTTGCAACTAGGTCAACTTGGCCGCACGTGCCATTGGCCACTAGCAGCGCCACTTGCACTCAAGATGCAACCAACACTCGAGACATCGACACAAACTGGGGGATGCTTCTTTAGGGTTTTGGTTTGGCGGTCACAAAGATGCGCAGTACACTACGCCATATTAAGAAAGCGTGAAAAGGAATAAAGCGGTCAAATAAAAGAGGAAATAATGGTGAAAAACGTTTTCACCCATTAAACCATGCGGTTACCACCTCCTCCCATTATTTCACCCTTTACTCTCTTCCTTCATGAGGCCAGGTACGTTTCAATCTCGACTTGTATAAATAGGTCTTACCTATTTCCACCGAACAACAAGTCTCTGGGTTAGAGAAATATACTACACTTACACTCTCGTAAAGACAACTTTGCAAGCTCTCCCAAAAGCTTCTATCTCTTGCAAGCTTCCTAAGCTTTCACTTTCCGATACAAGTCGAGATACTACTCTCCTTAACACCTTTCTTTGCTTCCCTCCCCAAATCAACCCTTCTCCTCCACTTTATGACCGAAGCAAGTCTGGAACGGCCATTTCTTGGTTTAGGACGGACTTGTACAGATCGATCTCTCGAATCTACAAAGTGCTCAATGCAAAGCACATTTGTTTAGGGTTTGAATCAATTTCTCACTCACCCACCGAAATTACCGAAATCATGTAAACGATTTTCACCCATAAACAATTGGCGACCACAAATGGGAGGATTGATCTATCTGCCACATTGTCGATTGTCGATCTCGTTCTTCGACCCGATGTCAAGATGGTAGGGGAAGGCGACTCAATCCGACTCAATACGTGACGACCCTGCTACCGGGCATTGTAAAACTACACAAGAAAAACTGGGACTTGTCAAGATGATATTACCAAGAATTGGGACTAATCATGATGCTACCCCAAGAAAGCCGCCTTTACTTGGAGAGGGGTTGTTTGCAAGTGAGTAAATTTAGATTGGGCAAGATAAACGATCTGTTTTTAGGTTCTTAATAAAACCGTCATACTATCGAGTCTTGTGCTTATTGCTAGCACACACTTTCATAAAAGCAATATTCCTTTCCCAAAACATAATCGTAGTCATATTATCAAAACCATTCATCCTAGAAATAATCCAATATCCTCAAAAGCTACCACTGCCTACCAAAAGGTCAAACTTTGAACTGACATCCAATATGTCTTTCAAAAAAAAAAAAAAAGAAGAACCTAAATGAAAGTTTAACGGAGAAGCATTCAAGGAAAATCATCCAAATAAGTCTTACTCTTCTTGGAGAAAGTCAACTTTGCATCTTCAAGAGCCGTTTTCTTCATAGTCAACATCTTGGAAAGCTTTTCGAGTTCCACCTCCCGTGTGCAATCTCCTCAAGGGAAAGGTTTTCGATTGTCGCATCTTTCAACTTTTGATCTCAGCAAGGCCTTCGACAAAACCCCTAAGTTTTGAACTCCTTTTTACACACACGTCGTGATGGTGCTCCCAAATCGGCAATAACGTCTTGAGTAAACTGCAGACCAAATACCTCACGCATATCCTCGATGGAAGATAAAGCCTCTTCCACACGCTTAACCAGCGCAAATCGACTAGTGGTATTCTTGGTTGTGGCCATATGTCCGTACTTCTCCTAGATTCTGGTGTACAACGCCTCATGCTTAGCCGGCACGCTGAAGCCGCCAACCAAAGACATGACCCGGATAAGGAACCAAGTACGGGGGATCAAAATGGCACCGCACCTGGCCTCACGACTCGCAGAGGGTCTTCTTCCATGTCTACGACAGCAACCATCGAGAATCATCCACCGTTTGAACCACATCATGTACCGGCAATTGGCTAACGCCCATCTCCAAGTCACCAAGAAGGTGGTCACAAAAGGCAAGTTTTCGTGTGGCTCTACCCTTAATCATCCTCCGAATCGGATTCCTCCTACGAACTTGAGTTAGATATTTTTCAAAAGAGGAAACATAAGAAGAAAGAAAAGAAGCGCTTGCACACGCTTGCCGACGCGCTTCCCGACGCGCTGCGACGCGCTACTGTGACGTGCTTACTGTAAACGCTGCCGTGACGCACATGCCGTGCACACATGCCGCACGCGCATGCCCGGCCTGCATACCACACACTCGTGCTAACAGCTTTGCACCCTTCCAACGCTAACATCTTGCACCCTTCCAAAGACCATCCTCGCGTTTCTTCGAATGGGGCGCCATGGCTCCAAAGACTTCGTGATCAAACCGTATCATCTCTCGCACGATACACTTACGATCACCGTAATCCGCAGCCGTTCCGCCACCCCAACGGTTCTTCAAGCATGGCAGCTTCAACCGTCACCAGAGCCGCTTACTCCACCATCGTGGCAAATATCGAAGATCCTAAGAAGCCGACCTTCTTTAGCACCGCTCGATTTGATGAAAAGACAAAAGATACTTCAAGCAGACATGCGTTTATAGATGAAGAGGCTCGCGTTGCTCTTGGAAGCCCAAGAGAAGGGGATAAGCAATCCAATTTCGTCACACATGAAGATCGTGATGACTTCTCAAAAATCGAAAGCAAGGGAAGTCAACAACTCTCCCGAGTTCACGGAGACCCTTCTCCCGTCAGGACCCGCACAATGGGAACTTCGCCACAAAATCGCATACGCCTATGATGAGACAGCTTTATGTGAGATTCTATGTTTCTCCAAGGCGTAGCGTCAAGACATATTTGCACCCTCAACCGCACCGCATCGGGAAAGCAAGGCGCTTCCAGCCATGGAAGCCGTTCCCAAACCCTAACCTCTCTTAGAAAGCACGATCGATAGATGAAACGGGGACTCCTAACCTTTATTCTTCGAGGGATGTCGAGTTTGACAGAACGTGACGCGGCCTCCGACTTCAAAATGGTAACCGCCAAGGCTCTAAAAGTTGCAAGACGTCGTTCCAACATTCTCTCTGTATAGCTCCGCATCAACGTTTTCCGTAAGTAGCTACGCATCGCTGTTCTCCAGCAGCGGCTTCGCTTCAACGTTCGCTTCAACGCCACTCCTTCCTACAAAGTTTGCTTGCTATATCATCCAACCTACCTTGTTACTACGATAATGTAGTCTCTCCTGATTATATCTCCAACCAAGAACTGTTGCTCCTCACCCGTTGATACCATCCAGAGCCTCACCACAGCATCAATAATCTGCGCTCGAGTCAGGTTGGTGTTTATGTGCTCCTTACTCACCATGAACTCAACCCAACTAACAAAAGAACGCAATGGGCTTTGACACATCCCGAAATCAATGTTGGAAGAGGAATATACCCCTTTATGAAGACAATCGTATGGTGTTCTCTCGGGCTAACCGAACGTGTCTTATTTTCATCTTCACCACCGGTTAACAAAATTGGCACGAAACCTGGGTGATTTTTCCGAGCAGAGACAAGTTTTTGGGCGAAGAATTCATCATCCGTGTTTGGTTTGGAACTATGAACGTCCTTCGATGAGGCGAACTTTTGTTCAGGTAACATCTTATCGGATTTCTTCATAACAGCTTTAGTAACGAGATATCCGCATACGAAGAAAGACGAAATTATCTCCCCGACACATAATCGCACCCAACAACAACAAAAAAAAAAAAAAGAGGGCGTATTCTTTTATCGGGCTCAAAATCGCACACGCAGATTTTCTTCAGGGTTCAAAATCATATACGCAGATTCTTTATAATGGGCTCAAGTGCGTCATTCTTCAGTATCATTCTTTGGAGCATTTTTCTACGGGTTCAAAAATATACACGCAAAGATCATTCTTCGGGTTCAAATTATATATGGAGCATTTTTCTACGGGTTCAAAAAAAATATACACGCAAATATCATTCTTCTAGTTCAAATTATATATGGAGCATTTTCTACTGGGTTCAAAATCGCACGCGCAAAGATTTCTTTCAGGACCGAAATTCATATATGCAATATTTCCTACGGGTTCGAAGTCATATGAAGCACATATACGTATCCTTCTTCAGGTTCAAAATTATTTATGGAGCACTTTCCTGCGGGTTCAAATCATATATGCAGTATTTCCCTTGGGTGCATATATACAATATTTTCTACAAGAAGCACGCCAAGAAATCACATGCGCAACATCATTGCAAGCGCCTACTCTTAGGGTTTACACCTACGCGAAAGGAAACAACAAAAGTAAAGAACATACTTGAAGCTTCGGTTCCTCTTGTGATTCTCTTTGCCGGGTATGAAAAGATGAAAGTGCAAGATGGGAGAAAGGGGCTTTATATATATATATAGGCGTGAAGACTTTGAAATAGGGAAGGATTTCCCTTTTACCAAAATCAAGCGTGTAAGAAACGGGCCCACAAAGGGTGCGACTTCCCAATGTCGCCCAAGTCACGCCTGCAAGCACGGTTTCCAAGTTTCACCAGCCCCACCAATTGCGCCGACCTCCCAATGGCCGCCCAAGTCACGCCCGCAAGCACGCACGGTTTCCACATTTTGCGCCGGTCTCCCAATGCGCTTAGTTTCCCAAGTCACGCCGCAAGCACGCACAACTTCCACATTTTGCGCCGGTCCCACCGCTAGCACGCCGGTTTCCCAAGTCACGCCCGCAAGCACGCACAACTTCCACATTTTGATGGCCCCACCCGCCTAGCACGCCGCTTCCCAAGGCACGCCGCAGCACGCATAGTCGGCCCCACCAGCCTAGCACACCGATTCCCAACTCACGCCAACTCCCCAATGTCGCCCAAGCCGCACCGGCCCCACAAGTTGTGCCGCCTTTCCGATTTGTGCAAAGCTACCGAGGCAAGGATTCCAAATCCTATTTATAAAAGGTCGACAAGCCTCCTCAATTCTCTTTACGGCTTGTTGTTGATAGTTTGTCACCATCTTATGCTTACCTCGCAACAAAGCCCCCGCCCGAGCTGCAGGGACTTAATGTTGATGGTGGATTTTAGACAAGGGGTAAAATCGTAAAACCCCATGACCTAGTGTTACCCGCAACACATTAACTAAGAGCATTTAACTCAGTGTGTAAATAATTAATAGGGGTATTTTTTCAAAATACCGATTAGGTTTTCAAATACGTAACCCTAATTCCAAAACCAAGCCGCATACCGCGCACCATGGCAACCATGCCAAACCAAGCCGCACACTCTGCGCACCATGGAAACCATGCCAAACCAAGCCGCACTCGGGCGCACCATGGCAACCATGCCAAACCAAGCCGCATATCGCGCACCATGGCAACCATGCCAAACCAAGCCGCATACCTGCGCACCATGGCAACCATGCCAAACCAAGCCGCATATCGCGCACCATGGCAACCATGCCAAACCAAGCCGCACCGCGCACCAAGGAAACCATGCCAAACCAAGCCGCATACGCGCACCATGGCAACCATGCCAAACCAAGCCGCATATCGCGCACCATGGAAACCATGCCAAACCAAGCCGCACTCTGCGCGCACCATGGCAACCATGCCAAACCAAGCCGCATACTCGCGCACCATGGCAACCATGCCAAACCAAGCCGCACTCGCGCACCATGGCAACCATGCCAAACCAAGCCGCACTCGCGCACCATGGCAACCATGCCAAACCAAGCCGCATATCCGCGCACCATGGCAACCATGCCAAACCAAGCCGCACCCGAGCACCATGGAAACAACGCCATATTTCCGAGCCGCTATGCCTTTGGCCCACGCCCAACATAGCTCCCTAGGTTTGCAAGACTTGCAACTAGGTCAACATGGCCAAGACGTGCCATTGGCACATGTCAACACGTGCCGCAAGCCATATTTCCGGAAGTCACTATGCCTTTGGCCCACGCCAAACATAGCGCCCTAGGTTTGCAAGACTTGCAACTAGGTCAACATGGCCGCACGTGCCATTGGCACATGCCAACACGTGCCGCAAGCCATATTTCTAAGACGTTATGCCTTGGGCCCACGCCAAACATAGCGCCCTAGGTTTGCAAGACTTGCAACTAGGTCAACATGGCCGCACGTGCCATTGGAACATGCCAACACGTGCCGCAAGCCATATTTCCGAGCCGCTATGCCTTGGGCCCACGCCAAACATAGCGCCCTAGGTTTGCAAGACTTGCAACTATGTCAACATGGCCACACGTGCCATTGGCACATGCCAACACGTGCCGCAAGCCATATTTCCGAGTCACTATGCCTTTGGCCCACGCCAAACATAGCGCCCTTGGTTTGCAAGACTTGCAACTAGGTCAACATGGCCGCACGTGCCATTGGCACATGCCAACACGTGCCGCAAGCCATATTTCTAAGCCGCTATGCCTTGGGCCCACGCCAAACATAGCGCCCTAGGTTTGCAAGACTTGCAACTAGGTCAACATGGACCGCACGTGCCATTGGCACATGCCAACACGTGCCGCAAGCCATATTTCTAAGCCGCTATGCCTTTGGCCCACGCCAAACATAGCGCCCTAGGTTTGCAAGACTTGCAACTAGGTCAACTTGGCCGCACGTTCCATTGGCACATGCCAACACATGCCGCAAGCCATATTTCTAAGCCGCTATGCCTTTGGCCCACGCCAAACATAGCGCCCTAGGTTTGCAAGACTTGCAACTAGGTCAACCTGGCCGCACGTGCCATTGGCACATGCCAACACGTGCCGCAAGCCATATTTCTAAGCCGCTATGCCTTTGGCCCACGCCAAACATAGCACCCTAGGTTTGCAAGACTTGCAACTAGGTCAACAAGGCATTCCGCACATGCCATTGGCACATGCCAAACACACACGCCGGGTAGCCTAACTTGCAAACCGTGCAACCTACCACCAAGGCATTCCGCACATGCCATTGGCACATGCCAAACACACACGCTGGTAGCCTAACTTGCAAACCGTGCAACCTACCACCAAGGCATTCCGCACATGCCAAACACACACGGTAGCCTAACTTGCAAACCGTGCAACCTACCACCAAGGCATTCCGCACATGCCAAACACACACGGTAGCCTAACTTGCAAACCGTGCAACCTACCACCAAGGCATTCCGCACATGCCAAACACACACGCCGGGTAGCCTAACTTGCAAACCGTGCAACCTACCACCAAGGCATTCCGCACATGCCAAACACACACGCCGGTAGCCTAACTTGCAAACCGTGCAACCTACCACCAAGGCATTCCGCACATGCCATTGGCACATGCCAAGCACACACGCCGGTAACCTAACTTGCAAACCGTGCAACCTACCACCAAGGCATTCCGCACATGCCATTGGCACATGCCACACGCGCCACTAGTAGCGCCACTTGCACTCAAGATGCAACCAACACTCGAGACATCGACACAAACGGGGATGCTTCTTTAGGGTTTTGGTTTAGCTGTCACAAAGATGCAGCGACACTACGCTCACATTAAGAAAGAGTGAAAAGGAATAAAGCGGTCAAATAAAAGAGGAAATAATGGTGAAAACGTTTTCACCCATTAAACCATGCTGTTACCACCTCCTCCCATTATTTCACCCTTTACTCTCTTCCTTCATGAGGCCAGGGTACGTTTCAATCTCGACTTGTATAAATAGGTCTTACCTATTTCCACCAGACAACAAGTCTCTGTCAGGAGAAATATACTACACTTACACTCTCAGAAAGGCAACTTTGCAAGCTCTCCCAAAAGCTTCTATCTCTTGCAAGCTTCCTAAGCTTTCACTTTCTCGATACAAGTCGAGATACTACTCTCCTCAACACCTTTCTTTGCTTCCCCTCCACAAATCAACCCTTCTCCTCCACTTTGTGACCAAGCAAGTCCGGAACGGCCATTTCTTGGTTTAGGCCGGACTTGTACAGATCGATCTCTCGAATCTACAAAGTGCTCACGTGCAGCACATTTGTTTAGGGTTTGAATCAATTTCTCACTCACCCACCGAAATTACCGAAATCAGCAGAAACGATTTTCACCCATAAACAATAAGGTGCAGTGAGAATCACATTATCAGCACAGATCGATTGTCTTTTTCGTTCCATTCCGTCTGCAGTTGAAGTCCTTACTTTATAGTGAAATTTTCAGCAAAGCATGTGTAATTAATGTAATGTTGTATATGCATTTTGTAGTCATTAATAACCAGCCACAATTTTAATTTGTAGGCTGCCAAATTGTTCAGTATTTTTATGTTATCTTCCATTAACCTTTGACATTACGGTGCATGACGTTAACAAAGTTCACGGCCATCAAGATGAATTACATTTATTACTTCTTTTTTACGTCGGTTAATGAACTAGCCCGTGCAATTTGCAAGGGTTTACCTGACTTGTATGTATATAATCTAGAACTAGTAATTTTAACCGTAGATCTTACTTATTTGGGCTACATATATATACCATCTTATTGATGGGCTTGTGGAAGAGATAGGAATCAAACTTGTGGAAGAGAGAGGAATCAAACTTGGAATCAAAGAGTTTACCAAATATTTATTAGAGTTTTCAATATTTGAGTTTTCAGATTTTAATAAAAATATTTTCAAAATTTATTTATTTTAGAATTCTTAAAAATCGGATAAGATATCACAAATTGGTATGGTTTTTTTTTCTTCAGATTTGTCTATTTATTTTTGTTCTTTTTTTCCTGAAATTGAGGATTTTCAATTCGTATGACATTATTTATAAAAATGTCACAAATTTTCACCTAATAAAATGATGATGCGATGTAATTAACTTTTTTGTAATACCCTCTAACAAAATAAATATTTCCCAACAAAATGACGAAAGTTCATAGTTGCCTCTACCATTTTATCCTATACTTCGACCAAGTTTTCTTTGTTCTTAAGAGAAATTCAACTGGGTGCAAAAAGAAATAAGCACTTGCACTTCAGGAACCACCTTTGCAACATTAGCCCATAAACTTCTACCTTGGACTGTAGAGTTAACTGCCGGTAAAGCCAACTCAACCTTCACTGCACCTTAAAGAACCTTACACAATACAAAGGAAGTTACACAATCATTAGGGTCTCCCAATTGATCCAAATCAAACTAGGATTAACAAACTTAAAAGTATCGGAATCACAAGACCAAACAACTACAAGTTGTTTGATAAGATCAACAATCTCCGTTGCTTCTTTATTCATAGCTCCAAAAACTCTCCCATTTCGTTTTTTCCATAGTCTCCAATAAATAGCATAATGTATAATCCTCCGTACTAATTTGCCTTCTTCCTCCAACAAAGCCTTATTAGTTAGCCGTAGACTTTTAACACCTAGTCCACCATTCTGTTTAGATCAACAAACTCTTGACCAATCCACCCAAGCCATTTTATTTTTTCCATCAACATAACCCCAAAGAAATTTCCTCAGCAACTTGTTTATATTTTTCTTTACACAGACATGAAGATGAAAAAGTGACAAGTAGTAAATCGGCAAGCTTGAAAGACAAATCTTAATAAGGATTAATCTTCCAGCCTTGTTGAGAAACTTTTTTTTCCAAGACGTTTATCTTATTTCAATTCTTTCAATAACCGAATCCCAAACCGATATAAATCTTGAGATAGCTCCAATAGGAAGTCCTAGATACTTAATAGGAAGAGTTTCAGTCTTACATCCCAGCACTTTTGAAAGAATATGAATGATATCATCAGCTCCAACACTAACCATATGTGCTTTTATGTAGACTATAACTTCATTCCAGTCTATTTGTTCAAAAATAGAGAGAATGATAAAGAGTCTGGTTACCTCTTCTTCCTTAGCATCTATTAAAAGGAGAGTATCGTACGCAAACTGGAGGTGAGAAATCATAGTACCTCTGTACCTGTATCAGCAACTTGAAACCCATGAAGTTGACCTCTCTCAACTGCATCATTCATTAATTTTGAAAGAACTTCCACTACTAAAAGAAAGAGATACGGTGAGAGGTCGCCTTGCCTCAATCCCTTTAGAGGCTTAAACTTCTCTGTAGATGTACCATTAACAAGAACAGAAAGATGAGTAGATGAAATACACCACTGCATCCATGAAATCCATCTAGAACCAAAACCATGTCTTTTAAAAAAGCACCCCAATTTACATTATCGAAAGCATTTTCCATATCAATCTTGCACATTATACCCGGAGTCTTAGATTTAAGTCTACTATCCACACTCTCATTGGCGATGAGAACTCCATCCAGAATTTGCTTGTTTTGAATAAAAGCACCTTGATGATCAGAAATAAGACTTGGCATGACGACAGCAAGTACTTTAGATATTTGTAAGCACTGCTGATTAGACTCAAAGGTATAAAGTCCTTAGGAGTACACGAGTCTTCTTTTTTATGAATTAAAGTTATAAAAGAGCAATTCAATCTCCAACCAATAGACCCATACCTTTGAAAATCATTCATCATGTGCATGAAGTCCACTTTTATTGTACTCCAACACTTCTTGTAAAACTCAGTAGTGAAGCCATCCGGACCAGGAAATTTGTTACATCCCGTCTTCTTGATTACACTCCACATCCACACCTTCCTATCATCGTCTATTACTGGAAAGTGGAAGTAATCTAAAGAGACGGAAGCATTGTTACTAGTAAAGAAGAGATTGATGTAACCAAGTTGACAACCGTAAGAATTTGCTTTACTATAGATTACAGGGATTAATCTCAACACTATTGCAGAAAAAATCTCCGTGCGGGTTTTAGTAAAATCATGGGAACATTTTTCTTGTTGTTTTAGGTGGGACAAAATTCAGGAAAGAAACATGTGGTATAAATATTTGGATCGCATGGTTGCTTTTCTAAAAGGATTGACTACTTGGTCAAAGTGGGTTGACGGAAATATTAATCACCAAAATACTCAAGTCTATTATTTAGGAATTTCCTCGCCAGTTCATTACAGGTAAGTTTGTTTCCAAAATCCAAACAAATATATATGATATTTTATTAGGAGATATGCATGTTTGTGCATATATTGTATATATGGTTAGGAAATATGTTAGTTAGGAAAGATATTATTTCCGGTGTAAATTTGTTTTTGACTTTCTTCCTATTTAGTCTTAGAGAAACCCATTGTAATCTCAAGCTTTTCAATAATAAGAAAACTTCGATCATTCTCTACCTTGTCGTTTCATGGCATCTGAGCCAGAATCGAAATAACCTATATATTTGAAAATCAGAAGTTAATCTCTCTTTTAGCGTCATGGCTCGGGAAGAATCGACTTCTAATGGTAAACCTAATATTGATTCAATTTTACTGGAGAAATCATCATACCGGTATGATTTGAAGGGTGTAAGAAATACAGTGAAATTAAATGGCGATAATTATGAAAAATATGGACAAGTTGTTGTTAATACTGCACTTATGAATATTGATATGAATTCAACTGGAAGTTATCTCTCATCACAAGATCGAGTACCGCTTGCCAATACTCTAACTGATGCACAGTGGGAAGTTATTGTGAATATATTTAATTCTTCGAAAAAGGATGGTTTGAAGGAAAATATTTCTAGTAAATGGATACTTGATACAGGGGCTTCAAGGCATATGATAGGAAGGAAAGAGTTTTTGTGTAAAACATATCAAATAAGTTCTTCTTCCGTAAAACTTCCGAATGGGACATACACAATTGCTCCCTGTGAAGGCACTGTGGTGTTTGGAGACAATACGAGATTATATCGTGTTTTATATGTTCCCGATCTTCACTGTAACTTGATTTCGTTAGCATGTTTAATTAAGGATCTGAAATGTATTGTCACTTTGATCGATAAGTCAGGCGTGTGATACGGGACCGCACTACGAGGACGCCGATTGGTGGGAGAGGAACGAGATGGGGCTCATATCTTCCACAGGTGGAGCGCAGATTATGGTAAATCGAGTTACTACTGGTGAAGATTATTACTTATGGCATAAGCGTTTAGGTCATCCTTCTAATAAGATTATTTCTTTGCTTCCTGGTATGAACAAAGTTGATTGTCAGAAGTTTCTCAACGAACCATGTGATACTTGTTTTAAGGCTAAACAAACTCGTACTAGTTTCCCTATTAGTGAGAATAAAGCTAATGACATCTTCAGTTTAGTTCATTGTGATGTATGGGGTCCGTATCGTACTTCGTCTTCTTGTGGTGCACACTATTTTCTTACGATTGTTGATGATTATTCTCGTTGTGTTTGGGTTTATTTGATGGCACATAAAACTGAGGTGGTAAAAAATTTTCAGAATTTTTGTGCTATGACTAAGAGACAATTTGATAGACAAGTTAAGCAGGTTCGCAGTGATAATGGTACGGAATTTCGTCCGTTGATTCCATTTTTTTCTGAACAAGGAATAGAATTTCAAACCTCATGTGTAGATACACCACAGCAAAATGGGCGAGTGGAACGCAAACATCGTCAATATTGAATGTGGCGCGTGCATTGCGTTTTCAAGCAAATTTGCCTCTTCGGTTTTGGGGAAGCGCATTCTAACCGCCGGGTTATATTATTAATCGTACGCCTACTACCTTGCTCAATGGAAAACTCCTTATGAAGTGTTACATAGAAAACCACCTATTTATAATGTTATTCGAGTATTTGGATGTCCGTGCTATGCAAGTGTTGTCCCTCATTGATCGCAACAAGTTCAATCCACTTAAGTCGACGTCAGATATTCGTTGGTTATCCTTTTGGAAAAAAGGTTGGCGGTTGTTTGATTTGAAACGAAACAATTTTTGTGTCTCGAGACGTTGTTTTCTTTGAAAATAAATTTCCCTACACATACAAGTGATTTAAGGCGCGAGAATCTCTCTAAGGTAGCAGTCGGATGTTTTCTCGCCTAACATGCCAACTACAACACTCGGATGGTAGGGGTGTACCATATTTACCGAGGAATCATTAGCAGACACTTCTGAAAATGATTTAGGGACCGCGCAAGAAACACTAAATTAAATGTGTCAGTGGAATACAAGGGAGGTGTCAGTAATACTTTGGATAGCTTTGTCTCGTCCGATATTAATAAATGAAAGGATCGGGCGGGCCAACATATAATCAAGAAGTGTTAGAAACTTTTGTCTCTTCCGAAGTTAATTCACAAACTATTACAAGTAGAAAGGTACACATAATGGGACGAACATTTTTGTCTCTTGACAATAATTCTCCCAACGACTCAAGTGGTCATTCTAATGATCTTGTCTCATATGACGTTAGCTTACAAGATGTGTCAGCCAGGGCTTCATCCGGTAGTGCTCGGATAACCGACAACAGTCGTCCGAGGAAGTATTTGCCGCTACCGACGGTCAAATTTCTGACACGGCACTTCGACGAAGTGTTCGGTCTCGGGTTCCTAATACTCGGTTAAGGGACTATGTATGCAATCTCTGTTGAAGAAATAGGACCGGCTCCTCCACTCCTCACTCTTCAACGTCTCAGCACGCCCTTATCCCATAACTAAGTATGTATGTTGTGAAAAATTTTCGGCTAATCATACGCGTTTTTAGACGGCGATTACTACTCTTAAAGAACCTACTAGCTATGCTGAAGCTGTTCGTCTTCCCGTTTGGCGTGTAGCTATGTCCAAGGAAATTAGTGCTCTTGATAAGAATGGCACATTATCTCTTACTGATCTTCCCCCAGGGAAGAAGGCTATTGGCTGTAAATGGGTTTATAAAATTAAATATAATTCTGATGGTACTGTCGAGCGGTATAAAGCTCGCTTGGTTGTCCTTGGCAATAGATAGGTGGAAGGAGTGGATTATCATGAAACATTTGCTCTCGTAGCTAAAATGGTTTCGGTTAGAACATTTTTAGCAGTCGCAGTTGCTCTTGATTGGGAGTTACATCAAATGGATGTTCACAATGCTTTTCTACATGGGGATCTTGATGAGGAAGTATATATGCAACTTCCTCCAGGATATTCGACTAATTCTCAGGGTAAAGTGTGTCGACTCCATAAATCTTTGTAACGGTCTTCGTCAAGCTCCTCGTAATTGGTTTGCTAAGCTTGCAGTGCTCTTAAGATTTTTGATTTGTACTGATTTTATGCCGATTATTCTCTATTTACCCCGCGACGAGGTGAGAACTCTATTAATGTTCTTGTCTATGTGGATGATTTAATCATTGCCGGAACAATTAAGAGCCGCTATTTCGCTTTTAAAGCATATTTAAGCCGTTGTTTTCATATGAAAGATTTGGGCAATCTCAAGTATTTTCTTTGGTATTGAAATATCTAGAGGAACCGATGGTTTGTTTTTATCTCAACGGAAATACACCTTGGATATCCCTGTCAAACCGGGCTTCTTGGAGCTGCCCGCCTTCTTCACCCATTGATCAACATCATCGTTTAGCTCTTGATGATGGACCCATGTATTCGTATTCATCCCGATCGTCGGCTTATTGACGCTTGATTTATTTGACTATTACGCGTCCTGAAATATGTTACTCGGTGCATGTACTAGCTCAATTTATGCAGTCTCCTCAGGTATCTCATTGGGAAGCTGCTCTCCGAGTTCTTCGCTATCTAAAGGGACATCCTGGTCAAGGGATTATTTTACGCAAGGATAGTGCTCTTCAACTTACTGCTTATTGTGACTCTGATTGGGCCTCTTGTCCTCTTAGTCGTCGTTCGCTCACTGGTTACTTTATCTTTTTGGGAGGCTCACCTATATCTTGAAGACAAAGAAACAACATACGTATCTCGTTCTTCCGCCGAGGCCGAGTACTGCTCCATGGCTCATACTTGTAGTGAGATCACATGGCTAAAGGCATTATTGAAATCTCTTGGTGTGATTCACTCCTCAGCCTATGCGCCTTTACTCGTGATAGTCAATCTGCACTTCATATTTGTCGCTAATCTCTGTTTTTCATGAACGCACTCAAACATATTGAGATTGATTGTCATTATGTACGCGACCAAATTCAGTCCGACGCTATTGTTACTTCTCATGTTGCACAACCGCTCGGCTTGCGGTACATTTTCACTAAAGCTCTTGGACGTCCTCGTTTGAGTCTTTCTTCATAAGTTGGGCATTCGTGATCTCCATGCTCCAACTTGAGGGGAGTATTAGGAGATATGCATGTTTGTGCATATATTGTATATGGTTAGGAAATATGTTATTTCCGGTGTAAATTTGTTTTTGACTTTCTTCCTATTTAGTCTTAGAGAAACCCATTGTAATCTCAAGCTTTTCAATAATAAGAAAACTTCGATCATTCTCTACCTTGTCGTTTCATATTTGCATGTAAATTGATATATTTAGGTACAATAATTATGATTATAATCGTGTTTGTGGATCCGACTTGGTGATTTTGCAGAGGCAACGAGTGGGGTTCTCCGGGGAAGCGGACGACTTGTAGAAACCAAACAACACCAGTTGCTGGATCAGTTTATTCTGGGGGTCAATTTTCTGGACATCCAATAGTTTAAAAAGTTTTAAATGAAATGACTTAACCATGTTTATTATTTAGACGTGACACTCGTTATCATAGCAGTTGAGAAAAGATATGATGGTCATCCTGCGAATTATGGTAACAAAGCGCATAAAGGATTGGATTGTAGCCACATGTGTAATGCTGGTGTTCTCGATACTTGGAATCAATTGCTCTTCCAAGGCGATGATAAAGATAACATCAACCATGATGATGGTTTAAACTTTAAAGGTTTCCCTGATTAGGCCAATGTATCATAATCAACTTCTTAACTATGAGACAGAGCTTGGACACCTCGGTCACGAAAAGATTGTCACATGCAACCAACTCGTTTCATATCCGGCCTCTCATTTATTTATTTTTCGCATGCATGTGTACGTCTTGTCAGCTTTGTATGATACACTAAAGGTTGCTTTATCAGGCCAACATATGTGACTATTATGACACCCCACGATCTTTCCTTTGTGACATATGAAATGCTTGATATACATTTTAAATTAAATCATTAAATCCACACGAAGTTTCAGATGTGAGAAATCCTGCTTTTACTGGCTATTGATCCAACAGTCTAATCTTGCATACCTGTAAATCTAGAGTCTGCTCACAGAAGCTTTTAAACTTAGTGTTTTGAATCTTTCAGACTTGGCCAACAAAGGAATTTTCTCTGTTTCCGGTTGAATTTTCTCCGCTTGATCCACAAAATTATTAAAACTTGATCCACAAAATTATTATACAACACAGCAGTATAAGGCCAATAACCGGCGGGCTTGCTCAGTGGGCTGCAATATAGGGATTAGCTGAAGGCCATTTATATAAATCACACAAAATATCCTTATATAAATGAACCAAACCCTAAAGGGTGAGAGAGCGGAGACTACCTGTATGAGTAAGGGAGGCGGTGTAAATAGAGAAACTTGTTACTGGAGATCTATTGGTGAGAATGTTCCATTTCCAAGATCAGATGAGGGGTTATGATCGGAGTTTAAGTTTTATGTGGGAGCCTATACACATAGCTTGGAGATCAAAGAGAAGAAGAAAGACACAGACCTTTGTCATAATGACTTATCCTCTCAAACCTAAGTTGTTTGTTGCTTCTTCAGTGCTGATATGGGTTATGGAGAATACCATTCGGTCACAATTGTTTCTTTACGGTAAGATCTGTAAAATAGTGGATTTTTGTTCGATGTTTCCTTTGTCTTAACCTACAATATTGACATTCATGTTTTGATTTTTCTATGCAGGGATCCGCTGCAGCTTAAATTTGTCATTCGGTTCATCGTTTTTTTTATTGGAGATGAATAATAGAAAAATAGATCAGTTGGATAATGGAATTACTACCCTTACAAACGAAGTTAGGTAGTTTTATTAGAGATTTTGGCCATTAGCATGTTAAAACTATTGAAATGGTAGATGTGCAGAAAATTGAAGATCTGAAATATAGTCAATCGTTTAATTAGATCTATATGTTTTAAGTTTATTGATGTATACAAATAATTGGTTTTAGTTGGACAAATTTCAAGGTGAATTCTGATTAACATAAGTCATTTCAGGGCTTATAATTTATAATTCAATTGTTAGATAAAATTTATTTTTTCTTTGTGGACCTTGATTAGTATTTTGATTTGGATTCTATTTACTTCATCTATAAATGTTGTTATTGTTTGAGGATTGTGTTTAATGTTGTAAGTCTTCGGTATCTCAAAGTTATTTAGGCTGCTTAGAATTGACATCTCCTCGCATATTTGTTGTTAAATCAGTTTTCTTTCTCCAGTCACTCCTACTTAACTGACAACTCAATCATTTGTTAAGAGGAACTACTAGTTCATATCAGAGCCTGTACTTTAGGTTATAAAACAAGTATTGTGGTACTAGTCTTTACTCATTCATTTGTTACCCTGCAAAGTGGCATTGACAGCAATAAGCTCATGTAAGTAGTCATATCTTAGTCCTAAGGCACCACCATCTAAAATAGAACATGAACAGTTCTTAATGATGAATAAAGAAGGGCGTACCTTTTATGTATCGCAAGATTCTTTTCACAGCTTGAAGATGTACTTGAGTTGGTGCTTCCATAAACCGACTCACCAATCCGACTCCAAACAGAATATCAGGCCTGGTAGCAGCTAAGTAACGTAGACTCCCTACTATGTGACGATAATGAGTTTGATTTACAAGCTCACCTTTACAAGTCTGATCCCAGTTTACGCGACCTTCCACTGGTGTCTTTATAGGAGTGCAAGATTCCATCTTAAACCTCTTCAAAATATCAGTAGCATACTTCTTTTGAGAAATGAATATCCCATCATCTTCTTGTACAACCTCAAGTCCAAGAAAGTATGACATAAGAACCATGTCAGTCATCTCAAAATGACTAACCATTGGCTCCCTGAACTCAACAATCATGTTTGGGTTAGTTCCGGTAAAAATCAGATCGTCTACATATAAACAAACGATAAGCATATCTTCATTTGCAGTAGTCATGATATATAGAGTAGGCTCATATGGGCATTTCTGAAAACCATTTTCAAGAAAATAAAAGTCGATACGAGTATACCAAACTCGTGGCGCCTGTTTGAGCTCATAAAGAGGTTTCTTCAACCTACATACTTTGTCTTCTTCTCCTTTTTTAGCATAACCAACTAGTTGGTCTACATACACTTCCTCTTAAAGTACCCCATAAAGAAATACAGACTTGACATCCATTTGATGAATTTTCCATTTTTTTGAGCAGCGAAAGAAATAACAAGATGAATAGTATCCATTCTAGCTACTGGTGCGAACACTTCGTAGTAGTCGATACCAGGCTTTTGCTTATAAACTTTCACAACAAGTCGCGCCTTAAGCCTTTCCACACTTCCATCAAACTTGTACTTTGTCTTGTAAACCCATTTAACTCCAATTGATTTCTTTTCTGAAGGAAGAGTAGTCAGCTCCCAAGTGTCATTCTTCTCGATGGAATGGATTTCATCATTCATTTGCACGAACTCAACCATCATCTTGTACTGCCTCTTCAAAAGTCATAGGATCACAATCTGTAAACAATGCAAAACTGACAAGTTCTTCATCAGACTCATCATTATCATCAGTTATAACATAATCTTGAAGACGTGTAGGCATAGTACGAGTTCGTTTCAAGACACGAGTTGCTGGAATTTGCTGAGGTGAGGAATCAGGTTCTGAAGTATTATTTGGTGTTGTAGGTCTGCCCGGATTTGGAGGTGTACTTGGTTCTTGATCTTCTGCCTCAGCTTGTGTTTCTTCATTGTCGATGGCATCCAATTCAACTCCAAACTGTAACTTTTCAGTTCTTGTCCACTCCCATGATTTATCTTCACGTAACTCAAAGATTCTACCGATAATAACAAAGACCGGTGATAGGATTAAACAGTTTATGCCCCTTAGTTGTATCACTGTAGCCAAGGAAAATGCACTTCGCGCCTTATGCATCAAGCTTTTGACGTTTTTCAGCTGGCACATGAGCATAAGCAATACTCCCAAACACACGAAGAGATGCAACATCAGGTTTAAAACCACTCCATGTTTCTTCTGGGGTCATGTTGCGAACACTACTTGTGGGACTCCTGTTAATAATGTAACCAGTACAAGCAACGGCTTCGGCCCAGAAATTTTTTGGTAAATTCTTATAGTTCAGCATACTACGAGCCATTTCAACAATGGTCCGATTTTTTCTTTCAGCAATTCCATTTTGTTACGGAGTTGTTGATGGTGGTTTTTAAACAAAGGGCAAACTCGTAAAACCCTAAAATAACCTAATGTCACCAGTGACACATTTATTAGGACATTTAAGGCCTGTAGTCAGTATTTAATAGGGGGTATTTTTTCAAATTAGGGTTACAACGAACAAAACCCTAATTCACCTCCATGCCAATGGCAAATCATGCCAAGCCACATTTAGCCCGAGGCTAGCCGCGCCATGCCAAACGCACTCTTGGTCCTAGCTACGCTAGTCACGTCACGCCAAGCCAAGCACTGCGCTTGGCCCTAGCCGCGCCATGCCAAAATGGCGCCCGCGCCTAGGCTTACAAACCATGTAACCTAGGCCAAGTCGGCCACGCATGCCATTGGCACATGCCAACATGCTCGCTGGTAGCTTTTTCCTACAAAGGCCACGGCCCTAACGGCCACGCATGCCATTGGCACATGCCAACATGCTGTTGGTAGCTTTTCCTACCAAGGCCACGGCCCTAACGGCCACGCATGCCATTGACACATGCCAACATGCTCATTTGGTAGCCTTTCCTCCACCAAGGCCACGGCCCTAACGACCCACGCATGCCATGGCACATGCCAACATGCTCGCCGGTAGCCTTTCCTACCAAGGCCACGGCCCTAACGGCCACGCATGCCATTGGCACATGCCAACATGCTCGCCCGGGTAGCCTTTCCTACCAAGGCCACGGCCCTAACGGCCCACGCATGCCATTGGCACATGCCAACATGCTCGCTGGTAGCCTTTCCTACCAAGGCCACGGCCCTAACGGCCACGCATGCCATTGGCACATGCCAACATGCTCGCTGGTAGCTTTTCTTACCAAGGCCACGGCCCTAATGGCCACGCATGCCATTGGCACATGCCAACATGCTCGCTGGTAGCTTTTCTTACCAAGGCCACGGCCCTAACTGGCCACGCATGCCATTGGCACATGCCAACATGCTCATTGGTAGCTTTTCCTACTAAGGCCACGCCCTAACGGCCACGCATGCCATTGGCACATGCCAACACGCTCGAAGGTAGCCTTCATCACCTAGCCGTGGCCCTAATGCGCTACTGGTAGCCTAACTTGCAAGCCGTGCAACCTAGGCCAATTCAACCAGACGCGCCACCGGCACACGCCAAAACCCACGTTGGTAGCCTAATTTGCAAACCATGCAACCTACCACCAAGGCATTAGCACATGCCATTGGCACATGCCACACACACCACTAGCAGCTCCGGCATTGCCACTTACACTCAATGTACAACCTACCACCAAGGCATTCCGCACATGCCATTGGCACATGCCACACACGCCACTAGCGACTCGGCATTGCCACTTACATTCAACGTACAACCTACCACCAAGGTATTCCGCACATGCCATTGGCACATGCCACGCACGCCACTAGCAGCTCGGCATTGCCACTTTGCTTCAAGTACAACCCGCAACAAGGGCACCCGCACATGCCAATGGCACATGCCACACGCGCCACTAGCAGCGCCACTTGCACTCGTGGTGCAACCAACACTCGAGATATCAACACAAACGGGGATGCTTTCCGGGGTTTTGGTTTGGCGGTCACAGCTTAAGCGTACACTACGCTCACATTAAGAAAGCGTGAAAAGGAATAAACCGGTCAAATAAATGAGGAAATAATGGTGAAAACGTTTTCACCCATAAACACCTTGCGGTTACCACCTCCTCCCATTATTTCACCCTTTACTCTCTTCCTTCATGAGGCTGTGGTACGTTTCAATCTCGACTTGTATAAATAAGTCTTACCTATTTCCACCGGACGACAAGTCTCGGTCGGGAGAAAAATACTACACTCTCGAGAAAAAGGCAACTTTGCAAGCTCTCCAAAAAGCTTTCATCTCTTGCAAGCTTCCGAAGCTTCCACTTTCGATATAAGTCGAGATACTACTCTCCCCACTATTCTGGTCTCAACACCTTTCTTGGCTTCCTCCCAAATCAACCCTTCTCTTCCACTTTGTGACCGAAGCAAGTCCGGAACGGCCATTTCTTGGTTTAGGACGGACTTGTACAGATTGATCTCTCGAATCTATAAAGTGCTCACGTGCAGCACATTTGTTTAGGGTTTGAACCAGTTTCTCACTCACCTACCGAATTTACCGAAATCGGCAGAAACGATTTTTACCCATAAACAGGAGTATAACTATCTGTAAGTTGATGCCTAATGCCATGTATTCTACAATAATCACAAAAAGCATTTGAGTTATACTCTCCATCTCTGTCAGTGCGAAGTACTTTCCAACTCTTTCCACTTTGTTTTTCGACAAAAGCTTTAAATGTCTTAAATATTTCAAAAGCATCAGATTTATTGTTCAAGAAAAGTATCCAAGTCTTTCTACTGTAATCATCAATGAAAGTAAGAAAGTAACGATTACCTCCATATGATACGGTCTCCATAGGGCCCAGTGGGCTAGCAAAGTGGACTGGAACATCGGGATAAGTTCAAGGCTATTTTTGTAAATCACATAAAATATCCTTATATAAATGAAACAAACCCTAAAGAGATTGAGAGTGGAGACTACAAGTGTGAGCGAGGGGAGGTGGTGTTTATGGAGAAACTAGTTACTGGAGTTTTCTTTTCATAAAAAAAAAAAGAAGTTACTGGAGTTCTGTTGATGAGAACGTTCCGGTGCCAGAATCAGATTAGGGGTTATGATTTATGTGGGAGCCTTTACACATAGCGTATAGATCAAAGAGAAGAAGAAAAAAACAAATCTTTGAAATTGTCATAATGACTTATCCTCTCAAACCTAAGTTGTATTTTGTTTGTGAACTTTGATATCGTAGTCTCAGCTGTTTCATTACGGTAAGATATGTAAAATAATGGTTTTTTGTATGATGTTTTCATTGTTTTAATTATCCCACAATATTGACATTCGTGTTTTGACTTTTTATGTAAGGATATATGCTACTTAAATCTGTCATCCGGTTCACCGACTTTTGGTTGGAGATGAACAATGGAAAGATAGATCAGTTAGATAATGGAGTACTACCCTTACAACATTTGTTGGAATTTTGGCCATTGGCATGTTACAACTATTGAAATGGTAGATCTAGCGAAATTGAAGATCTGATATTTGGTAATCGTTCAATTAGAGAGATATTTTAAGTTTATCAAAGTATCCAATTGGTTTTAGTTGGAGAAATTTCAGGCTATATTCATATTTGATTCTGGTAATGTTGTATTTGTAATATAGTAATGTTGTATTTGTAACTATGGATTATCTAAACATAGAAAGGTCGTGTCAGGGCTTACAATTTAGTTGTTAGACAAGAGTTGATTTTCTTCGTGGATCTTGTTTACTATATTGATTTAGATTAGGGACGGTCAAGGGGCGGGTATGCCAATCCCAGTCACTAAAAAAATACCCATATCATATGGGGCGGGTTTCCCATGGGTTACCCGTATCACTGAGTTAATGCCAATCCCAGTCATATGGGGTGGGTTACCCATATGAATTGGGGCGGGGCGGGTATGGGGAATAACCATAGGGGGCGGGTTTCCCATGCGGTACCCGTAACACTGAGTTAATACATAAATTTGATTATAATCAAAACTTAAATATGATTCAAACATAAATAATAACGTATACTACAACAAACAGACGCATTTGTGACATTATTTTTGCAACATTACAAAAAGCGTCAAAAACAATATTCATCTATGACGTATCATGTGTTGAAAATATTTGCGTTAGCTAAAGACAAAGATAGTATGTACATATGAACTTGCAACACCTACGTTGGCGTTGTAAATAAAAATTAAATTAAATTAAATTTTTTAAATAAATAAAAGGATCTTTTTGCCTATTTTAAGTGGGTAAAAAAGATTTCTCAAAAAATATGAAGTTAAAAAATATTTTCTATTATGGAAAATCTTACACGTAATTATATTTTCCATCCAAATATTTCTTCTGATTGGTCAATATATTTCCTTTCCGAAAAAAAAGAATTGGGTTAACAAGCAAGTGACCTCCCCTTCCTTCTTCTGGTTTCTCTCTCCTATTGCTCTGCATAACTGAATATCCCAAAAAAAAAAAAAAAAAAAAAACTACCTCTTCTTCTTCTTCAATTCCTTCTGTTGCCTAGATTTACTCTAATATTATTTAGGGTAAATTTGGGTAACACTTAAATTAGGTTTTTATGCTTTCAATAAAACTTATCCTTGTTCTACAGGGATTTTAGACTCAGGTTTTGTATATATTTCTCTTGATTGTCTTCTAATGGCTGACTACTGTCATTATGAAGAATATAATAGCCTTAATGGCACTTTGTTAACATGTGATGGTATATTCATGTATATCATTGACGACGATCTCCTCCGGCGTGACGTTGATCTCTACAACTCGATACAAGATCCATGTCTACCGGTTTTAATCGTGATTATGATGTTATGTGCTTATTACTCCTTGCTATGGGAGCATCAAGATTTGAAGAAGTTATCCAAATGGTTGGAAAGAGTTCCAAAAACCATCCCTCAGAAAACATCTGAGTTCTATTTGAATATGTATTCTATACTTTTAATGCACTATAAGAAAACTAGGGTATTGCAACACCTCATTCATGTGGCAAGAACCCATGTTTCATATAGCAAAAACCTTTTGCCACATAATTTTTTTTTTTGCCACACCTGTGGCAATAACCTGGGTGGCGAAAAGTTATTGACACACCTTAAATACACTGTAGCAATAGCTAGTTCTTTTGCCACACCAAATGGTGAGGCAATAACACGAGGCAAATTAGTAATTTTTATTTAATTATTGTTTTATTTGAAAAATCTCTCGCCACACCAAACTGGTGCGGCAATAGAGTGACGCAAAAGATATTCGTTTTTTTATTATATTTCTTAGAAAACAAATTTTAGGGATCACTCTAATCAAATTTGTAGACATTACACAAAGTTTTATAAAAGCATTTCGTAACTAAAAATTAAATTGGACCGAAATCATGAATATATAATTAAGAAAAAGAAAGTGTATGTTACAAAGTAGGGTGGTGAATCAAACTTTACATAAGAAAAAAAAAACAAATTAATTTACACAATTTTCGAATTTTAACATTAACTGGGCCACTCAGAAGTAAATAAACTTTATACTTCAAATTAGACATACTCCATGCTGAATCCATCCCAGTTGTATATTCCTCTGCCCTGAGCAAATAAAAACAAACACCACCAAGGAAAAAGAAATCAAGAAATGGCAGAATACCATCAAGTCTAATGGAATCTTGAGTTGTACGAGAAATATCATACGAACATGCAGATAAGTATCATAGTAACATACCAACATTTTACGTGTTAATTAAGATAGTTTTCTAATTCTACGAGGGTTTGGAACACGGATCTTCTATTTTTGCCAAAAAATAGACTAACGCCGTATTGTTAAAAGCATGGGATATTTGAGAAGTTTGGAGAGAGCATTATTTACTATATTAGTTTACCAACTTTTCTGTAGAAGCTAATGTCTTTCTGCCCACTATTGAAGCAGCTTAAAGACTGCTTCCTCGTATAACTGTTGGGCTATAAGTCATATAATGTTGAACAACAGTAGCTATGTGGTGTTTGATGTCGTCAATATTACAATCTACGCGTGCAGCTCCATATAATATAGATAATTAGATTTTTATGCATACCTTAAGCATTTCGATGCAAGCTCGAATTCAAGATCAAGGAAGAGATACAATTAGTTTGCGATCTCTACAGCTGCTCCCTAGGTCTAACAAGTTGCTCCTCGTATCTGTAAGGCTGCTCCACAGATCTATTGAGCTGCTCCAAAGGTCTGTAAGGTTGCTTCCAAGGTGCAATAGTTACTGCCTATGTATGCAAGGTTGTTCCCCATCTCCTTTCCTCACCCGACTAACAAAATCTTCCTCTCGCTCTTTCGTTTGTCTATCAAAATTTTCTTTTCCCTCAGAAATGAAGCATGTAGGTACTACATTTACAAAGACTTCATCACTGATAGGTTGTCGGTTCCCATCCTCATCTAATCCAGATGGTTCCCTCATTTGAACCTACATATATCAGAAAAATTTTATGTTAAAGGATCAGATCTCATATGAGTAAAATGTTCATAAAATTTACTAGTGATACTTTAAGTCCATTAGAATAGATACTACGTAGCCTTGTAATATTGGGTCTAAAGCTTTTCTACTGTCTTTAATCACATTGGTTTTAACAAACACAGCACTATCAGTTGGTGGGTTCCCTCCAATATCTTTGGCCTGTACAAATTTCATCATATACAATGATCTATGGTCATTGAAAGCAGAACTCATATGAAAAATTGCATATGAAGAAATTCTGAAAACTTTAAAGAAGAAAGATGGCACTATGCAATGTCTAGTAGCATACGGTACTATATTCTTGACAAGGTTTCCAATGTGAAGCTAAGGCAGTTGGTGTTACACATGCAGATAGAAAAAAATGCCTAAGTAACTCCTCTTTACTTGATATACATAGACAAATATGATAAAAACCTCAACCCTAAACAATCTAATCCAAGACCAAATAATTAAACTTGAATAACAAGGAAGCAGAAAGAAATGCCTAAATACAAATAGTCACGGAAAATGTTGATCTTTTGAGGTTCATCTTCCCCTAACTAACTCCTCTTTACTTGATATACACAGACAAATCTTATAACATTATCAACCCTAAGATCAAATATTAAACCTTGAATCACTTCAAAGCTACAAAATGAAAAGTGGCTGTAAAGACCAACTTATGTAAGTATCAATTCACATGACCAATATAAGTACCCTAAATTGCATTTAAAGCTAGTTCTGAATCAAATAATAATAAAGGGTGCAACCAGTATTCACCGTATAAAACACTATTCTTATAAGAAACAAATATCCCTTGAATGGCAAACAAGGCACCAGGTTTGTCTCCCTACTATTGACAAGATTCATACATGGATGTCAAAGCGACACAGCTAACTTGAAGCATATCATACAATGCAAATAATTTACTCTCAATCTTTTCATAAAGATCAAGTAACCACTCTAGAATTTTAATGAATCAGAGAAATCTCCGGACAATCAAAATCGGATTTTAGTGCTACTGCTACAATAATAAGCATACACCAGAATATCAGACATAGCACAACCAAAAGTAACCAGAATACATCATGTTCTCAATTGGATGTCAAACAAGATACAAAACCATAATTCAAAAAACAATTTTCAAGAACACTACAGAAAAGAAGTGATACCAAATTGTGATACAAGAATTTCTGGAGCCCCTTCGAACTAATCATGATGAATACGGAAACAGAAATCTCCTCAGTGGTCGATCACTAAACCACACCAAAAAAGAATAAACAAAACCCTATAGAGATTTAGAACTTACTAATCAAAGAAACCTTAAAAAAAATCAAGAACATAAAAACCCAAATCAAAAACAAAAACCATCCTGGAATTGCAATTTCAAAGAAGATGGAGAGAGCCAGAGGTGAAAAATTACCTACTGTAAGTCTATGGAGAGTCTTGAAAACAAAAATCCCCAAATCAACTAGAGGTGTTACGTAGATCTCTGTGGGGAGATAGCAGTCCTGGGTTTATACCTTATGATGTTCGAAGGAAGAAATTAAGGATTTCCGAGGGACGAGACTTTATTTAACTGGGAAGAGGTATTTTGAGAGGAAGGGGTCGTTTTTTAGGGTTGTGAGAGTCTGAGAGAAAACTAGAAATTTTTTATCCGAGAAGATACGGAAAGACTGGGGGTGTGGGAGGATATGATGGAGATCAGTTATTAATTCTGGTTGTGTAAAGGGAAATTGGTTTTCCAAGAAAAAAAAAATTAATAAATATTTTTATCCTCACTTATGTGGCAAGAACCTGAACTATTGCGACACCATCAAATAACATGAGGCAATCTTTTGCCTCATCTACTCACAAATGTGGCAAAAGATCTTGTTAATGCCACACCTATTATGGAGTGAGGCTAAAACCACCTTATTGCCACATTATTTATAGATGTGTGGCAAAATAGAGTGGCAATAAACCCCTTTTTTTTGTAGTGATGCATCTTAGATCTTCTGTATTAGAGGCTCTCATTAAATGTATTTTCTACTATTCTTTGTTGATGATGTATGAATTTCTGTCACTTGTTGACAATTTATTAATATATTTAGTCTAGGGACTCTGTGTAGCCCCCTATTCCTTCAAAAAAAAAAAAAAAAAAAAGAACAAGCAAGTGACCACGTGCTAGTCAAAAAAATTACCAAACCAAAAAAAATGGACCACGTTTAAATCAAATAACCACCCACTTCCCCTTTTGTTTCCCCAATATTTGCTTGAGAAAAAGGATTTGGCTTTCCATATGTAGAGTAAAATATTAATTAGCCATTCTTCTCTTTTTCCTTCTTCTAAACAGATGTCTTCAAAATATAGCCGCAACTAGAGGTGTAAATTGGGACGGGCCAAAGACGTTTATGGCACAAAGACAAAGACGTTAAAATTCGAGCACAAAGACGGACATGACGTGACCGCCCAAAGACGGGCACAACACGTTTGTTTAATGTGTCTTGGTGTGCTGACATAAAATAGGCACACGGCCCAGCCAAAGACGCTGCACGTGTTAGCACACGGCCCTTTGCCAAAGACAAAGACGCGAAGAAAGCACGCCACGTCATGCGTAAAATACTACACAATACATCACATTTGATGCATATTTCACAAAAAATCATTGTTTTAGCCAATTTTCGACATTTTATCTTGGTATGCTAATTTATTTCTATAATAATACATGTATTAACTAAAAAATCTAAAAAATATTTATTTTGGAGAACATAAAATAAGTGTGCTAGCACAAAGACGCGAGACAAGACAAAGACGTTTATTTTTCGTCGGCAAAGACAAAGACAAAGACGCCATTTAGCACAAAGATGCCAAAGACGTTCGGGTCTCCAAGATGACCAAAGACGCAGCAAAGACGCTAAGCACGTGACTTCATGGGTCAATTTGTCCGGCCGTAACACGTTTACACCTCTAGCCGCAACCACCACCATCAAATCTTCTTCTAGTAGATTCAAGATATTCCTTTCTGTTTCCTCTTCTTTTTTTTTTCTTTTGATTTTTTATGTATTTTGTACGGCTATATCACTGGTGCGACGGGAAAGCATTTCCACGGAGAAATTCGACAAATCTATGCATCTAACATGGTAAGTTATTGATCTAACTGCACAAACTTTTAAATTTTTGATGATGTTTTTCTTTTCTTTTTTAGATAAAGATTCTGGGTTACTTAAAATTATTTAGATTTAGATTTTGAGTTTTTTTTTTTTTCTAGATGTAATCAAGAATGCAAAGGGAATGAAAGATAAGAACACTCATAAGGTTAAGAAGTTGAATATCTTGAATTAAAAAATGGTATCTTCTAATTTTTCAAATTGGTATTCCTTCTCTGTTACTTTGGATTTATCAAAATCGTGATTGTATACATGGGTTTTTGTTTTTACTTTTTACTGTCTCTGTATGTGGAATTCTATTTACAGGTAATCAAGACTACCAATCCTTCAAAGTGATGATCGACTTCAACTCAAAGAATAGTTTCCAGATCTAGAGCAACAATTATGAGGATTGGAAATAAAATTTTGTTGTATTGTTGAGAGAAACCAGTTTAGTTCCAAAATGTACTATAACTGTTAGATATTCGGGTTGGACCCGAATATGGTCGCCCATATTGTATGTGGCAAGCCCGGTAGGGTTCCATATTCCTTAGGGTTTGGAACCTATATAAACATCTCTAGCATAAGTGTAAAGGGTTACGTGATTCCACCAATATCACACATAAGTTTACCATAAGAAAAGTGGTAGCTCTAACCCTAAAGGGAGTTATCATTAGAAAAAAAAGGTTTCAAGTTCTTAGCCTGTGAAACAAGCTTGTGCTCATCATTGGTGATTGTAGTACCGCTAATCGGCCGTGTTGGATCGTTGTTGTTGCTGCTGCTGTTCCTTGTCGATCCAAATCGGAGCTCAAGTTCTAGGTATGAACCGATACCCGCTTCCGCTTAATCCTATAACATCTAATATTGGTATCATGAGCTATTGGTTTGCTGCGTTTTCGTGCTTGATATAACATGCTTTGTATGCTTGAAAGTTATTGATAACATGATAGTATCATGATTAGGGTTCTTGTTGTTTTTTTTGGGTTAAAAACCATTAATGGATGTATAAATATTTCGGATCTTGATAAAAGTGTTTTGGTTTGAAATATTTAATTGGGTATGTTCATTATTGATTCAAATGATCTCCTGGAAAGTTTTGTATCGTTTGAACATGTGGTTTGAAAGATATTGCAAAAACCCTAGTTTTATATCATGTTTGTGAGCAGTGGTTTGATGATTGTTTTGATGTATATATGTCGATCCATGTTAATTAAAATTAATATATATAGATAGTGCTCTCTGAGAGCTTTCTTTTGACATATTATTTGCTTGAATCGGAGCTCGTATGAGTGAGATATGGTCTCCCAAAGTTGGTCATGCGCGCCTCAGTACGCTGGAATTTTAGAGAAGACGATGAACAGAACCGAGTCAACACTGTTCACAAATCGGCGAGTTACACTGTTTAAGAATCGGCGAGTTAACTCGGCCAGGATCGGCGGTTTAGCTCGCGGTTCGGACCAGTGGGTCAGCCTCGCGGTCCAGTCCAGACCCGGTGAGTCAGCTCGCGGTCCAGCTCGGTGGGTCACTCGCGGTCCTGACCGCCAGACCGGCGAGTCAGCTTCGCGGTTCAGATCGGTGGTTCGGTTCGTGGTTCGGTTCGGTTCGCGGATTGACCCTAATAATTTGTTTTTCACTTTTTCTCTATCTTGTGGTTGTCGGATCAACTCCAATTTTGGTACCCTAAGGTTTTTCAACGCTCCGAATTCAATAAAACTATTTTCAGAACCTAATTAGATTCACATGATAGAGTTTCTTTGAAATTATATGGTTAATCGCTTTATCCGTGATAACATGTGAATGGTTTATGTTGTGATTGTATAATTTCTTTAATATACAACATGTATATTGTTGGATTGAATTCATATCGCATCAATTGTATGTCTAGATAACATGTTGATTGATTAGGTAATCATGTGGTTTGATAACATGTTTGATTGAATTATTATCATTGATTGATAACATGTTAAAACAATTGAGTGGGAGGTTGTTTGGTTGAGTTTGTTTAATTCCAAAAACCATTAACTTGCGCATATATTAAATAGATGTAGAAAATATTACTTGTGGCGCGAGAGATGATTAGGAGTTTAACGATTTTTCGATCTTGCGACTTGTAATGTTGTTTTGCTATTTATTTAGATTAATGTTGCAAAGTTATTTTTGAATGTGTATAGTGCCATAAGTTTAATATCCTTTTATTTTTTCGCATGCTATGTTAGACTAAATGGCTTCCAAGAACATCATTCTTTGATTTGAACAAGGGTGGAAAACTTGATGGCGACAACTATAACATCCGGCGCCGAAAGATCGTTTTCTCTTGAATGATGATGGGCTGCAGAAATAACCGAGCATGTGATGCCTCGGCCCGAGGAGGGTACGACGGTTCAACACCGTCGCAACCTCGAGGCTTACCAGAATGGATTAAGAAGGATCGCAGGTCTTTCGTCATATGATCCCGAGCTCAATGCACAATGATTTCATTGGAGAGTTTGAGAACCGGTTTGCTCATGACATGCTAGAGGCAACAGCAGAAATTTGGAGTTACCTCGTGGCTAAGTTGCGCGCTTTAACTATGAAGTTTGACACTTGTCAAAAGAAGCCGAATGTTACAATGAAGCAACATTTGAGGACAATGTCATCAATGATACGCGAACTTGAGGTCTGCAGGTCATCACTTGACAAGATGAACAACAGTACAAGTCGTTATTAGTTCGTTACCTAACTCTTGGGAGCAAGATGAAGCAAAACATGACACATAATGACAATCTTGTTCGAGCCGCGCCCTTCTTGAATCATTCGCATAAGACCAATGGGTCTAAGCGCAAGAGGGTAAGGGTTCTTCGGGTAAGAATCCTCGTGATGGATCCGGGTAAATCCACTACCAACGCTCCTAAGCGCAAAAGAGGCAAGCGTCTTTGGTAAGAAAAACAAAGCAGAGATGAAATGCTTTAACCGTGATAAGAAAGGACACTTCGCTCGTGAATGCACCGAGCCAAAGAAGGTAATTTCTGAGCCTATTCTCGCTATGAATGTTTTGTTTCTAGTCAAGCATTAGTTGCTCATTCTCCTTATTTGTGGGTTGTAGATTCGGGAGCAACCGACCATGTAGCGAGGGACCGAGAAGGGTTCCTAGATTATCGTCGAAGTTCCGCTGGGAGCATGAGAGTTTATATGGGAACACAACTAGCATAGAAGTACTTGGCATCGGTACCTATATGCTAAATCTGCGACAAGGGCGCACGATAATCCTCCATGATGTACTTTATGCTCCAGGATATTCGACGAAATTTAGTTTCGAGTTAATAGTATCTTTGCGTCTAGGCTTTAGTTTTCTTTTTGAGGGTAATTCTGTTAAGATTTGCTTGGCAACTGATTTTTATGGTTTTGGTTTTATGTCGGATGGTTTTATGGTTTTGGATATTGACAATTCTAGTTCTTATGATGCTAATAAATCTATTTCATTAGTTGCATCTTCTTCGGATGTTAATAATGATTCGTTATTTGGCATGCTAGATTAGGTCATATAGGGCAAGAACGGATGACTAGGCTAGCTAGAGAAGGTCTTTTAGGACCCATCGCTAAAGTCTCCTTGCCTACTCGCGAACATTGTCTTGCAGGAAAAGCCATTAGAAACCGTTTGGGACAGCCAAAAGGGCCTCTCGAGCCTTTGCAATTAATTCATTCCGATATATGTGGCCCAATGAACGTTAAGGCAAGACATGGAGCCTCTTATTTCATCACTTTCATAGATGACTTTACGCGATATGGTCATATTTACTTGATATCCACAAGTCGAAGCATTGACCGCTTTAGACGCTATGTATGCGAAGTGGAAAATCAACTAAATAAGAGCATTAAGGCTCAGAACCGACCGTGGACGCGAGTATCTATCCGACCTATTCAAAGGGTATTGTGAGGAAAAAGGGATCTGAGACAATTGACTATTCCCAGTACTCGCAACAAAATGGTGTAGCAGAGAGAAGGAATCGTACTTTGTTAGACATGGTTAGGTCAATGATGGCGCAGGCTCATCTTCCTATTTCTTTTGGGAGATGCGTTATCGATCACGCCTATGTCCTTAATCGTGTGCCTTCAAAGTCAGTACCTTCCACCCCATATGAATTATGGACCGCGAGAAAACCCGAATTGGGTAATTTGCGACCATGGGGTTCACCGCTTATGTACACAATAGTTCTCATCAGTATGGGAAGTTGGGCCCTCGAGCGAAAAAGTGTATCTTTATCGATATTCGATCACTCAAAAGGCCATGTGTTCATTGGTGAGCATCCTGATGGAAGTGTAACCGAGATTGAGTCACGTGATGCAGATTTCCTTGAACGGGACTTTCCTAGAAGGAACGAGGTAGAGGGAGATCTTAGCCTCTTTGAGGTGGAAGAGTCAATGGAAGACACACCAATTCGTCTAGTTGAGAATAGCGAAGAAATTCCTCGTTCTCCTAAGGAAAGTGGGAGTGTTCCACCCTGATAATGGATTGGCTCCATCGAATCAGAACCCCAATCTCGGAGAAGTGAACGTGGAAAAGTCCCGTCGTCGTTTTCGATTGAGGGGGAAAGTTTCATGGTTTGCTCACATGATGACGCAGAGCCTAAGAATTTCAAAGAGGCTATGTCATCTCCTAAAAGGGAAAAATGGATTATTGCATCGAAAGAAGAGATAGAATCAATGAGGATTAATGGTGTGTGGCAATACGTTGACCTCCCGTATGGGCGCAAGGCTATTGGAAACAAATGGGTTTTCAAAGTCAAACGCAATGCGGAAGGTTTAGATGAAAGATATAGGGCTCGCCTTGTGGCGAAAGGCTACACCCAACAGGAGGGTGTTGACTACGAGGAAACTTTCTCCCAAAGTGGTGAGAATTGCCTCGATACGCTTTATGTTAGCTATTGTCGCACATATGGATTTGGAACTTCATCAAATGGATGTTAAGACTGCATTTCTCAATGGAGAACTAGATGAGGAAATTTACATGGAGCAACCGAGGGCTTCGTGATTAAAGGTCAAGAGCGCAAAGTTTGCAAGCTCCAAAATCTATTTATGGCCTAAAACAATCATCTAGACAATGGTATTTAAAATTTGATCGAGCCATTGTTTCCAATGGGTTTACGATGATAGAGGAAGACCATTGTGTGTACGTTAAACGGTCCGATAAAGGTTTCCTTATCCTCGTCCTTATATGTTGATGATATCCTTATAGCCGGGAAGTAACATGGAAATTGTTGTCGCCACAAAAGAGTGGTTGTCCTCAACTTTTGAGATGAAGGACATGGGAGAAGCAAGTTATGTGCTCGGGATTAAGATCCTTAGAGATCGTTCAAAGAGACTTTTGGGTATGTCACAAGAGACGTACATAAAAGGGTTCTCGAGCGATTTCACATGAAAGATTCAAGCCCATAGACACACCGATTGCTAAAGGTCAGAACTTAAGCCTTGAGATGTGCCCTAATACCCACGAAGAGAAAGACAGATGTCGCGGTACCCTATTCCAACGCAATTGGGAGCCCGATGTATGCTATGATGTGTACTCGGCCTGACATATGCTATGTTATTGGATTAGTTAGCCGGCACCCATCGAATCCACGGTTTTGAGCACCGGCAAGCTGGCCAAGAGGATACTAAGGTATCTCAAAGGGACGAGCGACCTCATGCTATGCTACAAGGGTTGAGATCTACGTCTCGGTGGTTATTGTGATGCTTGCGGAATGGCGAAATGGGAGAGCAAAAATGCACATCGTGGTATGATTTCTTGCTAAATGGCGGGGCCATCACATGGAGTAGTAAGAAACAGTCAATTGTCGCTATGTCTTCAATGGAATCTCGAGTTTGTAGCTTGTCAAGCGGACAAGAATCTAATTGGTTAAGGAGGTTCTTTGAGAGTTTTGAATTTGTCACTCACGCACCGATGCGGTGAAAATTCACACTCGATAGCACATCAATGATTGCTTATGCAAAAGACCCAAAGTACCATGGAAAGACTAAGCACATTGATAGGAGTGTGTTGTTTTATTAGAGCACTTGCTCTTGCGAAGAAAGAAATAGTTTTGGAGTACATGCCTACTGCATTGATGATAGTTGATCCCCTTACTAAACCTATACCAAGGGATGTTTTCATGTCTCATGTTAGGGCGTTAGGTTTACGTAGGTGGTAATGGATGTCTTTTTATTTATTTATTGTTCTAAGACATGATGATCGTAGATGCATATGTTTTATGGATATTTATTAATAATCAATACAATTTGATAATGGTTCATTGTTATGATTGATTATTTACTTATGAGCATGGATATACATCGCTGACATTGGTGCATAGAGAATGCATTATGTCAAAACTTGATTAATATGTCACTGGTATGGGTGGCTTACTCACATAAGCAAGTCACCTTTTGGCGCTAAGGAGAGCGAGCAAAGATGAGATGATGCATCGCCTTGGCAATACCAAGATGAGATCTATATAGTGAAGATCGATGATGAATGTACCTTGTTCATCATACCTTTAAAGAATAGCCAAATAAGAAATCTCTTCCACGGCGCTTGTTGAAAGCGAGCGGGTTAGAAATTTCGGATTAGGCGCAAGAGTTGCGACTAAGTCAAGATTTGTAGAGTGTAAGAGTTTGTGACATATACTTGTTTAGTCGAGTAAAACTCCACTCTAGCGCATTTTCATATTATGCGTGCTTACGACCACTACGGAGGTGCGAAAATTGTTCCCTGCTTTTCTCACCATGTGAGTCCGTATGATAATTAGATTATACATAGGTAACCTTACGACTTTTGACTTTGTTATTAAGTAAAGATTCGATGATTGCTACTTTAGTATGTGTCCTGTGGCCATGAATGATCCGGCTTAAAGGGTACATATCTGGGAAAGCAGTTGATTGTGAAACTTCATGACAATAGGGCGAAAGGAAGGTCATCAAACTCATGAATGTTTTATGTTCATAGTCGACGACTTGAGTTGCCTGCTGGAGTTGCAACACAAGTGTGAATGTATTTACAATAAGCTAGCATGAGGGTTAGACTAGCTCTACGAGGGATCAGAGTAGTATAGACCAATGAGATTTTGATGGACCTAGGATACTACGAGATACGAACATTTTTAAAGGGTTGATGTCTCTATGCTGACTCATATTGAGCTGCTAGTATGGAGCTCCCAAAATGCAGGTACCTCGACGGTCGCACGGGCTATTTACTAATATGAACTTTTCTTTCTTCTGGTACAATCCACACACACTATGTGCGAGTGGGAGATGTTAGATATTCGGGTTGGACCCGAATATGGTCGTCCATATTGTATGTGGCAAGCCCGGTAGGGTTCCATATTCCTTAGGATTTGGAACCTATATAAACATCTCTAGCATAAGTGTAAAGGGTTACGTGATTCCACCAATATCACACATAAGTTTACCATAAGAAAAGTGGTAGCTATAACCCTAAAGGAGTTATCATTAGAAAAAAAAAAAGGTTTCAAGTTCTTAGCCACGTGAAACAAGCTTGTGCTCATCATTGGTGATTGTAGTACTGCTAATCGTCGTGTTGGATCGTTGTTGTTGCTGCTGCTGTTCCTTGTCGATCCAAATCGGAGCTCAAGTTCTAGGTATGAACCGATACCCGCTTCCGCTTAATCCTATAACATCTAATAATAACAATTTTGTTTAACAACATGGAGAATTTGTAAAGGATTTTTTATTTAAATTGTATTTTTTTTTTTGTTTGAAGGATAATGTAATTTATGTTATTCTGGAATGTTTTGATCATTTTTAACCAGTTGTGTTCAAATTATTCAATAGCATAATTTCGCTATTAATAGCACAAATTTATTTATCTTAGTATTCTCAATTATAAAAATGCGATTTATTAAGAAAAAAAACTGTCAAAATTAAAAAAAATAATTTTAAATTATTGGTGCGGTTTCTCGTAAACGTACCAAGTACTTGGACAAGTGTATTGCACACGGATATGGTTTGGGTGTTCTGGCTTTTTCTACCTTAGGGGAACTTGGTGAGGATACTCGGCTTTTTTCAAGCGTCTCTGCTTAATTGTCTTTTTAGCAATGACGCTAGTAGTGGCGTAGGTAGTTTCATTTTTTATAGATTAGGTGTTGCTATTCAGAGAGGAGTTAGAGCCCAGCTTGTTGCTAGGTTACCAACCAAAAGCTTTGTGTAATTAAACGTTATTTCCAGTAGTAATTATTATTATTATTCAATATGGAAATAAATTTTAAATTAAAAAAAATATATATTTAATAATACACATTATCCAATAATAAAATTAAATTTAATATAATAAAATGATTTAATAAAAAAATTAAAATTATAATAAAGAATAGCTTACGTGGCATATGAATTATTTATGACGCAAATACATAATTGCAATAGAAAAATTATGCTACAAAAGCTCCTTGGCATTTTCGACGCTTTTAGCGTCGGGCAGAGTATTTGCAACACCTCTTTTTATAACGCACTAACCGACAATTAAAATACGTCAGAAAATTTTATTTCTGACGCAAAATTAAATATTTGCGACATTATTTTTCATTGGAAAAACCATGTTTTATTGTAGTAATTTAGTAATCTTAAATTTAGTTTTTCGGTTTTTTCCTTTCTCATTCTATCTTCATCCATGTTAACCATTTCATTATCTGCTTCATTTTCTCTATTTTAATTTTTAAAGAATGTGTCTGATCATCAAAAAAAAACCGAAAGTGATGAATGTACAAGAACGATCAAGCATATGATAAATGAAAAAAAAGCTCAACTAAGTGGTGGAGGTATAAAAATTATACACATTGTTGCATAAAAGTCTAAACCCTTAAGTTATGAAAGGTACGGGGCGGGGACTTTGAATCTCGTCCCCACCACATCTCCGTAGCTTAGGTTTCGGGTATTACCCATACCCGACCCATCCCCATTTGGACGGTTAAAACCCTACCCAAACGGTACGGGTACCCACAGGGATGGGTTTGGGTGGGGCAAATGGCCATCCCTAATTTAGATTTTACTTCATCTATAAGTGTTGTTATTGTCTGAAGGCGATAGTGTTTAATGTTGTAAGTCTTCTGTATGTAAAAGCTATTTAGGCTGCTTGGATTGACATCTCCCTGCAAATTTGTTGTTGAATCTATTCTGTTTCTCAAGTCGATCCTAACAGCTCAAACATTTTTTATGAGTATTATATCTTATAGATCAACTACTAGTTCATATCAGAGACTGCAATGTAGGTTTTGAAAGAAATATTATGGTACTAATTTTTTACTCTCGAAAGTGCCATTGATAGCAATCAACTCAGGTAAGTAGTCATATGACTCATATCTTAGTCCTGAGGCGGTACCATCTAAAACAGAACATGAACCTTGACTGCTCCCAAAGCCAACATATCTAGTTCGGTACTGTTTATGGGTAAAAATCGTTTCTGCCGATTTCAGTAAATTCGGTAGGTGAGTGAGAAACTGGTTCAAACCCTAATCAAATGTGCTGCACGTGAGCACTTTATAAATTCGAGAGATCAATCTGTACAAGTCCGGCCTAAACCAAGAAATGCCCGTTCCAGACTTGCTTCGGTCACAAAGTGGAGGAGAAGGGTTGATTTGGGGAGGGAAGCAAAGAAAGGTGTTGAGGCCAGAATAATTCTGGGGAGAGTAGCGTCTCGACTTGTATCGAAAGTGAAAGCTTAGGAAGCTTGCAAGAGATGAAAGCTTTTTGGGAGAGCTTGCAAAGTTGCCTTTCCGAGAGTGTAGTATTTTTCTCCCGACCGAGACTTGTTTGTCCGGTGGAAATAGGTAAGACCTATTTATACAAGTCGAGATTGAAGCGCACCACGGCCTCATGAAGGAAGAGAGTAAAGGGTGAAATAATGGGAGGAGGTGGTAACCGCATGGTTTAATAGGTGAAAACGTTTTCACCATTATTTCCTCTTTTATTTTGACCGCTTTATTCCTTTTCACGCTTTCTTAATGTGAGCGTAGTGTACGCTGCATGTTGTGACCGCCAAACCAAAACCCTAAAGAAGCATCCCCCAGTTTGTGTTGATGTCTCGAGTGTTGGTTGCATCTTGAGTGCAAGTGGCGCTGCTAGTGGCGCGTGTGGCGTGTGGCATGTGCCAATGGCATGTGCGCAATGCCTTGATGGTAGGTTGCACGGTTTGCAAGTTAGGCTACCAGCGTGTGTGTTTGGCATATGCCAATGGCATGTGCGGAATGCCTTGGTGGTAGGTTGCACGGTTTGCAAGTTAGGCTACCAGCGTGTGTGTTTGGCATGTGCCAATGGCATGTGCGGAATGCCTTGGTGGTAGGTTGCACGGTTTGCAAGTTAGGCTACCATCTAGCATGTTGGCATGTGCCAATGGCACGTACGGCCATGTTGACCTAGTTGCAAGTCTTGCGAGCCTAGGGCGCTATATTTGGCGTGGGCCAATGGCATAGCGGTTTGGAAATATGGCTTGCGATACGTGTTGGCATGTGCCAATGGCACGTACGGCCGTGGTGACCTAGTTGCAAGTCTTGCAAGCCTAGGGCGCTATATTTGGCGTGGGCCAAAGGCATAGCGGCTTGGAAATATGTCCTGCGACACGTGTTGGCATGTGCCAATGGCACGTGCGGCCATGTTAACCTAGTTGCAAGTCTTGCAAGCCTAGGGCGCTATATTTGGCGTGGGCCAAAGGCATAGCGGCTTGGAAATATGTCCCGCGACACGTGTTGGCATGTGCCAATGGCACGTGCGGCCATGTTAACCTAGTTGCAAGTCTTGCAAGCCTAGGGAGATATATTTGGCGTGGGCCAAAGGCATAACGGCTTGGAAATATGGCTTGCGACACGTGTTGGCATGTGCCAATGGCACGTGCGGCCATGTTAACCTAGTTGCAAGTCTTGCAAGCCTAGGGCGCTATATTTGGCGTGGGCCAAAGGCATAGCGGCTTGGAAATATGGCTTGCGACACGTGTTGGCATGTGCCAATGGCACGTGCGGCCATGTTGACCTAGTTGCAAGTCTTGCAAGCCTAGGGCGCTATATTTGGCGTGGGCCAAAGGCATAGCGGCTTGGCATTGCCGCCATGGTGCGCGTGGTGCGGCTTGGTTTGGCATTGTTGCCATGGTGCGCAGGGTGCGGCTTGGTTTGGCATTGTTGCCATGTCGAGCAAGATGCGGCTTTGTTTGGCATTACGCCATGATGCTAAAGATGCGGCTTGGTTTGGCATTGTTGCCATGGTGCGCATGATATGCGGCTTGGTTTGGCATTCTTGCCATGATGCGCAGGTGCGGCTTGGTTTTGGAATTAGGGTTACGTGGTCGAAAACCCTAATATGGTATTTTGAAAAATACTCCTATTAATTATTTACACCCGAGTTAAATGCTCTTAGTTAATGTGTTGCGGGTAACACTAGGTCATGGGGTTTTACGATTTTACCCCTTGTTTAAAACCACCATCAACATTAAGTCCCCCGCTTAGCTCTAACAGGGGCTTTGTCATGAGGTAAGCATAAGATGGTGACAAACTATCGACAAAGAAACCGTAAAAAGAATTGAGGAGGCTTGTCCGACCTTTTTATAAATAGGATTTGGAATCCTTGCCTCTCGGTAGTTTTGCACAGATCGGGAGGCCGGCACAATTGGTGGGCTGGTGCAGCTGGGCGACATTGGGAAGTCGACGTGAGTTGGGAACCGAGTGTGCTAGGCTGGTGGGACCGGCGCAAGGTGTAGAAGCCGTACGTGCTTGTAGGCGTGACTTGGGAATCGAGCGTGCTAGGCGGGTGGGACCAGGCGCAAGGTGTGGAAGCTGTGAGTGCTTGCGGCGTGACTTGGGCAAGCGAGCGTGCTAGCCGGTGGGACCAAGCGCAAGGTGTGGAAGTGTGAGTGCTTGGCGGGCGTGACTTGAAGGCGGTCATTGGGAAGTCGGTGCAATTGGTTGGGCCGGGTGCAACTTGGGCGACATTGGGAAGTTGGGTGCCCTTTGTTGGCCCGTTTCTTACACGCACGATTTTGTAACAGGGAAATCCTTCCCTATTTCGGAGTAATCTTCACGCCTATATATATATAAAGTCCCTTTCTCCCATCTTGCACTTTCATCTTTTCATACCAATGCGCAGAGTCACAAAGAGGAACCGGCTTCCAAGTATGTCTCACAAGTTACTTTTGTTGTTTCCCTTTCGCGAAGGTGTAAACCCTAAGAGTAGGCGCTTGCAATGATATTGCGCATGTGATTTCTTGGCGTGCTTCTTGTAGAAAATATTGTATATATGCACCCAAGGGAAATACTACATATATGATTTGAACCCGCAGGAAAGTGCTCCATAAATAATTTTGAACCCGAAGAAGGATACCGAGACGCACTTGAGCCCGCATAAAATATCTGCGTATATAATTTTGAACCCTGAAGAAAATACTGCGTGTGCAGTTTCGAACCCGTAGAGAATATTATATATGAATTCCGAAGAAGAATACCGTATATGTGCTTCATATGACTTCGAACCCGTAGGAAATATTGCATATTTGAATTTCGGTCCTGAAAGAAATACTGCGCGTGCAGTTTTGAACCCGTAGAAAAATGTTCCATATATAATTTTGAACCCGAAGAATGATATCGCAGACGCACTTGAGCTCCGTATAAAATCTGCGTATATGATTTTGAACCTCAAGAAAATTCTGCGTGTGCGGTTTTGAGCCGATAAAGAATACGCCCTCTTCTTTTTTTTTGTTGTTGTTGGGTGCGATTATGTGTCAGGGAGATAATTTCGTCTTTCTTCGTATGCATATATCTCGTTACTAAACTGTTATGAAGAAATCCGATAAGATGTTACCTGAACAAAATTTCGCCTCATCGAAGGATGTTCATAGTTCCAAACCAAACACGGATGATGAATTCTTCGCCCAAAAACTTGTCTCTGCTCGGAAAAATCACCCGGGTTTCGTGCCAATTTTGTTAACCGGTGGTGAAGATGAAAAGAAGACACCTTCAGTTCGCCCAGAGAACACCATACGGTTATGTCTTCATAAAGAGGTATATTCCTCTTCCAACATTGATTTCAGGATGTGTCAAAGCCCATTGCGTTCTTTTGATAAATGGGTTGAGTTCATGGTGAGTAAGGAGCACATAAACACCAACCTGACTCGAGCGCAGATTATTGATGCTGTGGTGAGGCTCTGGCTGGTATCAACGGGTGAGGAGCAACAGTTCTTGGTTGGAGATGTAATCAGGAGAGACTACATTATCGTGGTAACAAGGTAGGTTGGATGATATAGCGAGCAAACTTTGCAGAAGGAGTGGCGTTGAAGCGAACGTTGAAGCGAAGCATTGCTTTGGAGAACACCGATGCGTAGCTACTTACGGAGAGAACGTTGATGCGGAGCTATACTGTAGAGAATGTTGGAACGACGTCTTGCAACTTTTAGAGCCTTGACGGTTACCATTTTAAAGTCGAGGTCAGCGTCACGTTGTGTCAAACTCGACATCCCTCAAGAGAACAGAGGTTAGAGTCCCCGGTTTCATCTATCGATCGTTCTTTCTAGGAGAGGTTGGGGTTTGGGAACAGCTTCCTGGGTCGGAAGCGCCCGCTTTCCCGATGCGGTGCGGTTGAGGGGTGCAAATATGTCTTGACGCTACGCCTTGGAGAAACATAGAATCTCACATAATCGTCTCATCATAGACTGACGACTTTGTGGGCGAAGTTCCCATTGTGCGGGTCCGACGGAGAAGGGTCTCCGTGAACTCAGGAGAGTTGTTGACTTCCCTTGATTTCAATTTTTGAGAAGTCTATCCTGATCTTCATGTGTGACGAAATTGGATTGCTAATCCCCTTCTACTGGGCGTCCAAGAGCAACGCGAGCCTTTTCATCTATAAACGCACGTCCTGCTGAAGTATCTTTTGTCTTTTCATCAAATCAACAAAGAGTGCTAAAAGAAAGTCTGGCTTCTTCCGGATCTTCCAAGTATCTTGCCCCGATGGTGGAGTAGCGTCTCGGTGACGGTTGAAGCTTCCATGCTTGAAGAACCGTTGGGGTGGCGGAAGCGGCTGCGATTCCCGGTGATCGTAAGTGTATCGTGCGAGAGATGACACCGTTTTGATCACGAAGCGCCGGAGCCATGGCGCTGTTTCGAAGGGCAAGGATGGTGCTGGAAGGGCGCAAGATGTTAGCGCTGGAAGGATGCAAACTGTTAGCACAGAGTGTGGTACTGCGGCTGGCATGCGCGTACGGCATGTGTGTCTGGTAAGTGCGTCTGGCAAGGGCGTCTGGCAAGCGCTTCTGGAAAGCGCTTCTGGCAAGCGCTGGCATGCGCGTCTGGCAAGCGCGTCGGGTAAGCGCATCTCGGAAACGCGTCGTGCATTGTTGGATCGTCTTGGAATGGGCGCCGACTTGGTGTGGACGCGGCTTGGATTTCGGTATGGTGTGGACCATTGGCTTGGCACGGTGCTGGCTTGGCGTGGCTTGGACTTGTTCTGCGGCCCGGCTTGCCTCTTCCCATACGTAGCTCAAACAGAAATCCTTTCCTTATTCAAATTCAAAAAGTGTTATGCTTATGAAATGGGTTGGCTCCCTTTTACCTCGTATCTTTGTTATCACGTCATGGTGTTAGCGGTAGCGCAGAAGTAGTGACAAAGTGGGCAAGCATATCCCTGCCTATGTATTCCAAATGCTTTCTCTTTCAATTTTTTTATTGTTTTCTTGTGTTGGTGTAAACCGTAGCCATAGGTATACCTTTCATAAACTTGTGGAAATACTTCATCATAAATAATTCTTCAAATGTCACTGTAGTAACGTCTGCTAATAGTGACAGGTAATTGTTATTGTGCAAAGTAGGTATGTACGGGTAGGTGAAAATTTTTTTTTTTTTGAAAGGCAAACAAAGCGCCTGGTTTATGGTTTTTGTCTTCCTGGATTTCTTGGGTTGATAGATAAATGTTATCTTTTGAGGATATTGGATTATTTCTGGGATGAATGGTTTTGATAATATAACTCTGATTATGTTTTGGGAAAGGAATATTGCTTTTATGAAAGTGTGTGCTAGCAATAGGCACAAGACGCAATAGTATGGCGGTTTTATTAAGAACCTAAAAAACAGATCGTATATCTTGCCCAACCTGAATTTACTCACTTGCAAACACGCTCTCTCCAAGTAAAGGCGGCTTTGTCGGGTAGCATGATTAGTCCCCAATTGTCGGTAGCGTCTTGGCCGAGTCCCAGCTTTTGGGTGTAGTTTTAACAACCGATAACCGGGTTGTGCGGCGATTGAGTGGACCGAGTCACAAGTCCCCATCGCTGGTAGCATCTTCAACGAGTCCCAGGTTTTCTCGTGTAGTTTTTGCAACTCGTAACCGGTCGTCTCGGTAGTTGAGTCGGATCGAGTCGCCTTCCCCTACCATCTTGACATATGGGTCGAAGAACGAGATCGACAGTCTGACATTGTAGCCGATAGATCAATCCTCCCGCTGTGGTCGCCAATTGTTTATGGGTAAAAATCGTTTCTGCCGATTTCAGTAAATTCGGTAGGTGAGTGAGAAACCGGTTCAAACCCTAAACAAATGTGCTGCACGTGAGCACTTTATAGATTCGAGAGATCAACTGCACAAGTCCGGCCCTAAACCAAGAAATGCCCGTTCCAGGACTTGCTTCGGTCACAAAGTGGAGGAGAAGGGTTGATTTGGGGAGGGAAGCAAAGAAAGGTGTTGAGACCAGAATAGTCGGGGAGAGTAGCATCTCGACTTGTATCGAAAGTGAAAGCTTAGGAATCTTGCAAGAGATGAAAGCTTTTTGGGAGAGCTTGCAAAGTTGCCTTTCCGAGAGTGTAGTATTTTTCTCCGACCGAGACTTGTTGTCACGGTGGAAATAGGTAAGACCTATTTATACAAGTCGAGATTGAAACGCACCCGGCCTCATGAAGGAAGAGAGTAAAGGGTGAAATAATGGGAGGAGGTGGTAACCGCATGGTTTAATGGGTGAAAACGTTTTTCACCATTATTTCCTCTTTTATTTTGACCGCTTTATTCCTTTTCACTCTTTCTTAATTTGAGTGTAGTGTACGCTGCATGTTGTGACCGCCAAACCAAAACCCTAAAGAAGCATCCCCCAGTTTGTGTTGATGTCTCGAGTGTTGGTTGCATCTTGAGTGCAAGTGACGCTGCTAGTGGCGCGTGTGGCATGTGCCAATTGCATGTGCGCAATGCCTTGGTGGTAGGTTGCACGGTTTGCAAGTTAGGCTACCAGCGTGTGTGTTTGGCATATGCCAATGACATGTGCGGAATGCCTTGGTGGTAGGTTGCACGGTTTGCAAGTTAGGCTACCAGCGTGTGTGTTTGGCATGTGCCAATGGCATGTGCGAATGCCTTGGTGGTAGGTTGCACGGTTTGCAAGTTAGGCTACCGGCTAGCATGTTGGCATGTGCCAATGGCACGTACGGCCATGTTGACCTAGTTGCAAGTCTTGCGAGCCTAGGGCGCTATATTTGGCGTGGGCCAATGGCATAGCGGCTTGGAAATATGGCTTGCGATACGTGTTGGCATGTGCCAATGGAACGTACGGCCGTGGTGACCTAGTTGCAAGTCTTGCAAGCCTAGGGCGCTATATTTGGCGTGGGCCAAAGGCATAGCGGCTTGGAAATATGTCCCGCGACACGTGTTGGCATGTGCCAATGGCACGTGCGGCCATGTTAACCTAGTTGCAAGTCTTGCAAGCCTAGGGCGCTATGTTTGGCGTGGGCCAAAGGCATAGCGGCTTGGAAATATGGCCCGCGACACGTGTTGGCATGTGCCAATGGCACGTGCGGCCATGTTAACCTAGTTGCAAGTCTTGCAAGCCTAGGGCGCTATATTTGGCGTGGGCCAAAGGCATAGCGGCTTGTAAATATGGCTTGCGACACGTGTTGGCATGTGCCAATGGCACGTCATGCGGCCATGTTAACCTAGTTGCAAGTCTTGCGAGCCTAGGGCGTTATATTTGGCGTGGGCCAATGGCATAGCGGCTTGGAAATATGGCTTGCGACACGTGTTGGCATGTGCCAATGGCACGTGCGGCCATGTTGACCTAGTTGCAAGTCTTGCAAGCCTAGGGCGCTATATTTGGCGTGGGCCAAAGGCATAGCGGCTTGGCATTGCTGCCATGGTGCGCAGTATGCGGCTTGGTTTGGCATTGTTGCCATGGCGTGCAAAGATGCGGCTTGGTTTGGCATTGTTGCCATGGTGCGCAGGGTGCGGCTTGGTTTGGCATTGTTGCCATGGTGCGCAGATGCGGCTTGGTTTGGCATTCTTGCCATGATGCGCAAATATGCGGCTTGGTTTGGCATTGTTGCCATGGTGCGCAAAGATGCGGCTTGGTTTGGCATTGCTGCCATGATGCGCAGGGTGCGGCTTGGTTTTGGAATTAGGTTACGTGGTCGAAAACCTAATCTGGTATTTTGAAAAAATACCCCTATTAATTATTTACACCTGAGTTAAATGCTCTTAGTTAATGTGTTGCGGGTAACACTAGGTCATGGGGTTTTACGATTTTACCCCTTGTTTAAAAACCACCATCAACAGGTATCAAAGCTAGAATTTAAAGAACAAGTACATTGTTACCAGGTTCTTTAAGCTTGATAGAAACTCTAATTAAAATATTCTAAGTGATGATAATGCTTATCAGTAAACCTATACGATACCTCCATCTGTCGCTGCGAATCCTTCTGTTTTACAACATAGTGTCTAGCACCCCTTCCAGGAGGTATTTCTCTACAAATTGAATGGCATTGTCCGTATTTTTTTTTTTTTTTGAACTTTGCGTATATATACCGGCCTTAAGTATCAACAATCATAAACTCGTTTAAACTTTTTTATGCCGTCAGATGGGGGTAAACACCCTCCGCTAGATAGTCCTTAAAAATCATTCTGTGATCACGTTCTTTGTATCTTCCAAAGTCAATACATAGCTATTACTGAATCATTGTTCCTCCTAGACTTACTTGGCAAACAAATATATTTGGTTATCATCAGTTACCCTTGTAGAGAACTATCTGGTCCAATAAGTATAAGTTGGCGGACTAGAGCTTCAATCTCCCTCAATATGCAGATTTGAGTGCAGTCTCAAGTGTTTCTCATCAAGGGACGATATTGGGAAGTGTCCCAAAGGTTCATAGGCTAAATCACCAAGGTCTCCGGGGAAGAGGACGAATTTTAGAAACCAAACAACACCAGTTGCTGGATCAGTTTATCCTGGGGGTCAAGTTTCTGGACAACCAATAGTTCAAAATGTTTTAAATCAAATGACTTCACCTGTTTATTATTTAGATGTCACACTGTTATCGCAGTTGAGAAAAGATGGTCATCCTGCGAATTAGGGAAACAAAGAGCATAAAGGGTTGGATTGTAGCCACTGGTGTAATGCTGGTGTTCCGGATACTTGGTATCATCTTTTTTATGCATCAATTGCTCTTCCATGGAGATGATATAGATACGCAACATTAACCATGAAGATATGTTTAAACTTTCAAGGTTGCTCTGATCAGGCCAACGTATCGCAATCAAACTTCTTATATATGAGACTTAGCTTGGACACCTCGCGGTCATGAAAAGATATTGTCGCATGCAAGTATGCAACCAACTCTTTTCATGTCCAGCCTATTTATTTTTGGAATGCATGTGTACGTCTTGTCTGCTTTGTATGATTCACTAAAGGTTGCTCTCTATCAGGCTAACATATGTGACTGTTATGACGCCCCACTATCTTTCTTTTGTGACATATGAAATGCTTGATCTACATTTTAACATAAATCATTAAATCAACACAAAGTTTCAGATGTGAGAGGTCCAGCTTTTTCTGGCTATTGATCCAACCTTCTAATCTTGCATACCTGTAAATCTAGTTCTCACAGAAGCTTTTAAACTTTGTGTTTTGAATCTTTCACAACCTTCCCGGTTTAAAGTGTCTCCGTTTGATCGACAAAATTATTAAAACTTGAACAAAAATCGCACGGTGTCACATAGTTAAAAGCCATGTTGACCGATTTTTTCTTTACTAAAACTTTACAAAGAAGAAGCCACTTTCTTTACAAAAATCGCACGGTGTCACAAAATTATTAAAACTTGAAAATTATGACCGATTTTTTCTTTACTTGACCGATTATCTAGGAAGCCACTTTCTCTCTCCCCTTTTCTCTCTGAACCAAAGAAGAAGAAAAAAAAAAACTACTTTCTTCAAAAACTTAAATCCTTGATCCGTCAGGTTTTGGTTTGATTTTTCAGATCTACCGGACGGATCGAGTTTGTTTCCTTGTACATATTTATCTTCCAATAAAAAAAAAAATTGTTTCTAAACAATTTTGTGGTTTTTGATCGGTCGATGGTTTCACAAAATTATCAGACTCTGTTTTCATATTCTCTAATTAGGTTTTTTTGGTGGATTTGGATTTGCATTGCTCTAGATGAAAGCGATCTACTTCGCCAAATATGGAGATCGTTTCTAAAGAAATTAATTTGGGCAAATTACTTCCCTTTTATGGAAGCATCTGATATCTTTGATGATCAAGAAACAAAATGGTTTAAAACCATTATAAGGATTTCCAATCCTTCAAAGGGCTGCAGAAGTTTAATAGGATTTTCATATCTCGTTTCTTTAAGTTTCGATTGTAAATCTTGTAGCATCTGTATTGTCCTGTTTATTGATGTAATTGATCAATGTAATCCTTCAAACCTCAATTTTAATGAGGTATTCTAATAAATAAAATTTGGGGTTTTTTGAAACCCCTGTTTCCATCAAAAAAAAAAGAAGCCATGTTGATCCTTACAGCACAGCAGTGTAAGGCCGATAAACCGGCGCGCTTGAATAGTGGGTTGCAATATTAGGATTAGCTCAAGGCCATTTATGTAAATCACACAGTGGGCTGCGACATTGGGATTAGTTCAAGGTCATTTCTGTAAATCACATGGCATTATTCTTATATAAATGAACCAAACCCTAAAGGGAGTTAGAGTGGAGGGAGGGAGGCTGTGTTAATGGAGAAACTTGTTACTGGAGTTCTGTTGGTGCTGAGAATGTTCCGTTTCCAAGATCAGATGATGAGGGGTTATGATCGGAGATCCAGTTTTATGTGGCAGCCTTTACACAAAGCTTGGAGACCAAAATGAAGAAGAAACACATAGATCTTTGAAATTGTCATAATGACTTATCCTCTCAAACCTAGATTGTTTGTTGTCTCTTATTGTCGATAATGCAGTCTCAATTGCTTTTCTCCAGTAAGATCTGTAAGATATTGGTTTTTTGTTTGATATTTTCATTGTCTTAGCCCAAGATAATTGATATTATAGTTTTTGTATTTATCTGCAGGGGTCGACCAATGTATAACTGCAACGGTTTCTTCCGGGTGACCGACTTTTGGTTTCGGATGAGCAGTTGAAAGTTAGATCAGCCGGAGAATGGAATTACTACCCTTATAAACAAAGTTATGTATTATTTGTTTGACGTTTTCACCATTAAAATGTTACAACAATTGAAATGGTAGATCGGCAGAAAATTGAAGATCTGATATATTGCTAATCGTTCAATTAGAGATGTTTACGTTTATGATAGTATCCAATTAGTTTGAGTTGGAGAAATTTCAAGGTAAATTCATATCTGATTTTGGTAATATTGAATTTGTAATTTTCGATTATGAAAGGTCATTTCAGGGCTTAAAATTCAATTGTTAGACAAAATTTATTTTTCTTTGTGGAACTTGATTTAGATTTTACTTCATCTAAAGTGTTGTTACTGTTTGAGGACGGCAAGCTACATCTCCCTGCGTATCTGTTGTTGAATGACTTCTGTTTCTCAAGTCAGAGCTCAAAAACTCTCTCTCTCCAGGAAAAAGAAAAAACAACACCTATCTTCAACAGCAATCGCCGCCTCCTTGCTCGGATTTAGTCCTCGGACTAGATCCGAGCAAGGCTTCCTGCTTTCTGATTGTTGGGTTCATTTGGGTGTGGGTCTGAAGTGAGTGTTTGCCTTGGTTTTTCTCTTTTTTAAAAAAAACTCAAAATCTCTATCTTTTTTAGATCCAGAACTAAGAGATTTCCTTTTTCTTCATCTTTCTTTCCCATCATCTCAGCATCAAATTTTGTCAAGCCTTTGTGTAAAACTATCCTATTCTTCTTAGAGCGGTTTCAGAGTGTGTTGATAGATTTGATGTTTGATGATGGCGGCAGTTGATGGTGGAGGTGGGTTCATCTAGTAAGCTGTTTGCATTTCCAGGAAATTGTTTTTATTTCCATAGCTTCTCCTCTATCATATTGTTGTTTGCATGCAACTCCATCTGCTTCTCCCTCTTCCATACTCAGTTAATCATTAAACCTTCACATAATCTAGTTTTCGTTTCATTTTAGTTCAATCCAAAAAAATCATTACCTAGGTGACGGCAATGGGTACTGATTTAGTTGGTAAAGGGGTGTATCTAATGTTCTTAGGAGGGTTCCAGTAATGAAGATGGTGTAGATCAATTGAATGTTTGGTCATCGTGATCTTCGTTTTATGAATAGCAACGGTGGTTTCCATTGGTGTGTGAAATTGGGGTGATGATTGTGGTAGGAGAGGTGAAAGTGAAGGTGGTCCGGAGGCAGATGGCGGTGATCCGCAAAAGCGGTAGCGGCAACAACAGAGGCAGTGGGGTTAACGGCAAACTGTGATGGAAATCTTGAGACCTAATATTTGTTAGGGTTTATCTCTTGTGGGTTACTTGACTGGGTTTAATTGTGGGCTTATATCTATATGATATTTGGGCTTCTCAAAGTGTTTTACACAGTATTTATTTGGGCTTGTTTTTTTTTTCGAGTGTTCTTAGGGTATATGAGTTTTGGCCAGGCATTCATCCATTTTGGTCTTTTGTAAGGGGGTTTTCCATTTTGGGATTTTATAGGCATTTCAACTTTGAAATGTCAATGTGGGTTGTAACTTGTATTTGGGTTTCGTACAAAAAATTATTGTACGTCACATTTCTAATATAAATCTATTTACCGAGCAAAAAAAAAAAAATATAAACAATTACTTGTTCATATCAGAGCTTACTATATCAAGAAATATATAATTTGTTACTTTGGAAAATGGCATTGACATTTGACAGCAATTAATTCTTTTGAGTATGCATATCTTAATTCGGTGCTCCACCATGTAAAACAGAACATGAACCTTGACTGTTCCAAATTCCAAAGCTAGAGAACAAGTGTATCATTTCTAAATTCCTAGTTCTTTAAGCTTGAAACAAATTCTAATAAAAATAATGTAGTGATGATAAAGCTTATCAGCAACCTATAGGATACATCCATCTATTGCTGCGACTCCTCCTGTTACACAACATCGTATCTAGCATCCCTTTTCGGAGGTATTTCTCTGCAAATTGAATGGTACTGTCGGTATTTTTTTTTTCATATGGCGTGTATACCGGCCCGGCCTAAAATAGCAACAATGATAAACTTATTAGATGAGTGGGATTCTAATTTAAGCTTTCCAAAACCTTTTATTTTATAACATTTCCTAGGTTTAAGAGCTTAGGCAATGCTATTGTTTCTCGCTTGGTGTATTTAACGAGCACTTCCGAGCTTGGAATTGTATTTACAATATTTAAGTTTGTTTTTGCATAGTTGTTTCTTAAGCTCTACTTGTCTATTTGATTTCACAACTTATCCATGTTAGAAGGTGGTGCATTTTTTTTTTTTTGTTAATACTTTCTACCGAAGCGCCTGTGTTTTTTTTTTTTTTTTTTTTTGTTAGGAAGTGTCCCAAAGGTTTGTAGGCTAAATGCACACTACACCAAAATGTGGAATCTGTAACATTACGCTGTAACATGTTTTTAGTGTTACGAAACTAGTAACAGTTTCTTGTAATCTGTAACAGACTCTAATTGTTCCGGGTTATGGAAACCGGTTAGATGAGTGGGACTCTAATTTAAGATTTCCAAAACCTTTTCTTTTATGATATTTCCTAAGTTTAAGAGCTATTGATAGTTGTTTCTTATTTAAGCTCTACTTGTCTATTTGATTTCACAACTTATGGATGTTACAAGTTTTTTTTAATGCTTTCTACAGAGTTGCCAGTGTTTTTAATTGCAGCCACTTTGAGCGATTTCAGCTGATATCACTTTTTCATCTGCAACATAATATAAGATTAGTGCTGCACATTTGAAAACAATGTTAAGGCTATGAAAATTGGCACCTTGTTGATACCCACGGTATGAGTTCCATCCTCATCCACACCAAAATCCAGCCTCACCATATACATCTCACCATACACAACTGTTTAGGGCCATTGGGCTTGCACATTGGGCTACAACATAGAGATTAGTTCAAGGCCATTTCTGTAAATCACGTAAACATTCCTTAGTCATATAAATGAACCAAACCCTAAACAAAATGAGAGTGGAGGCTACTGGTGTTAGTGAGGAGGCGGTGTTAATAGGAATACTAGTTACCAAAGTTCTGTTGATGAAAATGTTCGGTTTCTCAGATCAGATGAGGGGTTATGACCGGAGTATCAGTTTTAGGTCGGAACCATTACACATTGTTTGGAGATCAAAGAGAAGAGAGACACATCTTTGAAATTTTCGGTCATAATGACTTCTCCTCTCAAACCCAAGTTGTTTACTTTTTCTCTAACAATAGTTTAGGTAGCACCAAGCAATCTTTGTAGGATGTTTGTTTGGGGTAAAATCTGTAAATTATTGGTTTTTTAATTATTTGATGTTTTCATTGTCATAACCTACAATATTGACATCTATGTGGTGGTTTTTCTATGCAGGGATGTACTCATTTATATATGAGATACCAATTCTGTCTGAATCTGTACCAAAATTTGGTATCATGTGTTTCAATTTGAAGCGTTGCCTATCCGGAGCCTAATTTGAATTGGTAGATCTTCAGAAATTTTAAGATCTTATATATTGGTAATCAATGGATTGGAGATGTTTGTAAGTCATTTGTTTGTTTAATGTATCAATTCCTATCTGGTTAAGCAATAGGATTTGGATAAAGCATGTAATTGGTTTTAATTGGGAAAAATTTCAGGGTGTTTTCTGATTCGTGTAGTGATGTACTTGGAACTCTTGATTTTCTATAACGTAGAAAGATCAGTTAAGAGCTTAAATTTCATTGTTAAGAGAATTTTCTATGTGGATCTTGTTTAGTAGTATGTTAGTTTAGATTTTACTTCATCTGTTAATTGTTGTTAGTGTTTTGATGATAAAGCAAGTCAATTACCTATAAATTAAGCAGACTTGTTTACATTTGTGAGGATAGTGTTTAATGTTGGAAGTCTTCTGAATCTCAAAGCTATTTAGGCTGCTTGAATTCATATCTCCCTGCATATTTTTTCTTGAAGCCTGCAAGGGCTTGAATTCACATGCAACGTTGGTTATTCAATGGTGCATCTCCTGTGAATCCTGCCTGATTCTTTTATGGTTCATTGACTATTTGCAAAAAAATTAGAATAGAAAAAAAAACCAATGTACCAGCTTTGAATCAGACCCTGGTCTCTAGGTAGTGTGGCAGATGTAGATGGTGAGAAATTTCAGCTGATATTATCACTTTATCACTTTTGCATCTTCGATTTTTCCAACCAACAATAATACTTTGCTGATACTAATATCGCCTGACCATATAAAATTTCTCATCCAACCTTCTAGAGTACGAATACAGGGTTTTGGCCATTCGTACACATGAAAGCTATACAATGAGGAGCTTACTGTAAATTGGATGTCCCTTATTCTAGGCTTACCTTGATAAATTGGAACACCCAAGTAACGAGAAGGAAGAGATCCCATATGAATTCCATAATTACCGGAAATTATAGCAGCTCTACATTGCATAATACAGTACACTTGGAGGTGCTTATTATTTGGCCAGAGCAAGCGGCAAAGTCATTGAACAGATTCATGAGATTGTCCACACCTCGTTTGGTACCTCTCCTGAATACCATAATATCATCAGCATAGACCATATTTGGCCGGTTTGAAACATGGGTATATACTGTAATAATGTCCAGCACCATTAATCATTTTTATTTGAACATTTTCTAGCCTATTTGCCATCGTACGCAGCCTTCTTTTGATCACTCCTTGTATACTAGTATATATCCACAAGTCGAATTTTTAACCTTCTTCAAGGTATTCCAACTTGGTCATTTTATTGGGAGCATTCAGTTTACGATGACTGGGCTTGCACGCTGGGCTGCAACACTGTGATTTGTTCAGGGGCATTTCTGTAAACTAAAAACATTCCTTGTATAAATAGACGAAACCCTAAAGAAAGTGAAAGTGGAGACTACCAGTACTGAGATAGAGTAAGGCGGTGTTCTTTTCTTCTTGCCGTTTTTCCAAATTCAGATGGTAGTTTATGATCATAGTTTTGGTTATATGTGTGAAGCTTTAGGGATACCCGTGGAGATCAAAGAGAAGAGAGACACAGATCTTCATAATTGTCATAATGACTTCTCCTCTCATATCTTAGTTGTTTCAGCTCCTATTTGCATGATAACAGTAACACCAGTAATCACACTAGTTGTTCCCTATCAAGGTTAGATCTGCAAAATAATATTGTTGTTTGATATTTTCATTGCCTTACGCCACAATATTGACATTCATGTTTGTTTTGGCTTTTCTATACAGGATGACCTGGTTAAATATGAGTCCTGACGCCTGTCTTCAACTTCATTTTTTTGATTCAGTGAATGGAGTATTGACCTTACAAAGTATTTAGTATTCAGTGAATGGAGTATTTAATATTTTTTTTGAGATGTGTTAAGTTTTTCAAAGTATAAATGCAGATCTTACATTTCGATTGTTAGAGAAATGCAGATCTTACAATGGAAATATCAATGCAGATCTTACATTTCAATTGTTAGAGAAATTTTTCTTTGCGCTATAATCCAGAACTTACATTCCATGGACAAAATTTTCTTGAAAACGTTTGTTTCAGAGCAGCTAGGATACTAGTTCATATCAGAGACTAGTTCATATTACTAGTCTTGAACACCATTCATTTCTTATCCTGGAAAGTGGCATTGACATGACTCAAGGCTCCAACATATTAAACAGAACATGAACCTTGACATCCCGAAACCATTATCTGGTTAGTTGTAATTCATTGATTCAAGGAATGCAATTCCATTTCTGATGTGTCTCTACTAGATTTAGATTTTAATTTAGATAGTTCAAATCAACAAGTATAAGGTGTTGTGGTGATAATATGTGCAATTTCATTTGCAATCTATATCATGATATTTGAGAATGGAAAAAAAAAAAAAAAAAATTGGAATAAAAATTGATAAATCAGCATGATATAAACTCTTGATTCCTGAATTTTTCTTTTACTGGACAAAAAAAAATTTATCCAATTTTGACAGAAATGTTAACCACCAAAACATTCAAGTCTATTATATAGGAATTCCTCCAGTTCACTACAGGTGAGTTTGTTTCCAAACGAATATATGGGATATATGTATGAAAAATGATATATTTACGAACACTAATTATGATTATAATCGTGTTTGTGGATCCGACTGGGTGATTTTGCAGAGGCAACGAATGGGGTTCTCCGGGGTAGAGGACCAAACAACACCAATTGCTGGATCAGCTTATCGCGGGGGTCAAATTTCTGGACAATGAGTAGTTCAAAAAGTTTTAAATGAAATAACTTAGCCTGTTTATATTTTAGACGTGGCACTGTTATGGCAGTTGGGTAAAAACGGTCATCCTTCAAATTATGCTAACAAGGTGCTTAAAGGGTTGGATTGTAGCCACTGGTGTAATGCTGGTGTTCCTCATACTTGGAATCATCTTTTTTATGCATCAATTTTCCTTCCAAGATACTACCGTTAAAGATAACATGTTTTACTGCTCTGTAAGGTGGCCTCCAGTCCAGAGTGTGGTGGTCAATCTTTTCCAAAGAAAATTTGGTATTAGCCTATTAGGTGCGCTCTGGATCCATGAAAAAAATTCAAAGAAGTTTGGAATGGCTATGGTTGTGGAGGAAGATGGTTACGAACTCTATGTCTGCAGCTGTCACTTGGGTGCTTCAGAACGAAATCTCACGTGCAAACAACTCTCCCAGATTCAGCCTCCCATTTTTTTTTTTTTTTTTTTTTTTTTTTTTAAGTATGCATTTGCATGCACACTTCTAGTCTTTGATACATTAAAGGTTGCCATATCAGGCCTGGCATATGTGCCTATTATGACATACCACTCTGTAGAGGTGTAAAACGTGCTGGCCCGGCACAGCCCGACACACGAAGTTGCGTGCTTCACGTTCCATGTGCCGTGATGTGTTGTGCCAACGATTTAAACGTGATGTGCCGTGCTGTGCTTTACTAGTCAAAAGCTAAGCACAGTACAACCCACGGGCACAACACACGAATAAACGTGATGTGCCGTGTTGGCACACGTGTTATAAATAATTTGAAATCACTTAATGTATACATTAAGTCGGACATCATCACGAGACAACATATCATTTGAAATTATTTCAAGTAAAATTAACAAGTTTATTCAATAAAAAGAAATATCCCATCAAATATAAAATTGGATCATTATCATGTAAATTAATGTTCTAGTCAAATATAGGTAACGACATTATAACAACGATATTAAAATATATTTTCCAAATATTTAGGTATTATATGTGTTGTTATAAAAATAAGCCAGCATAAAATGTTAAAAACTAGCTAGAATAGTGACTCTTTTGTGAAATATATACGAAATGTGATGTATTATGCCTTGTTATATAGTATACTTGTGCATGCTATGACGTGCTTTCTTAAAGTGTTGTGCTGGGCTGAGCCACGTGCTTATCCGTGCCGCGTGCTGTTCCGTGCTACTGTGCCGATTAGGCTAACCCAGCACATCCCATGAAACTAACGTGTTGGGCCTTGCTGTGCTAAATAACGTGTTGTCTTCAATGTGGGCTCGATTTTAGCGTGTTGTCTTTGGTCATGTGCTCGAGTTTGGCACGGCCCAATTTACACCTCTACCACTCTGGATCCCTCCTTTGTGACATTTGAAATGCTCGATCAACATTTTGACATAAATGTGAGGGGTAGGGCTTTTTCTGGTATTGATCCAACCTTGCAATCTTTCATATCTGTAAATCTAGTCTGCTTAGTGAAGCTTTTGAACTTTGTGTTGCTCCGAATCTTTTACACTATACAAGCGAAGGAATATTCATCGTTGCCATTTGAATGTTATCTGCTTGGTTTTGAAATTTATTAAAACTTGAATTAAAATGGAACCATTTTAATTCCCATGACCTGAGGTTGGTCCTCATAACACAGCAGTATAAGGCCATAGGCTTTAGAATTTGTAATAACCCTCGGGCTTGTACACAGTGGGCTGCGACATTGGGATTAGTTCAAGGTCATTTCTGTAAATCACATGGCATTATTCTTATATAAATGAACCAAACCCTAAAGAGAGTAAGAGTGGAGACTACCAGTGAGTGTGGGAGGCGGTGTTACCGGCGAAACCAGTTTCCAAGGTTCAGCTGATGAGATTGTTTCGTTTCCAAGATTAGATGAGGGATTGTGATCGGAGTTTCAGTTTTAGGTTGGAGTCTTTACACATGGCTTGGAGATCAAAGACAAGAAAGACACGGATCTTTGAAATTGTCATAATGACTTATCCTCTCAAACCTAATTTGTTTTTTTGTCTACTATCAATGTTGATATGGGTATTAGACTCTGGCTCAATTGTTTCTCTACGGTAAGATCTGTAAATGAATGGTTTTTTGTTTGATATTTTGATTATCCTAGCCCACAATATTGACATGGTGTTTATATGCAGGGATCGTCCAATCTATAACTGCAAGTTAAGTCTGTCTTCCAGGTGGCGGACTTTGGTTGGAGATGAGCAATAGAAAGATAGATCAGTTGGCGAATGGAGTACTACCATTACAAACAAAGCTGGGTATTTTTTGTTGTACCTTTTGGGCATTAACATGTTACAACCATTGAAATGGTAGATCTACATAAATTGAAGATCTTATTTGGTAATCGTTCAATTAGAGATGTTTTTAACTTTATCAAAGTATCCAACTGGCTTTTATTGGGGAAATTTCAGGCTACATTCATATCTGATTCTTTTAATGTTGTATTTGTAATTTTCGATTATCAAAGGTGTTCACAATTAAATTGTTGGACAAAATTTAATTTTCGTTGTTGACCTCGATTATATTTTGATTTAGATTTTATTTCATCCGTAAATGTTGTCAGTGGTAAGTCAGGTAAATCCTATTTCCGTTTTTAAAGATGGGATTTTTATTCTTCTTTTTGCAGTTTCATCTGCCTTTCTCACTATCAATTGTAATTTATATGAAAGTATTAGTTGATATCCATCAGTCAACATCAAAACTAGATATTTAGATACCAAGTTAACATCCTATCTTTAGCAACTCGATCCTGAGCCACCTCGAAAACTGGCAGCAACCAGCTTATTAGTTGTGAATTGTGATCCTCCTTCTATTGTCGTCACAGTCACAAGCCGCATTAATCATAAGCACATGTTGCAGGCTTCAAATTCCTTCCATTCTCACACAACCAACCTGTTTCCTACCAATCTCCGACTTTATGCTGCACTAAACCATTTAATAAATCGTATTAAGCTTGTTGTACCTATCATGTGCTAAACAAGGACATTAAACTATGATCTGAATCAGATACCAATTATTTTTTATATTTTGGTTTAAGAGAAAATGGGGTAGATGATTAAGAGATATCGGTACGCAAGACTTGAGTTTCAAGGAATCATCGGAATTTTTAACATTGATGTGATGTTAGTTGTTGAAGGAATCTATATACCCAAAGAGCTGGATTACGGAAAACGAATTGGCTATTTTAATACGAATAAACAACTAATCACGAGATTTGGTGGTATGTACATTATTGATCCCTGTTCACTAAGGGAATTCAAAAAAAAAAAAAAAAAAGGCTGTTATGTAAATCATAAGTGCATTATTGTTATTTATTCCCAACAATCTTAATTGTATATGGCTGTTGATTGAAGTTAAGCTGGAATTGCAGGTCACGATAGAAGGGAGTAGATGAGGCTGTTGAACCTGACTTGCAGGTATTTGTTCGACGAAATGATACATTGACTTGAGCAAGTGAAGGACTGATATTGTAATGGTGTTGGTGCTGCAGCGGCTAGGTCAAGAAGATGGAAGTGAAGAATTGAGCTGAGAAAGAGTTAGTGTTGCTAGACATAGCAGGTGTAGGGTTTGGTTGCTGCTATTCAAGTGGAGGTTTATGGCTCAGGTTGCGATGAAATGTTACATAACTTGTTATAGATGCATAACCTGTCATGCAGTCGAGAAATTGTCTGCATAACATGTTATGCAGACATGCAAACGGATGCATACCCTGTTATGCATCTACAATAGTTGTTGCATAACTTGTTATGCAGTCCAGAAAACGGTTGCATAACACGTTATGGATCAACTTATTCGTTAGTATCAAAACAAGCAATAAAAAAGACTGCATAACTTGTCATGCCCCTACAATAATATCTGCATAACATGATATGCAGCCGTGAAAATGGATGCATAACCTGTTATGTATCCGAGAATGTGGCTGCATAATGCATTATGCATCGAGAAAAATTGTTGCACAATATTTTATGGATCGAGAAAATAGATGCATAACCTAATATGCATCCGTAAATATGGATGCATACTGCATTATGCATCAATTTTTTACATACACACTAAAATCAACCAAAACAATGGCTGCATAACTTGTTATAGATGCATAACTTTGTTATGCAATCGATAAAATGGTTGCACAATTCGTTATGCGTCTGCAAAATGTGTTATGCATCTTTTTTGATGGTTGCATAATGGTTATGTAGTCAGTTTTCGAAATTTTTCCTAAAATGATGATCACCTCTGATTTTTTCGTGAAAAACAAAAATTTGATATTGTTGTTTGTACTTTTTGCGTAGCTCTCTTAAAAAGATTTCCAAAGATATAAAATTAGTCAAATTCCAAGGCGCGGATTTTTAGATATGTTACATCTAAGTTGCGTTGCCAATTATACCCCCGATGCATAACCCGTCATGCGGATGCATAATCCATCATGCAGACATTTCTTATAATTTCATATAATTATGGGTGTCACGGTACTTAAAATTAATTGTGGGTCTGACAATGAGAATATTATTTTTTTTGGGCCTGCGCCTAATTTTCCATTTTATTTTCGATATTATCATATTAATGTGAAAAAGAGCTATAATAAAAGCCCAGAAAAAAGCCTCTATTCCAACTTTAGGGCCCAATTACATGAATAACAGGTATAGGTAACCGTTTCCAAAGGATAAGTTCCAATTATGTACTATGTCTCCGAAAGTAACTCACCTCTATAATCACAATGTCCTTGTGTTTGCTTCTTTAGCTGCCATAGTTCTCCTATTTAGCTGCCATAGTTCTCCTATCATGTGTTTCAATTTGAAGCGTTGCCTATCCGGAGCCTAATTTGAATTGGTAGATCTTCAGAAATTTTAAGATCTTATATATTGGTAATCAATGGATTGGAGATGTTTGTAAGTCATTTGTTTGTTTAATGTATCAATTCCTATCTGGTTAAGCAATAGGATTTGGATAAAGCATGTAATTGGTTTTAATTGGGAAAAATTTCAGGGTGTTTTCTGATTCGTGTAGTGATGTACTTGTAACTCTTGATTTTCTATAACGTAGAAAGATCAGTTAAGAGCTTAAATTTCATTGCTAAGAGAATTTTCTATGTGGATCTTGTTTAGTAGTATGTTAGTTTAGATTTTACTTCATCTGTTAATTGTTGTTAGTGTTTTGATGATAAAGCTTGTCAATTACCTAATTAAGCAGACTTGTTTACATTTGTGAGGATAGTGTTTAATGTTGGAAGTCTTCTGAATCTCAAAGCTATTTAGGCTGCTTGAATTCATATCTCCCTGCATATTGTTTCTTGAAGCCTGCAAGGGCTTGAATTCACATGCAACTTTGGTTATTCAATGGTGCATCTCCTGTGAATCCTGCCTGATTATGGTTCATTGACTATTTGCAAAAAAAAATTAGAATAGAAAAAAAACCAATGTACCAGCTTTGAATCAGACCCTGGTCTCTAGGTAGTGTGGCAGATGTAGATGGTGAGAAATTTCAGCTGAAATTTCTCTTGAGTAATAATTCTAGGGTTTGAGAATAATACAATGTGAGAATACTACCCGTTGTCTTAACCCACAATATTGACATTTATGTTTTGGTTTTCAGCCTTTCCCGAGCCTCTAATATTGAATTGGCAGATCTTCAAAAAATTTAAGATATTATACATTGGTAATCACTACAGATCAAGAGGCTCGCGTTGGTCTTTAAGCCCAGTAGAAGGGATCAACAATCTAATTTCATCACGCGTAAAGATCAGGAATGACTTCTCCAAAATCGAAAGCAAAGGGGATTAGCAACCCTCCTGAGTTCACAGAGACCCTCTTCCCGTCAGGACCCGCACGATGGGGACTTAGCCCACGAAGTCGCGCAATCTGTGATGAAATAGTTATGTGAGATTTTATATTTCTCCAAGGCGTAGCGTCAAGATATATTTCCATCACTCAACCGCACTACATCAAGAAAGGAAAGTATTTCCAGCCACGAATCCGTTCCAAAACCCCAACCTCTCCTGGAAATGTACGACTGATAAATAAAACTGGGGACTCCTAACCACTGTTCATGTGAAGGGTGTTCAATTTCACAGCACGCTGATTGACACAGCCGCTCCGCTTTCACGTCCTCCGGCAACCGCTCCGCTTCAACGTTCGCTCCAGTAGGCGCTTCACTTCAGTGTTCTCTCCATAAGCTGCTCTAGGATCCGAAACCGAAGCTTTAGCGTTTGGATCTTTAAGTCTCAACGTCCTCTCCAAGAGCCAAAGCCGTTTCAGCGCCACTACTTCCCGCAAAGGGTCGTGCCAGCACACTCACCATCCCAAGGATTATGGTCAAAGCCAGACAATCTTCGTAGTCATTGTCACCTTTTGATCCATCCCCCCAAAACTCGTGATCATGGGCGGTTTGCTCGCTTACGCATCCAGCCAATCCTTTTACTCCCATGGATGACCATGCAATTCCGGCCAACCTACTTTGTTCCAACGACAAGGTAATCTCGTCTGATTACATCTACTACCAAGAACTGCTACGCTCATTTGTGGACACCGACAAAGCTTCCCCCGCCGCAAAGAATCACTACAAAGCCATACTTGGGGACTGAGGATTTACACAGAATCCCATCACTATCAATAACTCATCAGAAAACTCCAGAGACGCGGATGAAAATTTTTTCTAAAGAAACAGAGGGAGCCACGTGTGGTATCCAGAAAAGTACAATAAGCTTTCATCAAATCCTGTGGACGTGGATTCAAGGCGATGCAATGAAAGTATGCTACACATTGGGACTACCAACATGGGACACTTTCACTCCCCTCAAGCTCGACTTGCCTGACTAACAACAACATGCTACATGTTTTCCACAAAAACATTCGAGACATCAACACATATCACAAATTGGGGGATCCACTTTGGGTATTGGTTTGGCAGTTTACAGCGTGCGGCGTACACTACGCCCGTAATAAGGAAGTGTCATAAGGATGACGCGGTTAGTAAATACAGGGAATAATGGTGAGACGCTTTTTTTTTATGGAACCTCAATTTCATGCGTTAACGATTACCACCTTTTCCCATTTACTCACCCATTATTCCATTCCTTAATGAGACTAGAGTACGTTTCACTCCGACTTGTATAAATAGGTCTTACCTATTTCCACCGAACAACAAGTTCAAGAAGGAGCAATACAACACTCAGAAAAATATTTGGCTAAGCTCTCCCATCTATTAGCTTCCTGTTTTCGGATATAAGTCGTGAAACCACTACTCTTCCAGAATCAACCCAGTCTCAACACTTTCTTCGCTTCCCTCCCCAAAACAAACCCATTTTACTCCTCTTTGTGACTGTAGCAAGTCTGGAACGGCCATTTCTTGGTTTAGGCCGGATTTGTACAGATTGATCTCTCGAATCTAAAGTACATTCGTGCAGTACATAGTTTAGGGTCTAAATTCATTTCTCACCCACACACCCGAAATTACCAAAATCAGCAGAAACCATTTTCACCCTCAAACAATTGGCGACCACAGTGGGTGATTGATCTTTCGGTTACAATGTCAAATTTTCAATCCTCGATCTCATACTTCGACGCAGACATCGGGATGGTAGAGGAAAACAATCCTCTCATGGATCGACTCAGCTACCAGACGACCCTATACGATTCGTTCCCGGGATCGACGACTTAGTTACCAGATGACCCGATTACCAATCATGACACCGCAAGGGGCGACCGAGGACTTCTCGAGATTAAAAGCAAACGATCCACCCTGGATCGACGACTCGATTATCAAGTGACTCGAGAGACCGGGGACTTTCCATATCACGGCAAAGTTGCTTCCACAAAACTCCTCGGACTTACACCGGAAGATTCATTTTTCGTCAGAGATCCGTAAAACCGAGTAAGTCTTGCCTAGACAAAATACATGGTCTACTACTTCAACTCTTTACAGAGCTAATAAAAACCGATAGCCATATTGTTCCCATGCTTTCCATCATCATGCAATATTCACGGTTTCACAACTTTCCCAGCTGATTTGTTATTTACACTTCCAATTCAGACTTTAGCATATATAAAAAAAAAAAAAAACCATTATTCCAAAATAATCCAAGACTCTTATAAAAAGTAATCATCTATCAATCCAAAAACTTGAAAAAAAAAAAACGAACCATGAACCAGGCGCTTTGTTTGCCTTTCAAAAAAAAAAAAAAAAGTCACCTACCCGTACGCGCCTACTTTGCATAATAATGATTACCCGTTACTATTCATGAGGTAGCCGACGTTAGTAAGGTGGTATTCGCAGATGAATTGTTTATGATGATTTATTTCCACAACTTTATGAAAGGCATACCCATGGCTAGGGTTTACATCCGTTCAAATGAAAAATATTTCTATAGAATTATGGAAGGCATACCTATGGCTAGGGTTTGCAGCAACAAGAAAACAAATTGAAAGAGAAACGCTGGAGTACATAGCCGGAATATGCTTTCCACTTTATTGCTACCACGTTTCCGCTAACACCAACATTCCGTGATCCACCCTTTCAACTACCGTTTCCACCGTCCGACAGACTGAATCCACCATCGCTATCATCACCGCTTGGTAGCCAAAGTTCCAGCGCCAACAGTCCGCGTCCAAGACAATACCAGACGAGCATGCCCGGCGCGCTTACCTGACGCGCATGCCAGACGTGCTTACCAGACACGCATGCCAGACGTGCTTACCGTGACGACATGCGGCCCACAATGCCACACCCTGTCAAAGACCAACAACTTTCATCCCTCCAAGCTAGCTCTCTCCGATTGATGGCCAAAGACCAAAACTTGCATCCTTTCCGGCGCTAACAGCTTGCGCCCTTCCAGCGCAATCTTCTACGCTCCACAACCAGCGAAAGCAACGCCATCCTCACCCTTCGAAGCAGCGCCATGGCTCCAGCACTCCGTGATCAAAACCGTGCCATATATGCACGATACACCCACCAAAACCAGAGCCGCTTCCGCCACCCCAACGTTTCTTCAAGCATGGTAGCTCCAACCGTCACTAGAGGCGTTGCTACCCCACCATCAGGGCAAGATACTGGAAGTAATTATGTCGAGAGATACGCTATAAGTTTGCATCTCACTAGTGCCTAATAAATTTTTCGGCCTTGCATAGTTCATCTGGTAGTGAACAGTTGAATAGCTTCATCCAAACCAGACCTCTTGGAGTAACTATTTATCTGAGATATAATTAAAATTATTAGTTCTTTCTTTTTCGATCAGATCCATAATTAAGAAAATCAATGAACCCACATAAAATAATTTATAACACTCCTGTTGTCGGTCCTAATCCGAACTATTGCAACAGATCAAAATCTATCGGATTCCAATTCACCCAGGTAAAAAATCAAAGAAAAACCCACCCGCAGTTTGGGATTATTTCAAACTTAGTATTTTTCAAATTGTACATTGCATGTCCAGTTGCTTCTCCAAAGGTAACAAATTACATGTTGTCCACTCAGTGATGAATATGCTTCTTACACAAATAACAGAACAGAGAGTGTAGTAAATTATGCTATATATTTTTGAACCATATTTTAGGGCATACATGAAAATTTTTGGGCATACAAAATGATTACCCTAACTAGGTGTGGTGATAAGGGTATTCAAGGATACGTAAATTACTTATTTACCCTCAATGAATTCATTAATTTACTTATTTATTTTGTCATTTTAATTTTTTTGATTTTTTTTAAATTTAACTTTTGATTTTTTTTATCTTTTTTAATTTAATTTCTTCAATGTTTTTAAAATTTTAATTTTTTTCTGTATTTTTTTAAAGATTTTCTTTTTGTTTCCACTAATGGAAATTGAATTTTAAATGAAAAAATTGAATTTTTTTAAAAAGAATTGAATTTTAAAAATTCAAAATTTTTTATTTTAAAAATATTTAATTTTTTAAAGATTTTAAAAAAAGTAATAAAAATTAAAAATGTAAATAAGGGCAATTTTGGTATTAATCAAAGTATATGATAAGGGGCTTTTAAGATTACTATCTATCTAACAATCTATTTTTGTCTTTATATGGTATGCCCTAAAACATGGTTCATAATTTTCTATTTTATTTTCGATATTATCATATTAATGTGAAAAAGAGCTATAATAAAAGCCCCGAAAACAGCGTCTAGCCCAACTTTAGGGCCCAATTACATGAATATCAGGTATAGGTAACCGTTTCCTAAGGCCCCTTCCTATGGGTGTGACAAACCAAAGAGTTTTCCATTTAAGCACCATCTATTGAGGGGGCAAACTGGCAAACTGGCCTGACTAAATTTTCCACTTAGCCAGGCCAGGTCAAGTTTCCACCGTGCGGTCGAGTCTCGAACGCTCGGTGTAGTTTACACCGTTAGGTGTACTGTCCACCGTCAGCGGTGTAGAGACCGCTCGCATCATCTCATCCAATCGTCATCATTTAATCTGCCTATAAATACAATATCAAATTTCATCTCAACTCACACCATTTCTTCAATCTCCATTCTTTCACTCCACAAATCCAATATGGCAGCTCGAGTTCGAACTCGCAAATTATCATATCTGAAGATGAATCCATTTGCGGGCATTATGTTTTTGTTATGCAAGATATGCCCGATGGTGGACAAAATCAACATCAAGAGGTTGTATGTAGTCGCATATTTCAGAGATTTCAAGGAGAAATATTGAACCTCAATAATCGAAACGCAGATGGATTGTGTCATCGCTTCGTAATAATCAGCAAGGATGTGAAGTAGTGGGATGTCGACTTGTCAAGGCTATCGAAACCGACAAAATGGACAAAACGCAAATGATGTGGAGCAAATGTGTCGGCTCGAATGGCGCAACAGAGTTGGTCAAAATTTTCACTTTGAGGGTTGTTATCTTATCTTGAGGGTGTTGCCCAAATATGATCAGTTTAGAGTAAATGCCCGAATATGAGGCATCTTTCGTTGTATAATGCAACTATCATTTATATCAAATTTTAATTTTAAGATATTAATATAAAACTAGTGCATCTTTCATTAAAAGTTTAGAATTTTAATTTACATTAGTGCCTCTTTCATTCATCTAGATAATGACATAACTTACAATAAAGACTTTAAAAGTAAAAATTTGGGACAATGTTCTTCATCTTCTTCATTTGACCAAACTTCCAATCAATGTGCTCTTGAACGGAGTCTCCTTTGTTTATCTTCTTCTTTATCTTCAAATTTTCCTTCCCTTGAACTTTTCTTGGTCTTCTCTTAGTTGGAGGTTTCATTTGGTTAATATCCAAAAGTTGTATACTTCTTTGATTTTTACCTATTTGTTTAAAACCTTCACATATCTTATTAAGGGCGGATTCAAGCACCACTCCAGAAAAATCAAGTTGGGTAGCCAAGTCAAGTTGGGATTCAAACTTTGCCATTTTGAAAGATAGAAAGATGTAAAAAAAAATTTGTAAAAAATTTGGTGTAATTTTTGTGTGAATTTTTGCCTTTTTAATAGCGGTGGAGAAAGAGCCGTTGGAGGTTTCAAATCCACCGAACGGTGGAGACTACACCGCTACCGGTGTAGACTCGACCGCTAGCGGTGTAGACTAGACCGGTAGCGGTGTGGTCTCAACCGTTCGGTAGAGACTCGACCGCTTACCTTTTCACCCATAGTGGCGCAGCCAGTTTACCAGGCCACCTGGCATGGCATATGTAGGGTTTAGGCATTTGCCATAGAAACCGGCCAAAGGATAAGTTCCAATTATGTACTATGTCCCCGAAAGTAACTCACCCCATTAATAAATCATTCTCTTGATTTCTATAATCACAATGTCCTTGTGTTTGCTTCTTTAGCTGCCATAGTTCTCCTATTTGTTTCCCCCACAGAGCCCAGCAAACGGAAAGTGGCAGGATAATGTACCAGATTATCTTTTTTTGCTAATTTTTTTGACATCCTCAAATACTATGTTCAACTGGGTGGTAATATCATGGTCCAAACTCCGAATTACATTGATTTAAGAAGGCATTTAAGAAATTCAAATACGACAAATTTTGACCTCTGCAAGTTAAGACTATTTTGAAAATGAAGCTTTAATTAGCAACTCGCTAAATTCCCACAGTACTACCTAACAACCACCAACAATGGATAAACACTAATGTGTTGACCTAATCGATTGTTCCCTATATGAAACAATAAATTAATTGTCTCTTCCAATACCTAGCTGGAGCCTTGATAGTACTATATATATCTCTGTTTAATATACCTGCTACACAATCAAATTTTCATTAGACTTGAATCCATATATAAATCCAGGTTAAAGAAGTTATGGAGACTATCACTCCAACAGAAATGGGCACTTCCTACATTTTCCTAGTAGACTTAGAGGGTAGAGAACTGTTTGATGATGAGATCGAAGTTAAAGTGAATGGTAATAGAGATCTTGTCATCAGTTACAATTATGATTGGGGAGAGGGGCTAGACGTTCGAAGACAAAGACACTTGATCTCCCAGCAAATGCAATTCGTGATGCAGTCTCAGCTGTTTTTCATAACGGGACGTTGATTGTTAGTGTTAACAAGGAAGTAAATGAACGAAGTACTTCACCGAGGTGTATAAGGGTAATCAAGAAGTAATTATCTAGATTAATGAATATTAGAGTTAAAGGGGTGATAATAGAGGTGTTTTTCATGGTATTTCGTTGAAGCAACTCGCCATCAGCTGGAAGGAAGTAATCTTTCAACCTCCTTGTGATTTGTGTCTTTGTGACTCTGTTTAGCGAGTCGATGGTAGTTTTTCATGTTTAGTTTTTATCCCCAGGCAAGGTTTTGTATGGCTTTGGGATGGCGGTGGCTTGATGCACTTTCTCTTTTTGGTCGGTTTTTTATTTTGACGTCTTGTTGGTTTAGTCCATATTTCATTTACTCTTCCTTCCTTTTTATAAAATCTTTAATTTATGGATTAAAAAAAAAAAAAAAAAAAAAAATTAAAGGGGTGATGTAGTTTGAAGTTTATGATATTATGCAGTGTAAACAAATCTATGAATTAATCATATCTATTCTGAAAGAAAATCTGATGCAGGCACGGAGCTGTTAATGGTCTAATGGGGACAGTAGTCCCCACTGGATTTTGTGATTTTAGCTAAATAGATCTAGTAGTCAGCTAACTTTAGTACATATGGGAAGAAATTTATGGGGGAATACAGAAAATTGGTAAAATCAAATTAGATTACGTAACAACTTCAGGTGCAGAACTGATGGTTCAAGCATTTTATCGAACAACTTTTGTGCATTTTCTAGGTACTTTTAGACATGGAATTGTTGGTGATTTCTAACACCACTGTATCTCCTTCCCTGCAAGCACTTTTAAATTCCACACAAACCCACAATCGAAAACCCATTCAACCTTTCAAAAACACCACCATTCATCCAATCTTCATTGTCAACACCATTATCTTCTCTGGTTATTTTTCATCAAAAACCAACTCAAATCTTCTTCCAACTGTTGTTTGAGAATAACCCAAATTCCTAAATCATCTCGAGCTCCTGATTCTTTGAACATAACCACCAAACCCCATTTAATCAATAAGTTTCAGTTTCTCTTTTCTTCTTAGACTTTGCATTCACAATTTCTCCCAAATTCCATCCGTATAACACCAGCTCCATTTCCTTGGTTTCCGTGATGGTGTTAACATGATTTTGGATTAACATGCTGCTAAAATATATTTACGGAGAAAAAAAAGAAGAATCGAGCAAATAAAACCGAGAAGGAAGAACAACTTCACCAAGTAAAAGAAAGAACGGAGTCAACAGACTAAAAAAGATGAAAGTGATATTAATAACATAATTTTATTATATTATATTTTCCCAGAAAACTACTCTAATTAATATATATGTGGACCCTTTTTTGAAGTATAATAACCACAGTTAAGTATGGCCAATAATGAGGGGAGGATTGTGCACCCCTGATTAAGCGGGGATGCACATAGATGGACTCAATGTCGAGTCTTGGTTTGTTAATGACGAATTCTTCTTTACTTAATAGATAAAACATGGGAGCACCGGCTAAACCTGCTAACTGTTAGTGTTAAGAAGTTAGATCATTCATTGTGTAAGGAGGTTGTCACTTGTCAATGTTAAAATTTATAGCTAGTTATCTCAACCACAATGCTAACTCAAGCATGTTATGATCACAGTCGGTTGGTGTAATGTTTTGAGGATCGAGCTACTTTTGGTATTTGTTTTAGTTGGGTTTGTTTTTGTTTTCATTTTGGATTAATGAAGAGTCAGTGATTATTGGAGTACTATTCTTAATTCTTAATTTTATTTTATTTTTCTTCTTAGTTCTGATTTTGTTTCAGTTTCTCTGGCCTGCCAAATACGTATAAAAGTATCCGAGACAAATTTTATAAACGAAGTTACTCATTTTTTTTCAGATTATACAATAATTTAAAAGCTTTTTACATCAAAAATTAAATAAAATAAGTACATTTTAAACTAATGCTGACTAAAAGGATAATCCCAGAGGTCCAACGACGATAACTAGTTAACAACTAACCTGTACGACTGAAGATTGAAATACCCTACCCCGACGAGTGAGCAAGTGATTTTCAAATGGCATTAAAAATGTATCCTTTTTGATCGGGTTGATGTGGTATTTTGCTTGACGTTCCATGTGTGTTCTGTCCGAGGATACTGGGCCCTAGTATTCAGCTGTTTGAAATGACTGATTTGAGAGGTATGGGTTGCTTTTTAGGCGTAATCTATTAACTTTGAATTTTACTCTATAGGTGTGGGATTATGATAAGAACAGAATAGTGGATAATTTCCTAGGATTATAAGGTTTTTCATTGGTTTATTTGGTCTATGATTAAACGGCGGGTAAAGTTTATGTGGTCCAAAGGGAAGAATTATGATGTTTATTTGCAAGGCAAAGAGGCAAGCAAAGCTCTTATATATTCATTAAACTTTTTCATCCTTGGCCAAAGCAAAAGTTAGGCATGGGGAAAACATGCAGTGTTCTTCGTACTGAGGGAGTTAAGTAATCGATTACTTGACTTTCTTCATCAAGTATCATAGATCTCTGAAATATTTCTCTTATAACTTTTGTCAGGCTTTGATCCGCTAAAATCTATGTTGGAAAAGATATTCCGACTGCTCCAACGGAATTGGTAATTACTCCTACGTGTTCCTCATAGATTTGACTGGAAAGGAAATGAGCAATGATGAGCTCGAAGTTAAGGTTCAGGGTGATAGAACTCTTGTCATCAGTTACTTAAGTTCGGTTTATGGTCCATTTGGGATATCCTTCTTTTGCAGACAAAGAGGTTTGATCTCCTTAAGTATGTAAACTTGGATGCAATCTCAGCAATTTCTCATATAATGAGACGTGATTTGTTACTATCAACAAGGTAAATCGGGTAATGACAGAAAGGACTATCAAGGTTACTAAGGTGGAGATTTGATTCACCAATATCTGTCGTTTTGATAACAAAGAATTAGCGGCACGACTTTTTGCCCTATGTCTGTTTAATTTTGAGTAATTTGTTGTTTAATTTTGTAATTTTTTCTGAATGTTTCTGGTTCGAGTTAAGTTGGATAAGGCTGTGTAATTTCTTTTCTTTTACAAGTGACAAACTCTAACTGTTTAAGAATATCTGTTTAAGAAAAGAAAAAAATACAACGAAGTAAATAAATGACTTAGCAGTTATTGATCAAGATGACCATCCTTCCAAGTTTTTGAGTTGATCTGCAGACATCGAACTGATTAGCAGAGATTTAGTGGCATCCTTCAGGGACAATTTCCTTCCTCGCATTTCTTTGAGAAACTCTAATGCTTTTGTAACATTGTTTTCTTCAAGAGAACCCTTAATAATGGTATCATATGTAGTGGCATTTGGTATGCACCCTTTACTTTTCATCTCATTGATCAATTTTTCAGCTTCAATAAGCATTCCTTCTTTGCACAAGCCATTGATGATAGTGGTATATGATACAACGTCCGCTACTAATCCATTGTCAGGGATTTCTAAAAACAGTTGTCTTGCCTTCTCAGTTTTTCCAGCTTTGCAAAACCCTATCATAAGTGCATTATATGTAACTATATCCGGAGATACTCCGTAAGATTGCATCTCACTTAAGATGGTCAGTGCTGTAGTAACTTTTCCGGACTTGCATAGTCCATCTAGTAGTGTATTATAGGTAACTTGGTCGGGTTTCAATCCCTTCTTTTGCATTTTTTGGAACAGTTGAATAGCTTCATCCAACCGAGACCTCTTGCAGTATCCATTAATCAACAAATTGAAGCTATAATCATTTTGTTCAAGGCCCTTACCTGTCATCGAGTCAAACAGTCTGCGTGCCTCCTCTATCTTACCCGTCGAACACAGACCTAGTATCATGGAATTATAAGTATAAACATCAGGTTCTGTGCGTAACTTAATCATCTCATCAAATATCTTGGAAGCTTCTTCCACCCTTCCTTGTTTACTCAGAGAATCTATTAACACATTTTTTTTTTTTTTTTTTTTTGGTCGGTAAAGAAAGGATTTTATTAAAGGAATACCCAACAAAAAGAAGGGTCCCAAACAACACATGCAAGAAGCAAGAGCTAAAGAGGAATCCATAAGAGGACCCCGGAACGAACCAAAAAACAACTAAGGAGGGTCGAAAAATTTCGACTTCCAATTGCAAATAACATCATCTACACTAACATTTGACATGCAAGCCTTTGAACTCGACCAGGATAAGACCTTAAGCTTAACTTCTATAGTAATTGCCGCGATGCTTTTTTCCTTTTTGTTGAAATGTCTTTCGTTTCTTTCCAGCCAAAGAGACCATAGAATAGCGGCATAAAGTCTGCTCCACAGCTCCTTCGCAGTGACAGAGAGATTGATGGAAGCCCAGTTAGATATGAGGTTGATAGTTGAAGGCGGAGGGTTATATATTTTGCCAGCCGCGATGAAGAAGTAGGACCAAACATTTCTGGCAAAGTAACATTCGAAGAAGATATGAGATGAAGTCTCTGGTTGCTGATGGCAAAAGGGACAAATGTTTACTACTGGATTTCCACTAGGAGACACTAGGCAACTATTTCTTTTATGGAGGTTATCTAAAGTGGGAAGTCTATCTAGAGAAGCTTGCCACAAGAAAAACCCGATCTTCTGAGGCCATTTAGTACTCCAGACTTTCGAGCTAGGAAAAGAATTAGTTGAGTTAGTGGGAGCAGAAACTTCATAAGCATCTTTGACTGTGAATTGTCCAGACTTATTGCCTAACCAAATCAGCTCATCCTCCTCCTCAGGAATAAACACGACTGATTCTAAGTAGCTAATAAGACGCACCATTTCTTCAATTTCGAAATCGTATAGTCTTCGTCGCATAATTCCAATCTCCCAGTTCAGACCTGAAGCATGTGGAGTGTGAGCACATTGGAGCGAAATACCTTTGGTGCTAGATAAAGCATATAGATTAGGACACAACAGCTCCATGGTACCATCCTTATGCCATTTATCTTCCCAGAGTCTTATCTTAGCTCCATTTCCAACCTTGAGAAGAGATTTATCAAAGAAGTCGGCCGATGTGGAGTGGATGTTTCGCCATAAACTGACCCCGTGAGCCTGTAAAGGCCTTTTTGTTCTCCATCCCAAGTCTGACTGCCCGTATTTTTCTCTTATAATAGAAGCCCAAAGAGAATTTTTTTCCCTGCCAAGCCTCCACCACCATTTCGATAGGAGAGCTTTATTAACTTGCTTGAGATTACGGATACCCAATCCACCTTGTTTTAATGGCAAACTGACTCTGGACCAACCTACCCAGTGATGTTTCTTGTTGTTGGCAGCATCATTCCATAGGAAGTCTCTAATAATTCTTTCGATCCTTTTGATAACTGATTGAGGAGCTAAGAAAAGGGAGAAGTAATAGATCGGTATACTGAGAAGTACACTTTTTATCAATGTTTTCGATCCTATTAACACATTAAATGTAACTACACTGGGCGAAATCCCACTCCCCACCATTTCATCGTAATATCTTATTGCTTCCTTCCATAACCCACGCCTGCAAAGTCCGTTGATTAGAGAAGTGTAAGTATATATATTCGCCGAAACTCCTCGACTAGACATGCTGTCAAAGACTCTAACTGCGTCACCTATCCTACCAGAACTGCAAATCCCGTTAATCAGAGAGCTGTAAACAATGACATTTGGTACAATTTTCGAATCATCTAACATTTCAGAAAACACATTCATCGCCTCGTCAACTGATCCTCTTTTGCATAGCTCGTCTATGATCATACCATAAGAAACAATATTAGCTTCACAATTCTGTTTAACCATCTTCCTCAGCAATTCAACAGCATGATCTAATTCACCAGCACTAACAAGCCCAGTTATTATCGTACCACATGTGATGGCATTCGGTCGAACTCCTCTTTCAATCATTTTCTCAAACAGTTTAGCCGCAGACTGAATCTTTTCCTTCGAACAGAACCCCTCTTTCAAATTACTGAAAGTGATCCTATCAAGATTATAACCCCTTTTCAGAACACTACCAAGCAGACTGAACCCATAATGAGTTTCCCTTAATTGAACGCAACAGTTAATCAAAATGTTGAATGTAAAGAAACAAGGTTGGATTCCAAAACCATTTATTTTCATATACAAAGTGATTGTATCTGAGTAACATTCCATTTTGTATAGTGGTTTCAATATATGAAAGAATGTAAGATTTGATGGCAGGGGGTTCATTGAAACCAATTTATCAAAGTAAAACAAAGCATCAGATAAGTTCTTTATTTTGCCAGACTTGCATTCATTAATCACTTGAGTTTCCAAGTGGTGGGATGTATTTGAAACATAACTTCTGTTATTAGTTACAAGATACAGATGCTGAAGAAAAGGCAGTAATGAAGGATGAGAGTGATTAGAGATTATCTTTCTTAGAGGAATCAAAATACTCATTTTACTGACACAACCCTGGGAACAGCTGTTTGGATGTTAGAGAACTCTGTGACGTGAAGTAAAACAGTCAACATTTTATTCGCAGGCCGACCTTAACTTGGCCCATTGAAACCAGGCCCGTCTAGAACCATTCTCGACTCTCGAGGTGAGATTGGCCACTATTCGTATACTAATGTCCACACCTAGTATATTTCATCTTCCATGGAACACTCAACTGCCACATAAATTCTCAAATCGACTTCCAAGAACTTTTTCAAAAGTTTTGGGAATTGCCAAAACCGAGATACATGCATTTTCTTTGACTATAGATTCGAAATTATGCACATACATTTTTTACCACAATAAATTTGAGGTTATTGCACTTGTTGATTGATTTGAATTCCAAGATTCAAGGGGGGAGGAATGAGATTTATTAACTTTCAAGAATTCACAATCGTTCAAGTTTCTCATGCATGTTCAACGGGCTCATAATTTATTTTTATTTTATGGAGTTTTATATACCCGGCGAGATTGGGGTATATTCAAACTAATTGGGGTATACCCAATTTCAAGGGGACATGATGTGTCATTATTAAAAATACCCTTGAACTAATTAAATCTTAAAAATAAACTTATTTCTTAATTTCATTAACCCTAAAATTAAAAAACTAAATAACTCTTAATCTTCTCTTCTTCTTCGTCTTCCATCAACCAAAGTCATATAAAAATCTTCAACTTTGATTTTCCAAAAAAATTGTTGACTCTACCAGCGAAGAGAAGATTATAAATGATGTTTAAACTCAAACTCATTATTGTGTTGTGTGATTGATTGTTATGTTAGGTTGGAAATCGAAAATTATGATTTCTGTGTTTTTGGTCGGCAAGGTCATAACATGCATATCTTGCCGACTTTTCATAACATCCATGGCGACGACTGTAAATTTCTTTAACAGCCGGCAAGGTATTTTTGGAAGACCTTGCCGACTTATACCGCCGGCGGGGTTGTTCAACTACCGGCGGGGTATTTTTGTCAACAGCCGGCGGGTTTTCTTTTGTAGACTTTGCCGACTAATATTTTTCAATAGCCCTCTCCTGTGTGTCAAAAAAAATAAAGTCGGCATGTTCTTCATTTAAATACCTTGCCGACTTATACCGCCGCGGGGTTTTTCAACCGCCGGAGGGGTATTTTTCACCAGCCGGCGGGGTTTTTTTTGTAGACCTTGCCGACTAATATTTTTCAATATCCATCTCATGTGTGTCAAAAACAAATAAAGTCGGCATGTTCTTCATTTAAATACCTTGCCGGCTAAAATTGGTCGGCATTTTATTCAAACAAAGACCATGCCGGCCAAATATAGCCGGCACTTTATTCAAACCTCTACCTTGCCGACCTTTGACATTTTTGAAAACCAAATTTTTTGATCTTAATCGAACTCACAAGACGGATTAAAGGTTAAATCTACTGAATTTTCATTTTCAAATTTTGTATCTAAACTCAATTAATTAGCCTAATCAGTTTTTTAGTGTTAATTATAAAAGGGCATTTTTGCCATTTTGAAAATATTTGGTTAAGGGGCAACCTCTTTTACTTCAAAATGACCCTAATTTGTCTTATTTGGTATACCCCAATCTCGCCAGGTTTATATAAATAGCAGTGCAGTTATATATCTTTACTCACAAAAACTAGACCTTCTCTCTGACTAAACTTACACAAGGGATACAGACTTGGTTATCATGGCAAAGGCTGCTGTCTCTACTCCGATAGAAATTCACGATTCCTACGTGTTCATTATTGAAGAACCAAGCTACCCTAGAGCTTCAAAATACAAGTTTCACTAGAAAGTGACGAGGCGCTCAGCATCTATGGTTATTACTATGAAAATTATAACAGGCGAATAGGCGATTGATTATGAGTAATGCGTTTTCATTAAAGTTTGAAATGCCTTCCAATGCGAGGCTTGGGGTTTTGGCTATCAGTGATGGAGTCACAGCTGCTTCTCTTCATGGTTCCTTACATGCTAGCATCAAAAAGAAGAGTAAGATGCAATCCGGTTACATCTAGGTTAAGCAATGTGATTTTGGTTCTTTGATATTTCAAATGTTAAGTTGATATCCACAAATTCTACTATGAATCTGATTAATCTTTGTAAGAATACGGGCGGAGAGGCCCTAAGGGATTATAATCTTTGAATGTCCAACAGTATGAGACTAATAATCTTAACACGCCCCCTTACGCCCTCACGTGTAGCCTCATTGGGTCTAACATGTGGACAATAAATCGGGTGACGCGGATTAAAGGCGTGGTCAAATGACTCGTCGCAAAATAGCCTGCTCTGATACCATGTTAGAATACGGGCATCCAACTCAAAACCAATTGGCAATGAGTGGAGAGGCCCCAAGGGATTATAAACCGCATGATCTTAGAATGTCCAACAATATGGAACTAATAATCTCAACAATCTTGATTACTACTTTTATATTATGTTTTTGTATTTTTTTTTGATGGGTATATTAAAAGTTTTATTATGGTTTTGTATCTTTTTTGAATGATGGTGAGTTAATACAGTGATAGAAACATTCTCAACAGACCATCTGACCTATAATATGCCAAAACAATATCTAAGATTTTTGCTCCTAGACATAATCTCTATGTTGTAGACGACAAATATTTATAGATTGATTAGTCATTAGTAGATATTATGAAAAAACAAACTACTAAATGTTTGAATTATCAATGTGAGGTTTCAAAGTTTTAATAATAAATTTTTATCTATATATCTTAAATCGGATAACTGGATCGGTTTTTTTTCTTTGGGTTCCTACAGTGATAGAATGATTTCGTGTCTTGTGACCTTTTATCTATCATTCATAAGCAATAAAGCTTTTCCGGCCCGTAACTTTTTGTTTTTATTTTTTTCTAGTAATGGAACCACAAAATTCCCTCTTCGCATAAGTAAGAACAACAACACCGAGAATACCTTAGTATACCCGTTCTTGGGAAAACTCCAACGAAATTGAACTACCCTATATAAAATAGTACCTTTTAAACTGAGATTTCACAACTAATGGACCAAGCATAGTTGACTCGGTCCATCGAGTTTTTACTTTAATATTTACCTTTTTTTTATTAGAATTTTCTTTTTCAGGTTTTAGTTGGATTGCTAAATTAGATGATTATCTTTACCTTGTCATAGTATTTCAAGAATTTTTAAGGCATATCATATATTGTACCAAGAGAAACACGAAACAGATATGGAGAGAAAAAATTGTAGGAGGTTTGAAGATAATTATCTATACTCAAAACAGATGACGATCTCATCTTTGAAGCAAGATCATCAATCCTAGCATGGGCATCTGCTGCAGGTCATATAGTTCACTTGAACTTCGCCAATTCAATGTTATCTAACTGGCAGGCTATTTTCTTGTAATTCTTTGTTTTTTGAAGTTTTCAGTTTCCTTTTTTCATCTACCTCTTGTAGAACTCTTTGTATATTCTTCTTTCTATTAATACATCTTCCTTTCTGATAAAAAAAACAAACAAAAAAGCAAAATTCTACATCCAACCTTATATCATTTGAACATTTTTTCTTAGTTATGCTTTAGTTTTATGTACTTCAAACCTTAAACAAAACACTCTGATATGCTGCAGGTCCAATGGAATGGGTAGAGCAAGATCAAGATACTTCAGTCGCATTTATAAACCTAAGTAATGGAGAAACACCTGTTGGAGAAAATGAGTTTTTAATGAAATGATTTTTAGTATTGGTGTTGTTTGATCTAATGACCTAAGTGTTGTTATTAAAATAAGTTATCGCAACGAAGATAAAATGTCGAAAACTGGCTAGAATAAAGGCTCTTTTGAGAATTATTTTTTCCAGAGATTTTTTTTTATTTATAAAATACACACGAAATGTGATGTATTGTGCCATATTATGTAGTGTTTTATCTATGTTATGACGTGGTGTGATGTGTCATGTACTAATCCGTACTACGTGTTCTGTGTGCCACCGCGCTGATTAACTTGGCCCAACACATCCCACAAAACCAATGTGTCGTGTTGGGTAGGTATCGTGCTGAATTGGATTAAAATTTTAGGAAATGAACATTAAAATTTAAAAAGTGTTATTGGGAAAATTAACACCCCGAGCGCAATGGAAAACAGGATCACAAAGGGCAGTTGGTGATTTGAACCAAACAGGGTGAAATAAGAAAAAAATGACGGAAGATAAAAAAGATCACAACACAAGATATGCGTGGTTCACCTTTACAGGTTACTTCCTCGGCTAACACCACCAGAAAAACTTCTATTAAATCAAAGAGTTAACAAGACATACCCAAGAATACCATCGAAAAATCCATAGAAACCAACTCTCTAACCATTCCTCGAACTAGCCGCATGTCTTCTCTTTTACACCGTCTTCATAGCTTCTACCAACATAGGAGGAACATTGAAACACTAGATACTTGGTTTAGGGAAAATCCCCAAATCCTAAACACTAGAACACAAAAATCCTTTTATCTCATAGTGATATTGACCTCCACGGTAGCACACGATCCTCCCCAACAAAGAGACCAAAATCCTAAGCACGAGGATTTACCACTGTTCTAGGTTAGATTATATACAACTCTACAATGCTAGATCTATATATAGACATAACAAACTTAGCTTTTAAGAAACTTAGCTTTAAGAACAAGCTGGGTTTGTCTCTGAAGTTAATTCCTAAACTTTAGGAACAAGTTGGAATCAATAAATTTTGACCACAATTAAAACTTATAACCACCGAAAATACTACAATTATCCACCTCGGATCATGCTTTCAAGCATGAGATGATTAAATGAAATTACCTCCATCTTATATCAGAGTTTTTCACCATCTCTATATACTCGAAATATTACTTATGAAGCTCATATCCGAACTTCCATCTTCATAGAACCATCTCTTCGAATCAAAACACCGCGAAGTTGATAAAAGTCTTCAAAACATCCTTTTCAAGAAGAACGCTTATGAAACTAGAAACGTTTCACAAACACCATGAAAATATTTGACCACCATCAACGAATGCTTGCACAGAATCCACCATTGATCACTAAGAGAACCATCCATAGGAATCACCGCTAGCTCCACCTAAATAGTATGCTAACAACATATTGAATTCTAACCCAGAAAGAAAAAATTATCTCCTATATCATACTCGATCACATGTCATAATTACTATGTATCTGAAATAAACCATCAAATATTTCCATTGTGATTAACATGCCTAATACTTTAAGCAATTCTCAAAGCCATCACCAATATGACATACTCTTTACCACCATCACACCCCACATACTCTCTTAGAATATATAACATGCGACTGCCCATATTACCGTGGTACATGCTTCCGAGATCGTGCGCATTCTTGATATTACGTGAAAGCTATCAATAACTCTTTCACATAGACTTGAGAACATAAATCTATAACATCTCGTGCATAAATTGGATGCTTTGCTGGACTTGCTTCTACATGAGACTTCACGTCCCCATCCTTTCTTCAAACTTTTAAACCAATTCTTTATATTGTATGATTACTAACACTCTTCAAGAAGTGTATATGTATTCCACCTCATTCGGACTTATTTTGCGTCCCATACTACGTCATAAACCAAACAAAGAACATAAACTTCTACCAAGTTGAACCTTTCCGATTTGTAAATCACATCACAAATCCATCTTTGTGTAAACACCGGTTGAAACATTATCTTCAAAAACATACTTCTCCTCCCGAGAAATAAATTATCGTCCTTGCTCTGATATCAATTGTTGAGAAAGCTGGCACCCCGAGCGCAGTGGAAAACATGATCACAAAGGTCAGTTGGTGATTTGAACCAAACATGGAGAAATAAGAAGAAAGGGACAGAAGATAAAAAAAAGCACACAACACACAAGATATACGTGGTTCACCTTTATAGGCTACATCCGCGGCCAACACCACTGTTTATGGGTAAAAATCGTTTCCGCCGATTTCGGTAAATTCGGTAGGTGAGTGAGAAAATGGTTTAAAACCTAAACAAATGTGCTGCACGTGAGCACTTTATAGATTCGATAGATCAATCTGTACAAGTCCGGCCTAAACCAAGAAATGGCCGTTCCAGACTTGCTTCGGTCACAAAGTGGAGGAGAAGGTTTGATTTGGGGAGGGAAGCAACGAAAGGTGTTGATACCAGAATAATTCTGGGAGAGTAGTTTCTCGACTTGTATTAGAAAGTGAAAGCTTCGGAAGCTTGCAAGAGATGAAAGTTTTTTTTGAAGAGCTTGCAAAGTTGCCTTTTCTGAGAGTGTTGTGTTTTTCTCCTGACCGAGACTTTTCGTCTGGTGGAAATAGGTAAGACCTATTTATACAAGTCGATATTGAAACGTACCCTTTCCTCATGAAGTAAGAGAGTAAAGGGTGAAATAATTGGAGGAGGTGGTAACCACATGGTGTTTATGGGTGAAAACGTTTTCACCATTATTTCCTCATTTATTTGACCGCTTTATTCCTATTCACGCTTTCTTAATGTGAGCGTAGTTTACGCTGCATGATGTGACCGCCAAACCAAGACCCTAGAAAGCATCCCCTAGTTTGTGTTGATGTCTCGAGTGTTGGTGCACCTTGAGTGCAAGTGGCGCTGCTAATGGCGCGTGTGGCATGTGCCAATGGCATGTGCGGAATGCCTTTGTTGTGGGTTGCACCTTGAGTGCAAGTTGCAATGCCAGAGCTGCTAGTGGCGTGTGTGGCATGTGCCAATGGCATGTGCGGAATGCCTTGGTGGTAGGTTATACGTTAAGTGTAAGTGGCAATGCCATAGATGCTAGTGGCGCGTGTGGCATGTGCTTATGGCGTGTGCAGAATGCCTTGGTAGTAGGTTGCACGGTTTGCAAGTTAGGCTACCAGCGTGGGTTTTGGCATGTGTCAATGGCACGTACGGCCAAGTTGGCCTAGGTTGCACGGCTTGCAAGTTAAGCTACCAGCGTGCGCGTTTGGCATGTGTCAATGGCACGCATGGCCATTAGGGCTACGTCCTGGTAAGAAAAACTACCAGCGATGCATGTTGGCATGTGCCAATGGCATGCTCGGCCATTAGGGCCACGTCCTGGTAAGAAAAGCTACCAGCGATGCGTGTTGGCATGTGCCAATGGCATGCTCGGACCTTAGGGCTACGAACTGGTAAAAAAAGCTACCAATGATGCGTGTCGTCATGTGCCAGTGGCATGCTCGGCCATTAGGGCCACGGCTTGGTAAGAAAAGCTACCAGCGAGCATGTTGGCATGTGCCAATAGCATGCTCGGCCATTAGGGCCACGGCCTGGTAAGAAAAGCTACCAACGATGCGTGTTGGCATGCTCGGCCATTAGGGCCACGACCTGGTAAGAAAAGCTACCAGCGAGCGTGTTGGCATGTGCCAATGGCATGCTTGGCCATTACGGCCACGGCTTGGTAAGAAAAGCTACCAGCGAGCATGTTCGCATGTGCCAATGGCATGCTCGGCCATTAGGGCCACGACCTAGTAAGAAAAGCTACTAGCGATGCGTGTTGGCATGTGCCAATGGCATGCGTGGCCAATTTGGCCTAGCTTTCACGGTTTTCAAGCCTAGGCGCGAGCGCTACTTTGGCATGGCGCGGCTAGGGCCAAGGTAAGGGTTTTTGGTTTGACGCGGCTACGGCTAAGGTAAGGGTGTTTGGCTTGGCGTGGTGCGACCAGCGTGGCTAGGGCCAAGGCAGAATGCATTCGGCACGGCGCGACTAGCTTGGGTTAGGTGTGGCTGGCATGATTTGCCATTGGCACGGAGGTGCGGCTAGCATGGTTGGCATGCTTTGGAACGTTTGGTGTGACTAGCATAGCTAGGGCCAAGGCAGAGTGCGTTTGGCATGACGCGGCTAGCTTGGGCTAGGTGTGGCTGGCATGATTTGCCATTGGCACGGAGGTGCGGCTAGCATGGTTGGCATGCTTTGGCGCGTTTGGTGTGACTAGCATAGCTAGGGCCAAGGAGTGCGTTTGGCATGGCGCGGGTAGCTTGGGCTAGGTGTGGCTGGCATGATTTGCCATTGGAACCAAGGTGCGGCTAGCATGGTTGGCATGCTTTGGCGCGTTTGGTGTAACTAGCATAGCTAGGGCCAAGGCAGAGTGCGTTTGGCATGGCGCGGCTAGCTTGGGCTAGGTGTGGCTGGCATGATTTGCCATTGGCACAGAGGTGCGGCTAGCATGGTTGGCATGCTTTGGCGCGTTTGGTGTGACTAACATAGTTAGGGCCAAGGCAGAGGGCGTTTGGCATGGCGCGGCTAGCTTGGGCTAGGTATGGATGGCATGATTTGCCATTGGCATAGAGGTGCGGCTAGCATGGTTGGCATGCTTTGGCGCGTTTGGTGTGACTAGCATAGCTAGGTCCAAGGCAGAGTGTGTTTGGCATGGCGCGGCTAGCTTGGGCTAGGTGTGGCTGGCATGATTTGCCATTGGCACAGAGGTGCGGCTAGCATGGTTGGCATGCTTTGGCGCGTTTGGTGATGTAGTTTTACAAGTGGTAAGTATAAGAGTATCGTTCGCTCGGACTTTTTTTTAAAGATTTGGTTTTTGATTAATAAAAGAAAATACTAACACAAACTAATTACAATTGATTTTTGTTATCAAGGAGAGATGAGTCTAGGGCTTTGGATTTCACTACTTCTAATGATGGTAAACTCAATAAATAAAACTTTGACATAATACTCCGACTTTACTCAAAACAATTTTCGAACTCAATCTCATGCTTTGGAAGATATAACACTACATGCTCTTTTTTATGACTTTCGTCGCTATTCTAAGGCCTAATCCTCCTTCGCTTATAAAAGAACGGTAGAAACTACCCAAAACAGATTTTCACGAAGCATGTAAAAAGAAGAGAGAATTTTTAGACAAATTAAAACACAATTTTTGGAGTAAATATGCCAAAGAAATTAATTACTAAATATTACCCATCAAAAATAGTTTCCTCCAAAACCCTAGAAAAGAAATTTAGCTACTCATAGAACGAAGATTGGAGAAAATTTCATTAATCATTGTATTGAAAATAATAATAAAAATGCTTACAATGATTTTCAGTAATAAACGACCGTCACTGATGGTCCTTGTTTTTCGACTGCCTAAAGAACGATAGTGGGTTAACACTGTCGTTGTATCTGAGATTGCTTCTCTGACGGCCACGGTGGTTCAATGTTCTTGGTGTTCTTGAGTTTTGAAGCTTGTAACTTTTCTTCTTCTTCTTCCCGCCGCTGTACAACTCCTCCCTGCAGTGTTTGAAGCCTCAATCGACCCCAAACTCTCCGACTTCCTCTCCTAGAACTCATTTTGACTATTATATACCATCACCTAGCTCGATTAAAACTCGATTAAATCTTTCCTTTCTTCACCCGAAAGTCTCGGCATTATTTTCTTCTTTCTCCATCTTATCTGCGGCTTCTGAGTTCATCCAACGCCTCTAAACTTTCTCTAGGATCGTATCAAATCCAGCAGAGAAGATATTGTTACATAATTTCCAAGTACAGCAGCAAATACCCGAGATAACTCCTCCCTGTTTTAAAAAACTACCAAATATAAAGAAGATTTCATGCCCTGTTTTTGATTCCAACACGTCACTCATCCCTGCCTTGTCGCTTGAACTTCATCCCAATCCATATGCGCGTTATTCGCACAAAATCTCTTCTAAAATACAACCATGCAATCCCGCAATATCTTATTCCCTGTTTTGAATAACGGTGATACTACCGGCCCAATTTGATCGGATTAAACACTTATACCGGCCCGTTTTGCTCCAACAAATCCATGCCAACACAATCCCGCCATTGAATCTCTTCGGAAATCCCTGAAAACTCGAACCCTAAACTGTTCTTCACTGCATGAATATTTCCCGCCAAAACATGAGATTTAAACTGTTGAAGATGGTCGCCCCTTATCCGTTCATGGGGTACGAATAGCAAGTGCCTTAGGGGTGTCCCGAGGGTACCCCTTATCCAAACCGGAGTCCGTTTAGTAATTCTTCCGAGGTGTAATTATGACTTTTCGGGAGTCCGGATACTTAAGGTGCCTGTAGTGCGTCTTAAGGTGCCTTTAGTAATTTTCTCCAGGACCACTTTTCAAGCCAAATTCGTAGTAAAAGCTTATTTCTCCAAAAACACCTACAAAGACATAAAATAACCAAATAAGTACAAAATCGAGCACTAATAATATATAATTGAGATCAATATAGACACATAAATGTGTCTATCATTTGGTGTGACTAGCATAGCTAGGGCCAAGTGGGAGTGTGTTTGGCATAGCGCGGCTAGCTTGGGCTAGGTGTGGCTGGCATGATTTGCCATTGGCACAGAGGGGAATTAGGCTATTGTTCGTTGTAACCTAATTTGAAAAAAATACCCCTTATTAATTCTGCGACTACATGCATTGAATGTTCTAATAAATATGTCGCCGGTGACATTAGGTTATTCGGGGTTTTACGATTTTACCCTTTATCTAAAAACCACCATCAACACCTGCGTAAGTTGTACTGGGAATGCAGACCGTGGAGTGGTGAGATGAAAGTTACCGGCTTGGTCTGGTCGTACATCTCCAAGGCAAAGGGGGCGCGGTCCTGGAAGGCGACGCAAGTTGACGTCTTGGCTCGAGGGGTCAAGAGGTGGCGTGGTCTTGGTGAGGCAAACGCGCGTGGATGATAGGGTCGCGACAGTGGAGTAGGCGGCTTGACACGGTTATGATTTTTCCGTGTTGTCTGATTTCTTCTTGCTCGACGCCCATGGGGAATTCTTTCCTTTTTTTTATTAAAGTATCGCGCCCTACCATCCCGCTCAGCTTTCATTGGGGTTTTGATGAGGCATTTTATTTTGAGGCTGGTCTCCCGGCCGTGATTCCGGCATGTTCCGCCTATTCAGCCTGCGTTTCTCCTTCTTCCTTTAGGGCTTCCATAGTATTTACGCCTGGTGAAGTTGTGTCGTCTTCCCAGTTTTCAAAAAATATTTCTTCTCGTCAAGTCCAACTTTCATCATGTCGATCAGAAGCGAATCTTCCTCGAGTTGACCAGGTTCTCCAGCCAAACGTGCTAGGATTGATTCTCATGATAATTCCCCCATCCGAGTCATTCGGGCTAAGAAGGTCATACCGGTATGTTCTCATTAATCAACATACGTTTCTTTATTTGCCGATGAATAATGAAAGCGTTCCTTCTGTGTAGAGGTATCCTGTTGGAGCATGTGTTACCGTCATTGATGAAGATGACTTGGTTACCCCTTTTTCTTGAGCTCGATTTTCCCGGTACTGCAGATTTGGAGAACGCTGACTTAGGAATTTCTTGCCATGAGTATCCCAATGCAAGCTCGTTGTTCGGAACCCGCATGAGGTGCCTTTCTTCTAACTACCGGAACGTTGGGGGGTTCCTTGTGCGAAAAGAATTCGTAACTCTTTACACAAAAATATGGAAGATATACGACCATATTGCCACCAGGAACGTGGTACAGTATTGTTCGTATGCTTTGGTTTCTATTGTGAATTGTCTCCTTCCAATAGTTGTTGAAATGGAGAATATGTCTATCCATGTCGTCGCAGAAGCAGATATTCAAAAGTGGGAGAACATGGTGTCTACCTGTGAATCTCTGAAGTTCAATGTTAGTTGGTTGCGGCATCGTCTTGAAATTGTGAAGGTCGACAGGGATGGTATTCTTGCTGGCGTGGTCCCTGCTATAAAATCTATTCTGAAATAGAAGAAAGCCTTATCCGTGGAGTCACAAAAGGTGGAAGAGTCAATCCGGAATTTGAAAAGCCAGACTTAGAGGTATCAAAGTCGTTTGAGGATGATGCTTTCTAGAGATTACCATCTTTTGGACGGGCTTTTCTGAGTTATGTGGTTGTGATATGTTTGGGTTTCTTTCTGGGTTTGATCATTTTTTTTTTTAAAAACAAGAGAACTTTATTGATTTGCTTCAATCAAATGAAATAAAAACTCAACACGGTATGGAAGAAAGTGGAAAGATGCATGGATATCTGTACTTGTGATACGGCGGGGTGAGGCGATGTTCAGGCGTAATATGCCTTTAGACATTTCCTGTTGATGACCGCTTCTAGATTTACCCCGTCCTCCTTAATGAATTTTTAGTACCCACTGCTTTATTCTCTCGTGACTATATAAGGACCTTCCCATTTTGCGGAGAATTTTGGTGCAGACGCGTTTTGCTGGATGTGTTTAGCAGTCTTCAGTACCAAGTCTCCTATTTGAAAAATTCGAGGATTCACAGTCTGGTTGTATGCTCTGGAAACCCTGTTCCTGTATACATGTGCGTGTTCTTCCTCTTTGGCCCTCCTGGAGTCCACAGTGTCCAATTCCGCAACCCTGGCACTTAAGGCTTCAGATTCATTCCATCGAACTCTGCTTGCTTCGGCAATCTGGGCGATGGGATTTTAATTTCCGTCGGAAGGATAGCGTCGCGCCATAAACAAGAGAATAAGGAGAGATACCAGTGGAACTTCTTGGTGACGTCCGGTACGCCCAGAGTGCCATGCAGTTGCTCATGCCATGTTCGATTATCGTGCACTGTCCGACTGAGGATTCGAATCAGAGTTTTGTTGGTTCTTTCAGCCTGCCCGTTCCTTGAGGGTAGTATACGGTGGAGGAGACTTGTTTAATCCCATATTCCTCGATCAACTCTCGTACTTGCCTGTTCGCGAAAGGGGTGCCATTGTCGGTGACGATATGTTTAGGCACGCCAAAACGGCAGATAATGTACTCCTTAATGAACGCCGCAATCGTGGTTCCGTTCGTTCCTCGTAAGGCTATGGCTTCAACCCATTTGGTAAAGTATTCGGTTGTTGTTATTACATACTCGTGATGTTTTGAGGATGGTGGGTTGATCTTCCCAATGATGTCGAGTCCCAAGCTATGAAAGGGCCATGGACTGCTTATCGAATGCAGGGTGGTTGCCGGTACATGAATAAGGTTCCTGTGGACCTTACACTCCTTGCACCTCTGTACGAAAATAGTTGCGTCGTCCTCCATGGTCGGCCAGTAGTACTTCTCATGTATTTGGAGAAATAACTTCCGCTTTCCTTGGTGTTCTCCTTCGTGCATCTCCTTTAGCATGATTGGGACCTCTACATCGTTCAAACATCGCAGAAGACTCCCTCCAAAGATTTTACGATATAAGATCCCTTCGTGGAATACGAACCTCTTGGACCTTTGTTTTATTTTGGATGCCTCCTTCTCATTGGTGGGGAGTATCCCGTGCGAAGGTAACTGATGTACGGCTTCCGCCAATCCCCGGTGTGACCAATGTTGAAAATTTCTAATTGATACGGTGGCGCTTGTGATTGGAATAGGTTCTTTGAAGTAACCGAGCTTGGACCTCCATCTATGGGGAATAATAGCCAAGGCGTTGTAAACGACGATTTACGGGATCGGAATGTGCCACATATACAAGCAGACAAATTGAAAGAGATTTTGTTTAGGGGGAGATTTGGACTTTAACGCGCTGTACTCTTTTTCCTTCGCCAAGGTTTTAACGAGGCAGCATATGCGTGTCCAACACCGTTCTAAGATTTTTTGTTGTACTCTTTTTCCTTTGTCCGGGTTTTATCCCACAGAGTTTTACCGGCAAGGTTTTCATGAGGCGATGTTCTTAGAAATGGTGGTCCAAGGGGGAGTATTATGTGAACACGTGTTGTGGTGGTGGCCCACCATTTTTCAGGAACAATCCAGTAAGCACTGGATTTACTTCAGGGTCAAGAATTAACCGCCTAACTAGATAAGCATTATCAGCTAAGTAAATTTAGTTTGTAAACACGTGTAAACTTTATTCATTTACCGCCTTAATACTCCAGGCTATAAATAGCCGAGTGGTCTCCACTTTTTGGTATGTAACCACAACTTGAAAAACAGAACTTGAGATAGAAATATAAGTACCTTTTCTCTCTAGCATTAATTTTACTTTGTAATTAGTATGCACTATGACTCTTCGTATCCCTTTTGTATTGTAGGGTAAAACTACAGACAAGATAGTAGTTAATTAGTACGACTACACATATATAGTACTGGTAGTATATAGTTAGTACATATCAGCAGAAGAAAAGTACATCTAGTAACTACGTACAACAGTACAAGCTAGAGATATATAAAACAACCACAGTTTTATATTCTAAGATTTGTGCCTTTCAGATTGATAAATTATTTGCTCAAGTTTGTTGGCGGAGTTCATGGATATTTTCTACTGTCTTAGTGTATTAAGAAAGCTGTATGGATATCTCCATGATAACATATCCGACAGTTGAGAGGCGCGAGTTCATAATTATTGTCATGCGGAAAACCTATATCAAAGAATTTCAGTACTCATTCAAATTCAAACTACTCATTCAAAGTCAAACTCCTCCAACACCGAAAGTCATACCCCTACAAGGAAGACTTAGAAACGCAATAGCAAACAAAATTTAGGGGCATACCTTCACACCACTACCAATAAAGAAGACAGGGGTATATTGCATACCCAAATCCCGCAATTCCTGATATGAAACCACTAGTCTAAGAGAAAGGAGACCCAGATACCAACAGATCAATGTAGTCGTCGATGAAAGATGCTTGGCCCATATGTACAGACAGACATTTTAGCAAACAAAGAAAGATACGACCATATAAATAAACCCACCGGGATAGAAGCAGCTAAAGACAGAGGAATAGGAAGCCATGTAAATCTGGGTCCGAGTATGATATGAAGTGTCGCACAAAATGCTACCATCAGTGTAATTATTGAGATGAATAGAGTGGTAAAGCCCATCATCAACCTTTTAGGAATGAATCTAAGGTAATCATTATCTTCAAATTGTGAAGTTTGGAGACCTATGAACAAAAGGAGTGATGAAATCCAGAAGAAAATATAGCCACCGCATTTGCTACTTCAAACACTATGAAGGTCTGTTTCGTGCAAGAAGATTGGGATGCCTATTTGAAAAATTCGAGGATTCACGATGCAGTTTGTATGCTGCTGAAACCATTCTCGTATACCGTGCGTGTTCTTCCTCTTTGGCCCTCCCGGAGTCCACGGTGTCCAATTCCGCAACCCCTGGCACTTAAGGCTTTGATTCATTCCATCAAACTCGCTTGCTTCGGCAATATTGGTGATGGGATTTTAATTTCGTCGGAAGGATAGCGTCTGCGCCATAAACAAGAGAATAAGGAGAGATACAAAGTGGAACTTCTTGGTGACGTCCAGACGCCCAGAGTGCCATGCGATTTGCTCATGCCATGTTCGATTATCGTGCATTTGTCCGACCGAGGATTCGAATCGTAGTTTTGTTGGTTCTTTCCCCTCGCCTGTTCCTTGAGGGTAGTATACGGTGGAGGAGACTTGTTTAATCCCATATTCCTCGATCAACTCTCGTACTTGCACTGTTCGCGAAAAGGGGTGCCATTGTCGGTGACGATATGTTTAGGCACGCCAAAACGGGTGATAATGTACTCCTTAATGAACGCCGCAATCGTGGTTCCGTTCGTTCCTCATAAGGATATGGCTTCAACCCATTTGGTAAAGTATTCGGTTGTTGTTATTACATACTCGTGATGTTTTGAGGATGGTGGGTTGATCTTCCCAATGATGTCGAGTCCCCAGCTATGAAAGGGCCATGTACTGCTTATCGAATGCAGGGTTGTTGCCGTTACATGAATAAGGTTCCCGTGGACCTTACACTCCTTGCACCTCTGTACGAAAATAGTTGCGTCGTCCTCCATGGTCGGCCAGTAGTACTTCTCATGTATTTGGAGAAATAACTTCCGCTTTCCTTGGTGTTCTCCTTCGTGCATCTCCTTTAGCATGATTGGGACCTCTACCTCGTTCAAACATCGCAGAAGACTCCCTCCAAAGATTTTATGATATAAGATCCCTTCGTGGAATACGAACCTCTTGGACCTTTGTTTTATTTTGGATGCCTCCTTCTCATTGGTGGGGAGTATCCCGTCGCGAAGGTAACTGATGTACGGCTTCCGCCAATCCCCGGTGTGACCAATGTTGAAAATTTCTAATTGATACGGTGGCGCTTGACAGTTGGAATAGGTTCTTTGAAGTAACCGAGCTTGGACCTCCATCTATGGGGAATAATAGCCAAGGCGTTGTAAACGACGATTTACGGGATCGGAATGCGCCACATATACAAGCAGACAAAGTGAAAGAGATTTTGTTTAGGGGGAGATTTGGACTTTAACGCGATGTACTCTTTTTCCTTCGCCAAGGTTTTAACGAGGCAGCATATGCGTGTCCAACACCGTTCTAAGATTTTTTGTTGTACTCTTTTTCCTTTGTCCGGGTTTTATCCCACAGAGTTTTACCGGCAAGGTTTTAATGAGGCGACGTTCTTAGAAGTGGTGGTCCAAGGGGGAGTATTATGTGAACACGTGTTGTGGTGGTGGCCCACCATTTTTGGGAACAATCCAGTAAGCACTGGATTTACTTCAGGGTCAAGAATTAACCGCCTAACTAGATAAGCATTATCAGCTAAGTAAATTTAGTTTGTAAATACGTGTAAACTTTATTCATTTACCGCCTTAATACTCCAGGCTATAAATAGCCGAGTGGTCTCCACTTTTTGGTATGTAACCACAACTTGAAAAACAAAACTTGAGATAGAAATACAAGTACCTTTTCTAACATTAATTTTACTTTGTAATTAGTATGCACTATGACTCTTCGTATCCCTTTTGTATTGTAGGGTAAAACTACAGACAAGATAGTAGTTAATTAGTACGACTACACATATATAGTACTGGTAGTATATAGTTAGTACATATCAGCAGAAGAAAAGTACATCTAGTAACTACGTACAACAGTACAAGCTAGAGATATATAAAACAACCACAGTTTTATATTCTAAGATTTATTGCCTTTCGTGATTGATAAATTATTTGCTCAAGTTTGTTGGCGGAGTTCATGGATATTTTCTCTTTGTCTTAGTGTATTAAGAAAGTTTGTATGGATATCTCCATGATAACATATCAAACTTGGTTGAGAGGCGCGAGTTCATAATTATTGTCATGCGGAAAACCTATATCAACGAATTTCAGTACTCATTCAAATTCAAACTACTCATTCAAAGTCAAACTCCTCCAACACTGAAAGTCATACCCCTACAAGGAAGACTTAGAAACGCAATAGCACACAAAATTTAGGGGCATACCTTCACACCACTACCAATAAAGAAGACAGGGGTATATTGCATACCCAAATCCCGCAATTCCTGATATGAAACCACTAGTCTAAGAGAAAGGAGACCCAGATACCAACAGATCAATGTAGTCGTCGACGAAAGATGCTTGGCCCATATGTACAGACAGACATTTTAGCAAACAAAGAAAGATACGACCATATAAATAAACCCACCGGGATAGAAGCAGCTAAAGACAGAGGAATAGGAAGCCATGTAAATCTGGGTCCGAGTATGATATGAAGTGTCGCACAAAATGCTACCATCAGTGTAATTATTGAGATGAATAGAGTGGTAAAGCCCATCATCAACATTTTAGGAATGAATCTAAGGTAATCATTATCTTAAAATTGTGAAGTTTGGAGACCTATGAACAAAAGGAGTGATGAAATCGAAGAAAATAGAGCCACTGCATTTGCTACTTCAAACACTATGAAGGCTGTTTCGTGCAAGAAGATTGGGATGCCTATTTGAAAAATTCGAGGATTCACGGTCTGGTTGTATGCTCTGGAAACCCTGTTCCTGTATACCTGTGCGTGTTCTTCCTCTTTGGCCCTCCTGGAGTCCATAGTGTCCAATTCCGCAACCCTGGCACTTAAGGCTTCAGATTCATTCCATCGAACTCTGCTTGCTTCGGCAATCCTGGCTGATGGGATTTTAATTTCCGTCGGAAGGATAGCGTCTGCGCCATAAACAAGAGAATAAGGAGAGATACCAGTGGAACTTCTTGGTGACGTCCGGTACGCCCAGAGTGCCATGCAGTTGCTCATGCCATGTTCGATTATCGTGCACTGTCCGACTGAGGATTCGAATCAGAGTTTTGTTGGTTCTTTCAGCCTGCCCGTTCCTTGAGGGTAGTATACGGTGGAGGAGACTTGTTTAATCCCATATTCCTCGATCAACTCTCGTACTTGCCTGTTCGCGAAAGGGGTGCCATTGTCGGTGACGATATGTTTAGGCACGCCAAAACGGCAGATAATGTACTCCTTAATGAACGCCGCAATCGTGGTTCCGTTCGTTCCTCGTAAGGCTATAGCTTCAACCCATTTGGTAAAGTATTCGGTTGTTGTTATTACATACTCGTGATGTTTTGAGGATGGTGGGTTGATCTTCCCAATGATGTCGAGTCCCAAGCTATGAAAGGGCCATGGACTGCTTATCGAATGTAGGGTGGTTGCCGGTACATGAATAAGGTTCCCGTGGACCTTACACTCCTTGCACCTCTGTACGAAAATAGTTGCGTCGTCCTCCATGGTCGGCCAGTAGTACTTCTCATGTATTTGGAGAAATAACTTCCGCTTTCCTTGGTGTTCTCCTTCGTGCATCTCCTTTAGCATGATTGGGACCTCTACCTCGTTCAAACATCACAGAAGACTCCCTCCAAAGATTTTACGATATAAGATCCTTAGTGGAATACGAACCTCTTGGACCTTTGTTTTATTTTGGATGCCTCCTTCTCATTGGTGGGGAGTATCCCGTCGCGAAGGTAACTGATGTACGGCTTCCGCAAATCCCCGGTGTGACCAATGTTGAAAATTTCTAATTGATACGGTGGCGCTTGACATTTGGAATAGGTTCTTTGAAGTAACCGAGCTTGGACCTCCATCTATGGGGAATAATAGCCAAGGCGTTGTAAACGACGATTTACGGGATCGGAATGCGCCACATATACAAGCAGACAAATTGAAAGAGATTTTGTTTAGGGGGAGATTTGGACTTTAACGCGATGTACTCTTTTTCCTTCGCCAAGGTTTTAGCGAGTGAAAGATATGCGTGTCCACACCGTTCTAAGATTTTTTGTTGTACTCTTTTTCCTTTGTCCGGGTTTTATCCCACAGAGTTTTACCGGCAAGGTTTTAATGAGGCGACGTTCTTAGAAATGGTGGTCCAAGGGGGAGTATTATGTGAACACGTGTTGTGGTGGTGGCCCACCATTTTTCAGGAACAATCCAAGAAGCCTAATCGGATTTACTTGTGGTCAAGAATTAACCGCCTAACTAGATAAGCATTATCAGCTAAGTAAATTTAGTTTGTAAACACGTGTAAACTTTATTCATTTACCGCCTTAATACTCCAGGCTATAAATAGCCGAGTGGTCTCCACTTTTTGGTATGTAACCACAACTTGAAAAACAGAACTTGAGATAGAAATACAAGTACCTTTTCTCTCTAGCATTAATTTTACTTTGTAATTAGTATGCACTATGACTCTTCGTATCCCTTTTGTATTGTAGGGTAAAACTACAGACAAGATAGTAGTTAATTAGTACGACTACACATATATAGTACTGGTAGTATATAGTTAGTACATATCAGCAGAAGAAAAGTACATCTAGTAACTACGTACAACAGTACAAGCTAGAGATATATAAAACAACCACAGTTTTATATTCTAAGATTTGTGCCTTTCAGATTGATAAATTATTTGCTCAAGTTTGTTGGCGGAGTTCATGGATATTTTCTACTGTCTTAGTGTATTAAGAAAGCTGTATGGATATCTCCATGATAACATATCCGACAGTTGAGAGGCGCGAGTTCATAATTATTGTCATGCGGAAAACCTATATCAAAGAATTTCAGTACTCATTCAAATTCAAACTACTCATTCAAAGTCAAACTCCTCCAACACTGAAAGTCATACCCCTACAAGGAAGACTTAGAAACGCAATAGCACACAAAATTTAGGGGCATACCTTCACACCACTACCAATAAAGAAGACAGGGGTATATTGCATACCCAAATCCCGCAATTCCTGATATGAAACCACTAGTCTAAGAGAAAGGAGACCCAGATACCAACGAGATCAATGTAGTCGCTGATGAAAGATGCTTGGCCCATATGTACAAAGCAGGACATTTTAGCAAACAAAGAAAGATACGACCATATAAATAAACCCACCGGGATAGAAGCGACTAAAGAATGAGAGGAATAGGAAGCCATGTAAATCTGGGTCCGAGTATGATATGAAGTGTCGCACAAAATGCTACCATCAGTGTAATTATTGAGATGAATAGAGTGGTAAAGCCCATCATCAACCTTTTAGGAATGAATCTAAGGTAATCATTATCTTCAAATTGTGAAGTTTGGAGACCTATGAACAAAAGGAGTGATGAAATCGAAGAAATAGAGCCACTGCATTTGCTACTTCAAACACTATGAAGGCTGTTTCGTGCAAGAAGATTGGGATGCCTATTTGAAAAATTCGAGGATTCACGGTCTGGTTGTATGCTCTGGAAACCCTGTTCCTGTATACCTGTGCGTGTTCTTCCTCTTTGGCCCTCCTGGAGTCCATAGTGTCCAATTCCGCAACCCTGGCACTTAAGGCTTGATTCATTCCATCGAACTCCGCTGCTTCGGCAATCCCTGGGCTGATGGGATTTTAATTTCCGTCGGAAGGATAGCGTCTGCGCCATAAACAAGAGAATAAGGAGAGATACCGTGGAACTTCTTGGTGACGTCCAGACGCCCGAGTGCCATGCGGTTGCTCATGCCATGTTCGATTATCGTGCCTTTGTCCGACCGAGGATTCGAATCGAGTTTTGTTGGTTCTTTCACCGCCTGCCTCGAGGGTAGTATACGGTGGAGGAGACTTGTTTAATCCCATATTCCTCGATCAACTCTCGTACTTGCCATTCGCGAAAGGGTGCCATTTTCGGTGACGATATGTTTAGGCACGCCAAAACGGCGGATAATGTACTCCTTAATGAACGCCGCAATCGTGGTTCCGTTCGTTCCTCGTAAGGCTATGGCTTCAACCCATTTGGTAAAGTATTCGGTTGTTGTTATTACATACTCGTGATGTTTTGAGGATGGTGGGTTGATCTTCCCAATGATGTCGAGTCCCCAGCTATGAAAGGACCATGGACCTGCTTTATCGAATGCGGGGGTGGTTGCCGGTACATGAATAAGGTTCCGTGGACCTTACACTCCTTGCACCTGCAAATACGAAAATAGTTACGTCGTCCCTCCATGGTCGGCCAGTAGTACTTCTCATGTATTTGGAGAAATAACTTCCGCTTTCCTTGGTGTTCTCCTTCGTGCATCTCCTTTAGCATGATTGGGACCTCTACCTCGTTCAAACATCGCAGAAGACTCCCTCCAAAGATTTTACGATATAATATCCCTTCGTGGAATACGAACCTCTTGGACCTTTGTTTTATTTTGGATGCCTCCTTCTCATTGGTGGGGAGTATCCCGTCGCGAAGGTAACTGATGTACGGCTTCCGCCAATCCCCGGTGTGACCAATGTTGAAAATTTCTAATTGATACGGTGGCGCTTGACAGTTGGAATAGGTTCTTTGAAGTAACCGAGCTTGGACCTCCATCTATGGGGAATAATAGCCAAGGCGTTGTAAACGACGATAGAGGGTTACCACTAATGTCTGTCTGCAGACCTCACCATGGATGCGATTGAGATGTTGCTGTGATTCCTCTTCTCCGAGGCATCTTGACAAAGAGCCGTCTAGATTTCGATGATAGAGTACCCCTCGAAGCATGAAGAATCACGCAAGGTTTTAAGACTAACCTTTCCTTGAAAGAGTGAACTGCTAAGCTCTTGGATAATCGGCGTTCTCCAGTCATCAACTTCATCTTTTTCAGGTTGTGAAAGCCACGTATAAGCCACGGTCCTTCTTTTCAGCGTCAGAATTTCCTTAATGCCTTCAAATCGCAGTTTCGATGCTAACGTTGCTAGGCAGTCGGCATGTTGGTTGCTGCCGCGCCCGATATGGGCTACTGTTGCGTCGGCAAAGTAGTTCAACAGTTTTTTCGCTTCGGCTCTATATGGGTCTAAGGTTACCTCCTTCGGGTTGTGCCTTACTCATCTACTTCCTTTCTAGGTGAGCATTGATCGAACTTGGTGGTCTCTCCATCTTCCTTTATGGAGCCACGACCTCAACTACACTTCCACCAAGTGTAGTTGCAACACCTTATTCTATGGTGTACCCCATACTGAAGATTTCTAACTTTACAGGTAGGTTTGCAGCTGGTATGTATGATCTCATCACTTTAGCAACATCAATGTACATTCTGAAAATCGAATATTCTTTATCACTTCACATTTACATTTGTGGAGTACAAGAATCAATATGAGACACAGTGGGAACACGCCACGACAATTCCTGTCGTTCCCTTAGAAAATACTTTTTCTTATCTCCCTAACGCTGGGGAAGACTGTCTCATTAAAGTGATAACTCGCAAATCTAAATGTAAGAGATCTCCGCCAAAAGTTTTAAAATACGGATAATTTTTGGGAACTTATTTCGAACATAACTACTTAACATTTTGAAGACCCATCATAATACGATGTGGAGTCGGAATGGCACATATATAGTGCAACCAAAAATGCGTAAGAACACAATGTCGCTTAAATCGATTACCAACCTGGTACACGAGAAAAGGTTGACTAATATTGGGTTCTAAAACGAATTAAGTAAGATGAGTGTAATATTGCATATCCCCAAAGCAATAAAAGATAGGTTGGTACGCATAACCTATTTCTTAGGCACTATCTGTAACCTTTGATGGTAGCCTTTGCGAGACCATTGGGCATAAGATGCTCTATATTGATCCTATTAAACATGCAATATTCATCAAGTCTTTTTGATGTAAAGTCTCTAGCATTAATAAGGGTGGTGAGCCTTTAGCACTTTTTATTGTGTAATATGTGCTAGGAATTTTCAAACGCAAATTTCTTTGGAACTATAACTAGTCCAAAATGTCAAAACATTCACCAGATCCATCAGTCACTTTAATGGTCCACATTCTGCATGAATATTTTTCTAAATTTCACTTTAATCGTGCTGATAACGTTTTGTAGTAGAATATTAGGGAAAGAGAAAGAGATAGAAGCATGAAAGAGATTTCTATTGATAATGGATCAACCTTATTACATAGCTATAGTATCCTTTTAAATACATACAAAGGTAAACTATATACATGGGCCGCACATCTATGGGTTGCAGGCCCTACAACAATCTTCCAATTTTATTTTATTATGCACACATTGGGTTTGTACCGTTTGCATAACTTACGAAAGTCGATAAAAATCCGTATTAACTTGGTCCTTACTTGTGATAACAGGAGTCCGACTTTATGCACCCCGTGTTAACCGGGGTGCACATTCCTCCCATATCTATTGGTGCCAAAATTGACGGAATCTATTGTCTATTGCCTTTTTTTATTTTCTTATTTTTAATATCTAAATTTAAATATCTTCTTCATCTTCTCATATCTGTTTGGTTTTTCAAAATTTCTCGATCATCCCTCTCGTCTTCATAACTAATTTAAGCAATCTCAGATGAAATCGAAACATAGATCACAAACTCAAGATATTTGCAGTGAAAGTTTTCAATATTTAAATATTCTTACAAAATCACAAACTTTTGATTGAGGTGGAAACCTCATCGGATATTTAGTTCTACAAAATTTGGAGATAAATCTGACCACCTCCATGTGCCCTTTTAATAATTAACAAAGGTTGGAGTTATGCAGACCAACTGATTTCAAAGCTCTTTTAACATAAACCTAATTACTTATCTTTTCTGAAACGGAACTCAAGATTCAGAATGGGAATATTTTTGATTCTTACGTTCACTGGATTCATTTTTAAGAAACTTATTACCTCTTTGACATGGAACTCAAAATCCAATTTTGATCTTTTTTTTTTTGACATGCGTGGAAGTATGGAACTCAAGATCTGTTCTGATAAAAAAAAAAAAGTGGAAAAGAAATAAATCAAGATCCATTTTTAACGAAATTTCAGTTTTCTGTGATTCTTAGTTTTCATTCATGGGAGATGCATACAGAAATCTGAAAAATAAAAAGTAGAAAAGATGGAAGAAGAAGAAAGCAGAAAAGAGAGAGAATACAGTCTCGACACTTGTGTATTTCTATTTTTAACCAAACTTACGAAAGAAAATAAAATTCAAAAGTACCCGACTCCCCGTTAACTCCGACCAACGAGGAAGGGAGGAATGTGCACCCGCGGGTGCACAAAGTCGCACTCTGATAACAGGCACATTACTTATTATCAAGACTTTTAAGCTAGCATTCCACCACCGGTCAACCCATAATTAATACTCCTACTAAAAAGTCCACATTTCACCCGAAGATTTTATTCCCAAAATCTATATCAAGATTTTTTTCTCTGCGGGAGCTCCAAAAGTTTTTCTCTTTCTTTTTCATCTCCCGCTCAAACCAACAATTGGTTCCCTCGAAATTAGGTCTCAATAACGGAACTTTTATCTCCCGAGAATTCACAAATCCAGCTCCAAAATTTCCCCCGTTCTTTTCATCTCCCGCTGTCAAATTTTCACCAAATTTTCAATCAAAATCTCTTGAAACTTTGAAAAAAAAATTAGGTTTATAAACAGGCCTTCATCTCAGAAAAGAGTGGGTTTCGTTAAGGTAATTTCAGAAACCTTTATTTGTCTCAGATCTTCTAATATTAGGGTTTCAAATTTTGGAAAAAGGGTTATTGGTTTTAGTCTTGTCAGTAGACTAGAGCCAATTCCTGGGTTTTCATAGTTTGTTCTTTATTGTTTTAGAAAGGGTATTCTTCTTCAGACCCTATTGATGTTGTATGAAATCTAGTGGTTGTTTAATTGCTGATTGGTTTCCAAAGTAGGCTAGAATCAATAACAAAGGGATCTTTCCTGTTCTTCCTTTATATGTTTTATTTTAAAGATTATGATTTCTTTGTTATGTTTTCTATAGTTTTCTATTTTAATAAGAAACTGTTTTTCAGAGATATGACACTATGATATATTGTTACATTTAATTTGAGTGAATGAACGGTTTCAGAACTCTGATCTTGATTTAGCCGTGTCTTTTTAATTGAATCTCAGAGCCTGTTTGTGGTCTAAATTGTTCCTACATGTCCATCATGTGCCATTTTTAACCTTAACCTACCTGATATGATTGTTCCTAGAGAACTTGATTGGGGGCATCAATTTTTTGGTGGACATACCATTGTAAAATTTAAATTGGAGTTTTATTTATTTATTTATTTACATAGTGTAGTTTGATTTGTCTCTGATTTTTCCAATTTGAGGTATTGTAGTTGGTGGAAGCTTTTGTTTTCCATAAGAAGGATTTAAGGTATGCACAGAACATTCATTGTAATACTGAATTTGGAGATCGGGGTTTGTACTTTGAAATATAGCAGTTAGTTGTCTGCACAGATATTTGTAATTTGGCAATATCATATGTTCTTCTCGACATCCTATATTGAACAGGACATGTTTGGAACTTGTAAAAGATCTGAATTTTATTTTTGTTTTCTCAATTGTAGTTGTGAAATATATATTTTTTTTATATGTTTCTGGAATAGTTTTCAGTTTTCATTAAATTGGAAGTGTGGAACAATATATTTTTTATCACTTATGTACGATCTCTTTTGTGTACATGGCAGTGATGGCACTAATGGTTCATAGGTCTAGTGCATTATCATTTGCGTGGCTTGCATTGATTGAGCTTAGATAATTTTGTAAATGCATTTTAGAAGGTTGTGTAGTGTCTGTAGTACTAGTAAGTACTAAACTCTGACTTCTTCTAATAATTTTTTTTAATACTGTAGGCTTACTTTAAAGACGTTGATTTAACAAGTAATTGTAAAAGAAGAATTCAAAAAGGGTACTTGCTTGCACCAATCAGTTCCGTTTGCTGGTAAGCCACTAGTAAATATATGGTATTGCATTTTTGTTGTTTCCAATGCATCACGATCTGCACTGCATTTTAGTTATTGCTTACAAATTGTTCCTTGGCAATGAAATAAGTGAGATGGCAAGGCAGGAGTAGTTTTATACGACAGAACCATGTATATTATAGCATGTGCAGTTCAATTAGTAATGTCAGTGTGTTGAATTTTGCAGGGTTGGTCTTGTTGATATGCTTCTTGTGTCTAATTATATGTCCAAGAAACTAAAACAACTTAAAGGTGGGGGATGATGACTAATGATATCTCTATATAGATACAGGTTTTGATAGCTCATGTTAAAGGTTATCCTCACTAGTCTTTTGGCCCTAAAAAATTGCTTATCTACTGTTTGTGGCTTTAATATTATAAAAGCATGACCCTGGGTTAGGAGCATGAATCATGTTTGAAAAGCAACCTTGTTATAGGAATAATCGCCCTTACTGATGAACTTCAAATCCTTCCTTGCATTCACAACATACCATGTTTTACCTTTTGTCTCCACCAGGCTAGCTTTTATTTCATGTCTTGTTTTATTTTGGAGTCCGTGGAGATGGCTGATTGATATCCAGCAACTTGAATGGAGAATGTGTTCGGACATATGCTTTTCCTAATTTCCTTTCTCATTTGTAGCTAATCTGATCAGACATATGTCAGATTATTTATTTTGTAATTTCTTTTCGTTTATTGTCATTTTGTCTCTGTATATCTCTCTATGTAGGATTTGGGGATATGGGTTTATGATGCGTGTCGTAACCACAACAAATTAATCAAGATATTTCCACCTAATTAACAAGTAATTAGTAGAAAAATCAATATAGGTGACATTTCAAAACTGTCACCGTATCAATTTCATGACAGTTCAGGTGAAATTCGAAAGTGTCACCAAAGGCAGTGTCACCGTAGGGTTCACTTTATAATGACAGTTATGAACTGTCGCATAACCGTCACACTTAACCCACTAAAAGTGTTATCGTATATTTAAAACCGTCACTGTAATAAAGATCAGTGGCGCTTCCTTATTAAAAACGTCATTTTAACAGTGGTACGGTGGCAGTTATGTCAAATTATAGCGTCAGCGTAAAAAAAAATCCGAAACGCTACCGTAAGACCATCTATGTGGGAATGATATTTTGGATAGTAACAAATTTTTTTCTCGTATGGACTGATTAAATTTTAAACGAGAACTAAATTTATATATGAAGCCAAATCGACAACATAAATTAATTTTTGTATTATATTACTGATTTCAATTTACATTTTGATTTATACAAGAAATAAAAATTTTACATTTCAACACAAGTTCCAAACAAATTTGCAACAATTCCAATTATTTGATTACTATATAGATTTCATTATGCTTTTCCAACGTCTTCGATGAGTACTTCCAATCTCACAGCTCTTGATATACATCATAAGCAAACTTGGGATTGGTGGAGGAGCCTGAAGCTGATTCAACAAAGTTAGAAATCATCAAGTTACCATTTTTAATAAAACTCACCATTTCTGGTGCCTGGAAAACTAGTTTGGCAAAGATCCACAAACAAGGATTGAGGAATCATTATCGAGAAATTCAATCTTCCTTTACCTCTCAAGGATTTGTGATGATCCTTTTACCGCAGCGGCTGCTCTGTATCCTCTTTTAGACCCTTTGTTTCAGATTAGATTTTGATCAATTGAGGTCCAATGAATATAAGTTGCAAGAGTTCATCCGTCGACTACATCTTTAACCGCTTGTTCTTCCACGTTTATCTCCACCGACTCCACCGATTACTATACAATCACACACCCAATTATTCAATTTCCATTAAACACAGTAACAAAGGAAAACAATCAAACAATTAACAAAAAAAAAATGACAGCTAAGAAATCAGATCCATATAATTCCACTCTTGTAGGAGCATCCAATAATTCACAGAGAATGAGAGAGAACAAATATCATCGTGAAGTTGTTTGTGCTCTTTACTGTGAAGGAGGAAGAGATAAAAAGAGGAGACATCGCCAAAGCGGCGGAGAGTAATTAGAGTTAGGGTTTTCCCTGAATGTTAGCAAATCCGAGGAAAATATTTACGATTTCTCGGGCACGGATTTTTGATCCATGGATTTTCATGTGCAAGTTTATCACCGCGGCCATAGACTTAAAATGTTCCGCTAAGAGAAATTCCAGACATCCACATCCACACATCCACTTTTATTCGGAAAGTCAAATTCACATTTCATATACACATGTAATTGTGTCAATCGATCCACCATCAAACAAGCTAAAATAGTAAAGTTAAAATGTGTACATATTGTGGAACTCCACGTACTCATTAGGGATATTTTGTGAGTGGATCAAATACCATTAAGCCTAATTTATTTATTTTTGTTAGGATTAACCACAAAAGATGTCATCATATATCCTAGTTATTGTGATGGTTATCATCTAACCACCATTTTATCTAATAAGTTCCTGACGGTTGACTGATACCGTCATTACATTAGACATATGTAACAGTTTACAAATGTCACGGTATAGTCATTCTATTGTAACAGTTTTTTGCTATAGACGTCACATTAAATAATTACCATGACAGTTTTGGTAAGCGTCACAGAATATATTATCAATTTATGACGGGTATCTCTAATAACCGTCAGCTAAATATGACTACCAACTTATTGTGACGCTTATATCTAAATATGTCACCAAACAAAATTTTGAACCGTCACGAAATCCAACATTTGGCCTAGTGTAGTCAAGTTCGTTCCCACGAGGAGCAAGAGATTCTAGTTGTAAAATTGTCACGAAAAGGGGGATGTGTAAAGCAAAAGAAAGTAAATAAAGCAATTAAAAGTTAAAGTTGAAATCAATAAGAGAGACAAGATCAAGGAATCCTTCTTCGTTACGAAACAATGAATCAAGTTATGTTCTTTTCTACTTGTTATTAGTCACAAATTATCACCAACCGTAGGTAAAGCAGCTAGATCGGTGCTAAACCCCTAAATCCCTTCTATCACCGGACACGGAAGTTCTCGACTACCGGTTCTATTTACCAAACCACCTAGTAGTAGATCACTCTAGATGTAATTTAAATAAACGCATTAAGATTCATGAACTTATTAGGTCAATATTAGTAGTTAGACTCTTAGATCAAGGTCTACTTGCTAACGTTGTTTTCACACACAATTGCTCCACGGAATCCCTCCGCAAGGTCTCGTGTTTGCTACTTATGTAAAGAGTCAAGAAACGATTACTTATCTCCTAACTTTCACTAGCTTTAGATCAAATTAACAAATCAATCTATCAATCAATCATGAATGTCTTTAAGATCATTCCTATTAGTAAAAACAATCAATAATTATATGAAAAACTCAAGATAAAATTGAAACAAAAACTCAAAACATATATTAAGAACTAGGAATTCATCCTCAATCAATAAAATTAGCTACTCATGTTAAAAGTTCACACAAAGAAAATAAGAAAAGAAAAGTGTTGTGTGTGTAGAGAGGTGTAGAGAGGTGTGTGAAACTTCTCTATTTATAGGCTTCAATATTCTCCAAATCTTCCAAGGAATAGAACCCTTTTCCTTTTGCAATTCAACTTCCAAATTCAAGTCTTTCTCAACTCTTCATCTTCTCTTTCCAAATTTGAGTCCAATTCTCCATCCAATTCCTAGTCCAAGTCTTCACACCCATGAGAGAAGTCCATAGAAAATTCTGGAATTTTTGCTCGCCGGAAAACTGGGATTGTGACCGGAATTCGGCCGGAATAGTTGCCGCCGGCCACCTGAAAATTTCTGTCGTAGGGAGAATATTCGACGGAATATTCCGTTAGTCCTCCGTTAGGACTAACGGTCAAACGGGTCAACCGTCAGTCAACAGTTAGTCAACGGGTCAAGGAAAAGAGCGAGTTAGACACCGAGTCAGCCTCTGATTCGGCTGACTGGTCTTACTGGGTGAGTTGAGTCGCTCTGACTCATCTGGATCGGTCATCGCCGAGTTGACTCGCCGGTGCAGAAAACCGGCCGAGTCTCACTACATTTGAGGCTTTCCGGCCAAATTCGAGCCTCACTTCGCTTCATTTTCCTGTTAAGAACCTAGCATACATCTAAAGACTCATTCAGTGTGGCTTTCCTGCAATTCAAATACAAACACTTTTCAGCTCAATTGTTGCGTTCTGCACCTGCAACATCAACTCAGCACCCAGCATCACTAACCCATTCCATTTCCTGCAATCCCTGGCAAACAGCATCAATCTCAGGCCAGCACCATCCCTTTATTTTAACACCAGCCATGCTGCAATCCACTCCATTGATTGAGCTGCAACTCCCTTAGTATACCTCCACTAAATCCAATAAAGACCCATTTCTTCTCTAAACCAGGCCATGGCACTGATGCTCCAAGCCTAGCGGTCCCCCGCAACCTCAATGTTAAGCCACCAGAACTCTACAACTTTCAACCACCAACCAGTTTGCTTCTTGAATACCCGCTCAGGCCACCACAATTGTCTTCATGGCATCCATCTCCACAGCTAACTACCAACACTCACTGCTCCTGCAACTTCATAGCCATCAGACCCATTGCAATTCATATGCCAGCTCCCTTATGACATAGTATCTCAAAATCACCATCTTCACTTCAACCAACAGCATCACCTTCTGCAAATCTCAACAGCTTCTGTTTTCGACCACCAATTCCTTTTGTTCTTCAGTAGCGCCAGATTCAAACACAGCACCACAATCTTGGTTCAAACAGCACCAAAACCCATCTCTTTGATTCATTCATCAATTCACAGACCCAAAATAACAGCAGCTCAACTCATAATCCAGACTTCAATCTCTCAAACATCAACCCATGAAAATCAAAACCAATTCGAACCCAGACTCCGTTTTCACCATCCAATATACAGGCAATGCTCAAATTCATTCCTGAGCTCCATTGCTATCGCGTTAAGCAATCAACAAAACCCTGAGTCTTCATAACATCAACAAAAGTGTCGATTTCCTCTCTCACAGCTATTGTTCTTCTTAACCGAAACCTGTCGATCCCTAACTTCTCTTCTCATGGCAGCAATAACTCACAGCACCAAATCACTCCCTTCTTTCACTCAAATCCCAAATCGAGTTCAACCCAACTTCAGTTAACCCATTCAATCACTCACAGATTCGATCCAATCTTCTCTACGAAACACAGCACAACCGCTGTTTCTTCCTCTTTTCGATTCCATACCATCCATCACAACAACATCAGATTCTCTCAGATTCATAACCTCAGACGCAGCTTCATCCATCATTCTCAATCGATCTCGATTTCTTCATTTCAGTTTGGCAGCGACATCGGTTTCAACAGCGACATCCAAATTTCACAGCGGCAACTCGTTCTTCATTTCCTCTCGATCAACAGCGGCAGCCATGGCTGTCTTCTTTCTCTCTTTCAGGTGGAAAAAATGATTGAAATGATTTCTCGAGTTTAGGGTTGGGGTATGAAAGCTAGGTTTGGATCCGGGTTAGGGTTTGGATCCGGGTACGGTTAGGGTATGGGTGGATGGGCTTAGGTTAGGGTATGGGTGGATTCAGACATGTGGGCTTGGGTATGGGTCAGAGTTCACTCCCTTCTTTTGGATAAAGGACACCTCTTTGACCTCCCCTTAACTATTATTGTCCTTCCTTCAGTAATTTGAGTCACCCCTTAACCTTGGCTGGGCTCCATATAGTATTCCCTCCTTGGTGAAATGACAATTTTACCCTTTTGCTAAAATATGATGATTTCTTCTTCTTTTCCTCCGTGCGACTCCAAAGTAGCTACAAAACTCAAAACAAGCGTAAAATACATAATTTACAAGAAAAATAGCAAAGAAAGCATAAACTCTGTATAGTAAATACGGTGTATTCTACACCTATCAGTTTACAGTTACAGTAATTCCCCACTTCTCTTTACTTCAATTCCTTCTTTGCTTCTCCTTTTGTTAAAGTTTTATGATTATGATTATTTGATTGATTTTTGGTTTATTTGGTTTTAGGTATTGCGTATAAGCTACCCAAGAAAGTGCGACCAATGAGGGGGTATGTATTTTCAAAATCCTTGAATGTTTACATGTTTATGTAGTTTGTTGCTGAACTCATTGTATGTTTATGGAGTTTGAGATGTTTTATGTTAGAATTCATCATATGCCAACACGTTTAGGTCCCCTAGGTAACACTTTATTGGCACATTAGATAATTGTATGTCATACTGCACCCTGTGTTGTTTCCTTAACCCACTATTGCAAAGATATATTAGCTCAATATTAAATCAAAAAAGATAACTTCAAACTAATCCTTAATTCTTGAAAATATCATTTCTTGTTTTCCTGTCACCAAGGATTTCAGAATGAGATATTTTATAAAAGGGTCGTAACTTTGTGGTGTAATTAGGGTCTGGGTCGTAGAAGTTGCACTTGGTGCGTTAGGGTCGTAGACTAACTTTGATTGTTTGTTTGTTTACTAAAATATCCTTACCAAAATAGATAAATGACATTTTATCCTAACTCCTGTTATAAACATAACCGGGTTATAACAGGTCCACTTATTTTCTGTTAGATTTATATCTAAACAAACGATTACAATTATCGGTTCTACTGCTGCGCAGCTGCCATTAATAACTGCTCTAGATCTATTTCGAATCTCCCTCTTGAAGATAATCGCTAAAGATTTTGTATTTATTATCACCTTCGGTACGGAATACACTCCATTGACCTTGTTCATCTTCTCAACTCAACAATACAGGTATGAAATCTAGGGTTTCTGAAATCAGGTATTTTTTTTTAAAGTTTTAGTATATATGTAAAACAAAATCAAATAATATTGGAGATGGTGCAAGTGGAAGGGGACAAACCGCAAATGGAAGAGGTGGCGCAACTAGATTTGAGGTTCTGGTGCTGCAAGAGGAGGGGTGGTGGTGCATCTGGTAGCGATGGTGGTGGAAGCGGTGCTATTGGAGGGAGAAGCGATGCTATTGGAGGGAGAAACGGTGATGATAGTAATCAATCTCTCTAATAATTTCATTAACAGTTGAAAACTGAGCAAATACTCACTTAATTTCCATTGAACGAATGTTATTAGGTTGGGTTACTTAATTTGATAGAACAGAAACGTGTGATTGGGTGAGTTATCGTTGAAGCTTATAGTATCCGTTAAACTAGGATACATGGGTCCGATGGTAACAGCAGTTAAGGTGACTTTGTGTACATGGAGGTCAACTTCACCTCAATTAAAAAGTCAAGTAATGTCTTATTTGACGGTCTATCGTCAGTCCATGACCCTAACGCACCAACTGCAACTTCTACGATCCAGACCCTAATTACACCACAAAGTTACGACCCTTTTACAAAATATCTCTTTCAGAATTATTTTGCATTAACTGAATAAGTACTGTTTTATCTCTGAACATTACAATCAAATCACTGTTAGTCGCTTCTTTCCAGTGTCCATATCCAGTCTGTTGTGTTTTCATCCATCTCTAGTAGTAGCAGGCCTGTTGTGGATGTACTTGGCCAATTCTTTGGACCAAAACGAATTGATTTTGCTTTTTTTTGGATTCTTGTGTTATAGTACTAGCACTTGGCCATTCTTAGATGCTGTTAGATCTACCTGGATGGATCAATCAGACCAAAGTCGATACCTGCTACTTTGCGGAAGCATTAATAAAGTGTAACATCAAGTCCTTGGATCACATTTCAGAACGTCTTGCATTTCAGGACCAGATAAATCCCATTGAACTAATTTGAGATGGAAATTTATATTGCCCTTTTTGATGAAAGGTCGGAGCGCTTGGGAGCAAGAAGCTGCATATAGATGTTATGAGCTGTGTTGTTGAGGAGACATACCCCTATCTCCATCCCCATCACCACCCACTTGCTGTGGATGTTGCCCATAGATGTCGACTTTTAAATCCCAATCAAGTTGCAATGGTGCTATTTGTAGTTCATTGTAATCGCAATAATTTGTTGGTACATAGTATATGAATATATACTACTATTTATGTGTTTATCTATAGCCGCAGTAATAAGAGGACAAAACCATCAGTTAAAATCTAAGCAGCATTAGTTCTAAAGTCGGTTATTTTCAAGAAGAAAATTGTATAGTCAACTTGAAATTGCTCCTAAATTGGCTTGTTTTGCTGTTTAAATTTTTCTGAATACATGAATACAGGCTTGTTTTGCTGTTAATTAGAAGAAATATAATGCAATGGCTGAAGCATTTGTCTTTTCTATTTTATTTACTGCTCTAGTCAATTTTCAACTTGGCAGCACGGACCTCAAATGAAGGTTCTCAAGTTGTTTATACTCCCTCCGTTCCACTTTAAATGATGTATTTGGAATTTTCACGCAGATTAAGAAATGGAGAGAGATATGAAAATTTTCCATCTATACCCTTAAGAAAAGTCTTCACACATTAATTGTTATTAGGGCACTTAAAAATAAACTTATAGTTCCAAGACAAAATATTAGGGTGTTATTGGAAGTTTTGTGGAAAAATATGAAAACCTTCAAGTATTGTGGAACAAAAAAATAACCCTAAAACATCATCTAAAATGGAACGGAGGGATTAATAAAATTTCTAGTTCTTTGTTATTCCCGCGTATTATATTATATCAGTATTTATTAAGGCATAAAGATACATGACATGGTGTAAAAACTTTTAGCAATCTTTGCTGTGAGTACTAGTAAAGACAAAAACAAGTAACTACAGGCTAATGATAAATGTGGAACAGAATGATTCATATGGTGTGAATCTTCTTCTTAGGATGTATTCTGCAATCAAAATATGTCGATTCCGGTAATAAGTTAAACTAAGCTACTAACATGCTTCAGTTGGTTCTTAAAAGTAGCTGAGAACATATGGCCACTGTAGTTGACACAGGTTAGTAGACAAGAGTTTAAACTACTAGACTTCCTGGTAGTAGGTAACTTCAGTGGCCTAAGAGAAGATTAGGCAACTTATGTATCATAGTTGGTTTTCATGAGTAGCTGAATCTCTCAAGCTACTAGTGCATATGTTTAGTTGTAGTAGGTTTATTGCTAAAGAGTTAAAGAAACTGCAGGTGCTTGCCGTTTAGTGGCTGAAGTTATAGGCAGCTATTGTTGCCTTTCCTAGTTGCTAAAAAGGTAATGGCAACTAATATTTTTGGCAGTTGTAAAATTTTAGTAGCCTTTGGTCGGTTTTATTGTAGTGGCACTTTTTGAGCGCCGCACTATTCAGCGTTTCAATCTCGCTGATAGTTGGACTACGAGCAAATGCTAGGAGAAGTAGCCAGATTGAGTGTTAGCTTTTTCCCACACTTTTTTCATGATTTACAATACTTTTTGGCCAATCTAGCAGTCCAATCTAGCCCATAGGGGTTAGCCTAAGTTGATATCCACAAATTCTACTATGAATCTTATTAATCTTGATTACTACTTTTTTATTATGTTTTTTTTTTTTTTTTTTTGATGGGTAAATTAAAAGTTTAATTATGGTTTTGTATCATTTTTGAATGATGGTGAGTTACTACAGTGATAGAAACATTCTCAACAGACCATCAATCTATAAATATTATGAAAAAAACAAACTACTAAATGTTTGAATTATCAATGTGAGGTTTCAAAGGTTTACTCCCTCCGTCCATTTTTAAGAGTCCGCTTTGACTTTGTCAAGATATTAAGGAAATCCTATAAAATGTCATGACTATCCCTTGACTAGCATATTTAATATTACGTTATTACCAAAATTAAAATTATTCGTGTTAAAAATTCGAATTTGGATAATATTATTGTTTTAGGAAATATTGTATAGAAATAAACACAGACTTATAGTCCAAAATTTAAGAATTTTTTATTTCCTCCGTTTGATTTTGGTTTCCCGCACTAAAACTTTGGAGCCGTTGGAATTTTTATTTGAGAGGGAAAAAAATTAAAATTGTAGATTATTTCCTCTTTACTCTACCATGAATTTGAGATTTTGTCATAAATTTTTTTGATTCTTTGCCATGTTAGAATGAATAGAAGTATTAGGAATTTTATAACTACCCATAAATGTTTTTATTTAAAAAAGGAATGGAAATTAATATAAAAAAATATTGAATGGATTTTTCGTATATATGGTGATGATATTTATGATTTTGAATTAAATTTCTATTAAAAATAATTTTATAATTATAAAAAAGAAAGGATATATTTGATACTTTAAGGGAAAAGTATGTCTATAAACAGAGCGGACAGATAAAAATGGACATACCAAAGTAGAAATTAGGACAAATAAAAATGGACAGGGGGAGTAATTAGAATTTTATCTATCTTAAATAGGAATAACTGGATCGGTTATCTTTCTTTTGGGTTCCTACAGTGATAGAATAGAATGATTTCGTGTCTTGTGACCTTTTATCTATCATTCATAAGCAATAAAGCTCTTCCGGCCCGTAATTTTTTTTTTTTTTTTCTAGTAATGGAACCACAAAATTCCCTCTTCGCATAAGTAAGAACAACAACACCGATAATACCTTAGTATACCCATTCTTGGGAAAACTCCAACGAAATCGAACTACCCTATATATAATAGCACCTTTTAAACTGAGATTTCGCAACGTAATGGACCAAACACAGTTGACTCGGTCCATCGAGTTTTTACTTTAATATTTACCTTTTCTTATTAGGATTTCCTTTTTTAGGTTTTAGTTGGATTACTAAATTAGATGATTATCTTTACCTAGTCATAGTATTTCAACAATTTTCAAGGCATATATAAAAAGGCCATACATGGAGAGAAAGAAATTGTAGGAGGTTTGAAGATAATTATCTATACTCAAAACAGATGACGATCTCATCTTTGAAGCAAGATCATCAGTCCTAGCATGGGCAGCTGCCACAGGTCTTAGAGTTCACTTGAACTTCACCAATTCAATGTTATCTAACTGGCAGGCTATTTTCTTGTAATTCCTTGTTTTTTGAAGTTTTCAGTTTCCTTTTTTCATCTACCTCTTGTAGAACTCTTTGTATATTCTTCTTTCTATTAATACATCTTCTTTTATGATAAAAAAAAAACAAACAAAAAAGAACAATTCTACATCCAACCTTATATCATTTGAACGATTTTTCTTAGTTATCCTTTAGTTTATGTTCTTCAAAGCTTAAACAAAACACTCTGATACGCTGCGGGTCCAATGGAATGGGTAGAGGAAGATCAAGCTACTTCTGTCGCATTTATAAACCTAAGTCTTGGAGAAACACCTGTTGAAGAAAATGAGTTTTTAATGAAATGATTTTTAGTATTGGTATTGTTTGATCTAATGACCTAAGTGTTGTTATTAAAATAAGTCATCGCAACGAAGATAAAATGTCGAAAACTGGCTAGAATAAAGGCTCTTTTGAGAATTATTTTTTCCAGATTTTTTTTTATTTGTAAAATATACACGAAATGTGATGTATTGTGCCATATTATGTAGTGTTTTATCTATGTTATGACGTGGTGTGATGTGTCATGTACTAATCCGTACTACGTGTTTTGTGTGCCACTGCGCTGATTAACTTGGCCCAACACATCCCACAAAACCAATATGTCGTGTTGGGTAGGTATCGTGCTGAATTGGATTAAAATTTTAGGAAATGAACATTAAAATTAAGAAAGTGTTATCGGGAAAATTAACACCCCGAGCGCAGTGGAAAACAGGATCACAAAGGGCAGTTAGTGATTTGAACCAAACTGGGTGAAATAAGAAAAAAATGACGGAAGATAAAAAAGCACACAACACAAGATATACGTGGTTCACCTTTACAGGCTACTTCCACGGCTAACACCACTAGAAAAACTTCTATTAAATCAAAGTGTTAACAAGACATACCCAAGAACACCATCGAAAAATTCATAGAAACCAACTCTCTAACCATTCCTTGAACCAGCCGCATGTCTTCTCTTTTACACCGTCTTCATAGCTTCTACCAACAGAGGAGAAACATTGAAACACTAGATACTTGGTTTACGGAAAATCCCCAAATCCTAAACACTAGAACACCAAAATCCTTTCTCTAGAAGTTTTTCTCTCATACTGATATTGACATCCATGGTAGCACACGATCCCCCCTAACAAAGAGACCAAAATACTAAGCACAAGGATTTACCAGTATTCTAGGTTAGATTATCTACAACTTTACAATGCTAGATCTATATATAGACATAACAAACTTAGATCTTAAGAAACTTAGCTTTAGGAACAAGCTAGGTTTGGCTCTGAAGTTAATTCCTAAACTTTAGGAACAAGTTGGAATCAATAAATTTTGACCACAAGTAAAACAAACTTATAACCACCGAAAATACTACAATTATCCACCTCAGATCATGCTTTCAAGCATGAGACGATTACATGAAATTACCTCCATCTTCTACCAGAGTTTTTCACCATCTCTATATACCCGTAAAATTACTTATGAAGCTCATATCCGAACTTCCATCTTCATAGAACCATCTCTTCGATCAAAACACCGCGAAGTTGATAAAAGTCTTCAAAACATCTTTTTCATGAAGAACGCTTATGAAACTAGAAACGTTTCACAAACACCATGAAAATCTTTGACCACCATCAACGAATCCTTGCACAGACTCCACCATTGATCACTAACAGAACCATCCACAGGAATCACCGCTAGCTCCACCTAAACAGTAAGCTAACAACATATTAAATTCTAACCCAGAAAGGCAAACTTATCTTCTATATCATACTCGATGACATGTCATAATTACCATGTATCTGAAATGAACCATCAAATATTTCCACAGTGATTAACAGGCCTAATTTTTTAAGCAATTCTCAAAGCCATCACCAATATGACATACTCTTTACCACCATCACACCCCACATACTCTCTTAGAATATATAACATGCGAACGCCCATATTACCGTGGTACATGCTAGCGAGATCGTGCGCATTCTTGATATTACGTGCAAGCTATCAATAACTCTTTCACATAGACTTGAGAACATAAATCTATAAGATCTCGTGCATAAATTCGAAGCTTTGCTTGACTTGCTTCTACATGAGACTTCACGGCCCCATCCTTTCTTCAAACTTTGAAACCAATTCTTTATAGTGTATGATTACTAACACTCTTCAAGAAGTATATATGTATTCCACCTCATTCGGCCTTATTTTGCATCCCATACTGCGTCATAAACCAAACAAAGAACATAAAATTCTACCAAGTTTAACCTTTTCGATTTGTAAATCACATCACAAATCCATCTTTGTGTAAACACCGGTTGAAACATTATCTTCAAAAACATACTTCTCCTCCAGAGCAATAAATTATCGTCCTTGCTCTGATATCAATTGTTGGGAAAGCTGGCACCCCGAGCGCAGTGGAAAACATGATCACAAAGGTCAGTTGGTGATTTGAACCAAACATGGAGAAATAATAAGAAATGGACAGAAGATAAAAAAAAAAAAAGCACACAACACACAAGATATACGTGGTTCACCTTTACAGGCTACATCTACGGCCAACACCACCAGAAAAACTTCCATTAAATCAAAGACCATTACATGCTCTTTCTGTAACCCAAGATAAGACCCAAAGAGTTAACAAGACATACCCGAGAACAACATCAAAGAATCCATAGAAACCAACTCTTTAACCATTCCTCGAACCAGACTCATGTCTTCTCCTTTACACCGTCTTCATAGCTGCTACCAACAGAGGAAAAACATTGAAATACTGGATACCTGGTTTAGGGAAAATCCCCAAACCCAAAACACAACGGAGAATGTAGAACGAAAGCTTAGTGGGGAAACACTTTATTCTTGAAGAACATAACTAAAATTGCAACTGAAAATAACTTCATACATCAATATCAAAGTAAACCCAAATTTGATCAATCGGTAAGAAAAGATACATAGTTAAGTAATTGATTTTTTTTTTTTTTTTTGTGGAATGCTTGAGTATTTAGGATTCAAAACGCTTACTTGGAGATGGAATCGATATAAACGGAAAAGGATTAGCCTTTAGCCGTTCATGAACTTTGAACCTTAGGAAATCATTTTGGTTTCTATAGAATAGGTAGAAAAGGGAGCTCGTATCTATAAACTTTATACTTAATTTTAGGTCAGTTTCTAGTTCGCGGAGAATCACGAATAAGGCTGAAACTGCTTTCACAAACATATATTAGCCTAAAATAACGGGGTCTCGGGTTATCTCTATTCAAAATTACGTAGGGATTTCTTTCGTTCCAAAAATTTACGGGGGGCCAGTGACCCCAGTGGACCCTCCGTGGATTCGCCACTGGCCTAAACACTAGAACACCAACATCATTTCTCTACAAGTTTTTCTCTCACACTGATGTTGACCTTCACGTTAGCACACGATCCTCCCTAAAAAAGAGACCAAAATCTCAAGCACAAGGATTTACCACTCTTCTAGGTTGGATTATCTACAACTCTACAATTCTAGATCTATATATAGACATAAGAAACTTATCTCTTAAGAAAATTAGCTTTAGGAAGCTAGGTTTCCTAACTTTGCTCTGAAGTTAATTCCTACACTTTAGGAACAAGTTGGCATCAATAAACTTTGACCATAAGTCAAACTTATAACCACCGAAAATACTACAAGTGTTTGGGTCGGGTTTTTTTTTGTGTGTGTGTGTGTCTGCATTTGGGTTGTAAATTTGTCCAACTTGTTGGAAGTTAAACCCAGATATGGTATTTTGAGTTCTAGAGAGTTCTAGAAGAGTTCTATTTAGAGTTTGTTTTATGTTAGGAATGTGTTCTTTATCTAGAGTTTGCTTTTATTAGGAAAGTAGTTTGAGTGATTTTCAAGTTTGTGAGACTATAAGTATGATGTTAAGCCATGAGTTAATGTACACCGAATTTGATTATCAATGTAGTCTTTTATTTGCTTCCGCGTGTGCTCTCCTCTCTCTTGCTCGATCCTTCATATGGTATCAGAGCAAGGTGAGAGGAAGGGAGGGGAAAAGGAGAGAAAGTCTTGAAGCTGCGTTTGGTTAGAGAATGCGTTAGAGAATTGTTTTTTCGTCAAAAGAGAATTAGTTGCGTTCTGATGAGTTAAAAGAAGAATCGAGAATTGTTGGAAGGTTGCAAGTGTTGCTGTGTTGGCCAAGTCTTCATCAAGGTTCGAGAGTTTAAAAAGAAAAAGACGAGTTTGTTGTTGTGAGCAAGCACAAGGAAAAAAGCTATGTCGCTGCTGTGGTTGGAGTTTCTTATCTCAAGTTTTCGGATAAGAAGATGATATGTTGTTGCTACAGGGTGAGGACGCTGGAGATATGGGTATCTCGGAAGGATGTAATTTCATGTGCATTGGACAACAATAAAACTAGGTCAAGTTGGAGCTGTTTTTTGAGTTTATTCGTGAAAGGTGTTAAAAAAAGGGTTCTGCGTATGAGTTCGTGGTGATTCAGATTAAGCTGGAGCTGGAAAATAGAAACTAAGGTCAAAAGAAGATCGTCATGACCGGGAAGGCAAGATTTTGTCGTTAAAAGGAATGTGCGGTAGTGTGTAAACTTGATTTAGAAGTTGAGAAGAACACGGGATTGCCAAGAAACTAGGTGAAGAAGAAGGGTGATACTATTGCCGGACGAGAGAAGAACCCTAATAAGAGATGATGGCTGCCATTGATGACTGAGATGGAGAAGTTTTTACTGTTGATTGTTTCGTGAAGCAATGTCGGAGATAAAAAAAAAAGTGCTTGCTGCTATTTTAGCCAACGATGGTGATGAAAGGTGGATGGTTGTTGTGATAATGGAGAAGACCCGAGAAAGTTCTGAGTTTGTTGCTGGACGAAGCTCGAGCTGATGATGATCATAGGTTAAGAACTCGAGCATGATGGTGATAATGATGTCGTGATTGATATAATGAGTCTGTGATGAAGGGAAGAGTTATGGCTACGTTGCTGGAGATCATGAGGTTTCACGTCGACCTAGAAAAATAGGTGAGAATCTTGGTTTCCTGGCTCTGGTCCTGAGAAGTATGTTTCGTGAATGTAGTACACGAAAAAAAAAAAAAAAAAAAAGAAGTGGAGAATGTGTTTGGATAGTGATGGGAAAACATCACAGTTTATGTTAGAAGTGTGACAGAAACTGGAACATCTAGCAAGTGTGACAGAATGATGTCACAGTTATCAACAGAAGTGTTACTGAAGAATTGTTACAGAAGCGTAACAGAAGAAAGTGTCACAGTTTGTGACATAAGGCGTGACAAAAGAGTTGTAACAGGGAAGAAAGTGTGACAGTTAAATGGCGGAGACGTTGCAGAAAGCAGAACTAATGTTGGTTGAGGTAAGAAGCTTAGGGTGAGTGGTTGATTCAAGGGGTTAAGTCATGGATTCGAAATATACACAAGAGAAGATCAAAGTTGGTATTGTAGATGAGAAAGGCTGGTACAGTTTGATTAAAGTTGATCGAGCTCACGAACTAACACCGGAGATTCTAAGTCTAGAACAAGTACAAGCTCGTCAATAAGAAGGCATTCGCATCCAACGTGAGATGATGAATGTGAGGAAAGGTGAACGAGACGTCGACAAAGAGAAACCAGTGAAGAAAGAGACATTTAAATTACAAAAGAAGAAAGTAGGAGAGAGTCAGACAGAAAAGCGAAGAGGTATGACGATGGAAATTTAAATCTTTCAGTGTTAGGCGAGCTGAGGGATATGCGAGCAATAATGAACAACTCATGAGGTGGAGGGAGAATGTCAACCTCGTTATCCGTCAAATTCAAGGAAGTTATAATGCAACTGATCCCACAATGCAGAAGTATTTACAGCTTTTGAAGCACTGATCAACTCGCATGCTAAAATCATTTGGAGACACATATGCAGGAAGAAAAATCGATATGCTGGTGCCTTTCCTTTCATAGCATCCATGATAGTAGATCCAGAGACAAGGTTCACCGGGATTGAACGCTTAAACCAACCGACCATAGATAAATAAACTGAAAGTATGAACATGATGATTTTGGAAAACCACGAGGAAGAAAAGGAGTAGGGAGATTCAAACTAGCCAGCCCCAATTCATAAGTATATATAAAAGGGAGACTTACCTCATGACAGACTACCGGCGAAAAAAACTAAAACCAAGGTATTTTTATACTGCTGCACTTAAATTAATGCACCACCCTGCACTTCCTTTGGATTGCTATATGCTTCAGAGTATGCAATACTTTAATTTTTTGTGTGACTTGGGTCCCCTCACTTGCTCCTTCTCTAGTCCAGTGCGTTTGGCCGTTCTCCACTAACCTCAATTATTGATCTGTGTAAATGCGGCTGTAATGTGGCAGATTCTGCCTTTCCCTTATAAGATGAAGAGTTTTAGTGTCATATTGCCAAAATGCACGTGCTAATTCATAAGGCAGTAACGAATCTCTGGAGAGCAACCAAGTCTTTATAACAACAAAGTGTCACGAAAAAGTCTTTGTAATATACACTCATAGAACAAAAACTTATATACCGAAACCTATTTAGCCGTAATGTTGTAATATTTTTACTTTGTAATGTTAAGACCAAACATTACGATACAAAAATGTACACATACATATTCAAAACGTAAGGGTACTCCAGATTACTACCACGCCATTGACTGTACTGCTCCTCAAACCAAATATGCATGCCGTAATGGTTACCACTTGGCTTGTGTTAAACTAAAAAAATTATTTCCATTACAATTGGTAAAACATCATTGAGACCATTCTACCAAGATGATTTTGGGTGGTGGAAACATGTTACAGAAGCTTCCCTCTCATTCCTACTTGTTCGCTGCTTCATGTCAAAGTTAATATATGGAGGCTGGCTAAGTCAAGTAGGCTGGCATCCCCCGAGTTGCATATTATTTAGTAGGTCGGCATCTCCCGATTGACTTTTATTATTTTATATTAAATTTACTTAGTTGGACGACATTTGCCCGGTTGGATATTATTAGTACGCTGGCATCCCCTAGTTGTATATTATCTAGTATGACGACATCCCCCCGTTTTGATATTATTTACTATATTAATTGGGAAAATCACTCGTGTGCATATTATACTTATTTGTCTAACTTTCTGATCTTAATGGTGATATTCTGAATCATGGTTTGTTTGGACACTCTGTGTGGATGATGTTATTATTAATGATTGGGGTTGTTCTGATGTCATCTTCTCCAATGAGTTTGGCGAGGTTAGGATGACACTTGCTTCATGATGCATGAATCGTTCTCTTCTCTAGTTCATTAGTGTTACCTTCTAGAACTATGAAACGTGTTAGTGATTACTTGAAAGTTATATGTTTTCCATTAGGCACCCCTTTGGGATGATGAGCTCACTCGTTCCCACTTTAGTTTCAGTATTTAGAAGGATTGGAGCACGCCAGGATATTTGTTTTCGTAGCATAGCGCTTTACCGAATCTAATATTGTTGTGTATCATTTATTATATGTATTCTGTAAAACAACACATTATTATATTCATATCACTGGAAAGACCTTCGTTTGTATAATATCAGAGTGTATGGGTTTGTCTTGGGATTTGCTTATGTTTTTATGGTTGTTGAAATCGATAATCTAGATCTGATGGTTGGAGCGTCACAAGTTGGTATAAGCTCTACATTCCCACCAGTGAGCGAGTGATTTTGAAGTTGCATTTTCAATTGATTATTTTTTATCCGGTTATAGTATTTTCCTTGAGTTTCCATGTGCAGGGAAAATTATAAAGGCAATGAAAGGCTGTTTTGTTTCTAAACGGGGGACTGATGGGTATGAATAATATAAAGAGCTATCTCAAAATATTTTATGTCATAAATAAAACCTAGATAGTGTAGGTAAATGAAATATCTACGCCCCGTTTGATACAGTGAGAAAACGAGATCGATGGTTAAACCTCGTCAGAAAGATATTATTGCCAAACATTCAGAAAAAGCATGTGAGACAAGCCGAATTGAATGGTAGTCAAGTACCTTGAATGACGGAGTATCATTTATGAAGCAAAGAGATTAACGAAGCATGGGTGACCAGGGGAGCGAAGACATCAAACGAAGAAAAGAAGAAGAAGAGCTCGTCCAGTTTATCTAACGAAGAATATTTGAGCGAAGAAAGAATGATTTCCAGCGAAGGAAAATTGTTGAACAAGAAATGATGACAGTTGTACAGACAAAAAACCGAGGTTATCGCCGATACGTTTTGTCAGAGCCAGCCCTGACATACAAGCAAAGAAAGCGTTGCTTGAGGCCACAAATACAAAGAGGCCACACAGGCCTTGTTTTGTTTTCAGTAGTGGATGTCGTTGGTGCTTGATCAGTGACAACCAATCAAGGCAGTTTCCTAAGTTAACATAATTATTTATGGTATATTTGAGTCTTGGGATAATAAGATAAAGATCAGTGTAAGTTAAGCAAGTAACTTAGAGTGACACCTTGTTATGCCGTATGCTTACATGCCTATAGTTAGGTCTATATATACCTTTTCAAAGGTAGTTGGTGTTGATAGGAAATGAAGAAGCCTCTAGATTTTCTTCAATTATTTTTTTGATCGGTTAAAATTTAACAATGATGAGCACGAAAGTGCGACACATTTTCACCCATAACTACATTAGTTAGAACTCATTTTATCACTAATAAACTTGTTGTAGGTGTTTTTGGCAAATAAACGTTTTTAGAAGAATCATCTCGAAAAACTGTTAATGGCACCTCCGGAAGACATTTGCTATTCGGACCATCACTTTGGATAAGGGGTACCTTAATTCCTAAGGGGAACCCTAGATGCTATTCGCCCTCCACACTTGGATAGGGGACACCCATCTTCCTCACGAGAGAAACATTTTTTTGGCGGGAAAAGTGCAGGTTCAAACTTTGTTAGTAGCGAGAATTTATGATTTGTTTTTGCGAGATTTGTGAGGATATTTAATCGCCTCAATGAGTTGATACCACCCTGTTACGATTAAATAAGGTTGGTAAATCCGTTAGAATCAAACAAACATGATTGGTACGTGGATTTTTGGCAAAACAAGGAAGTAAAATAAACTCGAGAATCTGTTGGGTTTGTTTGTGGAGATTACGTGTATATATACTCCCTACACGAGTTCTATTCCATCTGGGAGTGTGTCTGCTGATTAATATCACACGAACAAAGACAATAAGGGAAGTACTTGGTCGAAAAAGGGAAGGCTTTTGTTCTCGGGTTACTGTGAGTTGTATTTGGAATGTTTGAGGATCAAAGAGGGAGTATATATTCTATGTTAATGTTTTGCTCTATCTTAGGAAGGATTGACAGCTTCAGAAGACGAGAAGGGAAAGAAAATATTCCGAGAATATTTTTCATTACTGCCGGAGTTATGAAGATTATTTGGAGTAATGGGGTGATATTTGAAAGCATGTGTGGGTTTATATAGGCTGCTGGCATCACATAGAAGGTATATCGAGAGTTGGGGAAAAAAAAAGTGCGTTGCAGAGCAGATTTCCATGTTGCTGCAGAGAAGAAGAAGAAGAAGAACATTTGACGCCTACTGACTGTCGCAGAGAACTGTCGTTTATAAACAATACTCGTAACAGTCACTTTGGCACACTTGTTTTGAATTTGCTACAACTTTTGTAACGGCGACTTCTGTAACGCCGATACAGTGTTGCAGATTCATTGTATGATTAGTTTTTTTCAATAAAAACACCATTTGATCTATGAATTATATTTTTGTGTGTGTTTTCATCATGAGAAGCTAAACCCCGACACTGGGTCGACGGAGGAAGCTGAACTTCATACATGGGTGAATTTATTTTATTTTCTATATGACTTTTGCACTAATTAAAATAGAATTATGGTTTGAATTAATTAGTTATTATTTAATTTGATGGGTCATGCTTGCTTAGATGTTTGATGTCCCATGCTTACAATTTATAACTAATATTTTGAGAATCTACCTTGGCAAAAATAAGAGTCGGTGTTATTTTATTTATTGATCGATAAATTATTCTCATGATATGAATTCGGTGGAATCCTATTCCCAGTGACTCTCGCTTTTTTATTTTCGTTAAATCTTTAAATTTAATCTTCACAAGTCTTAGAGTTCCAATCTTATTTACTACAACAACAAATCAAAATCATATCATTTTTGGCGCCGCCGAAGCGAACTTGTTTTTAGATTAATTTTTAGGTTTATTTTCATTTATTTTGTACAGTATTTTCATTTCATTTCATTTTAGATTTTGTTTTATTTTTCCTTTTTATGCGTTTATTTTTGAATTTGTTTTCGGGGATTTTTTGAGGATGATGACTTCTTCTGAGGAGACATCATCTAAGATGACGCTGGCGGAATATAAGCGTAGAAATTCAAATTATCAAGCAACTTCATCTGAGATGACGCTTGTTGAATATAAGCATAGGCAACGGTATGGAGTTTCTGCTCCACATGAGGTAAGTGAAGAATCCCCTCTAATGATATATGAGAAGTATTACAAATACACACCACCTAGTTTGGAACAAAGATTTAGAATTTTGGAATGCCAAAAATTATTTGATGATAATGATGATGATCAGCCTTGTAGTGACTCTCTGTTCCAGACAGAATTTGTAGATGACCCTGTAGATGATTGTGTGGATGATTTTCCTAATTCCATAGATGAATTTATCTCACAAGATAATTCACCCAACTTAGAGGTTGTATCTAGAACCCTAGACTTCCGAAAGTCACCTAATTTAGGGTAAGAATTATGTGCTTCTAAAATTTTGTTGGATTACTTTACATCTAAATACCCAGAGGATTTTCCTATTTCTAATGCCGTGCATGAGTCAGTTGAAAATTTCCCAGTCCCAATAGTATCCCCATATTATGTTCTTTACACATTTCCTTGTGTTGTAAAAACTAGGTTTGGGGGTAATCCTCTATTTTTGATAGTTTCAGTGTCTTCGCGTTGTCATGACATAAATATGAAGCTGTAATTTGTGAATATAATATTTTGGGTTGATCCCCAAATTTTCAGGTTATTAGTTTATGGAGAACTTTTATGTAGATTCCAGTAGGTTTATTTGTTTATTTGTTTATTTTTGTTTATTTATTTTTGAATTTCCCATCTTAATTTTTACGTTGGATGACTCAATTACATTGAGGACAATGTAATGTTTAAGTGTGGAGGAGCGGTTAACTTTTTACATTATTTTTTTTCAGGAACCAGCTGTTCAGGGGGTAAAAATAAATAAATAAATAAATGAAAAAAAATAAATAAATAATGATTTTTTTAAATTTATTTATTATAGTTGTTAGGCTTATGACCAGCTGTGTAGTGGGTCTATTTTCATGTATTTTCTTATTATGACCAGCTATGTAGCGGGTCTTAAAAAAATGAATGATCAGCTGTATAGCGGGTCTATAAAAAAATATATATATTATGATTGTTAGGGTTATGACCAGCTGTGTAGCGAGTCTTTTCTTTTTTCTTGAATTGTTATGACCAGCTGTGTAGCGGGTCTCTCAAAAAAAAAAAAATTATGTCGCGGGTCTTGTGTATGGCATTTGTCATGACCAGCTGTGTAGCGGGTCTAACTCTCTCTTATTATATGACCAGTTGTTCAGCGGGTCAATTTTGTTTTTTTCTCAAGTTGGACCTAGCAAAATGTAAGTGTGGGCGAATTTGATGAGCACAAAAAGTGCTAACAAGTAAAAGTAATCAACATTTTCACCCATAACTACATTAGCTAGGATGACTCATTTTATTCACTAATAAACATTTGATTTAGGGTTTGTAGGTGTTTTTAAAGCATTGACCAAATAAAAACAATTATATTTAGAAGAATCGAAATGGAAGAGTGGTTATAGTTTTCGAAAAACCAAGGTGGGAAGGCATCCCTCTCAATGAGGAGTGATTTTACGTTTCATCGATCCCATTTTCGAGCCACCCTCACTAGGGTTGGGGTTTTGGATAAGGGGGGCTGACCCTAACCTTAATTCCTAAGTAGGGTTGACCCTAGCTGCCAGATGACTATCTCTAATGTTTTTTCTCGAGGACTAGCAAATTGGGGACACCCATCTTGGATCGTGAGACCTTAAACTAAGGGTACCTTTTACTGGCACCTAGCTGCTATTCACATTCCACACTGGTAGGGGGACACCCGTCTTCAAACTTTGTTTACGGCGGGAAAAGTGCGAGGTTCAAACTTTGTTAGCGAGAATTTATGATTTGCTAGATTTGTGAGGAGATTTAATCGCCCCAATGAGTTGATACCACCCTGTTACGATTAAACAGGGTTGGTAAATCCGTTAGAATCAAACAAATAGGATTGGTACGTGGATTTTCGGCAAAACAGAGAAGTAAGATAAACTCGGGAATCTGTTGGGTTTGTTTGTGGAGATTACGTGCATATATACTCCATACACGAGTTCTAATCCATCTGGGAGTGTGTCTGCTGATTAATATCACACGAACAGAGACAATAAGGGAAGTACTTGGTCGAAAAAGGGAAGGCTTTTGTTCTCGGGTTACTGTGATCTGTATATGGAATGTTTGAGGATTAAAGAGAGAGTATATATTCTCTGTTAATGTTTTGCTATATCTTAGGAAGGATTGATAGCTTCGGAAGACCAAAAGGGAAAGAAAATATTCCCAGAATATTTTTTATTACTGCCGGAGTTATGAAGAGTATTTGGAGTAATGGGGTGATATTCAAAAGCATGTGTGAGTTTATATAGGCTGCTGGCATCACATAGAAGGTATATCGAGAGTTTGGGAAAATAAGAGAGGGTTGTAGAGAAGATTTCTATGCTGCTGCAGAGAAGAAGAAGAAGAAGAAGAAGAAGAAGAAGAAGAAGAAGAACATTTGACGCCTACTGACTGTCGCAGAGAACTGTCGTTTATAAACGGTACTCGTAATAGTCCGTTTGGCACACTTGTTTTGAATTTGCAACAGCTTTTGTAACGCCGACTTCTGTAACGCCGATCTAACGTTGCAGATTCATTGAATTATTAGTTTTCTTCAATAAAAACACCATTTGAGCTATGAATTATATTTCTGAGTGTGATTTCTTCATGAGAAGCTAAACCCCGACACTAGGTCGACGGAGGAAGCCGAACTTCATACATGGGTGATTTTATTTTATTTTCTATATGACTTTTGCACTAATTAAAATAGAAGTATGGTTTGAATTAATTAGTTATTATTTTATTTGATGGGTCATACTTGCTTAGATGTTTGATGTCCCATGCTTACGATTTATAACTAATATTTTGAGAATCTACCTTGGCAAAAATAAGAGTCGGTGTTATTTTATTTATTGAGCGATAATTGTTGAGAATAAATAATTGAGCCTCATGATATGAATTCAGTGGAATCTTAGTCCCAGTGACTCTCTCTTTTTATTTTCGTTAAATCTTTAAATTTAATCTTCACAAGTCTTAGAGTTCCAATCTTATTTACTACAACAACAAATCAAAATAATATCAAACAACTAACATAGTTTGTGGTGAGAAGTTTTATACTCGGAACAATGAAGTCATCTTCAATTGATTTTACCATGGTACTATATAGAGCGACATTAACTCTCATTTAGTTTTTTTTTTATTTGTTCATTACTCGTATATTTGTAAACAAATCTTGAATCAGTGAATGTGTGAGTTGAGAAATTGACATGAATAACACAAAGTTTCCTATACATTTGAGATTTTGGGACTAAACAATAATATAAATTTCATGTAATTTTATTTTGATAAAAACCTTTAAAATAATTAAAATAGCTAAATAAATTTATAAATGAATAAATATCTGAGGCGATTTTGTTTTGCACATCAAAATAGTCGAAAGTTTGTTAGACAATTATCTTACGCGTACATTTTCTAAACTAACATAAGTACATGGTTTACTTTATTGTTTCATTTTGCTTGAACAATATATGTAATGTGGGATTAGGCATTCTACAAAGAAAAAAAGAACTTTGGCTTGTCTATTAGGAGCCACAATCTTTAATTTTGCTTGAGGCCACAAAAATGTCAGGACCGGCCCTACGTTTTGTAATGAAAATTGGAGTAGCAAGATAAAAGATGAAATCACGTGAAATATGTGAATACTAACGAAGTAGATATGTGTTGTATTCCACTTCAACAATCTTATACTAATATAAAGAAAAGAGCTTTTTTTGGTAGGAGACCCCCCAAATTACTTAGTTGTCCCCATTTTTTATGTATTTACATAAATACCATTATTTTAAAAATAGATAAAAAAATTTAAGAACTTAACATCTTTTAAAATATACATCGGATTTTTTTAAATTTATATATTTGAAAAGCTCTTTCAATTATCTACGTAACGAGTACAAATAAGAATAGTAAATTTTTTTTTTAGGAAAAAAATTTCATGGCTTCCAAATTTAGTATTGTTGGATGAGTAAAAATTCAAGCATGTGCATCGCACATGTGTCCTTACTAGTTGAAAGATGAAATCACGTGAAATATGTGAATACTAACGAAGTAGATATGTGTTGTATTCCACTTCAACAATCTTACTAATATAAAGATGAAATCACGTGATATATTGTGAAATATGTGAATACTAACGAAGTAGATATGTGTTGTATTCCACTTCAACAATTGCATATAAAAGGAAGCCTTTCGTCATTTTCATATTGGGGTTTGTGCTCTAAACTTAAGGAAATATCAATAAGATCATCGATAATTCATCACTTCGTTTTCTAAATTAATATCACGTCTTAATTTACCTTCTATTTTGATACTTTGGGTGTACTATCGGTTTTTCGGTAGCTACAGATAGTGGACAAGCAAATTGGTACCCATGAGCAGAATGCTGAATAAGTCATGTTGAATAATTCCTGGTACCAATGTACGTAGCCTGCGTCCCAAGCAAATTCGTAGCCATAAGCAGACTGTTGAATAATTCATGTTGAATAGTTCCTGGTATCAATGCAAGTAGCCTGCAAGGTTACGTAACTAGATCTTTGATTTTTTAGTGATCAAGATTCGCATGTTCGGTTAGACCTATCAAAAATATTAAGTTCATCATAAATTAATATAAGTGAGCTATTATCTTCCATTATGAGTATTTAGTTGTTGTAAACAATGGATCCCAACTGCAAATAAATATTATCTAATATTGCCTGGTCTTTAGCTAGCAGTTAAATTGTTCATCTGATATTAGTTCAATTCATTATAATACACTAGTGGATTACCCAATTGAGATACCCATGTTTCTTTTCTGTCAACCATCCCATTTGCAACTAAATAAGTCACTGCCAGTTGTTCAATATATGCATGCCGTGGTAGATGGCGTGTCTTACGTCCCTTACCTGCTACTGATGTTGCCAGTAAGTTGACAATTCCTGAGGATGTTCCTGACTGGCCAGTAGGCTAAAGCTATCCCGTATAGTATTTGTTTGGTTATTTCTCAACTGGGTCTGGAAACCATTGATTGAAAGCCAATACTATTGGGAAACTCAAATAAACCATGACTTTCCTTTGTGGTCACTCTTTTTAGAGGCGATTTTAAGTTGGCTGTGAAAATCATGAAAAAACTAGTTGATATTTGGTGGGGGCATCCGCATGTTGTCGCCGAGTATCAAAGCAGTTTATTATTTGGGAACTCTAGAATAAAAGAAAATGGAAAGCCATTTGATGCGCAGCATCTCTTTATGATTGATGTTGACGTAGGATTAGAAGCCAAATCCATGGTCTTGGCATAGGCGTCTGCTGGAATCAACTTTCATTAAAAAAATACACTATACTGTTTTATTGGAGCCCTGTCTTCTTGTAAAGCTTTCGTTGTTATTTATTCCACCGGTGGACCCTCTATTGTATATTCTTCTCATCGGTTGTAATAGTATATGCATCCTTTGACACCCGAAATGGATATAGAGGTGGAAAATAGGCAGTCAAATAGCATTTCAGCTTTGACACTGATGATGGAGTAGAAAACGTATTTTAACATTAGCGCTGGAAAAAAGTTTCCCATACCAAAAAAAATGGATATTTCCAACATCCATGTTGGTTTTTTTTTCCACATTTGATTGGGGGCCAACCATTTTAATTAGGGGCCACAACTTTTTATTTGCACCCCAATTTTTTGAGGGGCGTAGTAATCCGATATTGAAAAGACTGTTTTACCCTTACCTAAAATTAAACATTAAAAATCAGTTAACCTTAATTAGAAACCTTAATTAGGCTTCTCTTTTTCATCTTCCTCTCCTCCCCGTTCTCTTCTCCACCACCACCATTAACTACTATTTTGAAGAAAATTTTTTTCTTCAACCGATTCATCGCGTAATCGTCGCCAAAAATCAAAACCCAAGAAAGCTATGTTTCCAATTAGAAGATATGTGAACTTAAACCCACCTTGTATTCGTTAGTATCGAAATTTCAGTGTAAGAGTCGTTAGTATCGAAATGAAAACCCCTAACGACTTTTTATTTGCATGCGGATTCTATGAAAAATCGTTAGTCTATTAGGATGAAGATGACGACCCTAAGGTCGCTACTTCAACATTTTTGCCCTAGAATAGAGTCGTTACCGTATTAGGTTGAAAATGACGACCATGTTTTGACGACCCTTTGTTATTGGTTAACGACTCTAGGTGAACATTATAAATGGTCGGTTAGGGTCGTCAGTATATCAGAATATCCCTATGACGACTCAAACACACAAAACTTGCCTTTTTATACAGAGAGTTTGGATTCGAGAGTCGTTTGGGTATTAAACGAATCGACTAACGACTCTAGGTGAACATTATAAACAGTCGTCATGGTTTAACACACCACCTTGACGATTTTTCATCACCATTAAAAGTTGCAGGTTAGAGTCGTCGCCATGTGTGTCAACAGTATGACGACTCTTTAGGGTCGTTGGCGTATACAACACCCGACTATAACGATCCTCACTCTGAGTAGTTCCATAGTGACCATGAATCGACCACTTGGAGCACCATTTAGACAATTTGAAGAGTATATGAAGTTTATCTGATTGTTTTGAGCTCCGGGTTCTTCATTTTAAGGATTGGTTCCTTCATTTTGAGCAGTAGGATCTTCATTTCCACCATTATTCATGGCTTCCTCCATTAACATCTCTTCATCAAACATCCAAAGGTTTATTAGAGAAAATCTCACCATCAACACAATCATTGTTATTGTTTGAACCTTCACCAACCTCATTCCCTTCACTTGAATCACTCATTTCTAAAAACCCTAGTTTTTTCCTCTCTAAACTACTCTTCTTCTTCTCAAAAAAAAAAAACCCAAAACTAAAATTTCCCCAAATTTTAATCCCAAAACCTGATTTTTATCTAAACAAAATTATCACACTAATCAACTTAATTAAATCTTATTACTAATCACTCAGGGGCATTTTAGCCATTTAAAAAATATTTTTATAAGGGGTGACCCAAATTAGAATTGGGTGACCTTTTTTATCCTCTAGTGCTTGGCCCCAATTAAAATGTCCTGCCCCCAATCAAATGAGGTTTTTTTTCTATCAACCAAATCTTATCTTATGTAATAATTTATTTGAATTACAATACTTCTCGGGTCCTATTAATTTAATCGACAATATGGTGAGAGTTTGATAGACTAGTTTTGTAGGTTGAAATGGGCATCTTAATTGCTGCATTATTGAATTGGTAACACATGACGAACTATTTATTTTAAAATTAGACATGACGACTCATCACCAGCCTATATATGAGCTCAACCCTTCTCCACTTTAGATTCAAAGTTAGCTTTCTTCTTTGAAGTACTAGTATTTTTATTAAGAGTGCATTTTTTTTTCACGGAATTGCAATGGCTAGAAAAAAGGGAGGAGCAGCAATAGGAATAGATTTAGGAACAACATATTCATGTGTTGGAGTATTGAAGAATGATCGTGTTGAGATTATTCCTAATGATCAAGGAAATCGTACTACTCCTTCTTATGTTGCTTTTACTGATACCCAACGTATGATTGGCGATGCTGCTAAAAATCAAGTTGCCACAAATCCTTCCAACACCGTATTCGGTAAGCTCTACAGAAAAATTACATCAGTTTTAGTGAACTCTAAAATTTCATGGCCATGCAAACGTTAGTTCAGTGTACAGTACTAGTTTAAATTTACATATGCGATTTTCAATTATTTGGTATCTATAGAAGGATGCTCCACTGACAGCCTAGTATATGTGTGTACTGAAATCATTCCGGAGTCGATAAACTCCTTTATTTTCTAATGATTATTGTAAATATTTTCATGAGAGAATTATGATATATCATGATCTCGTTAGACCTTCATTTGAAGAGTGGCATATAGCTTTTATAAGTGGAGGTCTTAATTAGACCTTAATTCGTTTAAGTATCCATAAATCTTTTTTTGAATCTGCTTTCTGTTTTGTAGATGTGAAACGTTTGATTGGTAGGAAATTCAGTGATCCCTTGGTTCAAAGTGATATCAAGCTATGGCCCTTCAAAGTCACTGCTGGCCTTGAAGAGAGACCAATGATTCAAGTCACTTACCAGGGAAAGGAAATTCAGTTTTCAACTGAAGAAATATCAGCCATGGTTCTTGTTAAGATGCGAGAAATCGCCGAAGCTTATCTTGGTTCAAGTGTAAAGGATGCTGTTGTTACAGTCCCAGCTTACTTTAATGATTCCCAGCGTCAAGCTACTTTTGATGCTGGTAAAATTGCTGGACTTAATGTACTTCAAATCATCAGTGAACCAACGGCGGCTGGAGTTGCTTATGCTCTTGATAATAAAGAGACTAATGTTGATGAGACAAATGTTTTTGTCTTTGATCTTGGTGGTGGTACTTTCGATGTTTCTCTCCTCACCACTACTGACAGTAAGCTTGAAGTCAAGGCTACAAATGGAAACCCACATCTTGGAGGAGAGGATTTTGATAACAGGATGTTAGATCACTTTGTCAATGAATTCAAGAGGAAGCAAAAAAAAGATATTAAAGGAGACGCAAGGGCTCTTAGGAGGTTGAGAACATCCTGTGAGAGGGCAAAGAGGACCCTCTCGGCTACTACGCAGACAACCGTGGAAATTGATTGTTTGTACGAAGGTGTGGATTTTCATTCGTCCATTACTCGTGCTAAGTTTGAAGAGTTGAACATGGATTTTTTCACGGAATGTTTGGCTACTGTTGAAAAATGTCTGGAGGAAGCTAACATGGACAAGAACAATGTTCACGAAATTGTCCTTGTTGGTGGATCCACTAGAATTCCAAAGGTTCAGAATATATTGCAGGATTATTTCAATGGGAAGGAACTATGCAAGGGCATCAACCCTGACGAGGCCGTGGCTTGTGGTGCTGCAATGCTAGCTGCTAAATTGAGTGATGAGATTCATGAGAAGGTGCAGGACTTGGTCTTGCTTGATGTCACACCTCTTTCTCTTGGTATTGAATTAATTGGAGGTGTTATGGATGTCGTGATCCCAAGGAACTCAACCATTCCCACCAAGAAGGAAGGCAAGTACACCACTACTATAGACAACCAAACTGCAATAAAGATTCAGGTGTTTGAGGGTGAGAGAATCTGCACCAAAGACAATAACTTATTGGGAAAGTTTGATGTAAACGGGATTCCTCCAGCACCTGCCGGTATTGGAACGGTAACAGTATGCTTTGATGTGGATGCAAATGGTATATTGACTGTGTATGGCGAAGACAAGACATCGGGGAGCAAAAATATGATCACGATTACAAATAACAAGGGGAGGTTCTCGAAGGCTGAGATTGATAGGTTGGTTCGAGAGGCTAAGAAATACAAGTCACAAGATGAGGAATACAAGAAGAAGGTAGATGCAAGGAACTCATTTGAGAATTACGCATACCAGATGAGGAATAACATCAATAATAATGGAGAGAATCTAACACTGGATGATAAGAAGCAGATCACGGATGAAGTCGACTTTGCTGTTCACTGGTTGGATAACAATGAACTACCTGACATAGAAGATATCAACAATATGCGTAAGGCGTTAGAGAGCGTATGCAACCCTACTGCTGAACCCGAGATCAACGAAGCCAATGGCAACGGACTCGAATTAGTTGCCAAAGGATTCAATCTTGTTTCCGCTGGAGTTGGTTTGCTTTCTTCGCTTGGTTTGATCTAAGTTATTGTTTTCGCAATCTTCTAAGTTTTCATGTACTCAAGTTATATATAGTCAGCTTGAATGCTTAAATGTTTCTCATTTCGAACTCATTGTTACGACAGAGTTCATTTCCCTACCCTTTCTCCTTATGAGTGAGAGGGGAGCATTCGATTGAGATGTGGGTCAGATTTCGCGTTGGAACAAGTTGGTTCTTTCTCTCAGCGTAGTATTTCCTATAATCTAGATCAAGGCACTGGCCAATAAGAACATGGTGACTGATCAATTTGTGCTTTTATTACCGGAACATGTCTTGCTCTTAATTTTGTTTCTTTTCCGTTCTTTTTTGTTTTGTTTTGTTTTGTTTTGTTGCCAAAGACCCAAAACGGCCAATTTGATAACGAAAGTAAAAACCAGAAAAAGAAAGGGGAGACAACTTGATTACCTCCAAGAGAAGAAGAGAGGAGTAAGAAAAAGCAACGTCTTCTCAAGTTGTCCACCTTGGATTGGAATTGATTTGGACTCGCATTTTGTTCAACGGTAAGTGTTTTATTTGCAATAGAAAAGCATTGCTATGCGCGCTCAGCCTTTTCGCCGAAAGGGAACCAAAAGATGATCAAGATAACATCTCCATATTTTCTTCCTAAATGCGATGAAAGTAGATTCCGATCGAAACAGATCGCAGTGAAAGTAAACAGAAACTCCTAAAATACGAAACGGTGAAGATATACATGTAGGGAGGGACCTAGGGAAGAGCTTACTTGAGCTTAATGATAATTTGTGTCGAGAATGTTGCTAAATAAACTTCTCAAGTCTTAACTAACGTGGGAACATCCTATATTGGAGACCACGAAAAGTCCCCGCATGCGCAAAAGACAAAACTATGAATCCAAGGACCGAAAACAAAAAAGGTCAACATTTTGTTTTAAATTGAACCCACAATTGGAGGATATTAAAACCCCTGGCGAGATTGGGGTATACCCAATAAGACAAAATAGGGTCATTTTGAAGTAAAAGAAGCCACCCCTTAGCAATATATTTTTCTAAATGGATAATATACCCTTGTTTAAATAACACTAAAAAAATCTGATTAGCTTAATTAATTGAGTTTAGATTGATTAATTGAGTGGATTAAAACTTATGAATTGAAATTTTGTTTTTGATTGAACTTATTTGGGAAGATTTTTTATGAAAAAAATTTGTTTTGAGAAAATCTTTTTGCAACTGAAAATGAAAGCACACGACCCAAACACTTCTAAAAGGGGATTGCAAAGCTATTGTATGAAATCATACTCAAAATTAGATCAAAAATCAACACTTTCGTTCCTCGAAAGTATAAAAAGTCGGCAAGGTCGACGAATGAAGATCATGCCGGCCAAACTTTGGCCTAAGTAATGATCTGATTCATTCGCAAAAAAACCTTGCCGACTTTATTTTTTTGACACACGGGAGAAAGTGGAAAAAAATTTATTAGCCCGCAAGGTCTTCAAAAAATACCCCGAGATGACATAAAAACATTTATTGGCAAGGTATTTAAAAAATACCCTTCCGGCTGTTTTTCTGCCGGCAAGGTATTTTAGAAATACCCTGCCGGCTGTTGTTTGGCCGGCAAGGTATTCAAAAAATACCCTTCCGGCTGTTGAAAAAATTTACAGTCGCCGCCATGGCTGTTATGAAAAGTCGGCAAGATATGCATGTTACGACCTTGCTAGGCCAAAAACACGTAAATCATAATTTTCGATTTCTAACCTAATATAACAATCAAATCACACAACACAATGATGGGTTTGAGTTTAAACATCATTTATAGTCTTCTTTTGCCGGTAGAGTCAACAATTTTTTTGGAAAATCAAAGTTCAAGATTTTCGTTTGATGTAAGAAATGGAAGAAGATGAAGGGGAAGAGCAGAGAGATTAGAGAAGAGAGATTAGGGAAGATTATGAGTTTTTTAATTTTTAATTTTAGGGTTTAATTTTAAGTTAATTAGTTCAAGGGTATTGAAGTAAAATCAACCTATTTTGTCTTATTGGGTATACCCCAATTAGTTTGGGTATACCCCAATCTCGCCAGGTTAAAACCAATCAGGGTATAACTACACAACAAAAACTGGATTCATATATCAAACCTGGGTCACCTCTTATGTAATTATTTTTGTAATTCATAATCTCTCCCTCACTAATAAGGTTTAGTGGTTAATAATAATTAGGAAACTCTTAAGTATTTGGGGATAGATTAGTGTGTATTTTTATTTGAATTTGTGTGAGTGAGGTAAGAGTAGAAAGTGGGAAAAATATTTTTGAGTGGAATTTTTTTTGTGAAAATAGAAGATGATTGTGAAGAGAGAATTGTTGCTAAGAGGTTGAAAATTTGATTTTTTTTTCTTTGAATCCACCATTTTTGCAGCTGAAAAAGCTCGGTGTCGGCTTGGTATTCAACCAAAAAATCATACCGGCATTTGTTGGAAATTTTCATAAATGTTTTCTGGTTTTGATCTTTAAAACCTTTTTTTTTTTTTTTTGTTTTAATCAGTTCACTGCCGGCACAATCAGTTAATTCTCGAGCAAGCCGGTACCTATGCCGGCATAGTATGATGCTTAAATTTCTATGCCAGCACATGATGTAAAGTATCCAGAAACTTGTTTTTTTTTCACTTGAATACCGGCATTGATAGATTTCTATTGAGCATGCCGGCAGTAAGTTACGGCGTTGAACGTTAGTTACCAAGCATGCCGGCACCAATTTTCGGCATGGTCTTCATCAATTCCGGCATGGTCTTCATCACTTCCGGCGATGTAAAAAAGTTTATTTCCGGCATGGTATTCATCACTACTGTCATGGTCTTCATCATTTCCGACATGGTATTCATCACTTCCGGCATGGTCTTCATCACTTCCGGCATGGTATTCATCATTTCCGACATGGTATTCATCACTTCCGGCATGGTCTTCATCACTTCCGGCATGGTATTCATCACTTCCGGCATGGTCTTAATCACTTCCGAATGTTAAAAAAAAAAAAAATCGTTTTCAAAATGAGGAGCCGGCAGAAAAGGAGAAGAGAATTTGAAAGGGAATGGGGAATATTTAGGTTTCAAATTCCTAACCCCAAAAGAGATTAATAAGAGGTGAAGATGGAAATGGGGGAGAATTTGAAAGGGAGTGGGGAAATTTGCTAACTTATATTTGATAGGTCATGGTAGTACCAAAAAAAAAACAAAAAAAACCAAAATATCTATAAGTCAGTTTTATTTCGTTCTAATAATTGTTTTGGGAATTTGTTAAACCTAAATACAAGCGTTTTTTTTACCATAAATTCGAAGTTGTGTATTTTTTGACTGATTTAAATTCTGAAACTCAAGGGGGATGAATGGTGTGATTTATCAACTGCGAAGAGTTTATCTTTAGGATTTGTGCAAGTTCAATGGTTCTTAAAATTATTTTTCTATATAAATAGCAGTTCATTTTCATTTCGTGCACAGCGAAAATAATCAAACATCTTCTCTAAATAAACTTAGATATACTGTAGTTAGTTACCATGGCCGTTCCTACATTTGTAGCTACTGCGACTCCGGTAGAAACTAGAGATTCTTATGTATTCATTATAGAAGAACCTTCCGCTTACTCTAGACCTGCAAAAGTGTCTGTTTCACAAATAAGTGACCAAGTGCTCAACATAGATGTTTACACTGTTTTTACTGTAAGTAATAGTCTCAGTACTCCTTCGTATAAAGTGAAGTTTGAGATGCCTCTGAGTGCGAGTTGTGGGATTTTGGCAATCCATGGTGGATTTACAGCTGTTTCCATGAATGGTTGTATTCATGTTAGCATCAAAAAGATGAGTAAGATGACATCCCAAATTATCGATGTTACGCAGATATAATTTTGGTTCTTTGCTTTTTGAAATGTTAAGTTGATAATTCTAGATTCTATATTATGAATCTTAATCTTAATCACTACTCCATGGTTATGATTTTATTTCTATCTTTTTTATTTAATTTTGAAGCATATTTTTGAGAAGAAGAGACAAGTTTATGATGTTTGGTTTGAAGTTTTTATCTACAAATTTTATCAACAACTTAAACACCCAATCACATCTCTCACACCACGTCGAGAGTTGCAAAAACCTCCTCTCCTATTGGCCGGTGAACAAAACTCTCGCTTCTGATTGGCCGAAATCAAAGTTAGCCCAGTTACATTTCGTGGCCGTTAATTTTTAATAGAATATGAAAACTGAACCTTTGTATTAACGGCAAAATATACAAATATCTTTTGGGGAGGCCCGAACGATTTTTTTTTTTTTTGGGAAAAAAACGAGAATTTCCGTGTAAAAGGAAAATCAACATAGATAAGTTTTTTTTACGAGATTTACATACCAAAGGAAAAAAAAGGTTTTTATGATATTCTTTCATGAGCAATTAATGGAAAAGAAATCTATCATGTAACTAAATGGGTCACTACATGTCTAAATTCTGTCATGGGCTTGATGGCCTTGTAATCCATTTATCTTTGGCAAGACCCATTTAGCTTAAGTCTATTAGGGCACCTATTTTGTTATCACCACCCAAGGGGTGTGAGCAGTAGTTTGTAATCACCAGTAGTTTGTAATCACCCAATGAGTGAACTATTTTATCCTTGCGGCTATTTATTGGCTGTTAGTCCCTGTAAGAAGAACAAGTTGAATTTAATCAAGAAATTGATAAGGCTCTACCTGAAGTAGGAGAGTTGGTTATTATTGTAATTGAGTCTGCGAATTTTTTCATGACAATTGGTATCAACCATTAAAGATCCCGATTACCTTAGTTATGACCGGAGGAGGAGAAAAGATTACAACAGTAAAAGAGGCTGCAACTCAGTTGCAACTTCATTCAGATCGATTACTTACTTTGGAAGAATCGGTGAAGACCCTTACTTCTGAATTTCGTACTCTATCAGCTGAGATGACTCCTGTCAAGGAATCATTCTCTACTATTGTCTTGCTTTGTCAACGGATGGGTATTCCGACTGATCCACCTCCTGAGACTGAAGCAGATCCATCCGGTGAAGGTGTAGTTCATCCTGAGATTACAACACTGATTTCTCAATCTGGTAAATTCTTTCGACACTCTAAGATTGATTTTCCTAGATTTGATGGCAATAATCCTCGAGGATGGATTCGTAAATGTTTTAGATATTTTCAATTGAATATGGTTGTTGATGCTCATAAAGTAGATTTAGCATCCATTCTTCTTGATGGTTGAGCTGATTCATGGTTTTTAGATTACCAAGAGGGTAAAACCATGATAGAATAGTCTCAATTTGCTTCTGATATTTGTTGTCGTTTTGAAGACATAGCTTCCGATAATTATGTTGGTAGTTTTAATAAATCGTCTCAGCTCACAACTGTAGAGGAGTATTATGATAGATATGAGTCCCTGAAGGCTTTATGAAAGTTAATAATCCAAGTTTGTCAGAGGATTACTATACAATGAGTTTTATCAGTGGCCTTAAGGACGACATTCGTCACCCTGTTCAAATGTTTAAACTCTCTACAAACACTACACCAAATTCCCGTTACAAATGGCCGTTACAAAAAATTCGTAATAAAAAAGAGTCAGCATTACTTTTTTTTTATTCGTAATGTGAGAGATGAGCCGTTATTTAATTTTTTTATAGGCGTGCCAGGCACACGCTTCGTCACACCTGGGTCGTAACACTAGGAATCTGTGAGTGTGGCATTCACATGTTTGAGATTGTTTTTCCACCCAAGAATCCTTGAACTAGAGGATATTTCCTCCCTCCTCTAACCTAGATAATCTTCTCTTGACTTTTCATTCACTTTCATTTCTCTTTTTCTTCTCCTCCTGCGCCCCTCTTTTCTTCCCTATCAACTGCAGACTAATCATCTGATATTTGGAGAACTGATCTTTAATTATCTGCTCATCGGGTTTAGGATTTCGATATGTTTAAGTTATCATCAGTTTCTTCGATTTTAGGGTTCATCATCTGTTAAATCAGATTTTAGGAATTCATTTAAATTAGGGTTTTGTTCTTGATTTGGTTGCGATTTGTAGGTGTTGTTGAATGATGTATTTGGTTTTTTCGGGAGAAATGGAAGGTAAATTCTCCTTCAATCCCTCTTTATGTATCATTAATTTATGTTATTTTTTGATTTTTCGGTGATTTTTTGAGGTTGAAATCAATTGTTTCGATTTTGGTTTACAGTTTGTTGCTGAGGAGTATTCTTTGCTAGAGAGCTTGCTGAAGATGGTTACTCTGGTGTTGAAGTTAGGTTTACTCTTATCATCCTGTGAGAAATGAAATCATCATCAGATCTAACTCTGGTGTTGAAGTTAGGTTTTGATTTAGTTTTGTGATATATTTGAGTTTGAAAGTAGAGTTTTTAATCATACTGTGTAACCGAATCTGGGTTTTGTTTGTTTGTTTTGGTTAAAGGAGTAAGTAGGTGATTGAAGAAAACATAGATTGAAAATGGTGGAGAAGCATATATCTTGTTGTGAGCATTAATCTTCTGTCAACATTCTGCCGGTTTCAATGTAATTTAGCTAATGTCATATACAGTTTATTCGTCGAATGTGAATCATATGGGCTGTGTTAAAATTGATGATTTGCTAATTATGGTTCAAAAATGGATTGATTATCTTCGTCATGAACCCATTGCTAATCTTCTTCAAATCCCATCTGGAGTTAGTCAGGTTAGGGAAAATTGTTCCTTTCTAATTGGGTTTTGCTTATAATGTTAAAAATCAGTTCATTACATTTCTATCTGTAGTGGCATGATTTAATGATATGTAGTATATGCTTCAACTTCAGTTTTGGTGCTTTGCATGGTTGGCTAGATGCAGTTCCTTTTTAAGCTTGCTCAGCTTATATTGGTGATGTACGATATCAGTTTGGCAACATTAAGCTTAGTAATTATTAAAGGAATTACAGCTGACAACACTGCATCATTTCAAAATAATAAATGTACCACCTTATTTTCTAATTATACGACTCCTCGTACTTGTTTGTGTCTTATAAATGTGCAGCAAAGTCGTCCTCGTACTTGTTTGTGTCCTCGTAATTGGACATCCTCTCTTTATTTTGCTTTTAGTTCCCAGGCTTTATCTTCCATTTGAAGCTCAACTCGTGGTTGGAAAGTCGCATGACTTTGCTCCAATCAGCTGCCCCGAGCAACCTGAACCTCCGTCAACGCATTCACCCATGTGCCAGTTTGGAGTATCAATAGACCAGGCTCTCAGTTGTTATGAGATAATGGTCGTGATGATGGTCGTGGTTGGAAAGTTACATGACTTTGCTCCAATCAGCTGCCCCAAGCAACCTGAACCTTCGTCAATGCATTCACCCATGTACCAGTTCGGAGTATCAATAGACCAGGCTCTCAGTTGTTAGGAGATAATGGTCGTGATGATGGTCCTGCAGTAAGTCCCTTATTTTCTTGAATTTCTGTAACTTTTTATGTTTCCTTGCTTTGGTGATAGTTTTCTCGTATCTTCCTTTTATCCGCTGGCTAGCAATGTCAAATAGTCTCTATGCTCTAATAGGACTCACTTTCCTATTGGTTTCTGATTGTTATTGAATTATGATTATTTTTTGTTTCCTTATTGCTTTAACTTTTGTGGATTCTTAAATGCTCCACCAGGCCGCACATGATGCTTTTGTTGAAACTAGTGGAGCCTTGAACACAGTGTCTACTTCTCTCATGAAGATTGCAAATGACATACGTTTACTTGGAAGGTGTGTAAGTTTAATCATGTATTTACTTACAAATGTAGCACCACACTGTGGTATTCACATTTGCTTATTTCAGTGGTCCACGTTGCGGTCTTGGGGAACTTATTCTACCTGAAAATCAGTCGGGCAGCAGTATCATGCCTGTATGTACTCTTCCCTTATCTCGGTCTCGGTTTGTTTTTTTTTTTCCTTTAGGGTAAAAATGATGTCAATAAAGTTGATTATACCTATTTCCCGCTTATTTGAGATTTCGATCATTGTTGTGGGAAGGTAAATCCTACTCAGTGTGAGGCTCTCACGATGGTCTGTGCTCAGGTGATATCTCGTTTCCTATATGTTTTGGCATGTAACCATGAAGATGAAATATGATTAGTCATTAAAAGAAGTTATTTAACTTCATGATTTTTTCATGGAAGAAATGATCATAAAAGAATGTGTATTTGTTCATCTTGCTCAGTTCAGCAGTTCTACTAATCAATGTGTGAAACTTGCAGATTATGGGAAACCATGTAGCCATCACAGTTGGTGGATCAAATGGTCATTTTGAACTCAACGTCTACAAGCCAATGATGCCTACTTCCCTTTTATGAGTGAGTACTGCAAGTCACCCTTATTATTAATAATATTTTCTAATTGAAGTACTCGACAAATCCTAATAAATTAGGTAAAACATGAAAGTTCATATCTCATTCATCTCCCGTCTATCATCTTTAGTCTATCATCTGCATGTCACCCTTATCGTATCAGTGTTGGGCTTGCAAGTAGTTAGTATTTTCATTTGGGTTATCTTGACAGAATTTTCTTTCTTGTTAGATTACGACATGTACGAGGGAGAGGATGAATAAGATCTCTTTGATAGGATGTGATGCTCGCATTTTTTTCTTGGGGGTCAGAATCGCAAAGCGCCGAATAGTTCAACAGGTATGGCTTTTGTCTTGGGCATGCCCCGAAGTGATACTCCCTCCATATCAATTTCAATGATACTTTTGCCTGTTACATACATGTTAAGAAATGGTGAGGTAATCCTTTTTTTCCGCCCCTTTATATCCATGTTAACAATTTCCTTGGAATATTTGTTACCTAGAAGTATAATATTTGATATAAGGGCATTTGTTAGCTGGTGAAAATGTGAAGTATCACTTAACTTGATACATAAACTTAACATCCACCCTGTCCCTAATGTATCACTTTATAAATTTGATATGGGAGAGTACTTTGCTAAAAGTAGATGGTTAATTGCTTCCGAGCTTCAGAAAGGTTTCCATCTTGAGTGGTTAATTAGATACTATACGTTTCACTAGGTTCTCAACTTGGTACCAAAAGAGCTGGATGGTGAGCGTTTTGAAGATGCACATGCCCGTGTTTGTCGTTGCATAGGGGGTTGTAATTATGCGGAAAATGCAAATAGTGAAAGTGATATGGAAGTTGTTGCAGATTCAGTTACTGTAAACTTGCGTTGTCCTGTAAGTAATACTTTTTTCCTCGTCTCTGTGCTTGTCTTGTTTGTTAAGAGCTGAATAAGTTTACTTTATTTCCAGTGGCAGTGCCCCATTTCTAGTGGCAGTTCATAATAACTCCGATGGTCTCATCTCTAAGACTTGATTTGAACGTGGAATTGTTTGATGAAGATGGGGTTATGATAGCAGCAGAAGATGTTTCCACGGGAGAAAAGGAACTCACACTTTCTTATTTTCATCGCGGTGTCCTTTAGTTGCTCAAGTCTTGGTGAGTAATATTGTCAGTTACTTTGTATTTGTTTGATAACCTGATGAAATAAATAATGCTTTTAGTTAATCTCAGTCCTTTGTAACAATTGCATTATCTGAGTTGGGCTCTTGTTCTTAAAATAAACACATAACAAATTTATACCTTTCTTGGTAAGAGATGCAACAACACTTCCTTTTCGATCCTCCTTTGGGCTGTAGATATCGTGCTTTCTAGACTGACTCACAATTTCACATCTTATTTTTGCAGTTGCCTTCTGCTAATTAACAAAGTGTTGTTATTTGAAGAAGTATCTAAAGTTAACAACGTTGGAATGTAGCATATTGTGCACTAGTCTCCTCTTGATATTGTGCCATTTTAGGTTTGAATGTAGCATATCTTTGCGTCGTTGATTGATGTTCTTGGTTAGTCTCCTCCACATGTATCTCCACATTTAGTTAATGTTGCCTTTCTGTTTCTAATTATGTCATTGAGTATGATTGGAGCAGCTGAGGTGAAGTGTTCGGATTTGATACAAAAACAGTAGCAAGAGAAGGCAAAGATTGTTATGTGAGTCTGTTTTTGTTATATCTTAGATTTCATATGCTATATCTTTTTTTTGTCCTCCATAATTGCTCAAACCAACTGAACCTGGTTTTGCATGAGTCGTTTTATTGTTATTTGAGTTACAACACAGAATTTGTATTCCATCAAAACATTGAAACTCTCTCAAGTATTAAACTACCTGAATGTAGAAAGAATAGAAGAAGTTATTGTTACTGAATGAGTGATATTATATGGTAAAATGAAAGATTTATGCAGGTAAAAAAAAAAAATCCGGCAGATATTTTCTACAGAAAATGAATCGCAGTCAATGTTGACCTGGTCAAAATTGGTCAGTATTGACTAATTTTGACCCATGTCAATATTGACCGGCAGTAATTTTTTTGCTGTTACAAAAAAGTTCGTAACGGCTCTAAGCTGTTACAACAGCTCTGTTGCAAAAAAAATTCGTAACGGCCCTGAGTTGTTACCACGTGGCACCAGACCGGCTCAAGCTCACATTACGAGGTCGTTACAAAAAAATTTTGTAACGGCTACAAAGCCGATTACAAAAAAAATGTAACACCCACTTTTGCAACAGGCGAGGGCCGTTACAACCCGTTTTAGTAACGGCCTGGTTCTGTTTCTAATCCCAGAATTTGGAGTAGTGAGATACTGATGCTTTTTATTTGGCTAGAATGCAACAAGCATCAGTCAACTTTCAGTCTACTCGTTCTAAACAAATTTCTAAGCAATTTCAACCTTATCATACAACTTATTCACCTACTTCTAACTCAAACATACCAAATCTGTCTCCTATAACTCCTCCTCCAAAACCACCATTCTCTAATTCCTAGCCATTCATTACTCTTCCCACTACACCCACTACATCAGAGCCTTCACTTCCTCCTTTTAAAAGATTAACTCCAGCTCAGATGAAGGTTCGTCGAGAAAAGGGATTATGTTACAATTGCGATGAGTTTTATAAACATGGACACATTTTCAAGACACAACAGTTATTTATGTTGGTAGTTTCTGAGGATAATGGTTCCCCTTCTTTAGTTGAAGAACTAGAAGATAATACCTATTCTCTATCAGCATCATCTTTGGATTCTCCTATGGAGATTTAACTTCATGCTTTGACAGGCTTAGTGACACAGAATACCATTCGAGTTCCTGGCCGTTTATAGTATAGGGATATATTCATTTTAATCGATATTGGGAGTACCCATAGCTTTGTGGATGCTAAGTTGGCTAAGCAACTACAACTTACAGTTTCTCCTACAGGTCACATGCTAGTGACAGTAGCTAATGGTGACACTACCATAAGTAAAGGTATTTGTCCTCAGCTAACCTAGGATATGCAGGGATACAACTTTGCCAGTGATTTACGCATTTTACCACTTGGAGGTTGAGACATGGTTTTGGGAGTTGATTGGCTGAAACAACTTGGGGATGTCATGCTCAACTTGGCTGAGCTCAGGATTTCCTTCTTTTATCAAGGCCAACAAATCACTCTTCAGGGAAGATCTTCTCTACCTACTTGCAATATGATTAGTGGTAACAATTCACTTCATTTTATTAAATACAATACCCCTGCATTTATTGGTCAATTTTTTTCTATATCAGCTATACCATTAGAGCCTCTTTCCACTAGCATTGCTTCCATTGTGGAAACCTTCTCAGATGTTTTTTCTGCACCCACTTCATTACCTCCTCCAAGGGCATTGGATCATAAAATACCTTTAAAGCCCAACTCTGAACATGTATCTCAAAGACCCTATAGATGTCCTCATTTACAAAAAACAGTGGTGGACCAGCTGGTACAAGAATTATTTGATGCTCAATTTATCCAAGAGAGTCACAACCCTTTTGCATCACCAATTTTATTGATCAAGAAGAAAGATGACTCTTGGAGATTTTGTGTTGATTACAGAAAATTAAATGACATGACGGTTAAAGATAAGTTCCCTATTCCATTAATTGATGATTTGTTGGATGAACTCAATGGTGCAGTCATTTTTTCTAAGATTGACTTGAAATCTGGTTATTATCAAATTTTAATGGATTTAGATGACATCCATAAAATTGCTTTTAGAACCCATCAAGGACATTATGAATTCAGAATTATGCCATTTGGCTTAACCAATGCTCCTGCTACATTTCAGTCCTTGATGAACACTATATTTAAACCATTATTACGATTTTTTTTTTTTTTTTGATGATATCTTGATTTATAGTAAATCCATGGAAGAGCATGCTAGTCATCTTTCACAAACACTTGAATTGTTGACACATTCTCTCTTTGCTAACAAGAACAAGTGTTGTTTTGCTCAACCAAGACTTTCTTATTTAGGACACTTAATTACTTCTGAGGGTGTTGCTGCTGACCCTGAAAAGATTGAAGTTATGCTGAATTGGCCTCAACCAACTACACTTAAGCAACTCAGGGGGTTCTTGGGATTAACTGGTTACTATAAAAGATTTATTAAGGGCTATGACAACATCAGCAAACCTTTAACTGATATGCTTAAGAAGGACTCTTTTTCTTGGTCTCCATCAGCACTTCAAGCCTTTGTAGCTCTCAAGTCTGCAATGACCTCTGCTCCAGTCTTGGCTCTACCTGACTTTTCCAAGCCCTTTGTGCTTGAAACTGATGCTTTTTCTACAGGTGTAGGAGCAGTTTTAATGCAAGAGGACAAGCCAATTGCCTTCTACAGTAATCCACTGGGTCTTCAAGCCTTGGCCTTATCCACTTATGAAAAGGAGTTATTAGCCATTGTGATGTATGTGCAAAAATGAAAGCATTATTTGTCTCACCACCATTTTATTATTCACACTGACCATTAGAGTCTTAAGTATTTCATGGAGCAAAGAATTACTAATGTATTGCAACAGAGGTGGCTTATAAGAAAGGGTTGGACAATAAAGCAACAGATGCCTTATCTTGAATGCCTCACTCTGCTCTAGCTTTTAACTCTTTATCAGTGGATCAACCCCAATGGACTCAAGATATTATATCCAGCTACCTTGAAGATTCTCGTGCTTAACAGCTGTTGTCACAACTACTTATTTCTCCATATGATTCCTTATATACCTTGCACCAGGGCATTCTGAGATATAAGTCAAGATTGTTTATGGGTTTAGGCGAGTATATTAGACACCAAATCATGCATTCAGTGCATTCATCAGCTGTGGGTGGTCACTGGAATGATGGGGACTTACAACAGAGCAAAGGCTTATTTCTATTGGCGAAAAATGAAAGAAGCCATCTTCAAGTTTGTTGCTGAATGTGATATCTGCCAATGCAACAAGCATGAGCTCTCTTCTCCTTCTCCGGATATACATGCCTTTGCCAATTCCGGACAATCGCTTGGCAAAGATATCTCGATGGACTTCATTGAAGGCCTGCCAATGTCATTTAGGAAGAATGTTATCTTAGTGGTAGTTGATAGAATGACCAATTACAGTCACTTCATTGCATTGAGCCACCCATTCACTGCCATTTCTGTCGCCAAGGAATTCATGCACCATGTTTTCAAGCTTCATGGCATGCCAGCTTCCATTGTCTCAGATAGTGATAAGGTATTCCTCAGCACTTTTTGGCAATATTTGTTTAAGTCATTAGGCACTACATTAAACCTCAGTACCTCTTACCATCCTCAAACTGATGGTCAGACTGAGAGAACAAATGCATGTTTAGAACAATATTTAAGGTGCATGACTATCTCTTCCCCTAAACTGTGGCTCAATTGGTTGGCTTTGGCTGAGTGGTGGTTTAACACCAACTTTCACACTAGCCTCAAGATGACACCCTTTCAGGCTCTATATGGTTATACTCCACCACATTTAGCATTCCCTACCGATGCTACTACTTCGATTCTTTTTGTGCAAGACTACTCTGCAAGCTGTGGGATCACATGCTTCAACTGTTGAAAGAAGACTTGGCAAAGGCTCAACACAGGATGAAACAGTTTGATGATGCTCAATTGGAGATATTGTGTTTTTGAAGTTACAGCCCTATAGGCAATCATCCGTGGCTTTAAGGACAAATTTTAAGCTGTCTGCAAGATACTTTGGTCGTTTTGAGATTTTGCAGAAACTTGGCGCCGTGGCTTATAAACTTCAACTACCACTGGGTTCTAGGATACATCATGTGTTCCATGTTTCACAGTTGAAAAGGAAGATTGGCCAGCATCACATTCCACCTAGCACCTTGCCCTTGGTAGACTCATCTGGTACCTTCATTGTTCTTCCAGCTGCTGTTTTGGATTCCAGGCACATGGTCAGGGGAGATTCCACAGTTTTGCAGGTGCTTATTCAATGGGCTAGCTCTGCACCATAGGATGCCAGTTGGGAGGACGCAAATTACATACAGTCCCACTTCCCAGACTTCATCCTTGAGGACAAGGATGTGCCAAAGGAGAGGGTATTGTCATGTAACTAAATGGGTCACTAGATGTCTAAATTCTGTCATTGGCTTGATGGCCTTGTAATCCATTTATCTTTGGCAAGACCCATTTAGCTTAAGTCTATTAGGGCACCTGTTTTGTTATCACCACCCAAGGGGTGTGATTAGTAGTTTGTAATCACCCAATGAGTGAACTGTTTTATCCTTGCGGCTATTTATTGGCTGTTAGTCCCTGTAAGAAGAACAAGTTGAATTTAATCAAGAAATTAATAAGGCTCTACCTGAAGTAGGAGAGTAGGTTATTGTTGGTAATTGAGTCTGAGAATTTGTTCATGACAAAATCTTAGAAGATCTTTAGGGTAATTGTCGAAACATTCTTTTGTTAGAAAAAATCCAAGAATTTCCATATCAGAAGAAAATCAACCCAAATAAGTTTTTATGGAACTTTGTTATGGAATCCATTGTCAGGGATTTCAAAAAACAATTCTCTTGCCTTCTCAGTTTTTCCAGCATTGCACAACCCTATCATAAGTGCATTATATGTAACTATTTCCGGAGATACTCCATAAGAGTGCATCTCACTTAACATTGTCAGTGCTGTAGTAACTTTTCCGGCCTTGCATAGTCCATCTAGTAGTGTATTACGGGTTTCAATCCCTTCTTTTGCATTTTTCGGAACAGTTGAATAGCTTCATCCAACCGAGACCTCTTGCAGTATCCATTAATCAACAAATTGAAGCTGTAATCATTTTGTTCAAGTCCCTTATCTGTCATCGAATTAAACAGTCCGAGTGCCTCCTCTAGCTTACCTGTCGAACACAGACCTAGTATCATGGAATTATAAGTATATACGTCAGGTTCTTTCCGTAGCTTAATCATCTCATCAAATATCTTGGAAGCTTCTTCCACCCTTCCTTGTTTACTCAGACAATCTATTAACACATTAAAAGTAAATACACCTGGCAAAATCCCACTCGCCACCATTTCATAGTAATATCTTATTGTTTCCTTCCATAACCCACACACTTCTAACATGATATCAGAGCTAGGCCCGTATGAGAGTGGAATGAGAAGTATGCCCAAAGGGCTGCCCGTTCACCCGTACAGAGGTCCACGTTGTAGTGGCTTAATCTCCTCTGCACTACACGTGGAGGGGGAGCATGTTGGAGAAACTATAAGATAGTCCCACATTCCTAACTCCTTAGCCTAGATCTTAATATATAAGGTGGTGAGCCACTCCACTCATAGCCAATTGGTTTTGAGTTGGAAGCCCACACACTCCTGCAAAATCCGTTGATTAGAGAAGTGTAAGTAAAATCCGTTGATTAGAGAAGTGTAAGTATATATATTCGCCGAAACTCCTCGACTAGACATGCTGTCAAAGACTATAACTGCCTCACCTATCCTATCAGAACTGCAAAGCCCGTTAATCAGAGAGCTGTAAACAATGACATTTGGTACAATTTTCGAATCATCTAACATTTCAGAAAACACATTCATCGCCTCGTCAACTGATCCTCTTTTGCATAGCTCGTCTATGATCATACCATAAGAAACAATATTAGCTTCACAATTCTGTTTAACCATGTTCCTCAGCAATTCAATAGCATGATCTAATTCACCAACACTACAAAGCCCATTTATTATCGTACCACACGTGATGGCATTCGGTCGAACTCCCCTTTCAATCATTTTCTCAAACAGTTTAGCTGCAGACTGAATCCTTTCCTTCAAACACAACCCCTCTTTCAAATTACTGAAAGTGATTCTATCAAGATCATAGCCCCTCTTCAGAACACTACCAAACAAGCTGAACCCATAATCAGTTTCCCTTAATTGAACGCAACAGTTAATCAAAATGTTCAATGTAAAGAAACAAGGTTGGATTCCAAAACCATTTATTTTTCTATACAAAGTGATTGTATCTGAGTAACATTCCATTTTGTATAGTGGTTTCAGTATATGAAAGAATGTAAGATTTGATGGCAGGGGATTCATTGAAACCAATTTATCAAAGTAAAACAAAGCATCAGATAAGTTCTTTATTTTGCCAGACTTGCATTCATTAATCACTTGAGTTTCCAAGTGGTGGGATGTATTTGAAACATAACTTCTGTTATTAGTTACAAGATGCAGATGCTGAAGAGAAGGCAGTAATGAAGGATGAGAGTGATCAGAGATAATCTTTCTTAGAGGAATCAAAATACTCATTTTACTGACACAACCCTGGGAACAACTATGTTTGGATGTTAAAGAACCCTGTGAAGTAAAATATATATATATATATATATATTATTCGCAGGACGACCTTAACTCGGGCCATTGGAACCAGGCCCCTCTTGAACCATTTACATTTACACCGACTCACCTGGTATATTTCATCTTTCCATGGAACATTCATGTCTAACTGCCACATAAATTCTCAAATCGACTTCCAAGAACTTTTTTTAAAAGTTTTGGGAATTGCCAAACCGAAATACATGCATTTTCTTTGACAATAGATTCGAAGTCATGCAGTGGTAACTTTAAATACATGCATTTTTGACCATAAATTCGACAATAAATTTGGAGTTATTGCGCTTGTTGATTGATTTGATTTCCAAGATTCATTCAAGGGGGAAGAATGGGTTTTATCAACTTCCAAGAATTCACAATCGTTCAAGTTTCTCATGCAAGTTCAATGAGATCATAAAGTTTGGTATAAATAGCAGTGCAATTATATATCTTGACTCAAAAAAAAACTAGACCTCCTCTCTGAGTAAGCTTACACAAGGGATACAACACTTGGGTATGATGGCGAAGGCTGCTACATCTACTCCAATAGAAACTCATGATTCCTACGTGTTCATTATTGAAGAACCCAGTTACCCTAGAGCTTCAAAAATACAAGTTTCACTAGAAAGTGACAAGGTGCTCAGCATCTATGGTTATTACCTTGAAAGTTATAGAAGGCGAATGATTTTGAGTAATTCGTTTTCGTTAAAGTTTGAAATTCCTTCCAGTGCGGGGCTTGGGGTTTTGGCTATCAGTGATGGAGTCACAGCTGCTTCTCTTCATGGTTCCTTACATGTTAGCATCAAAAAGAAGAGCAAGATGCAATCCGGTTTCATCGAGGTTAAGCAGATGTGAATTTGGTTCTTTGATTTTTCAAATGTTAAGTTGATCTCTACAGATTCTGTACTATGAATCTTATTAATCTTGACTACTACTTTTCTATTATGTTTTTGTATCTATTTTTGAATGATGGTGAGTTACTGCATAGAAACATTCTCAACAGACCGTCTAACCTATATGCCAAAACAATATCTAAGATTTTTGATCCTAGACACAATCTCTATGTGGTACCCGACAAATATTTATAAATTAGCCATTAGTGGATATCACGAGAAAATGAAACTACTGATGTTTGGTTTGAATATTTTAACTAGGAATTTTTATCTATCTTAAGTCGGTATTACTGGATCGGTTTTATATATTTCTTTTGGGTTCCTAAATTGATAGAATGATTACGTGTCCTGTGACTTATTTAAGGTGGCTAAATTGGGGGAGTCCGACTTTGTGCACCCTGGCTTTAACCGGGGTGCACGTTCCTCCCCTCCCTATTTGCCGAATCTCTTTGGCCGTTATCTATTTTTTCCAAATATAAATTATTTTAAGAAATGCTAAATATACATCGAAAAACCAGCTTTCCATTAATACCGTTCTATCTCTTTCTCTTTTCTCTTTCTTGGCTCCGCCGAGCTTGGCAAAACAACATATCTTTAATCTTCTACTTCATCTGGAACACCGTATTAGAGCTTTACAAAGAAAAACAAACCCATTAATATTACATTTGTGTATAAGATAATCATGGGTCTTTCACCCTATTACAATCAGTTTTGTTTTGAAAGCTTGATCTTAATAGCCTGAACTAAGTCATTGCTTTTGTAGTTGTCAAGTTCATACACAGATTATTATAATTGGATGGGAATCTTATGATTTTGTACAAAATGGGTTGGTCATATGATTTTTGAAGGAATCACAACTCACACTCACATGCATATGAATCTGATTGTAGTCATATGCTCTAAACCAAATCTTAATTAGGAAAAAAAAGAAAGATAAACAGAGGGTCCTATATGTCCCTGATAAAAATTAACCCATTAATGATCACGATCATAATCTAGTTTTTCTTTTTATTATTATTATTTTTCAAATTTTGACAATTTTTGTTGGGACGAAATTCGATCTTTGATACAGAAACGGAATGGAAGAAGAAAAATGGAAAAAGAGAGAGAGAAAAAAAAATGATGAAAAGGATAGAGATAAAATAACAGATTGAGAATAACTTTCTGTATTTTTAGTTTTTTTAGGTAAAATCATAAAAGAAAATTAATTTAGAAAACGATTTTAACTCCCGTTAAGTCCAACCAATGAGGAGGGGAGGAATGTGCACCCGCGGGTGCACATAGTTGGACTCAACGGGGCCTATAGCTATTAATTGGGGCCTATCAAATTTTCCTTCCCACACTACCAAATTACTTTGGGCACCCAAACTTCTAAAAAATACTAATTTACCCCCACATTAATTCCTAAAACTCTCTCATATAAATACTAATTTTTGCATTTTTAGTAAATCCAAAAAAAAAAAACCTAAAACTAAAAAAACTTTCTATTTTCATATAAATCTTTCCAAATTCTCAAAACCCTAATTTTCATCTTCTTCTCCAACGAATCTTCGATCCACACAAGAAAAAGCTAAATCTCCATCAACTCATTCTATGATTCTTCTTATCTTATTGATTTACATGTTTAAATCTTCGTTTTTGACAAATCAAAACTCTGATTACACCCAGAATCGGTTTTTATTGACATATAGAATAAACCGATTCTGGGTTTTGTTTTCGGCCATGAAGAGCATGCACAGTAATCGGTTTACATGATGATTAACATCAACCGATTTTGTGTTAGAAATGAAATATGAAAATACATCACCAGAATCGGTTTATATATGTAATATGTATAATCCAATTACATAGTCTTTTCATATTCCTTTCTAGAATCGGGTTTTATGCATGTACCACATAACTCGATTCTTGTAGTCTCTTCAGAATCAGATTACTTTTGTTTATATATGTACCGATTTCTTACATTATTTTTGTTAAATTTTTGTGTAGAATGGACTTCGGACACCTAGCATTTTACAATCGAGAGGTAACCTTGGAGGATGTTCTGAGGAAACCACAAAGAGTGCCAGATAGAAGCCTATATAAGTTTGCTTTCGGAGGTGAGACCCATCTTGAACAAGCCCTGACATTGATTGATAAGCTAGCACTGGAAGAGCTTGTTGAGGTCATGAGGTTCGCTTAGATGAGGAGAAACATTATTTCAGCTGAGAGGGATCGCCACCAAGAATTGGAAGGTATGTTTGAAGAAATGGCTGAATGTATAGTCATGGGTGATGCAGAAGCTGCTGCTCCTCTTGATGATGCTGGTGCTGGTGGTGCTGCAGCTTCTCTTGATGTTGGTGCTGGTGGTGGTGCTGCTGCTCCTGATGTTGTTGCTGCTGCAAATGCTCCTGGTGCTCCTTATGTTTTTAAGTTTAACTTTTAAATATTAAAACTTTAAGTTTATAAGACTTGTGGTTATTTTTAGTCTTTTTGGATGGTTGATGTTTGTATTTTGGATGATCTTTGTGTGGTTCATGTTTGTATTTTGGATGATCTTTGTGTTGAACTGTATGCACTTAATGTTTAAATTGTTCTAACCTGACATGCCAACAATACTCGATATGTAAACATAGACCGATTGAGCAAGAAATTTTTCCTTGATGTTTTTCAAGCAAGAATCGGATCACATATTAAAATATATAAACCGATTGGTGTCGGTGAAAATTCAAAATCTAACATGTCTTTAATCGGTTTACGTTGGTCGCAAGAACAACCGATTCCTTGTGGCATATCAACACAATCGGGTTTTACAGACCTCCTAATATACCGATTATAGCAAATTATTTCACGTTTTTCAAAAAAAATAGCCGTTAGGGACTTTCTCTATAAATAGAGACCTCACCCTTGGACCCCATTTGCCCCAAAATTGATCATTTTATTCCCCCTCACTCTATATACTCCACAAATACTCATTTCATACATATACATACAAGAAATGGCATCGTTTGACTCCGCGGAAGATTTGGCAATCACCAAAGCATGGTATGCGGAAAATCGACTTAACCGTCAATCCTCCGAAAGGGAGGATTCCACAACCTTTTGGGCTAGGGTACACAACAAATTTATCCAGAAATTTGGGAATCCTAATGCAAGAAGTGTTGAACAAATCCACGCTAGGCACCTAGTCATCGAAAAAGCGATACTTGCTTTTTTGGCTCTCCAACCTCGGATTTTTAACACTCGCCCCTTCACCTTGTCCATTGCACAATTTGTAAGTAATTTTGTGGTTGTTTTACGTAACCCATGTTGTTTGATCTTCCTACTAAACACCACTAACAAATGTAAGTTTGTTTTTGTGTTTTTGTAGCATGAAGTCGTGAAAGCGCGCTACTTGGAGGAAAAGGGGGAAGCATTCGCTTTCGATGCAAGCTATCACTTCTTGGCAGAAAGAATCCCGAGGATAACCTGGACTACTTGGATGTTGTATCGTTTTCGGAGGAGGAAGATTGATGGTTTTAGAATTTTTTTGTATAGGTTTTGTGGGTAGACCTCTATGTAAACCCTCACGAGACTATAACTCGTCCACTAGGGTCGCCTAGGGGTTTAAAGGCTTGATGCATGTGCTAAATGCATCCTACAATAATAATGTAATGAATGAAAATTGGTAATGAAAGGAAACAATCGGTTTATATATGTTATAAGTAAAATACGATTACCAAAATCGGATTATAAATATGTCAACTTTAACCGATTATATATGTCCTCTGTTAATTCGTAAACACCAATCCAGAATCGGTTTACAAGTGAATGAACGTAAACCGATTCTGAGTACGAAAAAAAAAATATTTGATGTTTTGATGAACTCTCTAACATTAGTTAATCTCACATCCAAAACAAAATTAACCCCTAATACGATTAATTAGTGCTAAATATTCAGGGGTAAAATAGGTAGTTAGGTAATTATTTTGATAAGGGGTGGTGTGTAGGTTATTTCTAATGACTTTTTTTATCATCTAGCTATAGCCCCTAATTTGGCTAGGTTATTTAATAAAGCTTTTCCGCTTATTCAAGAGAATTAATGCCCACAAGACATTTGGTAACCACAGACATTAAAACATTAAAGATTAAGAAGGACAATCCCAGTTGATTAGTATGTATACCAATGGGGTTGATATGTAGGCACCATAATTGAGCTTACTGTTGATCAGTGGATATAATACTTTAAACCAATGGCAATTGGCAACACAAACTCAATTATGATATATTCTGATTTGTCTCTTCTTCGGAGATAAGCATCAAATGGTGTCCAATTTCCTTAAGTTATTGTTCTTCCCTGATATCTTTTCTGAATAATAACGCGGCTTCTTATAATTGAACCATATTTTTGGAGTGCCTCTTTGAATTCGGAAGAAATCGATGAAATTAGGGAAATTTCAAATTTCGAATGCAGCACTGGGAATCACTAGGCAAAATCAATCTGGGATTATGTTTCAATGGCATATGGGATTTGAAACATAGCCATATTAAGTTTCAAATGCATCCCACGGGACAGGGCGAAGCTCCGCACACACCAAATAAAAAATACGGTTAAAAGAGAAAAGAAAAGGCACCCAGTGCGTAGCACGAGCACGAATCTAGCGGGCATTAAAACTAAGAAAGTGTTTCGGTCGCGTTTTCTTTGTGTGTCTGCAATTGGGTTGAAAATTTGTCCAAATACTAATTTGCGCAACTTCCATTGAACACTATCTTTTAAGCACTGTGCAACAGTGCAAGTTCAATGGGTTCTTAAAATTATTCTTTCTATAAAAATAGTGGTGCATACATATAATTTCCACCTGTACACTAAAATAATTCGCATTTCTCTATATATTGCTAAGATTACAACTATCCCGTCTTACAAACTCATAAATTTGTTTTATGGCTCATTGGTATAACTGCATAACCAAGTATATTAAAGAATGATGTGATCAACTTGTTCAGCATGGTGGTCAGGTGGTGCGAGGTAATGGAAGATTGAGTTTTTATTTTTATTTTTATTTTTATTAGTCAAATTTGCATGTCGGCATGTTCTGTTAGACCAGTCAAATGTCAAATACGTGAGATCCCAATTGCAAATAAATATTAATTGTATCGAATATTGCCAGTAAAGGCAGGTTAGCTAGCAAATTATTGATCCTAATTTCACATAAATATTAATTGTATCGAATACGGCCATGTCTTTTGCTAACCAATTGTTCATCTGACATTTGTTCAATTCATTATATAGACTAGTGGATGGATACCCAACTGAGAGATATCCATTCCCTTGTCAACCGTTCCATTTGGCACTTGCAACTAAACTAGTCCCTGCATGTTCTTGTTCAATCATGTAGTGGTAGTTGCCGTGCCTTGCGTCCCTCACCTGCTATTGACATTAATTTAAGGTTTTGAGTCTATCGATATCACACCGATACTGTCCTCTGTGCTATTGTTTTTGTATTTGTATTATACTCCCTCCGTCCCTATTATATAAGCGGATTTTGCAAAATCTCTTAGATTAAAAAATTATCTTAATTTCCTAAATATCCATCTACTTTCCTGTTTTAATCTTTGTCTCACTCTCAACACAATTATTAATGCATAATAAATAAGGGTATATATAAGAAAAACTCATCTTGAAAATTGTATTCCGCCTATCTAATGGGACTATAAAAATTGAATATTCCGCCTATATATTGGGGACTGAGGGGAGGGAGTATATGAGCACGACCCTTCTCCACTTTACTTGATAAGTCAACTTTCTTCATGTACAAGTGTGCTTAAATATTTAATATTTTGCAAATTCAATACCATATAGGACCACAACACCATAGTTGGACGGCTCAGTCAGTATCACCAAGTATCCCCGAAACTCTCCTATTGTATATGTATCTCTGCATCACTTGAGAACTAAAACTATACATAATCTCAACCCTTCCCTACTACAGTTTCCAAATTAGCTTTCTTCTTTCCATATTTTTTTTCTTTTTCACTCAGTTTTAATGGCTGGAAAAAAGGGAGTAGCAGCAATAGGAATAGATTTAGGAACAACATACTCATGTGTTGGAGTATTGAAGAATAATCGTGTTGAGATTATTCCTAATGATCAAGGAAATCGTACTACTCCTTCGTATGTTGCTTTTACTGATACACAACGTATGATTGGTGATGCTGCTAAAACTCAAGTTGCCGCCAACCCTACCAACACCGTTTTCGGTAAGCTTTTCTGCAACATTACATCAGTTTTTATGTTTAAGTTCCATGGCCATTTAGTGAGAATTAAGTTTTGAATCTTAGATATGAGAGTGTCAATTGTTTGGTTTTTATGGAGGGGTGTTCCACTGACTTCCTTGTATATGTGTAGTGAAATCATTTTCAGGGATTCCATAAACCCCCACCCCCACCCTTTTTTTTTTTTTTTCTCTTTTCTAATGATTATTGTAAACATTTTCATGAGAATTACAGTATATCATGACCTCGTTAGACCTGCATTTGTGAATAATGGAGCTAATATAGTTTTTATAAGTTGAAGTCTGAATTAGACTAGAATTATTTATTTAAATATCGAGAAATCCTTTCCTGAATCTGTCTTCTGTGTTGTATAGATGCGAAACGTTTGATTGGTAGGAAATTCAGTGATCCCTTGGTTCAAAGTGATATCAAGCTATGGCCCTTCAAGGTTCTTGCTGGTGTTGATGACAAACCGATGATTCAAGTCACTTACCAGGGCAAGGAAATTCAGTTTTCAACTGAGGAAATCTCATCCATGGTTCTTATTAAAATGCGAGAAATCGCGGAAGCTTATCTTGGTTCAAGTGTTAAGGATGCTGTTGTTACAGTCCCTGCTTACTTTAATGATTCTCAGCGTCAAGCTACTAAAGATGCTGGTAAGATTGCTGGACTGAATGTACTTCAAATCATCAGTGAACCAACGGCGGCTGGAATTGCTTACGCTCTCGATAATAAGGAGACTAATGTTGATGCGAAAAATGTTCTTATCTTTGATCTTGGTGGTGGTACTTTCGATGTCTCTCTGCTTACCACTACGGACAGTAAGCTGGAAGTCAAGGCTACAACCGGAGACACCCATCTCGGAGGAGAGGATTTTGATAACAGGATGTTAGATCACTTTGTTAATGAGTTCATGAGGAAGAAAAAAAAAGACATTAAAGGAGACGCAAGGGCTCTTAGGAGGCTAAGAACATCCTGTGAGAGGGCAAAGAGGACCCTCTCAGCTACGCCTCAGACAACCGTGGAACTTGATTGTTTGTATAAAGGAGTAGATTTTCATACGTCCATTACTCGTGCCAAATTTGAAGAGTTGAACATGGATTTTTTCACCAAATGTTTGGCTACAGTTGAACGATGTTTGGAGGAAGCTAACATGGACAAGAGCAACGTTCACGAAGTTGTCCTTGTCGGTGGATCCACTAGAATTCCAAAAGTTCAGTCATTATTGCAGGATTACTTCAACGGGAAGGACCTATGCAAGGGCATCAACCCTGACGAGGCCGTGGCTTGTGGTGCTGCAATGCTAGCTGCTAAATTTTTTTTTTTGATCGGTCAAATAGAAAATTCATTGAAAAAAAAGGTACTTAGGGGGTACCTTAACCCAATGATTACAACCGAACAAAAAAAAGGGGAGCGAAATACCCAAGAAGAAAGATACAAAAAGAAATAACCATATTACGGACGTATAAGAATCCCATAAAGAAATCACCATATTTGCGGTAAGCTCTAACATATTTGTATTCGATTCGGCCCAAAAGAAGGCTTGTAATTTGATATCTCTAATGAGGCTTGCCAAAGTTTTCTCTAATGCTAGCTGCTAAATTGAGTAACGAAAATAATGAGATGGTGCAGGACTTGGTCTTGCTTGATGTCACCCCTCTTTCTCTTGGTATTGAATTAGAGGGAGGTGTTATGGATGTGGTGATCCCAAGGAACTCAACCATTCCAACCAAAATGGAAAAAGAGTACGTCACTTCCAAAGACGATCAAACTGAAATAAGGATTACTGTGTATGAGGGTGAGAGAGCCAGCATCAAAGATAATAACTTATTGGGTGAGTTTGTTATAAACGGAATTCCTCCAGCACTTAATGGTGTTGGTAGAGTAATAGTATGCTTTGACGTTGATGCAAATGGTATATTGACTGTGTATGGCGAAGACAAGACATCAGGGAGCAAGAATATGATCACGATTACGAATAACAAGGGGAGGTTCTCCAAGGATGAGATCGATAGGTTGATTCGAGAGGCTGAGAAATACAAGGCAGCAGATCAAGAATACAAGTATAAGGTAGAGGCAAGGAACTCCTTTGAGAACTACACATACGAAATCAGGAAAAACATCAATAATAACGGAGAGAAACTAACATTAGATGATAAGAAGGTGATAACGGATGCAGTAGATCATGCTATTCAGTGGTTGGATAACAATGAACTACCAGACATAGACGACATCAACAACATGTGGAAGGCATTAGAAAGCGTATGCAACCCTACTACTGTATCAGGAGGTGCTGAACCCGAGCTTGAGGAAATAGAAAGCGTATGCAACCCTACTACGGTATCGGGAGGTGCCGAACCCAAGCTTGAGCGAACCAGCAGAGTCGAAATAGTTACCAAAGGAATCAAATTTGTTTCCGCTGGAGTGGGTTTGTTTTCTTCGCTTGCGTTTGGTCTAAGTTCTTCGTCTTAGCAATCTTTAAGTCTTATAATACCTTTCTTTTCATCATGTTTTTTATTTTAATTTCATGTACTCACGTTATATATATCAGGTCGTATGTTCTGCAATAATTTTTAGATTATAACCACAACCAAACTCGTTCTACCTTTTCTCCCTGTGAGTGAGAGTCCGATTGGTATCTTGGTTAGATCTTTCCATCGGAACTAAGTGGACTCAAGTTTCTTCTCATTACAAGGTTATACTAGACCATGGTAACAGCAAAGGAGTCACAAGGTCTTACTAAACTTTGATATTACTTCCTTTACGAGTGGTAAGCTCAGTCCACAATGAGCTCTATAACCAGTGTTTGTAAGTTGGGTCTACGTGCTACCGCTATAAATGTTTTAAGAATGTTTTGTTTGTAGGCTGCTCACTGATATGTTTTAGCACGGTAGGACAATAAAAGCGGAAGTCAGTAAGTCTTTGAATCTAAAAGGTGCATTATTTTGTTTTGGGAATTGGTAAACCTTTCACCATAAATATGAAGTTATGTAAATTAAATTCTAAGGTTCAAGGGGGGGAAGAATAGGGACTAAGTTTTGTTCAAGTTCAATGGATTTTTAGAAATGTTTCCTATATAAATAGCACACTGCAATTGCAGTTTTTTTTTTTTTTTTCACTAAGAAAAAATAAACCTTGTCTTGTCTCTGAATAAACTAGCAAGGTACATTTAACAATGGTGAATGATGCAGCCACTCCAGTTGAAATGTCGAATTCGTATGTCTTCCACATAGACTTATGCGGCCTTGTCCTTCACAATGAAATCAAAGTTCATGTAGAGGGTGATGACAAAACTCTCGTGGTTAGATATGGGGCCAGGTTCAAAAAGCAGGCCTACTCAAAGAAATTTGATCTCCCCCATAATGCAAATGTAGATTCAGCCTCTGCAGTTTTCCATAATGGAATATTAATCGTTACTGTTAACAAGTTTAATCGTCCAAGCACAGCGAAGTTGGTCAGGGTGATGAAAGGAGAGTTGACTGATTAGTTAGCTATCCAAATATTAATGCAGAAGTAAGAGGCAGAGACGGACTAAGGATCTTATTGTTTTAGAAGTTTATATATTAGTTATGTAGTTGATTATGTTATGTCTATCTTATCAATCTATATCGTTTCATCTTGTTCTTGGTTAGTCTATTTTTGAATGTTTAATCCAATTGCGACTCTTTTGCTGTTACGCTCTATTTGTTTTGGTTTAAGCTTTAACTCAAATCTCCCTTCTTTATTTTTGACTTCTTGGAAATATGGATTGGAAAACTACAACTCCCTTTGTTGTGAAATGCGAGCTAGGCGCTCTCCTAGGAGCACGAGTCAGGCGGGGCGCCTAGCTAAATTAAGCCCAAGGCGCAAGAATGTCAGCAATCATTTTAAAAATAAATTCTTTTAGTCGCTTTGGGCGCCTTAGGCGCTAGCTGAGGCGAAGGGTTTTGGCGCCTTGTCATCATAAGAATTACATAATGAGCCAAGATGTGTTGACCTCAGTCCATTGGATTTCCTTTTCCTAGTTTTAGATGGATTTGCTAAATCAGATGATTTCCATTTCCCAGTCCTTAGTATTTTCGGAACAATTGAAGCATATACTCCCTCCGTCCCTAATTAGATGAGCTATTTGGTTTTAGTTTTGTCCACAAATAGATGAGCTATTTCACTAACCAAGGGGATATTTCTAAAACTACCCTTTTAATTGATTATTTTTTCTATAAGAAATATGTATAATTTGATAGTCATGTTTATATTCGTTGCGTAGGTGTTTTAAACTGCTTTTCAATGGTATAAAGTTTATAAAAAACCGTGGTATAGTTTAAGAGATAAATGGTTTCTAAATTTTACTAATTATTGCCTATAAGGGTATAATTGTAAAAAATACTTAAATATACTCCACTTTCCTCCTTACCTTAAAATTTGTGCAAACTACAAGTAGCTCATCTAATTAGGGACGGAGGGAGTATATAAGAAGGCCACATATTGTAGTAAGAGAACAAAAATCTACACCCAACACCTTATACTATTATCTGGGAAGTTTTTTCTTAGTTGACATGGAACTGAAAGAGGAAGATCAAGTTACTCCTGCCGCGTTTTTAAACCTTAGTCTTGGAGAAACACCTTCTAAACACACGAGTTCATGCTCTCTAAACTTGGAAGAATCCATAGATTTAAAGGAATCAATCGAAATACTTTTCCGAGACGCAACAGGTTGTGCAGATTTGTGGAAGGATGTAAACATAAAGTTCGATGACAGGAGGTCATTCCCCGCGTTTCTACAGTTGTTGCAATTTTCTGGACTGGATTGGCACAAGTATGGTGTGTCGTCTGAGGATAATGAGCTCAATGTTACTAACCAACCAAATAGATCGTCTCTAGGAGAGTCTTCATATCGGAATTTAACATCTAATTCAAATTGGGTTATGGGAAATAGATACTACGGCAGAAGCTTATCGCTAATGGAACTTTTGCAAAGAATTCAGTCAGAATCTAGAGATGATTTTAGCCAAGAACAGGCTGGACTTTTGGCCTCTTTCCTCAATCACCTCGTCGAGATACAACAAGAGCATCTGGTTGTTGCATACGGTTTTGCGGAGCATCTGGAACGATTGAGAAAGCGTGTTGCAGTTTCCAGACATACTAATAGTTCGAATGCTGATGCTGATGATGGACATGCGAACAAGTTTATCAAGCACCCGATTTATATGTGCATGCGGAAACACAAGCATCTATTTGATAGTCTGTATATCATGTCACGTGAATCGATTTGGCTGCTGAGTAAACTTGAGGCATCCCATTCCAGGAGCCCCTCATTCGTCGAGGAGTCACACCAGATTCTTGAAACCATCTTGTTGTTTATTTCAGAATTTAAGAAATCGAAGGAATCGTTGGATCATTATCTTTTCGATGGATGTTGTCCTTTCGTTCAGGATGAATTGATGACATTAGTTCTGCAGAATGAAAGATTATTAGAAGATTTTGCAAAGCGCATAAAGGATCTCCAGGAGCAAGGTGTTGGAAGAAAAACTGTTGCGGAAACGCTGCTTGGATGCTTTGTATATGTAGTCAACAAGGTGGATTATTACTACCAAACGAAGCAGAGTCCGTCTGGGGACACCTATACGTCCCTTCAAGGTCCATTTTCTGAAGCCGCGAAGGAAACATCGGTGCTGATAAAGGAAACGATCGAGAAACTAAATTCAGTTAGGTGTTCTAGTCTTTCCGGCGGAGGCTCGCCACTTGGAAATATCACTTTATGGAGAATTCTATTCGAGTCATCTCTAGTAAATCTGCAGCTCGATTCTATATGTAAAAAACATGCGGAAACAATCAAACTCCGGGTTAGACTTTTAGACAGTGTCATGAACCCTCATTTGGATCAGCTTAATGCATCAATTCAGCAACTATTGACAGTTGGTGAAAACATCTTAGAAGAATTTGTAGCCATGCACAAAACGGTGGCAGAAATAACTTACATGCTAGGTGATGCTTTTACAACAGGAGGTGCTGGTATGAATGATCTGATGAGTGATGAAACATCTCCTCGGACTTCAAACAAGAATGACAAAGAAATGTAGATGGATTTTGATTTGGACTTCAAACATCTCCTGGTATGAATGTTAATCCGAGCTACGTCTATGGTTCTGACAGCGACACTGAGTTTACATAGATCCGAACAAAGGTTTATCTCCAGTACGTAGCTATTTTTGGTTTATAGTGGTTTCACTTTCTTAAGTTTTATCTGTAATCTGTTTTTACTTTGAAAAGACACTGCCATCTAGTTGCCAATTATTATCTCATTATTCCTTTTAAGTATCCAATCAGAGGTATCCACAGTATACTAGAAGCTGTTCTGTCTGCTTCCATATAAACATGGCCTATATGGTCGGGAATAATGCCATTAAATTTTTTCTAAATCCCATTTAAGCTTTGAGCCCCAAAGTATTTTTGTCCAGATGCGGAGAAGATTCACCCAGATCAGAAGCACTTCCCTTTTTCTTTTTTTTTCTCATTAATAGCCTGAGATTTTTTTTTTCTCACCCTATTAACTAAATCAGGCTCTTTAACTACACCAGACTTTGTTGCTTGCAAATCTTTATTATTTGCTGGCAAAACTGAATTTTCGTCAGAATTAAACTCCAAATCCCCCTTTATTACCATCAAGATTCGCAAGAATATTTCTTTCCAAAATTCAGTTAGATTTCCATAACCCGAATCTTTAACTTCACGAGATTTTGTTGCTGCATTCCTGGAAACCTTTATATTAATGTCATGCTTAGCTGGAAAATAACAAATTTGGCTCCACAGAGTTGATCCAAGATCAAGTTTTTTAGTCTTGATTCACTACTTGAATCAACACTTTTTAGCCACATTTTTAGATGTGAATGTTGAGTGGTGAAGGTCCACAATAATAAGCTAAGTTTATTATTTTATTTTATTTTTATTAGTAAAGAATATGATGTTAGCCAATTTTGAACTTACTGGTATTATCATCCAATAACTTTACCCTTATATAACGGTGAAACCGGCTATCTTATTCGTAAAAGTTCAAATTAAGTTCGTAAAAAACTAATCTCATGATCCTCATCCACAATTGTGCTATCTTATTTTTCTCTACTTTTTCTCTTTCTTTAAAAAACTATGAAAATCTAGAGGCTTCAAAAGTATTCTTGAGGATTTAAAGGCAGTGTAGAAGTCTAGGGAGTAGTGGTTTGTAGTTTGAACTTTGAACTAGTGTTTTAAAATCACAAAATTGATTAAAAAGACCAAAATCAAAATTTCCTTGGTGAAAAGGACAGTCAGATTTAGAACTGTTTAAATGGACAAAAATTTAAAAATAGTTTCAAATATTTTTCTTATTTTTATTTTACACAGGATGCATCCAGTTTCATCCTTGTTATTTTTTAAGTTTAAACCAGGATGAATCAAGTTTCATCATTGCTATTTTTTTTTTGGCATTTGTTAACTTGTATACCCGTATACATGTTAAGGTTTAATAAAGAATTATTTTATTTCCTTAGAAATTGTGTTTTTTTGTCTTATTCTACTAGAAATTGGTTTTTCTTGCACTAAAAACAACAAATTTTGTTCCCAATGCAAAGAATTGTTGTTTTCAATGCAATAAAGCAAACAAATATTGTTTCCAATGCAAGATTTTGTTGTTTAGTGAACCTTAACATGTATACGGGTATACAAGTTAACAAGACCCTTTTTTTTTTTGTCCATTTCACCCATAAAATTTTTTACTCGTCCATTTGAACCGTGTTTTAAATTTTTTTGGACAAATGACCCATTTTCCGTTTTAAAATCCGGACAAGTCGCCGGTCAGTTTGACAAGCAAAACAATGAACCAGTCGGATATATGGGCTGGTTCAACAACAGGTTTTCAAGAACTGGCTTTCTTTTTATTCACTGAACATAGAAATTTTTAGACTTTTCATAACGATGTTAATCTATCTAATGCACTGAATTCGTACCATGTGCGAACCTGTCTAATATATAGTATGCTAACCAAGGCTTCAAATCATGACACTAACACTGTCAACCAAGACGATAACTATAAACTCTTTATAGTGTCCCTTGAATGGGATAGTAGACAACTGAAATAAGCACAAAAATTATTTATAAATCGAGCTCTCTATGTCCCAAGAAAATAATACTTTTATTTTTCGTGTGATGGAGGTAATATTACCTTTTTTTTTTAATCACCCTAGTAAATCATATCACAAACATAAGTCCATCGATCCTTGCAAATGCGCACCAGTTTGGCATTTTTTGCCGTGGTATCTCGCACAAATCGTGCACTTTAGACTGGAATGTCTGGGGCTGCGTTGGCTTAGGATTATAGCAACTAGCACAACTCAAAACTATTTCCATAAACGTAAATTATTTGCATATTTTTTTTTCTTTTTTTTTTATGTCTAATTAAGAATTACATTGAAGTATAGCAGGCAAGCGAGCAACAAACTGCGCCGTTAATTCTTTTTGAATTGCAAATCCTATCTTCTTAAAACAAATTCTCTCGAACCGGGAGTCATGACATTACTGTGCATGATTTTTTGTACTCTTTTAAGGAGTCTAACCGCCTCTGGAGCCAAGAAATATTTGAGAATGGCACGGTACTCCAAGGATGACATCTTCTGTCCAAGACCGTTAATCGGAATAGCAAGGAGAAAGTCCTGGGCATGTGCTGCCTGTAGGCACCTAAAAACTGCTTTTTGTTTATCCGACAAATCATAAACTCTGTCCATATCTTTAACAACTTTACCAAAAAGAGCCGTCGCCAAAATGCTTTGGGCCTTTGTGGGGGCGGTGTCTTTATTAGTAAAATTGTTAAAGTCTAAATCAAGAAGAGTTACTTGTAGCATCTCCAGAGCCTTGTTAAAACTGTCATCCATACCTTCTACCTACTATACTCCTTAAAATATGATCTTGTAACCCCTAGGATTTGCAATTAATTATCCTTTTCCGATTTAGATGAAAAAATAAATATAATAAACTAGGACAATTTTTTTAATTTAAGACCAAAATTTTGGTAACATCCTGGATATTTAATGATGCATCCATATAAATATAGCACATGTCTTCGATTTAGCGTAGCACATCGAGAAAAGATTTTCGTAATTATTTCTTTTAAAAACATCAACAATTGTTTTCTTCATCGGGATCCATGGCAAGATTCTCCACAATCATTTCATTCATCCTTGTCATTTTCATCTTCGCTTCAGGTTTGATTCTCATACCTTTTTATAACTCACATACTTTAGCATGGCAATATTAAATTAGGTCTTGACCATGGATGCTATAGAGGTACCAAAATATTTTAGATTATATAGACTTTGCTGTAACAATCTTGATCTTTTCGAACAATACAGTATGCTTACTATCGTTGAGCCATTTTTATTGGTAGATTTTAGAAGGCCTTCTGTACAGTGGCTTTACTGTATTTTGTTCATCATCTAGGCCTCCATGGTCTTCAAAATTGGATTTTGGAAAAATGAAAGACCCTAATTTAATGGAATCTTAGTAGTTTTCCATCACGCCTCCATTCTTCAAAGTTGTTTTTTCATCCCTAATTTAATGGAATCTTAGTAGTTTTCTTTCATTTTTTTCATTTAATCTATATATTTTTCATAAACTCAAAGAAATTTCGAATAATATCATCCTTAATTAGAGCGTTTGCAGATTCAAATTTCAATAAGCAAAAACATCAAAAAAAAAAAAAAAATTCTATTTTTATCAATTTTGGATCATTTGTTTTTCCATTAATTTTTATACCTATATTGTATACGGGATGAAATATATTCTCAAAAGTTCGATCAATAATTGATGATTTTAGAGACTGAAATTTAACCCAAAAAAACCGGTCACAATTAGGTTAAATTGTGGGCGAAGAACAAACATTTCTTGGATCAGTTTGCAACATTTATAAGTGTTCATATGGTGACGATAATGACAGTTTAGAACTACTTTAAAAAATTGTTTCAGGTTAAAATTGTTCTTTAGTTAGCAAGAAACAGTATAATATCCTTTTTAAAACATTTATTAGCGTCAATGTTCTGAAAACCGGCCCGAACGTCGACCCGGAAAAATCATCGGGTCAGGGTCAACTAGGTCAACCGGTGGTTCAACCTGGGTTCAGTGGGCCACATATATGTAGGACCCTATGAACTTGTAAGCGTAATAGTTAATATATTTTGAGCTTAAAATCTTAAAGTTTACTCCAAAATAATATCTAAAACACAAGAATTGTCCAACCATATATCTAAATCTAGATACAATCCAAAATATAAAAATTGATTAATAACCAGTAAGTTGAATGAGAATTCGACACATAAAAATTCGTAACTAGAAGATTATCTAGTAAGAATTTGTTTCCAATCCATGCACAGGAGTATACAAATGCCGTATCCATATTCTATATTTTGCTAAATCAAGTTGTTGACAATGGTGGGACCACGGGTCAACTCGTATTGGTTCGGCGAGATCACGGGTCACCCGATTTTCATGAAAGAATCCGGTTTTCTACAAGTTTCTTTGGGTCACTAACATTGACCCGGAAAATGACTGGGTCACGGGTTTTTGAGCTAACAGGGCCGGGCCGGTTTCGTGAATAGTTAAATGCATTGGCCGCTGCTAAACATGCTGAAACCTTTTTTCAGTGCAAAGTTTGATCCTCCCTACCCGCAAATAATTAGTAACAGAAACATATGTTTATAAATCCGTCCCATTATTTTAGATTTTGTCCCATTAATAGTTGATTTTATATCATTTTGATACTCATATTTACATTCGTTACGTAGGTGTTGTAAAATGTTTTGATATAAAATTTACGAATATCCATGATATAATATAAAATTTGTACTACTAGGCCAATTAATTGGGAGGGATTAAGTTTTTGATCGACTGCCCACTGTTGCAGCCGTAATCTTGTTAATTTTGTTTTCCCATGGCCTTTTCCCCAGGTCTACATCTAGTTGATTTATTTACGGTAATACTGGTTACAAGCACACATAAGCCTGATTGTAGCTGTCATGGCCAACTGTTGTGCAGGTGAAAATATGATCCACATGACTCAAGCCGACGAGCGAAAATGCACATTAGGGGGGCCCGCATGCACAGACTCAACAACATGCGATTCCTATTGTAAAGGGATCTATCAAGGCGCAACAGGATTCTGTAATTTACTCATTGGTACCCCAGTAAGGGTTTGCTTGTGTGAATTTACTTGTCCGACTCCCGACGAACCTCCGAAACCCCCGAGCCCCCCGAAAAGATGCACAAGCGGAGGGCCCGCATGCACAGACTCAGCAACATGCAATTCCTATTGTAGCGGGCTTTATCAAGGCGGAGTAGGAACCTGTCAGTCTCTCACGGGTACCCCACAAAGGCTATGCTTGTGCGAGTTCTATTGCCCGACGGACCACTACTCAACTAAGGCAGCGCCTTCGACAACTTGAGTGTTGGCCATCAAACAAGGACCGATATATAATATCACTGTTTTTCTTATCACCCACATGGATAAATCTTTTGTACCTCAAGGTTGAATAATAAAACAAATTCGAATTCCTTTTCTTAGTCGTAAAAGTAACTGGAAATGGATCATTTGTCCAAATATTTTTAAAACATGGTTCTAATGGACGAATAAAAATTAGTATGGGTGAAATAGACACTAAAAAAATAGCATGAATGAAACCAGATTCATCCTGTCTTAAACTTAAAAAAGAGTGAGGATGAAACTGGATGCATCTTGATGTAAATTAAAAATAAGAAAAAATATTTTAAAATGGGCAGGATGAAACTGTTTACATCCTGGCTATTTTTACATTCTCGTCCATTTACACATTATCAAATTTTACATGTCTTTTTTACACAAGAATTGTAGTTATTCGGTTTGAAATCTTCGGATTTGTTGGGAATTTTTTGTTATAACCACTATAACTTATAATATCCTAGTATTTGTATTGAACAAAATATCCTTATTAAGCGATTTTGGAATGTTTTTACTTCCTTTTCAACTGAATTCATCTCTAGCGGCTTATGTAAGAATGCGCAATTGGGGCCATGGAAATTAATCGGGGATGTGATAATAAGATAAAATAGGGATTTAATAATAAATTTAGATCACCCCTGTCTAGGTAATTTATATAATTTATAATCTACCCTCATCAATCATGTTTAGTGGTTAATTATAATTAGCTAAGTTAATACTCCCTCCGTTCTTTTTTAATAGGCTGGTTTTGTTTTTTGAGAAAATTAAGTAAATTAAGAGAATTAATCATTGAAAGTGGTCCTCATAATACTTGTCAATAAAAGAAGTGAAGTGAAATGGTCCCCATGACACTTGTCAGCAAAATAAGTAAAGTGAAATGGTCCACATGACACTTGTGATCAAAAGAAGTTAAGAGAAAAGTGGTGCCAGGACATCAAGAAGTTTTAAAGCAACTTGATCACGAACAAAATGATAATCAATCTCAATGTGTTTTGTTCGTGCATGAAATATAGGATTGATTGTGAGATAAGTAGCACCAAGATTGTCACACCATAGAACACGGGGTGATTGATTAGAAACACGAAGTTCTGAAAGAACTGATTGAATCCACATAATTTAGTGAGTAGCAATTGCGAGTCCCCTATGCTCGCTTGGGTACTAGAGGCGAGAAAGCTGTTTTTGCCTACGAGCACTCCGAGAAATAATATTACCACCCAGAAAATACAGTAACCACTAGTAGAAGCGACCGATCTTCAAGAGAACACTTAATACGAGATCGAAGTATATGCCTTTGAAATATAATTGTAGAGAAGGAGATGGCGAAGAAGTATGCCGAAGATAGACGTGTTTTTAAGATAGCGAGTATCGCTTTGCCGAACTCCGAGTGAAAAGCGTAGGTGCATGCATAACCTGACATACCTTATTAACGACATACGCCAAATCGGGACCGAGTAAAGTGTCAAATATTGCAAAGCTCCAACAATGCTCTACGATATTTAGTAGCATCGATTAATAAGGTACTACGATCGAGAAGATATATCACGAGAAATACTTAGTGGTGTTTGAATAGGTTTAACACCATCCATTTTGCTCGAGATAAGAAGATCATGAGCATACCTTTTTGAGAAAGAAACAATCTGAGGAATACGAATCGCTTCAATTCCAAGAAAATAAGACAAGAAACCAAGATCTTTAATTGCAAATTCTTGTTGTAGACGATCAATGATGGATTTAACACCGGTAGAATTGGAACACCGTAATGATAATATCATCCACATATACCAACAAATAAATAGTGCCATATGAACCATTGTAGATAAATAAAGACGAGTCTCATTTGAAGTGACAAACCCAATTTGTAATAAAAAGGTATTGAGTCGATGGTACCATGCACGAGGATCGCAATTTAAGGCCATAGAGGAAACGATGCAACTTACAGAACATGTGTAGAAACCGGAATCAACATAGCACTGGATGTTGTTTCATGTATACCTCTTCTTGAAGTTCACCATGTAAGAAAGCATTACGTCGTCAAGTTGGTGAATAGGCAGATTGGAAGATAGAGCCAATGTAAGAATAATACGAATAGTGCATGGTTTAACAACTCGGACTAAATGTTTCGAGAAAAATCTATCCATACTTGTTGATTGTATCCATTAACAACCAAGAGAGACTTACGACGTTCAATTTCACCATTAGACTTGTGTTTGATACGAAATACCCATTTACATCCAACAACGTTCATAGAAGGATCAAATGGTACTAATGTCCAAGTACCATTACGGAAGCAATGCATTAATCTCATCATCTAAGGAGACACGCCAATCGGATCTTTATGAGCTTCTAAAATACAAGTTGGTTGTGAAGATAATCACATACCAAAGCATATTTGGAGTTGGGTTTAAAAATCCCATATTTTGCCCTTGTCACCATTGGATGTGTATCAGAGTAGATGTAGAAGAAGAGTGGAATTTGGTAATGTGGTGAAGCGGCGTTGTATGTAGCTGAAGCCGATGCTTTGGAATCGAAGTAACGATTGGTGCGAGAACTTGACGTTGGGCGAGAGTCGAGAGCGGGTATAGAATTTGATGTTGGTGCAGGAGATGAACAGTGCTGAGATGGAGCCGATCTTTGAGCTAGATGTTGGTGCGAACTCGAGCGGAAGGCGGTGCGGTAGCATAGAAGTGATACGTGGTGACCGATGCGTGGCTAGAAAGACAGTGCTCTCAGTTTGAGTTGTCATGGAGCGAACCATTATACGAGATTGGTAGCGGAGGTATATCTGCATCATAATCAAGAAGCTCGTGCATTCAGTTGGGATTGATGCGATAATATAGCGAGTAACCGTTGGCGAGGAAGCCAGATAAGGGTGAATAATTATTTACGAGAAGTGATCGATCTGCGTGAAAATTGGTGATGTGGAAGCAAAAGGAAAAGTAGTCTCATCAAAAACAACATGATAGGCTGATATATACTACGACCCATAGGAATATGAAGACACTTGTAACCCTTTTGAGATGGACTATAACCAATGAACACACGAGGAGAGGAGAGAGGATCCATTTTATGAGACCTATCACGGACGTAGAGTGAGGATAACATAAACAACCAAATACGAAGGGAGGTGTAATCCGGTTGGAAGACCAAAGGGAACTTCATATGGAGATGAATTATTAATAGAAGTAGAAGTAACACGATTCATCAAATAGAAAGCGGTTATCAAAGCGAATCATGCCAATACGAGGATGAGTACGAGAAGCCATGTTTAAAATTGTAAGACCAGGTTTCACGTATATAGCGATGGCGTTCACTCAACTAAACCATTTTTTCGAAGTGTGTGGACATGAAAATCTATGAAAAATGCCCGAGTTCTTTGAAGATGCGGAGTGAGTTTGCGATACTTGAGTGCGTTATCGAGATTGAAAATTTTTATTTTACGATTAAATAGATTTTCAACATGCCTTTGAAATAAAAAGAATATAGAAAAGACGTCAAACTTTTGAGACATAGGAAATATCCAAGTAAAACGACTAAACGCATCAATAAAAATGATATAATATACTGTATCCTTCATTAGATAAAATATGAGAAGGTCCCCATACATCGGAGAGAAAATTAAATCTAATGGGTTCAAATAAGTAGTTTTACTAGGATTTAAAGGTAACTTATGACTCCTATGTTCATGACAAGATGAACAAAACTTAATAGTCGACTTGAAAGCAGAAGTAGCGAGAAGCGACTTCACGAGCTGTACGCATCATTGGATGTCCCAACCTAGAGTGCCCGGTCTTGTAGGTAGCACGTTCATCTATGCATACTTTAGGAGGCCGAGGCAAGCATCAAGTTGATAGAGACCACCCCTCCCTACGCCACGAAGAAGAACCTTCCCGGTACATCGATCCTTCACAGAGACAAAAATTTGGATGAAATTCAAATAAGACATTATTATCGAATGATTAGACGAGATACGAACAAGATTGTGAGAAATTTTTGGTGCAAAAGATAACATTACGAAGAAGTTTGCAACTTACGGGTTGGAGTTCCCAAAATAGAGGAACCAACATTAGAAATTAGAATAGAAGAACCATTACCCATTTGAATTTTATCGGGACCAGTGTGCTCGGTTTGAAAGCGAAGGCGAGAAAGATCATTCGTTATATGATCCGTGGCACTCACTGTCGAGGAGTCCATGGAGGAGTTGGCAACAAACCGGTTTGAGAAATATATGCACGAGGTACGGCAAGAGCTGGTGGTTGACGGCTAGTAGGATGAAAACTTTGATCAAAGCGGTTCCAATGATGCGGAGCTTCATGGTTTGGACGGCCCGCAAAGCTGCGAGCGGTTCGGAAACGTCCACGTTGGGCTTGATTAGTTGGAGAACGATTAGAGTTTGATGCGAACGATTGGAGTTTGGTGCGGTATGAAACCGATTGTAGTTTGGTGCGAGTATAAAACCGGTTTGAGTTCGGTGCAGTGATGGGCGCACGAGCAGAGCGAATTATAAGCACCGAGAAAAGTAAGACGTGCTGGATGTAGTATTCACGTGACGGAGCGACAAGATTTGCAGACCAGCTGAGTAGCTAGAGTTTTGGCCTAGTGCTCTATACGATGAGTTCAAAGGTTAAAAGAAGTAAGAAAATCTTCCACGGTGAGAGAGCTTATCGTGGTAGTTAAAGACGTGGCGATAGCATCATACGAACTATCAAGGCCGCAGCGAGAAGACAATGTCGAAAATCCTTTTCGATGATCGTGGTATTGGCGCGACGAGATTATCCACTAAATCGCGAAAGCATAATTGATATATATTCTCTCATGGTTTTTGATCCTTTCTTAAGAGTCACGAAGCTCACGGGTGAAGATGGTGAATTTCGGCATCGGATTTAGAGGCATATTGAGCTTCAAGAGAGTCCTGTATTTCTTTATATATTGTGAGACTGATGAACGTGACGAAAAGCAGCGGGTGTAAGAGATGAAAACAACTAACTTACATGGATTTTATCCTATTTAGTCCATGAAGAAAATTCGGTATGGGAGTCGCATCGACGAGGAGGTGCTTGGGCGAGGTTTCGTACAGTAACATGTCCATCAAGATCGTAACCTTGAAAATACGGCAAAATTGAGCGCGCCATAAGGAATAGTTGGTTTCATCACGCTTGACATTGATTATGTGATGAGGTTGAGAGGATTGAGACGGAATCCATGATTGAGGATTGAGAAGAAGGGGTAGTAGATGACATAACGACAGAGGTTGTAGAAGATAGAGTAGAGGATTCGGTAGACATGTTTGTTGAAGATCGATTAACCTTGAGTGATACCAAGTTAGAACTAGGTAGATTTAGGGTTTAAACAAGAAGATAATAAACTAAGAAGATGATACAGAGAATGTGTGAACTTTATTATGTTTTTGATGATATTACAAACCGTGATTTTTGATCAATTAACGTTTAGTTAAAGACAATACACAGGAAAGTAAACAAGTTGAACATACAAATACCCCAAATACTTATGTATATGTATTAATGTATAGAAATTTGATTCTTTTTCATTGAATTCGCCATTGTTTCGCCTGAAAAAGCTCCGTGTCGGCGTGGTAAAGTATGAAGACCATGCCAGCATGAACCAAATCGGCATGGTATCCATACTTTCACCATGCCGACACACAATATCCTCGAATTTCTGTAGTCGACATTTTATATATAGAGAGTGCTCCTTAAGTACACTACCGGCACAAAATGTTCGTTATTGAGCATGCCGGTAGCACCGACGGCATGGTACATTGTGTAACTTGCTATGCCCGCACATGATTCAAATTTCCAAAAGAAAATGAGGCATTGATAAATTTATATCGAGATTGCCGATAATTAATTTCCATAAATGTAATTTATTTGCAATTAATTTCCATACATTTTCGTTGGGATTTAGAGGAAAAAGTAAATAAATAAATTGGGAAAAAATCTTTCATTAGATGAAAAATTAAATTAAAAAATTAGGACAAAATCTTTAATTTAAGATCAAAATCGTAGTAGCATCTAGGATATTTAATGATGCATCCCTGTATAAATATAGTACATGTCTTCGATTTAGCAAGCTTTTCGAAACCACTTTTTTTAAAACATCAACAATTGTTTTCTTCGTCAGGGTCTATGGCTAGGTTCTCCACAATCATTTCATTCATCCTTGTCTTTTTCATCTTCGCTTCAGGTTCGATTCTCATATCTTTTATAACTCATTGACTTTTGCAATGGAATTATGAATTTGGGTCTTGGTCATGGATGTTGTAGAAGTACCAAAATATTTCACTTTATATGGACTTTGGTGTCTTTGTAGCAATCTTAATCTTTCCAAACAGTACAGTTTACTTACTATCGTTGTGCCATTATTCTTAACCGATTTTAGAAGGGCTTTTGAATGCTGACTCTATTTTTATTTTGTTGGATGGGCTTTTATTTTTATTTTTATTTTCGAAATTATTTTCGCCGAAAATTAACCAATTCTTAATCATTTTCTCGGGATATGTTTTCAGTAGAAACCTCTTAATAAATATATGTGCCATTAATTAAAAGAATTTTCGAAAAAATCATCGATAAGTAAAGTATTTCCAGATTGAAATTTCAATGATAAAAAAGAAATTCAAAATTCTAAGTTTTTTGATTTTAATCAATTTTGGATCATTTCTTTTAAAAAAAAAAAAAAGTTACATCGAATGGTAAACTATAGTTACACTGTATATGGGTTGAAATAAATGTTGGAAATTTCGGTAAATAAATGAAGATTTTAGAGAGCGAAGTTTACCCCGGAGAAACGGGTCACAATTGGGTTAAATCGCGGCGACCGAAGAACAATGACTTCATGGATCGGTTCGCAACGTATGTAAGGGTTCATATGGCGACAATGTTTTGAAATACTTTAGAAACACTTCTGTCAGGCTAAAAGTGTTCTTTAGTTAACAACGAACTATACATTCAGCCACTGCTAAACACGTTTGAAACCTTTTTCTGTATTAAAAGTTTGATCATCCCTGCCCACAAATAGTTAACAACAATAACAGATATATATGTTTCTAGATTTCTTTCCGTCGCCAAATAAAAGAAATAACTTTGGAATTTTAGTCCCGTTACTCACTGCCGCAGCTATAATCTAGTTTGTTTTATTTTCTATATGATCTTTTCCCGTAACTGTATCTAGTGAATTTATTTATGATCTTGAGAAAAAAAAAAAAAAATAATAATTTATTTATTTATGATAATAACACTGATTACAGGCATTCGTGTGAATTCTGATTGTAGCTGCCGTGGTTAATTGTTGTACAGGTGAAAATATGGTCCACATGGCAGAGCAAACATGCACAAAAACCCGAGGGGGTCCACCATGCACAAACTCGGCAGCATGCAATTCCTATTGTAACGGGCTCTATCAAGACGGAGGAGGAGTCTGTAACCGTATCGAGGGTACCCCACAGAGGCTGTGTTTGTGCTTTTTCGATTGTAAAGAAGGACCCCACAAAAGATGCACAAGAGGGGGTCCACCATGCACAAACTCAGCAGCATGCAATTCCTATTGTAACGGGCATTATCAACGCGGAGTAGGATCCTGCAGCGTTATTGAGGGCACCCCACAAAGGTTGTGCTTGTGCGAGTTTGATTGTTAGCGATAGGTGAGATGGCCATCAAACAAGGCCGATAAATATCATCATTGTTTTTTTTTATCACCAAACTGGAATAAATTGTTGTACGACACATGGTTGAGTTATAAAACAAATTTCAATGCCTTCTTTTAATCGAGAAAGAAATAACGAAAAAGAACGGAATTGCTATTCTGATCCCTATTCTCCTCCATATCTGATGTGATGAGAAAAAATGTACAACAAGTTAAAATCACGTGAGTCGTTTATCGTTTTTTTCTCTAGCCTCTGCACTTGTTCGTCCCCAAATCCCCTTTCTATATCTTCTTAACGATGGTTGTCTCTCCTTGCAAAATAATTACAAAATGTTTGCTCAAATATGTGTTGGAAATTTTGGGCTAAAAGACGGAGGATGAAATAAACACAAAAGAGATTGTTGTACTCAAAAGCTTTCAAGGCTCATACGATTTCTTTTAGACGATTATTTCTACCCTCCCAATATCAATTGGCGATTGCAATTGGTATGCGAAATAATGCCTTCGTGGATACAATGAAAGCCCTACAACAGAGAAATTGGATTCAAGGTTTGCACCCTTGACCCAATCAAGAACACACTAGAAAGAATTTCGATGATGCTTTAGAAAGAGAGAAAACAGGTTGAATTGATTATTGTTGAATGGGAGAATACCTTCACTACTTATAGGGATATTCATGCCTATTGAGATGCCCTCTTCACTTCCAAAAGACACATAAGGTGTCTATTGGGAATGGTTGTCTTTTATGAACCATCACACCTATTAAAGGTGTCTTTTCATCTCCAACTAACATCCATTGTGTTTATCCAACACAGAACACTTCCCCATCATAGTGGTAAACCAAAACAGAAAGCCATTTTTATTTTCTAAGATATTGAAAATATCCAACAATATGGTGTATTAATCATCATTGAATTGATAAGAAAACTAATCTTGGCCTCCCTCCAGTGATTTATGGATTTTCATGAACAAATAACATTTTAGCCTCGGATCAAAGGAAAAAAAACATTTTAGCTGCATAAGTTTGTTTCAAAAGTTACAGATCGATTGACCCAACTTAATCAGTTGGCATGAGGTTAAACAGAAGGAATTTAAAATTAATGAGATGACTACATGTTACCTTTATCTGATATTCTGATTCATACAAACAAAATTTAAGTAGTCATCTCAATGTAAAAAGAAAGTACAAAAATTGGACGGTTTTCGTTTCAAGTTTTCAAGAGTAGATATTTGACCGGTAAGTTCTTGATTACTATAGAAATAAAAAAACAAACATAGTATATATGGAAATAAAAAAAACAAACATAGTATCTTTTTTCTCTATTGTTTACGGTTTTTCAACCCAGAGGTAAGTTCTTGATTACTATAGTTTTTACAGAGGTAAGTAAATTTTCGGATTTAGGAAATTGATTTCAGACTTAAATTATAAAATTAACTAGCAAATAAAGGAAAGGATAGTGACAATATGGAAAGATTAGTAGGAATAAAGATTCCACCAAACTCATATTCTATGGTTCAAATATAATTCATAGACAACTATAGCTCCAAAAATAAGAATTATTGACTCTGAATCTTTACCCAAGCTAGATTTTTAAAACATTAATTGTAAATCTTAAGCATGGATTATCAAAAGAATTAACTCTAAGCATAAACTATCAAATAAAATGATAACTAATATTAATACAAATCATATATTAGCTTATTTTAATGCAAAAGTCATAAAAAAAATTACTTAAATTTACCGCAAGATGAAATTTGGCTTCCTCCGTCATCCCAGTGATCGGATTTAGCTCCTCATGTTGTGAAAATTCTCAAAATATTTATTCATGGCTCAAAAGGTGTTTACAATGAAGAAAAGGGAGAAAATTAACAAAACAACGAACTGTTACAACTGAGTGTTGTAGATTTAAAATTAACTACTACGTACAAAGGAACTATCACAGACACTGCTCATAAATGACAGTTCCTTTGTGTATGTTCTTCGTGTTCTTGAGAATGAAAATTTTTTGGTGTTGTCTACAACTTCTTCGTCTTCATCTCTATTGCTGCTGCTGCAGAATCGTTATGCAGCGATTTTTGTTGCTCTGCAACTACCCCTAACTCACTATATGTCTGATATGATCCTCAAAAAGCTTTTTTCTACATGCTATCAAGGAAGGATACCAAATAGAAGACCAAGAAAGATTTCAAGGCAGTTTCACCTTAACTCATGGAGGAAATTTTGAATCTATTGATTTTGTTTTAGGCAAACTAATCAAGCTAGCTCCTCATCAAAAACCTCTCTGCTGCTGGATAGCAAAAACATCCATTCAATCAAATTTACATCAAAACTTAAATTGGAAAGGTCCTAATTTACAACAGTTTTTTGATACTCTACAGTCATTTCATGTTCCGACTGAAGAGGAAATTTGTAATACTAATTATATATCAGACAGTGGAGGGGCATCATGGTGCTAGTCTTAGCCCAGATGACCACCTTATGTATCTTTGAGTTTTTGGCTCGTCTGAGCACACCCTCAGTTTTATTATATATATATAAAAAAAAAAAACTTTATAACTTCCAAAATATGTATCCAACTTTAATAAAATTTATATATTGGGAAATGATTTCAAATGAGTTGCAACCAAAATCCATTGTTGATAGTAAATTTGATACTTTTTTATAAAACTAAAATAAAATAGCTAGGATGAAATTGTTGCATCCAGGCTTAAACTAAGATAAAATCAGCTGAGGAGGTTGAAAACGCTGGGGTACGAAGATACGAAACTAGCTTTTCTTAGGCAATATGAATGGACAAACTCAACATAAGTCCGAGAGTAAAAACTCATTCAAGGAAAGTGCCTAGACTTCTCTCTCTATCTCTCTCTCTCTCTCTCTCTCTCTCTCTCTCTCTCGATTAGAAGCTTTACAGAAACAAGTCTATGAACCTAATCATCACAGAGAGTACTTGAACGACACCAAAGACCAATGTTCAAGTATAAATCAAGTCTTATCCAACTAATAAGGTTGTACCTAGGAACTGTGATTGATCTAACGCACATCCTGTGATATTTCAATTATAAAAATAAACAATATAATGTGGAAAAGAAATAACACGGATAACCGAAAGTTTTGTTATCGAGGAAACCGCAAATGCGAGAAAAACCTTGGGACCTAGTCAGATTGAACACCATACTATATTAAACCACCATGCGGTAGCCTACTACCAATTAACTTCGGTCTGGAATGTAGTTGAGCCCTAAAAGGAAGTCCACCAATTAAGGTACACTCGCGTTCCTTCCCTTAGACGATGTCACCCACGACTAAGAGTTTCTTCAACCTCAATTGAAGACTTTAAACCAAATCTGCCTCCTATAGATTAAGCCTATATAATTGATTTCCTGATTTACGATCTAAACGAATGATCAGATCAAACGATAGATCCAAGTGATAAAAATCTATAGAAACTTAGACAAAGGTATGGCTATCCTCAAAATATGGACTTATGCAATCCGAAGTGCAGCCTAGATTATTATTCATCACAAGTATAAAACTTGCGGAATCAACAAAGTAAGAGAAGAAGAAAATTTATTGATTACTATCTATCTTGATTGATAGATCAAGGCTCACTAAACAATCAAGATCAGGATACTCAAGTTATCAAGATAATATATAACTAGACCTGGCTTCATGAATCTCCTTGAAGTCTTTGTAGTCGCTAAACCCTAAAAGGGTTTCTGGAGAGGACGACTCTAGATACAACTAGGACACACCAAAAAGTAGTGTCGGAGGTTCAAAGATCTTAGTTTCCAAGAGTTCTCCTTATATAAACTTCAAAGCCAAGGTTGTTTTATGGTTAAGCTAAGATAAATTTGGAACCAAATAATCAACATCCACCATTAGATGAAATATTTGAATCTAAATCACATATACAAGATATACACTATGGTTAGGTAAACCGTAATCGAACCGTGTATAAAGACTATGTTCAACATGGTTAGCCGAAATTAGACGATTTGAACTTAAAATCTTAACACTCATTTTCATTTTCACCAAGACATTAACATTGGGTCACAATCATGTAATCAAATGAGTCTATTGCTAATTATAGAATTGATTAAATAAAAATGACTTCATAGAAATAATTTAATTGCAATTGAATCATAATCGACATAGTTTGTAAATGTACAAAATAGAATTACTTGAATCGTTCGTGAATTGGCTAAGTCACAGTACGCAGACCGATTTGCAAACTTATATGCAATTACCGAGTTCCGGAGTTAATAGAACTTTTTAGTTCATAAACCGGTTTGCACACTTATGCATTACCAAGTTATGGACTTTTACTAAACTTTTCAGTTTATGTACTGGTTTGCAAACTTTGGACTAACTTAAAGTTCTCGAGTTTACAGAAATTTTTAGTTCACGTACCGGTTTGCAAAGTTTAGACTTTTTCCCGGTTTCGCAGTTCACAAAACATTTAGTTTGCATACCAGTTTGGGTACTAAACTGGTTCTAGAACATTTAAATGTTTTGGCTCGCATACCGGTTTGATTGTTTTAACCCGGTTTCCTTGCCACAGTTCCACGGTTCTTTGTCTATGAATATACATATTGATAGATACATTTTTGTGTTTAAGTTGTCCTCAATTTTCTATATTGTTGGTACTCGATTTTGTATTTATTATGGTGTTTTTTGTGTTTGTAGGTATTTTTGGGAAATAAACTTTTTTGGAAAATTCTGCTCGAAAAGTTGATATAGGCACCCAGATGACACGTGCTATTCGCACCCCCAACTTTTGGTTAAGGAGCACCGCAATTACTAAGGGGCAAGTGCTTCACTGTTTGCATCCAAGAAGAAAACTGCTATTCGGACCCCCATCTATGTTTGTTGAGGTCATCAACTACCTTTTGAATTCTGAAATCTAGCGGGAAATTATGGCAGCAGAGAACCAGATTAGGGTTCGGATTTTGGAGCTGTTCTAGGGAGATTCAACCCGAGAATGTGGCTGGGATGTGCTTGGATTGACTGAAAATGGCTGATAAATCTGTTCGATTCAATTAGTTTGGGTTGGATATCGAATTTGAGGATAAAACAGGAAAAGTGTATCACTTGCGATATTCCGTGTATTGAATTTTGAAGAGATTTAGTCGAAGATTTATCTAATTTGGATATATTTTATCCTGTGTGACTAAACCAAGGATGGTAACGTGTTTCAATTCTTCAAACAAAGACTTGGTTATCGGTTCGATACAAAACAGGGAGTTACGGGTTTCTTTTAAGAAAACCCGAGAGTTGTTGTTTTCGTTTTGGGAGATTTTTGGAGAGATTCAATCACTCCAGTGGATTGATATGGGCCTATTTGGGCCAAACAGGGCTGGTAAGGTCCTTGGAATTGATTAGATTTGGCCAAATAATCGTGTGGAAGAAAACAGAGAAGCACAAGTTTGAATGAGTATGTCACGGGATTACGTAGAGTTTAAGCGTATTTGAAAGACCTTTGGAGGTTGAATGAGTTAAATTAGGAGAGTTTGGAGTTTGTTGGTGTTTGCAGACGCGTGAAAGAAAAAGAAACAAGGAATTATTCTCGTGCAGCTACATAAAAAGAAGGAAGATATTCCCAAAGAAAATGGTGAAGATATCTAGTTATTTTTAGGATTTTCTTATCCTGTCGAGTATAAAAAGACTTCAGGAGGTGATTAGAAGATTATCGAGAGTTAGGAGAGGTTACAAAGAAGAATAAAAATCTACAGAGCAGATTGCTCTGCTACTGTAGAGAAGGAAAAGCTGAAGAACAATTATCCGATAATAACTGTCGTTCTTGACCGTCACATATTCATCCCATAAACGACAACTTTTCTGCGACACCATTTAACAATAGTTCTTCGCAACAGTTGTAACAATGCATCAGTAGAAAATGGGGTATCTATGACCCACATCCGATACCCTCAATGACTATAATTGAACCGTTGACTAAACATAGCGGTCTGTGTGGTCCAAATAGATTCCTAGGGTTGTATATAAAGGAAACTATGTAATGCTTCTACTCTTATCTCCTAATAGGATTGTTCTTCTCTTTGCTATTATCTTTCTCTGTTTCACCTATAATTTCCACTGCAAAACGTTATCATGCACGATGCTATACCAGAGAGCTAGATTGGGTCGTTTGATATTATTTATTTATTTTTCGCTAGAATCAGATCAATCAGCTAAGAAATTTTCGTTGGAATCAAATCAATCAGATAAGTTTAATCTATTTTCTCCTATACATTTTGATTTTGATGTTGATTTTGGCATAGATATCAAATATAACCATGAGTCTCCATACACATCGATCCCCTAATGAGTATGGTTCAATATCCATATCCATCGATCCCCTACAAATTAAATCTCCATATACATCTATCCCCTACAGATTACAAATCCATTTTTTTAATATATGTATATGCGGCGTGTTTTGTTTGTAATCTCCGAAAGCCTCTGAAATAAATATCTGGTCGGCGGGGAATCGCAAAGGAGAAAGTAAATCTGACGAGATATGTTGCTTCCCGGTTCACCCAAACTGGTTCAGCACCCAATCAAGTTCAGTTGATGATCGGTTCAAAGACAGATCCGGTTCAGCCCAATCCGGTTCAGCACATTTCGGTTTAGCCCAGTCCGGTTCAGCGCCCGTTCCAACTGTGTTATGTTCCAGCCGTGCCCGAAAAAGGTTGCTCTGGTTTTATGTATATACAGTGGGAACCAATGTTTGAGGTATGTAACTAATGTAGGTCTTTACATTGAATATTTCTTGGGCTTATTTATTTGTTTTTAGAACATGCCTAGTTTTGTTTATATTTGTCATCAAAAGAATTTTGGTCTTAATGCTATTTTATCCTCTTAAATATGATATTGGTTATAGTTGAATGTACTCGACCAAATATTACATCCTCAGTGAACTTGTTAGCTAGATATAACTCAGCGCAAACGCAACGTCATTGGAATGGTATAATGAACGTAATCATATACTTAAAAGTAACCATTGACATGAGTTTGTTTTATCCCTGCAAAGACATAAAAAGTAATGCTAATGAAAGTGCAATCCAAAAGTTGTTGATTATGAAGGAGCAATAATCTCTTCTCCGACGAAAGTAATCAAGGGGAGATATGGTAGACTATTTTCTAGATCATTACTGATATTCAGTTTCAAAAAGTACATGACTAAAGGAACTGTCTGGAACAACTCTGAAATTAATCAGTAGGAGATGCCGACATTAGGGGGAGGATCCAAGGATATGATGTCGACATATTTTACTTCGTAATTGAAGTTGTGTTGTACTCTTTTTCCCTTCGATCGAGCATAGTTTTTCCCGAAGGGTTTTGTTACTCGACAAGGCTTTTAGCAAGACAACACTAAAAACATCAAGTATATTGAACGCTGAAGACATAAAGATCGCCGTTGATATTACTGAAAATATCCGAATCAAAGAAATGAAACGCGATAGTCTGTTAAGAAATGTAACTTCCAGAATCAACAACACGGCCTTATAAACATTCAAGTCACCAAAGTGGCAAGGTTTTGAATAGAGATCCTCAGATGTTCTTATACTACAGTGGCAAGGGTTTGAATGTCATTAAGGTTAACATAAAATTAGAGATCGGCACCACTTTTTTATCTGTTGATATCATTGAAAGCGATCGATGTTTAGAGTTTCTTAAGACACGTTTCCTGCGGAAGCAACAACAAAGAATGTAATTATAAGGCCTTTTTAAACATTGTAAGGAGAAAACCTTGTTTTATAGGGATTAACTCTCTGGGTTTGTCGTGGCCTTAAAACGTCAATGTTCAAGAAGATTACAGACCTTAAAACCACCAGAAGTGCCCGCGTTTATGATTAGGTCTGGTTTTAATGCTTGAATGGAAACATAAGTTACAAGAGATGCTGAAACTGTACATACCCGAATACAAGACAAAACCAGTTCTTAAATCTTGTTAAACCAGATGGTGAATCTGGTCTGCAAAGTCACTCATTACCTGAATTCATGTACACGTTCATTACAACAAGAAATCATCTCTCCTTCTGTGGACAATCCGGAAAGACATTTTGGGATAGTCAATATATCCATGTGTAAAAAAACGGTCCACCTATACAAAGTTGTTGACTTAGCTAACTAGACTTGGACGGAATATGTAACGAAAGAAAGTTCTGCTATTTTAATCTCTGTAGGGAAGGTAACTAAAATTATAATCTTCGCAAGGGAGGAAATGCAAATTACCCCACTTTTATATCTAGTGATATATCATTTAAAGCGATGTTTACAGTTTCTTAAGACATCTTTCTTGCGGAAGCAACATCCAGTATGAAACTGATATATATAACAAAACAAGAAGAAAAAATACATGGCCAGTAAAATTCTAAGGTGAAAAGATGAAAAGGGAAAAAAGGACTCGTACCAAAGCATCAGAAGGTTGAAAGTAGATGAAAGACTCAAACTGAAATAGACATTCACATAAGAATGTTCACAAGAAAATTACATGACAGACTTTTAAGCATACTCTTGATATTCAATCAGTTCAATCCCACCATTTTGGTGGTTCTTTGTTGCTCTCCTTCTTTATATTCTCGAACAATGGAACCACTTCCTCCACAACCTTGGCCTTCACCTGTTCGAACTCCTTATCAACCTTTGGGTTGGTTTCTCTCTTAACATCATTCAAGACATACCCCGAAGCAAAACCAAAGAAAGGATTGACTGAACCTGCAAGCAGCTCCCTAATATTTTTGTATGTGCGTCTTTGCGATGCTCTAAACTTTTCCTCGCCTTGTAAAATTTCAAGGATGCAACTAACTTCTGGCTGCAGAGGGTGGCCAACCTTTGGGGTTTTCAGACCCTAATATGATTTCCAAAGCCCAACTTTGCAGAGATCTTATCTTGCTGCTCCAAAAAAGAAGTATTCATGGTGTCTCTTTGTTGTTGCACTAATTCCAATGCTTTTAGTTGGATCCACCTTTTCTTCTAAAAGTGAACCTGATACTTGAGTATTGCTTAGGCCAGATATGATCTTCTTTTGCTCCTCAAAATCGGCATTCATACTGTTCTTTTGTTACTATGTAGAGGGTCTGAATCTGAAATATGAGGAGGTAGGAGAGAAAATATTTTCTAGGGTTTTCAAAGGCTTGAAAACTCTAAAACCTGATGCCGCGCGCTGCTAGTGGCAATGGATAATATTTCCTGTAATAACCAGTTTTCCGGCCCAAAAATTAAAAACTTCCACTGAAATTGATGACCCTTTGCTAACTTTAGTGCAGAGTCTCTATCTAAGGGTATTAACGACTGTGTTGTTGTCATAACTGATTGGACTTGGTGCTTTCCCTTTTCATCTCGTTTGCCCAAAACTCATCTATATTAACCGCTACAATCGCAACCTCTGGTCGATACTGTTTTCTTTTTCTCTTTTTTTTTCTCTTTCTTTTATTTCTTCTATTTCTCTGATGTTGTTTTACTAGTTTTGGTTGCTGTTGCTGAAGTTGTGGTTGCCACTGTTTTAGTTGTTGATGTTGTTCTTGTTGTTGTTGTTTTTGTTCCTCTAGATTAAACTCCCAAAGTGCAAGCGAATTCTGTTGTGTTGGTTGTTGCTGAACCTGTGGTGAAAGAACTTGATGCATATATTGTTGCATTGGGTCAGATTGCTGTTGCAACTGCTTCTGTTTTTTTACGTCGACAATTGCAACCTCAGGCTGTTGTTGTATAACTTTCATCTCTGAAGTAGCCTCTACGATTGAAACCTCTGGTTCTTGCTGTTGTGTTTCTTTCATCGCATTAGTAACATCTAACTTTTGTCGTCTCTTCTTCTTCTTCCACATCCACTGTCTAACTCTTTTATTTTGTGCTTTTTGAATTCGATTTAGTTGTTGTTGGCCTTTTTCTTCTTGTTCTAGCTGCTTATTTTGCAAGATATGTTGCACATCTGGACCATCTACCACAAACCCTTGCTGACTATATGGATGTTGCTGGGGATCTTGCGGGAGAATGAGTTCAGAATTGGGATTGGAAGAATTTATCATGTTTTGGTGTTTATTCTTCATCCTAGCGGAGAAGTCCTCTACCTCAATCTCCTTTGGTGCACCATATTGTAATACATTTTGTCTTTGCTCCCTCAATGGGCTAGACATTCTCACATCACCAGTCTCCATAGACTCCAAATTTTCAATCTCTGCTGCATAACATGGGTACCTGGCAAATCTTTTCTTCTCTACAGGTTGCATGAGTTCGATCTTTTCAAAGTTCCGATCTGAAAAAGGATAATATCTTTCCAAAAAGGAATCCTCAAATTCTCTCCAAGTCATTGCTTGAATATCCATAGTGTATCTATTTATATCCCACCAATGACTTGCGACTCCTTTAAGCATAGAAGTGGCAAGAATGACTCGTTCCTCATCCGTAACTCTCATTAAACCTAGTTTCTTCTCAATCGCTCGAAACCATTCTTCCGCAACAGCTATATCTGAAGACCCCACAAATACAGGTGGATCGAGTAGCTTGAATTCCTTAACCAGATGATGATCATTAGTATCCATTGTTGTATTCATTCTCTCTCAAGCCTCAAGGGGCACGACAGTTTGTCAGCTATGAAACTGATACTAAATCGGAGAACAATAACTACGAGATTAACATTGATAAATCAAATTTTTGATAACAATGTAGAATGTGTTATTGTACAATGCTGGCAAGGCCTTCTTAAATAGGCTCCATTAATTCCTAGTAAATACCGTGACAAGGAAAAAAAGAAATCAACTGGGAAACCAATTAGAACCAGGAAAAGGAAATCAAAAATTAGGAAACGAACTAAAATAAGCAAACAAACTAAACTAGGAAAAAAAATATTAGGAATTCTCGGAGGAAAAGTTATACAAGTTTGAGTTTGCGAGTGTCAAACAGAGCGGACTAACTCAGGTGGATGTCCTACACCTTATGGTGGAGGTAGCTTCTTATCTAGTCACTATTCCGGTGATCGCTTGAGATCGTTTGACCATTGATTGACAAGTTAACTGTCAAACACTATTTTTTATCCGTATCAAATTTGTTGTTGTCAAAATACTTTATTTTAGTGATAGGTAAAGAATTTGTTGCCTAGTTACTTTACCACTCAATGACTTTACCAACGTATTATAGTAATAATTAGGGAAAATAGGGAAAATGCCCCAATACGGGGTGCAGTGTTGGAAATCTTCCCCAATATTTAAAAACTTGGAAAAATGCCCCATTCCATCAAAAACTCAGTTAAGTTACATGTGTAAGCTCTCACACAAAAAAAAAAACTCGTTTAGAATACAAGTTTCAGGGTTTAAAATTCAGGATTCAGGTTGATGGTTTAGGGTTTAAGGTTCAGGTGGTGGCGACGGTGGTTTTGACTTTTTGTAGTGGTTCTGGTGGTGATCGTGGCCTTACACATGTGACTTAACTGGGTTGGATGTCAAAGTTAACGGAATGGGGCATTTTTCCAAATTTTTTTAACGTTAGGGCAGATTTCCAACATTGCACCTCGTATTTGGGGCATTTTCCCAATTTTCCCTAATAATTAAGGGTTAATAATTGGTTAAAATATCATATGCACCAATATTCAAGTTGCTAGTTGGATTATGTTATTCTTTCCCGTGAAATCTGGTAGCTCCTGTAACAGCCTGGAACATGTCCTAACTCCTAAGCATTCTTATGTTGAAGGTTGGTGCTTCTTGTTCTCATGGATTGGTATCTCCATCAGACTTCCGACCTCTTCATTGGGACCTTTGTCAAATTTGATGTCGGGTTGGTCTATGGTACACCATATCACAACACGAACGGTTTTAGTATCCGGAATATATTTTGAGCAACTACAAGTGGAAGCAGAAATCTGTAACAAAGTTCTTTGGCTTCCGAATTTGCTTCTCTACAAACAAACCATTATGAAATTATCTTCTATGTGGTATGAAAAAATTACCTAATTAAGGTTCAATGAAAACAATGTAAAAAAAAATCCTAAATTTTTTACGACAAAATAAAATAAAATAAAAAACGTCCCTAAAACTATTACATCCACTCCTAATTAACAAAATTAAATGACTAAAGATACGACGACACGACCTTCCTGAATTGGGCCATTGCAACAATAAGAATACTAGCACATCACCCTTCCTGTGATTTTCTCACAATGCGTTTAACTCTCTTTACAAAATCACCTCTCTTAGACCTCCATTCTATCGCAGCTTCAACATTTGCAGGAGACCCATCATTCGGACTGGAAAGGAGCGATATAATACTCAAAACTATGCTTTCCACCGTATGAATTGGCATCCATCGCTCGCTCGAAAGCTCATAACCATTCGGGTCTTCACCTGGAGCATGAAGAATAGATATGCAGACTTTCCCATCCTCGTAAACATTAGGATGCCACATATCTGACACAAACTTTACTGTTGGAGGGCTGTTGGGATAATCGGCAGGAAACGTCATGATAGCATCAAAAAATCCTCCATCATAACAAGTACCGGAAGGTCCAATAATCTTGAGACTCCATTCAAACATATTTTTATCATCAACTAACCCAGCAGAGAATCCATCAACTGGATTTCTCAAAAGATCTTTGAGTTGTTTTGCAAGGAGAAGGCTTGCTTGAGTTTTGTCAGCCATTAAAAAACCAAAAGATATACGTCAAGAAAAAGCACACACAGTAGAGAAACGATGAGGATATTAAGAGGGCTGTGGAGCTGTTATATTTATAGCGTGATGAATTAGAGTTGAAACTGTATCGGGAAGTTAGACCTAAGGCATGTATACAGAAACCGAACCGGATTAGAAACTGTGTAGGATTCAAGATTTGGAAATCTGACAAATAAAGGATGGTGAACGAATTTTTGGTACAAGCAGTAAACCACTTCTCAATACGCGTAGGCTTCTGCAAAATAGAATGTCCCAAACTGCGTAGCAATTCCACGGTTCCCTAAAATCAAATGTTCAACAATTCAATCGGCCAGGATTTGACTTTTTAAGTCAAGTCTTAGATTCTATTCCAGTCTATAATTTGTTGATTTCTTAAAATCTTTACCGGAGAAAGAAAAATCGAGTAAAATAAAATAAAAAGTGGGAATTAAGCGTTTGGCCCTCACCTCACTCTCTTACTCTTATAGTTTTGGGCTTAAAGCCCATTTAAAAATTCTTTAACATATTTTATTGAAATGACCCTTAAAAAAGAAAGAGAGTCATATGAATAAAGATGTTAAATAATGTACTCCCTCCGTTTCATTTTAGATGAGTGTTTAGGGTTATTTTTTTGTTCCAAATTACTTGATAGTTTTCATATTTTTCCCACAAAGCTACCAACAATACCCTAACATTTTGTCTTGGAACCATAAATTTATTTTCAAATACACTAATAGCAATTAATATTTGAAGACTGTTCTCAAGGGTATAACTAGAAAAAATTTATACCTCTCTCCATTTCTTAATATGCGTGAAAACTCCTAAAACATCATCTAAACTGGAACGGAAGGAGTAAAATTTAACATAAACTAAATTCTTGAAGGGTATAATTGTCAAACAAACTTCAATATAACATATCTCACAAAACATACTTACGAGTTTGACATATTTTATATATTTAGAAAGGTTTTTGAAAGACCAATCCAACGAGCGTAAATACAAATATCAAATTATTTGTATTTTTAGAAATTTTTATTCCTTAAAAGGATTTTTATTTGTTCCTTATTTGTGTGTAGATATTATCCACTGATTTTTTTTAAAGTACAACTATTATTCAAAGTAATTTTTTTTAGTGTGTAGATATTATCCACGACTTTTTCGGTGTGCAGCTACACAATGTTTTTCTAGTGTGCAACTATTATCCACAATGTTAATTAACCTTTCATAATGGTTTATACTATAATATGTACATTAAATAAGTTTATAAAGAACGCGTAATTGGGGGATATCAAAACTAATTGGGGGATATGAATTACTTCCCCCAACCAAAGGTGGCTGTTAAGGGGTGTTTTCTGGGGGCGAAAATACTAAAACGCCCTTAGATTAATTAAAAACCATTATGAAAAGACTGTTATACCCTTTCAACTAAAACATAAAATCAAATAACCAAAATCATATATCCCCCAATTCAATTTCGTACCTAAGATAGGTCCTGTTTTTGAAAAAAAAAAAAAAATTCTTCATCTTCTTCCTCATCGTTCATTCTTCATCGACGATTAATCGTTGAATCAAAAATTTCTTCGTCGATTAACATAACATAACCATGCCTCCAAGAACCAAATCGAAAGCAAAACCGAGAACCAAATCGGCTGCCCAACAAACACATGAGCGAAGAATCGAGACCATTGCTCAACAACTAGAAGAGGACGCAGCAACGTACCCGGATGATCAAACACTCATGGCTTCTCTGAGAAGGTAAGTGATTTTTGAACTCATTTATGATTGTTTTACTCGATTTGTAGCAATGGGTTTAGGTTAGAATCGCCTACAATAGCTGAAACTGTCGAGTTACAGAAAGTACGGCAGATAGGATCTTGGTTTGAATACCAAGCTTAGGTTTAGTTACCGGCATAGAATTTGGGTCGAATACCATACCGGTTTGCATTCCTGAAATCTAATTTTTTAAACCGGCATAGAATTTGGGTCGAATACCATACCGGTTTGCAACTAAAAACACACAAGAACTTAATTTTGTGTACCGGCATTATATCTAGGTTTCGTGAATGCCGGTATTTTAAAACCGGCAGCTATTAGTTCACTTCGTAAATGCCGGTATTACACTTAAAACATACAGGAACATCACTGAAATGGTGCTCAATACCGGCACATAATTTAGTTTCTAGACATTGCCGGTATAACGATACCGGCATGCTCGATATTTATCGTCTTATGCCGGTCCATGTTACCGGAATTGGGTTGTTTAGGAATTGATATGCCGGTTCCTAAACTGCCATGCCTTTTCTAATGTTTGTTTTGTTTGCTTATGTTATAGGTGAAGAGCCAAAGAAGCGAAGAAAGATAAAGGTCCTATCCTCACTAAGAGAAGGAGGAAGGACGGTCTTGATACTCCTCGGTCCTCGCCTCCACTTGGGAAAGACGCGGGGTCGCAAGAAACGTTTGGGGTTTCAAACAAGAGGATCAATTTGGGAGAGTGGTGGTGAACGTAGTGCACTTGCAATCCGTGAAGGTACTGGAACACATGAGGACGATGAGCGTGATGGAGTGGAAAGTGAGGAGGAAGATGATGAGGTTCCCCCAAGTCAAAGCGAAGTTGGTGGGACTAGTCAACAACCCACACAAGGCAAGGACAAGGGCAGCCGAAAACAGAAAGTTAAAGGTTGTCACCTTCCTCACCTGGATGACATGTTACCCGACCGCGATGATGGTAAAATTTGGGGTCAAGCTCCTGAACCGAAAGTACTCTTTGGATACAAGCACTCTTGGGCTCGTACTATCTTTCAAACTTATGTAAGCATTTTTTATTTTGTGCATGTGCGTTGTTTTATCTTTTACATCATCTCTTAATCGTATTATCTCATATTTGTAGGATCATACTAAGGCTGTGCGTGTTTGCCGAAACCAAGCCGCGGATCATTGGGATTTGTCGTCGGAGCATGAAGATGTCCAAACCTTAGTAAAGAACTCGGGGTCCGTATTCTTTGGTTGAAAATTACGTGAATCCAGATACTGTGACCGTCAATTGCTTCGTCGAAAGGTACCATGGTGAAACTGATACAATGCACTTCCCGTTTGGTGAGATGACCTTGATTCCTGAAGATGCTCATGACATTCTAGGCTTCAATGTTATTGGCAAATCAATTTCAGAAGGAGTAGAGTCTCTGGATCTAGAATGGTCGAAGTTGCACGATTTGACCAATAAGCTTTTGGTTGGGACTTCAAAACTTCTTCGGATAGCTTTTATGTATCATCGAACTAAGTAAGACGAAGACATTCAAGCTGACTATGCTTAAGAAGATGTTTGAAAATACGAAGGCTAGAAGCTTGGTGGATGGATGGGACACAGATTCGGTATACTGACGCCGCGTGCACTGTTATACATCTTGGGCACTAGGGCATTCCCGACACTAATGGCAACAGTGGTAAGTGCAAACTTTCTCCAGACCTTGACCCGTTGGAAGGTGTATGTGGCTATTCTTGGGGCACTGCGGTCATGGCACATTTGATGGCGGAGATGAGAAGGGCTTCATTGGCTAAAACAAACCAATTTGTCGGGAATTTCACTCTACCTGTGTACAAATTTCTTTAATCTATTGTTGACATGTATTTTTTTTACTTATGTTCACATGTATATTGTTCACATTGGATTAGGTGTGGTGTTATGAACACTTCCCAACCTTATTCAAGGGCGCCAATTCTTGAAGATCAAAGACCTTCCCGAACCCGATACCCCTAGAGCTCGAGGTTTGAGTTTAACAAGAATCCAAGCCCGGTAACAAAGGTCGAGTCATCGAAATGAGATTGGCTCTGGATGCTATGAGGGTGGAAGACGTTGTGTTCGACACTTATAAGGAGATTAGAGGATACCGTCAAATTCCAAGAGATGTTGCATTTTACCATGGGCCGTTGTACCACCCAAAAGGATACATCATGGCCGATCCATGCCGTGTGATGCGCCAACATGGATTTAAGCAATTATCCCGTTTTTGGTCGACCTCTGAGGATAATTATCTTCTTTACTTTTCTCGGTGCAATTCAACTCCCAACAAGTTGCATGTAGTGTATGATCCAGAACCGTAACCAACATATTGGAGGGATAGAGGGCCCCGTCGTTTGGTTGATATTAGTAAGTGGGAGATTGCAGAAAATGGTTATGAAGCTGATGAAAGCTACATGATGGATTACCTGGATTGGTCACATCCTTATGTCGTGCGCCCTCCCTCCGTCGAAGCTCCACACCAAGAAAACCCTGTTGTTGAAATTCCTCCACCTCCACAACCTACGATGGCCCACCTTCTTAAGACTTTAGGAATGGTGGTAAGTTTTCTTAATTGCTTATATTCATTAAATGTAAACATAATCATATATTAACATATATACTGATTATGTGTTTGATGTATTAATCTAGCGACGTCGGCTTGGCAAGGTAACGAAGATGTTAGGTTGTAAGCATAATGACGGGGTGGTGCTATCTCTTCAAGAAATCAAGGAACTCGAGGAAAAGCTTCAAAGAATTGAAGAAACCCATCCTACAGTCAAAGCTATGTATGGGGAAACAAGGAAGGCGCCGACCCAAAAGAAACAAAAGACTAATTTAGTTTGAGAGAATTGATGACAATTAGTGATGGTTAACTCTTTAAGACTTTGGTTACGTCAAAAACAATTTCAAACTTGTTTTGGTTTGTAATGTGGGTTAACTCTTTAGTTCTTTGGTTTATGTTGAACATGTTAAGATTTGTAGTTTGAAAGTTAAAATGTTAGAGGCGTAGTAGAGGTCGTTTTAGAAATACATGTACACATACCGACATATACTGTAATGCCCAAAACACTGGCGGAACCTAGTCCCGGCATAGCCATTTATATGCCGGAACAATCAGGTTATATTTTTTTGGTTCCTGTATAGAAACTGACATGTATCGGCATTTATATGTTTGCTAAGGGGAATGCCGGTATCGCAAATGTCCAAATACTCTTAAATATGTGATAGAAAACCGGCATTGTAAGATTCATTTTTACAATGCCGGTATCTAAAATTTCCAAATACTCTTACAGAGTTGATGTAAAAACCCGGCATCGTTGTTGTGATTTCCACAATGCCGGCACTTTGATTAATTCATTTCAAATTCTCTTTTATTTTGGTCCAAGTGATCGACTACATTGGATTAGAAAATTTAAATTAAAAAAAAAGTGAATGGATTACACTTAGTTAGAGATAATCTATTTCCATCCCTTTTCAACAATTGCGGAGCCTTTGAACATTTCCCTAATCTGTTCAAAGACATCGTCCGGAATGGGGTGTCAAGGATCATCCTCATTGGCTCTTCTTCTTTTTCAACGTATTCCTTTCCCTTCATATAACACCCATCACACCCATCGATAGTCTTACAATGGACCTTGTGGTTTTCTCTTGACTCTGCTAGTTCAACCGCTTTGTCAAACCATTGAAACTCATCGCACTTTGGGTGATTCAAACACCTCAGAAACATTCTTCCATTTTCAGCATCATCAGTTTTTGCAATCCAAAAACGGCGTGTCCCATCACACCTTCTACACTTTGAATAAATAAATGGACAGTCCATGGCTAGGTGAGAAGGTGACTTGCAAATTTGACACTTGCAATGATGATTCTGTAAGAAAAAATTGTATTAGTTTTCCGTCATAGTATAGGAAGAGTATGTTGTTAGGAAATCTACTTACTTTGCAAATAGAGGTAGATGATGAATCCCCCATTCTTTGAGCCGTGCTTGCTTACTTGAGAGAATGATTTTTTTAATTTGGTGCTTGTTTTGTGTAGTTTTTGCCAAAGGAATGGGTGATGTTATATAGAAATGATGCTCCAACGGTCATATTTTTCAAAAAAATAGCCGTTTTTTTTTTCAAATTTTACCCATTCCGGCATAGATGTTACTAAACAAAGAATGCCGGTATTGTATGCATATTTAGGTAGTTTCCTGTAAAGATTTTACGCATTACCGGCATCCTCGTGTTTTACAATATAGCGCCGGAACATAGTACCGGCATAGTTGTAGTTCCTCCTGAGTATGCCGGTTCTGAAAATTGAATGCCTAACGGCTAGTTTGCATAAACCATACACTTGAAAACATTAGTTCCGGCGTGGGATCTAAGTTACTTAGAGTGCCGTCACTATAGTGGAAAAGACCCGTTAAGTCCACATCTATTTAAAGGAATGGATACACCCATTGTAGTTATATCTCCAATGGATTATCAATCACCAGCTGACAAGTTCATCAATTCCCTCGAGAAAGAAAAACATATGAGGAAAATATTGTCAACTCCAACAGGAAATCAATCATCAACCACGACCAACTCCGTTGCCACAATACTAGAAAAACTAAGAAGGAAGGAAGAAACCACCAAGTCAATTTCCGCAATGGAAGAAGAGATAATCAAGGGGAAAAGAGAAGAAGAAGAAGAAGCAAAGCTTGAACGTTATCGTCAAAACTTAGATAAGATAAAAGCGGGAAGCTGAGGAAGAGGTTAAACTTCAAAAAGAAGCTAAGATAGAAGCATATGTTGAGGAGGAAACAGAGTGGATTAAAAATTACTACATAGTATCGGATTTGCTTGGAGGATCAACGCCCTTCGATGTTTTTTGGGGCCTTGTAATGACTGGTTCTTACAAGCATAACAAGTTTGTGGTAAGAAACGCAGTAATTGAATACGCTCATCAAATAGTACGCATTCGAACAACTGCACTCATCAAATCATGTCTCAAATACAACGAATTTCATGCAAGATACAATGGTGATAGGTATGAAGCTCAGGATGCATATACGAAGTGGAGCAAAGTGCCTTTTAGGCATTTCGAAGCAGCTTTGCTTGTTCAAGCTCGTTCCAATAAATCATGAACTTGTAATACCGGCATCATTGTTATGTAATTACCTATGCCGGATTTGGTGGTATTATATAAAAATGAAGCACCAACGGTCATATTTTTCAAAAAACTAGCCGTTTTATTTGAAATTGTCACCAGTACCGGCATTGATTGTGGATTCAACCTATGCCGGTTTTAAAAAAAACTAGCCGTTGGGTACTTTTTTGCTATAAATAGAGACCTATCTCTACCAAACTTATTCACCCATCACTTTCAATCTTCTTAAATTAGTCACCCATCACTTTGGAACACTAAAAATGGCTCCAACTCCGTTCAATAATCTAGAAGATGTTGCTATTGTCAGAGCACACACCACTCTCACAAAGCACTCCGTTGAAGAAGCGCAATGGGTGGTCGGTAACGAAGATCCAACCGGAGGGCCTTACCTTGGGCATGATCAAAACACCAATGCTTGGTGGAAACGTGTGTTTAAGGTTTTCAAAGCACTAAACGGACATCGTTCAAGGAGGACACTCACGCAGATAAGGGAAAGGTACGCTTATTTATACAATGAATGCGTACTTCTGAGAAACGAATTGAAAGCGCGTAAGGACGCTATGCCAAATGAAGACCGCATGAGTAGAGTAAGTTTGTGAATCAATATTCCCTTCATCAAAAATTATTTATTTGGTTATGATTATTCAACAACGCTGACTTATTTAAATAATTGTTTTTTCCAGTGTTCTTTGGGTCGGACTCAATTTGAATTAAGGTACGGTCATGAGTTTCTGCACGAGGACTGCTACACTCTCTTGGAGGAAGTTGAATGGCAATTCGCCCAATATAATTAAACCCGTAGAGAATCCCTAGCGCGATGTATTGAACAATTTTATGTGAACAACTTCTATTTTATTTCAACTACATGTATGTTTTTTCGATTCAATCCCTAGAGGACTGCTACACTCTTTTTTAATTATCATGAGTCGTCACTTGTTCAAATTAGTGCCCTTCAAATTTCAAACTACATAGTTCGGTTACATAACATTCGTGCTTCCTGCAACAAGGAAATCAGAAACCGGCATCCCCGATCAGTTAATGTGAATGCCGGTATATAAATACCGGCATTATTGATATGTTTACACTCGACGCCGGTTTTCCAACACTCAGAAGTTAAAAAAAATCATGAAATTGTAATACCGGCATAATCGGTATGTAATTAACTATGCCGGATTTCTGAGACATACAATTTCATTCAACTTGTTTGACGGTTACAATTTCATTCAACCTGTTTGATGGTTACAATTTCATTCAACTTGTTTGACGGTTACAATTTCAATCAACTCGTCGGTTTCAAACTACTCATGCTATATAAGTGACGGTTTTGGAAAGAAAAACATTCGATCTATTCAATCTCTCCCTATTTTTTTCATCTTCTATACCAAAGCAATGGCTCGTCACAAGTCTCGTGATAAACCCAATCCAGAAATACTTGTTGATGATGCGGAACAAAGTCCTGAAGAGTCTCCTGGTGAAGCGGACGTAACAGATTTGATTCGGTAAGTGATGTATAATACAAAGTCTCCTTTTGAATTGAAGTACTTTTAGGATTTATCCCAAAATATATAACACAAAGTCAAACATGTTAGGGTTCATGACGGATTGAAAATTCTGCTTAGGGTTTTGAAATTGAATTCTAGTAAGATGAAATTCTAGTCAATTGAATTCAGTTTGAAAATCAAAAACAAAAAATCACTAAGAACTGTGTAAAAAATTACAGAAAACCGGCGTATCTTTTAAATTTATGAATGCCGGAACGCATACCGGCACTATCGGATTTTCTTTTCCTATGCCGGTTTGGTCTCCCTAAAATTTGTAAATCCCTGGATACAATACAACCAAAACCGGCATGGTAGTATTTATTGCCAGGAATGCCGGAACTCATACCGGCACTATCGGTTTTCATTTTGTATGCCGGTTTTTGCTCCCTAAAGTTTGTAAATCCCTGGATACAATTCAACAAAAACCGGCATCGTAGTATTTATTGTCAGGAATGTCGGAACCTATACCGGCACTGTCGTATTTTGATTTTGTATGCCGGTTTACAATCCCTAAAGTTTGTAAATCCCTGGATACAATTCAACCAAAACCGGCATGGTATTATTTATTGCCAGGAATGCCGGAACTCGTACCGGCACTATCGGATTTTCATTGTGTATGCCGGTTTTTGCTCCCTAAAGTTTGTAAATCCCTGGATACAATTCAACCAAAACCGGCGTTCAACGTATTAACTTTTAGATGCCGGTTTGTTGCACTCAATGTATGGTAACAAATTATACCGGTTTTTTGTCTCATACGGCTTATAATTTTCTATATATAATTCAATATAACCGGCATAGTAGTATTTATTGCCTGGAATGCCGGAAACTATACCGGCACTATCGTATTTTCTTTTGTGACGCCGGTTTTCGCTCCCTAAAATTTGTAAATCCCTGGATACGATTCAACCTAAACCGGCATTCTATGTAATAATCTATGTTATGCCGGTACCTGTTCCGGCATTGATTATATGTCTATTTATGATTCTGGTTTTAAGTGTGTTCCTTTTGTATGCCGACATGTAGTATGTAACTCAATTTAACTTGTTGGAACATAGGTCTCACGCACCAAGAAAGGACAAAGGAAAAGGAAAAGTTGTTGAAGAATCAAAACGTAAGTCTTCTCGACGTAAACGTCAAAATCCGCTCACCGCTAAGGTCACAATTCGGGATGATCCTATAAGCGACTCAACCAAAGACCGATGATGATGGTGAGTGGGAAACTCCATCGAACCGGAAATAGCAGTGGCTCATCCTCACAAGCAGGTGGCTTAGGACAACCGATGATGAAAAGGCACCCCACCTCACTTCCATGATAAGTTAGACTTGATTCCTGACAGCAATGATGGCAAACATTGGGGTCAACCGATAAACCCACAAATTTTATTTTCGTATAAAGACTCTTGGGCTCGTTGGATCTATCAAACTTATGTAAGACGTTTGTATCTTGTTATTATATTATTTACCGGTGATCAATTTAATTAAATTCGTTGTGTTTTTATAGGACCACATGAAAGCCTGGCGTGTTAGCCGCCATCAACAATCGATGTGTGGCTTTTGGAGGATGATTTGTCATTTGTTAAACAAATAGTCGAGCATCCGGGTTGTATCATGCGATTGAAAATTATGTGGCCACCGATACCGTCACACACAAACCGCTTTTTGGAGAGGTTTTATGGTGAAACCGACACCATGCATTTTAATTTTGGCGAGATGACCATTATCCCCGAAGATGTCCAAAGGATAATAGGGACTAGAGGTTCTTGGGAAACCGGTTAAGGTTGGAGACAAGTCGAAGGACCTAGGGTGGGAAAAGATTTATGATCTCACTGAAAAGTTGTTTGGATGGAACAAGGAAACCACGTTGGAAAATTTGTACAAGAAACGAATCGCTCGTATTAAAGACTATAACATTCGGCCAAACTCATTCAATTGTTTGGGAATACGAAGAATAGGAGTTGACTCCCGCACAAGCTCAACACACCTGCCGCATATATGTTGTTCATTTTGGGAACCGCTATATTCCCCGACTCTAATGGTAACAGGTGCATATGAACAACCTACGTGACTTGGATCCGTTGGAAGACGTTCATAAGTATTCATGGGGCACTGCTTTCTTGGCACATTTTTTGGCAGAAATGCGTCGAGCTTCAAAGGCGAAAGGCCGTCAATTTAATGGGAATTTCACTGTGATTCAGGTATAGTGAACTACATATTTTGTCATTGTTATCATTACATTTGTTAGTTTCCAACTATTTATTTTCTTATACAATTTATGGGCACAGGTGTGGGCTTATGAACACTTCCGAGATTTGTTCATAGGGTATAAAGGATTGGAGATTTGGCGTGATTACCAACCGAATATGGCTCTAGCTCAGAAATACTACTTCCAAAATACCCCTTCGCCTAACAAGAAACGGTTTTTAGAAATGAGATTGGCTTTGGACTCGTTTTCTGTGGAACATGTTGTGTTTGACCCTTATAGGAATGTCAGAGGAGTTCACCTTCAGAGACATGAAAATGTTTCATTTTATAACGGACCGTTCTTTCATCCAAAAGGATTTGTTATGCATAACCCTCTCCGCGTGATGCGCCAACTCGGTTACAAGCAGAAAGATCTCACGGATACATCTTATCATAAATACTCTCTCGACTTTACTAAATGCCAATCAAATGAGAACCATACTCTGGTATGCTACGACCCAGAACCAATTCTTGCACATTGGATCGAAAGGGAAGAAGAAGAACTTGTGCTGGATAAGGATGATTGGGAATTGGCTGAGAACGGTTTTGATAGTTGTTGATGGTGGTTTTTAGACAAGGGGTAAAATCGTAAAACCCCATGACCTAGTGTTACCCGCAACACATTAAATAAAGAGCATTTAACTCAGGTGTAAATAATTAATAGGGGTATTTTTTCAAAATACCAGATTAGGGTTTTCAACACAGAACCCTAATTCCAAAACTAAGCCGCATATTGCGCACCATGGCAACCATGCCAAACCAAGCCGCACTCTGCGCACCATGGCAACGATGCCAAAACAAGCCGCATACTGCGCACCATGACAACCATGCCGAACCAAGCCGCACTCTGCGCACCATGGCAACCATGCCAAAACATGCCGCATACTGCGCACCATGGCAACCATGCCAAACCAAGCCGCACTCTGCGCACCATGGCAACCATGCCAAAACAAGCCGCATACTGCGCACCATGGCAACCATGCCAAACCAAGCCGCATACTGCGCACCATGGCAACCATGCCAAACCAAGCCGCATACTGCGCACCATGGCAACCGTGCCAAGCCAAGCCGCACTCTGCGCACCATGGCAACCATGCCAAACCAAGCCGCACCCTGCGCACCATGGCAACAACGCCAAATTCCAAGCCGCTATGCCTTGGGCCCACGCCCAACATAGCGCCCTAGGTTTGCAAGACTTGCTACTAGGTCAACATGGCCGCATGTGCCATTGGCACATGCCAACACGTGCCGCAAGCCATATTTCTAAGCCGCTATGCCTTTGGCCCACGCCAAACATAGCGCCCTAGGCTTGCAAGACTTGCAACTAGGTCAACATGGCCGCACGTGCCATTGGCACATGCCAACACGTGTCGCAAGCCATATTTCCGAGCCGCTATGCCTTTGGCCCACGCCAAACATAGCGCCCTAGGCTTGCAAGACTTGCAACTAGCTCAACATGGCCGCACGTGCCATTGGTGTAGTGGCAGGTTTTCCCACACTACACCCCTTACTCAATTTTGCTTAATTAGTCCATTGAAAGATGTAAGATCAAGAATATTTATTGATTGATTCCATAAATTGTTTACACAAGAAAATAGAATTACACTTAGAAATTAAAACACTCTCAAACTTTCTCTCTCCTAATGACTTGCCCAACAACTCCAAAAAGATCTCTCCCTTTCTCAAACTCACTCAACCCTTTATATAGGGTGATACATAGTGGATGACAGCTAAGCTACCCTTTATTTTCGGGAATGTCCGCGAAGTGTCGCAGATGCACAAACATTCGCTCTCGCGACACTTCTTATCCCTCGCCAGGTCTCACGTCTTTTTTATGTTTTGCCTGTCGTTATTCATTGCGTCGTTTATTTTAGCTTCCTGCGACTCCCTCGCGACATCGTCGTTGATTAATCCCGCGAGCCCTGTCTGTTACGATATTATGATCCTACATCTTGCCTCTTTTTCCTTGAATATTGCTTGAAGAGCAATCTTTGAGGAAAAATCTGTTGTTGTAGTAACCTTTGGTCTTTTCTGATGAGGGAACGAGCGGAAGAATACTGCATTTGAAAAGTACGTACTTGCCTCTATTCTTTTGCGAAGTTCCAAAGCTTCTATATACGAAGTATCGTCTCCTATCTCTCCTCATATTTCCTCTGCGAAGGGAGGAGTATCACGAAAGTGATTCTTTTGATTTACCGCGACTGCTTATTTTTATTTGTTTCAGTTTTGTACTTTTACACGGATTTTGATTTATTAATGTCTTTTCTTGACACGTCTCTTTCAACCGCTTATTCTTGACCGTTCATGTCTCTTCGCGCATTAAATGACCTCGTTTTTCTCGAGGGTCTTTTTCCCTATATATAGTTTTCTTTTTCTCTTCTTTTCATCCTTTAGTTTCTCTCTGCAATTTTCTTTGACTCTCTTCTTCCGCAATTTGCGCTCCTGCTACTGCAAATCTTTTCTTCGTCCTTTCTAGCTCTGTTCTTAATCCCCAATCTTCCATCCATTCCTATACTGATAAATGGCTTTCGTCAATCGTGCATACAAAGCTTCTTTTGAAGAAGTTCAACGAAGTTACTCGAGAAGGGTTTTACTCTATCAACCATTCCCGATCAAGAATCTTCATCCATTCTTTTGCAAAATTATTTTCGATCATCAATGTGATGATCAAAGGATTATAGTCTCGCTAGGTCAGCTTCTCGCGGGACTTCCCATTCCCCTTATACGATCCAGAGTTGCCTCTATTTTATGAAATTTTGGCCCATGAAAAATTCTCTCGGGCTGTTTATCAATTGAGTGGCGATTGCATTCGCCTAATGCTTGAATTCGCGAATCGTGGTCTTTGGCAAAGGATCTTTATACCCTCTATCGTTAGACACCCCGATTTCAAAGATTTGGAAATAGCTTGAGAAGTACAATTGTAGAGAACTTTTTGAAAACTATTCAGTGATAAAGATGGTTAATGCGAAGTCTCATTTGGGGCATTCGCCTGAAAAAGAAGGATAATGTCCCTGAGGATAAATTGCTCATGCAGGATATTGATTGGCACCCGGGCAATAACACTACTCCTCGCCACTCCAAAGATGAGAAGTGGTGGGTTGTCCCCTTGTTTTTAAATGGCCCTTATATCGCAGGTTCACACGTTCTTCCTGCGAATCTCGCAGGGTATCATCCTTGGGAATTCAAATGGCCTGATAGGGCAAAAGAGGTATGTTTTCTACCTCAAATCTTGCTTTCGCAATTTTCTTTTTATATTTGCTGAATTTGTGGAATTTTTTCAGATCAACAAATTGAGGAGAAGCTACAAGGATAATCCGTTGGAGAGCACCCTGATGAGACTTCGATCGATTACGGGCGAAGTAAGAAACATTTCCTTTATCATTTTTACAATATTGCTGCCTCTGTTTCTTATTTTTAACCGTATGCGAAGGTTGGAGTTGAAGAAGTCAGAGCCATGAAGGGTAAAAGTAAGGGCAAACTGTCGCTCGCAAAAATAAATCTTCGCTCCATTAACTAAAAAGCGAAAGATTCAATCTTCTTCTCGCCTTAACTCAAACTCCGAATCTTCTGATGAGGATGACCATGATTCGAACCGCTCTCCTGCTAAAGAAACTCCATTGGCTGGTTCTCCTATGGATCGGTTGTCTAGCATCTTCTCAGACTCTTTCCAAGGAATGGGAGATGCTCCCCTAGCTTCTCTTTGCGGGACTCTCGCAAATGTGTGTAATCTTGCCGCTTTACTAGAAGGCAACGATTCTTTTAATGGAGCTTCAGGAGTCGTGTCTCCCGACTTGTTGAATGCACTTGGATCTTTGGTACGTATGCAGTCACATTTCCCCTTTTATATTTTTAAATATATGTATATTAATGATTCTTCTATCTTCTTTTATAGGTTGGAAGAACTTCCTTTGTAGTCGCCTCAGATCTCGAGAGAAGACGCAGCAATCTTGAGAAGAAGAACTCGCAATTGAGCAAGAAGATTCGAGAATTAGAGACTGAAGCTGCGTCATCTCGCGATAAGGATGAGAGAATTCAAAAGTTAAATACCGAACTTGACTCTCAAAGGGATAGGGTGTCCACTCTACAGAATGCTAATCAGCAACTTTACGGTATAAAATTTTTCCTTCTTTTTATTACTTCTATTTTATCGATCGCATATTGCCACCTAACTTATTACCTTCGCAGATGTATATAATCTCTCCGATGAGGCTATTCTTCTCCATACATTCCTGAACCTATGGATAATGACCTTCTTCTCGCTCACCTTAATCAATCTCTAAGTAGTTCCTCAGATAAAACTAATCTCCTTTCATTAAAGGATCTTCAATCCAAATATCAACTTTTAGAGATCGAACACAGATCTAGTTTAAATTTAACTAACCGCTTTAAACGAATGTACCTTGATTCCGAGGAGAAAACCAAGATTTTAAGGAAGAAAATTAGTGATCTCATAGATGAGAAAGATCGCATTACTAACAGAGGTGCACAGGCGTTAGCAGAATTTCACAAATCTCTTCTCGGTGTGCAAGTTGAACGAGATGAACTCCTTCATCGAATCTTGTGCTTAAGCGGCGAGAAGAGCAAGTTCGTTCTCTTTTTGTTATTAATAGTGATGATGAATTCGCTGGGCTGCGAAAGTTTTAGATAACGCCGGGAATAACCTAGGTGTTGACGTTAGTCTTCATGCCGAGCATACTTCCTTGATTAAAGATATGATATACGATAGAGAAGGTTTCTTATTATACCTTCTTTGCTTCTTACTACGTTGCATTGCCTGTAAATTATTAACTTGTTGGTACTTATTTGCAGAATCTGAGAAGAGGCTTCATGTTAGAATTAGAGAGCTTGAATCTGAAAAAGAACAGCTCGCCAGGAATTTTCCAGCAAGAATTGAAGAACTCGAAACTGAAAAACAACAACTCGCCAAGAGTCTCTCCCTTCGTAATAACAAGTATTCCAAGTTGAAGAAACAATTTGAAACAACAGTGGAGAACTTTAATAATGATGCTGTTCGTTTTCGCAATGGAGCCATGGAATATGTTTGTAAGCACAGAACATCCCTCGCATACATATCCCTCGGCTTCTTGAAAAGGTTCACGAGAATCTACCTGTCTCGATGTTTCGATAGTGAAGCGGGCGAAGAAGAAAATTTTGGCGATGAGAATAATAAACTGAGAATCGATGAAGAAGAAGAATCACCAAAGATATAACTCTTTTTGTTTTCTTTTTCTTTGCGTGTAATATCGTATATTCTTTGTATCTTTGTTATAGTGAACTTCTTGGATTTTTCCCCATGAATTCAATCTTCACTCCCCTTTTTTTGGTAGTTCTTCCTTGTAATATAATTGGCTAACGTTATTGATGTATAACTCTTTCGTCAGAAGATGAATAACAATGTTCCATCTTTTCCATTCCCATACTTGCCTCTGTTATTTATCTTCAGATGGAAGATTTTGGTTATCTTCTTGTATTTGATAATAATCTTATTGTTGATTGAAATGGATCATCGCGACGGAGTCGCGGGTATTTTCATGAATTGAGAATTCTATCTCTTTTTGTTGCGACAAGGTCGCAGACCGCCTTTACATTTTCATGTGATGGCTCATTGACCCTGCCTTATCATTTTTGTGTGGTCTTCCGAGTTAGACCTCCCTAATTAGAGGTCCTCCCCGCCCACCTTTTACGGCGACAAAATCGCAGGGACGTCCTTACACTTGCATGTAAAGACCCATTGATCTTGTCTTATCATTTTCCAAGTATTTTTGCCTCTGCGGGGATGTTTTAGTTGCGACAATATGACAGGCCTAGATATCCTCGCGAACATAAAGCCCCATGACATTGCGAGTCGTGCGACGAAATCGCGAGGACGTCCGTACACTTTCGTGTAAAGACCCATTGATCTCGCCTTACCCTCGCGTTAGTATTATTGCCTCTGCGGGATCATTGCACAAATATGACGAGCCTACGTTCTCTTGCGAAAACATAGCCTTATGACATTTGCGTCTGTTTTGACACCCCCTAATGGAGAGCGCCGCCCTTATCATCTCCCGGTTGCCCCTTCAAGGAGGCGAAACATCGGCCATACAAGACTAGCTCCTCCCATCCGGTCTTAACAACAACCAGTTGTTTCGCAGCCCTCTTATCCCTTATACCTATATGGTTTATGGTTACGAGACTGCACCCTAAGTAGAGTTTTCTTCGGGCGAGTGCAACGCATGCCAAGACTTGCCAAGAATGGCCGGGGTAGGTTCATCCATCCCGGCACTCTGGCTCAACCGTGTACCTCGGCGCCTTGTGCATACACGACTCTAAGAAGAGACCCTCGGTCGCCCAAACCGTGGTATAACCTACATATATAGTTGGGAATCCAAGGTACCTCTTAGGATAGGCTTTCATGGGCCCCAAATTTTCATGGTTCAAGCTTCGGGAGCGGTGTAACCTTCCCCCGAACCATGGCGAGAGATACCCCCTTATATGACGCACTTTAGGTCTTACATTTGCCTCTTCGAAATGTTATTCGCGAACTAGGGTGTACGCCATAAAGGTTCGTCCCATTCTTTGCGCATTCATATTTGTTAAATCATTCAATCATTCCTATTTCATTATTTGTCGATATTTGTTTGCGAAGTATTCGCGTAGTTACATTTCATTTGTTGTATTTCACTTTTCTTTCTTAGTCGAATTCTCGTTTTACTCTTGTTGCTGAGATTCTCGCACATCATTACTCAAATTGCTACTTTGCATTTTGCTTTTATTGATTATTCACTTCTTATGCCTTTTGTTCCTCATATCTTTTGCTTCTTTATTGTCATAATATTGGTCTGTCTCCAGGGATTCACCTCGCGAGATATGTTCAGCCCTCACTTCTATAGCATCTACCATCAGTTTCTCCTTTCTCTGTTCATTTCTCACATGTTGCTTCCAATCCTTTCTTTTGGCATTTCTTTCTTCGCAGCTTTCTATATCGACCTCATGACACTGTTGCGACTCCTTCCAGTCTCCCTGTATGATACCAATGCCGTTTGGATGTGGAAATTTTATACATTGATGATATGTTGATGCGACTCCCAAGATTTCATGAAGCCATGGCCTCCCAATCAGCGCATTATATGGAGATTCCACGTCAACCACACAGAATAAGATATCAGTTGATAATCCTTGTAGAGGTATTCTCATGTGAACCTCTCCCTTTGGTTTGTTTGCAGTGCCATTAAAGCCATATATCTTGTATGTAGAGGGGATCAAATCCTCATCCTTTCCTCCCATCGTCTTATAAGTATGGTAAAAAAGAATATTCATAGAACTTCGGTGATCGATTAAGATTCGGTTGATCGCCCAACCAAGCTTCGCCTCATCATCTTCTCCATCAGTGGTTTTGGGTTAATCTCTAGTTTCACAACCAACGGGCTATCATGTGTTTCTCTTCCTTTTGGTACTTCATCTCGAGAGAGAAAGAAATAGTCTTGAGTGCCACTTCTCTAACTGCGTCGTTCTCGCCAGACTCATTATTTCTTTATCATTAGCATCTCTCGCAAAGACTCTACTGAGCACATTGTCATGAAAATCTTCAATGGTGCGATAGGAGTGGACGATAGAGTTGCAATTCAAATTCTTAGCCTTTGTCCCAATTTCTATCACAAATGATTCCTTTCCCTTCGCTGACACTGTTCTATGCATCTCTGGTGGTGGTGGTAATGTCTGGCCCGTTTCTTCTCCCTTTAGAAAGTGGTTCAGCTTCCCCTGATCAATCATCCTGAGAATAATTCTCTTTATGTTTCTACAATCGTTTGTGTGATGCCCATGGAAGCGATGGTAAGAACAAAACTCATGACTTATATCGCTTTGGCGGTGGTTCCATTCACGTTCCAAGGTCTTTGGTACATTTTCCATCACAAGTATAGCTTCCCAGATCTTTTCCACACTAGCATTCAGTGGAGGCATCTTAATCTGTTCCCATAATGTTCTGTGGTTTCTCTGCCCTCCACGGTTATTTTGCCTTCGTCCACCATAAGTTTCTTGCACATGATCCGCCTCTGAATCTTATTATTCTTTGTTACGGTTGTAATAGTTCCTTTCTCGCTCAAACTCTTCTTGATCGTGGCTTCCCATGGCTACTATCTTATGTTGTCCCTCATCTGACTTTCCTTACTGCTTGTCCTTGCGAAGTGCTCGCCATTTGTATTTATGAATTGAGGCGGCAAGCTTGCATTCATGATGTTAGAGCTTGTGTTCGCGACTGGATAAGAATTCATTTCATTCTGTCTTTCTTCTAAGGCAATATATTCTTCCTGTAATTCTCGCAGTTCGCCATCGTGATTGTATTTTTGATTCTAAAAATTTGAATATATAACAAATTGGTCGCGAGAGAGCATTCACAAATGATAGGATGAGGTATCTTTCCTCAACACGTCTGCCATTTCGCTACACATGGTCCTCCATCTTATTGTCAACCTGCCTTAAACTCTCGCCAACTCTTTGTTTCAACCCGAATACATCTTCAATACACTGGTCTTGAAGAGTTGTTACTTATGTATGCTCCCTAGGAATGTGGCTTGTAAATGGTTGAATGATGTGATTGTATTTCTTGGCGGTCCTTCAAACCATTTTAGTGCTTCTCTATTAGGCTTGACTTAAAAAATATTTGCATAGTATAGCGTCATGATTCTCCCATTGCAACATGCATCTCATATAAGCCTTGATATGTTGTATCGCACAGGTTGTTCCATCAAAGATGTTGGTTAATGCAGGTAGATTACACTTCGGAGGTATTCCTCCCATTTGTACTTCTAGCGTGAAAGGATTCTTCGCGGCTTCTGCGATGGCTTCGTCCGATTGTCTCCTTCTCCTTCCCTTCTATTATTGGTAATCCTCTCATCTCGGCGAGTTCTCTTAAGATTTGTTCATTTGCCTCAGAGTTTGTTTCTACTGGTCTTTTTAGCTCTGCTTCTCTCCTTCTTCGCTCCTGCCTATTTTGATCTTCTTGCTCGTTATTTTCTCCTCTTCTTTCCCCGCGACGCTCTTCCTCGTCTCTTTCGTCAATTCGCACGCCATTATATCGGTTTATTTCTCTCTTCTTGGCTGCCTCTCGCTCTCATCATCTGCACCCTCTCATATTCTTCGTTGATATTTCTATTGGTACGATTTTGTTCCCTTCTTCTTTCGCGGTTGTCATGGTTATTCAGCCGGATTGCTTCTTCCATCTCTTGATTTTCCATTTCTGCTCTTATCCTTTCTCTCTCGCGAGCTAGTCGCGCTTGTTCAATGTAGTGTCTCTCAATATCATCCTCGATCTCTCGGTTTCTTCTCAATTCTTCTCTCCGTGCAAGATTATTCTTCCCTCGGCAATTTTGGGTCATTCGGCCCTTGGGTTGCACGTTTCCTTGATTTTCCTATTCCGCTCGTTTTGAAAATTTTGGTGCCGAGGAATATAACGATCTTCCATTTCTCCTCTTCTCTCGCCATGCTCTATGCTTGGATTTTGTGTTTTCTGTTGGTTTCCTTCCTCGGTACTTTTCTGTTGGTAGAACTCTCCCTCTTTCTTCCCTAATCGATCTCGAGCTTGATCTCGCACTACTTCTTGATCTTCTATTTTGCAATCTTATATTTTCCATCCTCAACTCATGATTCTGTCTTGTTAAGTTTGCTCGTTCTTACCGCACTCTAGCCGTCTCTCTTCGTGTATTGTTTGTCTCAATCTTTCTAATCTTTGTGATTTCTTCGTTTCTGGATTGGTTTCTCCATTCGTCCCTTGCTCCCCTTGTCCATTGCTCACCAATTCTTGCTCTCTCTTCTCTCTCATCTTGAATCAGATCTCCAAGTATGCACACTTACTCTATCATAATCCACAGCCGCATTTGCTACTGGGGAAATCAGTGGTTGATTTTGATCTTCTCCATCATTTCTCATATTCATCCTTGACGATTCTCCTGTTTCATTCCTCCTTTCTCCGGCCAAGTCTCCCACTTATTCTTACAATCGTTGGTTGCCTTTGTACATTTCTTCTTCTAGCCATTTTTCTTTTTCTTTGAATTCTTGAGTATCACTCCAAATCTTTTCTCTATTAATCCAAATTCCTTTCGATTCTTTGCGTCAATCCCTGCTCTTCCCTGTTTCTAGCGCATATGTAGTGGCAGGTTTTCCCACACTACACCCCTTACTCAATTTTGCTTAATTAGTCCATTGAAAGATGTAAGATCAAGAATATTTATTGATTGAATCCATAAATTGTTTACACAAGAAAATAGAATTACACTTAGAAATTAAAACACTCTCAAACTTTCTCTCTCCTAATGACTTGCCCAACAACTCCCAAAAAGATCTCTCTTCTCACAGACTCACTCAACCCTTTATATAGGGTGATACATAGTGGATGACAGCTAAGTTACCCTTTATTTTCGGGAATGTCCCGCGAAGTGTCGCAGATGCACAAACATTCGCTCTCGCGACACTTCTTATCCTCGCCAGTCTCACGTCTTTTTTATGTTTTGCCTGTCGTTATTCATTGCGTCGTTTATTTTAGCTTCCTGCGACTCCCTCGCGACATCGTCGTTGATTAATCCCGCGAGCCCTGTCTGTTACGATATTATGATCCTACAATTGGCACATGCCAAAATGTGTCGCAAGCCATATTTCCGAGCCGCTATGCCTTTGGCCCACGCCCAACATAGCGCCCTAGGTTTGCAAGACTTGCAACTAGGTCAACATGGCCGCACGTGCCATTGGCACATGCCAACACGTGCCGCAAGCCATATTTCTAAGCCGCTATTCCTTTGGCCCACGCCAAACATAGCGCCCTAGGCTTGCAAGACTTGCAACTAGGTCAACATGGCCGCACGTGCCATTGACACATGCCAACACGTGTCGCAAGCCATACTTCCAAGCCGCTATGCCTTTGGCCCACGCCAAACATAGCACCCTAGGCTTGCAAAACATGCAACTAGGTCAACATGGCCGTACGCGCCAATGGCACATGCCAACATGCTCGCTAGCTAGCTTCCCTAGCGAAATCACGGCCCTAACGGCCCCGCATGCCATTGGCACATGCCAACATGCTCGCTAGCTAGCTTCCCTATCAAGGTCACGGCCCTAATGGCCCCGCATGCCATTGGCACATGCCAACATGTTTGCTAGCTAGTTTCCTTATCACGGCCCTAACGGCCACGCATGCCATTGGCACATGCCAACATGCTCGCTAGCTGGTTTCCCTACCAAGGTCACGGCCCTAATGGCCACGCATGCCATTGGCACATGCCAAACGCACACGCTGGTAGCCTAACTTGCAAACCGTGTAACCTACCACCAAGGCATTCCGCACATGCCATTGGCACATGCCAAATGCACATGCTGGTAGCCAAAACTTGCAAACCGTGCAACCTACCACCAAGGCATTCCGCACATGCCATTGGCACATGCCACACGCGCCACTAGCAGCGCCACTTGCACTCAAGATGCCACCAACGCTCGAGATATCAACACAAACTGGGGGATGCTTCTTTAGGGTTTTGGTTTGGCGGTCACGACATACGGCGTACACTACGCTCACATTAAGAAAGCGTGAAAAGGAATAAAGCGGTCAAATAAAAGAGGAAATAATGGTGAAAACGTTTTCACCCATTAAACCATGCGGTTACCACCTCCTCCCATTATTTCACCCTTTACTCTCTTCCTTCATGAGGGTGAGCACGTTTCAATCTCGACTTGTATAAATAGGTCTTACCTATTTCCACCGGACAACAAGTCTCGGTCGGGGGAGAAATATACTACACTTACACTCTCGGAAAGGCAACTTTGCAAGCTCTCTCAAAAGCTTCCATCTCTTGCAAGCTTCCTAAGCTTTCACTTTACGATACAAGTCGAGATACTACTCTCCTCAACACCTTTCTTTGCTTCCCTCCCCAAATCAACCCTTCTCCTCCATTTTGTGACCGAAGCAAGTCTGGAACGGCCATTTCTTGGTTTAGGTAGGACTTGTGCGAGATCGATCTCTCGAACCTATAAAGTGCTCACGTGCAGCACATTTGTTTAGGGTTTGAATCGGTTTCTCACTCACTCACCGAAATTACCGAAAATCGCCAGAAACGATTTTCACCCATAAACAATTGGCGACCACGGCGGGAGGATTGATCTATCGGCTACAATATCAACTCCAACTCCTGATTTCGTTTCCCGAACGTCAAATCCCAACATGGTGGAACTCGGATCTGGGAGCGGCTGCGAGAGAACATCAACGGTAACGCATTCACGATGTTGGCGTCTCCCCATAACATAGTTACTTCACCGGTGACAACAAAGCAACATCGAATGCACTCCTTCAAGTGTAACACCGCCTATCACCAGGGGGCGAGGCGCTGCCTCCTCTAGCGTCTCTGCACAACCCTCTAATCACGGCAACGAGAATATCACTTCAGGTGTCACGCCCCCAGTCACCAGGGCTAGGGCCGCCACCGCGACCCCGAATGCTTCTTCCAGCATGGCGCCTCCGACAACTAAGGCTCCAATTACCACGCCGACGGGACGAGAGAATAGGAGGGACTAAAGGAAGTCGCTCTTACGTCACCATCGCCGATTTGATGGAACGATAAGAGACGCTCTCGAGCCAGAGGCAGGACATGGTTTCAACACAAAGGAGGTGCTCACCTTTCTCAAAACCCCGATGAGCTACTACCCAGTGAGTCGCATCCTCCAGAGACGCCTAGAAACATCTCCAACAACCCCGACGCCGGCACCTCAAGGAACGCCTCCACGGATGAAGAAACTCGCACTAGAGTCCCGTTGGAGAGAAATCAACCACCAAATTTCGTCACGAGAGAGGATTTGGAACAACTCCTACGTGACCGAATCAAGCATGATGAGTTCGATGTACATCATCACCAACCCCCTTACCCGTCAGAAATACGGAGAATCCCTCTCCCAAGGGGGTACTCTTCCCCTCAATTTACCCCGTATGATGGTGGGAATGCACGCTAACATGTTTCTCGTTTCTGGAATCCTTGGGTGAACATGAATATAATCACGTTCTTCGTTTAAGGGAATTTTCAAAATCACTTACACAGGAAGGGCATATACATGGTACAACAAACATCCCACCGAACAAAGCATTCCCAACCGGAGTAGCATGGTCACCGCGTTTTACGGAAGTATTTCTTCGTGTCTCGAACAAGTTACCTTTTCGGACCTCGGGAGAATGTACCCGGTGGGATAAAGAACATCCGAATGATTTCGTCAAAGGTTCGGGGTTCAAGCACTTTCGGCGCCACGACCCCAAGCGTGACCGAGCAACAATTGGTAAACGCGTGCATCAATGGTATGGTCCCCGATCTGGTCAGCGCCCTGCTAGAAAACTTGCGTTTCCAAACATTCTCCGAACTCCATGAGGCCGCGGACGATACGCAAGAACGGCACAGCATTCTTTTGGAAAGGACTAGGCCAACTCGGGCGGGACGCACGCGAAACTCGCGGGAGTAGGCGCCTCATCACAAACAATTTAATGCCGGCTCATCCTCCGTGAACATAGTGAACGAAAGAGAAAAAGGAAAGCCGCAACTACGAGCCATCAGTAGAAACGTGAAGCGCCGGCGCAACGGGGAGCCCTCGCGCGGAAGATCGCCACTAAAACTCTTGTGCAGCATCGTGGGACCGAAGGAAATGTCCTTGATTTCCCATTCCCCATCGAGGAGGTGATTGACCTCCTAGAAGCCTGGGTTCAAGATGATGTCATCAGACTGCCACCGCCTAGACGTCCACCAACTGATTTTGAGATGGCAAATCCCAAATCTTTGCCATTACCACAGGTTCGTTTCACCACCCGACTAGCGATTGCAACAGATTAAAGCATATTTTCAAGCAAAGGATAGAAGCGGGAGAACTCCATCTAGGAGACGAAAGAGTGCATCGAGACCCACTCCCAATAAGAAACAAGGGTTCCTTTGGGGACTCGTGCACGAGACTGTGCAATCCATGATGCGACATATATGCGAAATTCTCTATCTCTCCAAGGTTCAGCGCCAAGATATTTTCGCAGCTCTCAATCGTGTTGTATCAAGGCAAGCGTCTTTTTCTCCCCTCGGAATCCACGCCAAGGGCCCAAGCTTCCCAAACAAGCGAAGTGGAGCGGGGACCTGCTGACCACGTCCCGTTTAAGAGTACTGAACTTGACGACACGCTCATCGACACGACCTCGACCACAACATCATCACTTTCAAGACACTAAAGGCAGCCAGGATTTACAAAGCAAGACGCCACCTATTTCCGTCTGTGATTAAGAGCTTGAGAGGAGAGGCTTTGAACGCGCATGGCTACATCAACCTATAGATCGAGATAGGAAACACTATAACGCACAGTAAGTTCCACATCGTAAAAGAACTAGATCATGACATGATTTTGGGACGCTTATGGGCACTCGACAACAAGGCAAAACTGGGCGAACACCCTCTGCCGACATCCCTGCCCGAAGGGATTCCAACAAATCGTCCCACGGGTTATCACATCAACGAGCTATTGAAGGAACCCAAGCTTCCGAAGAGGACCCGTTGGCGCTAGCCCATGATTTTCAAATCCAAGTAAGTCGACCGAGCAACCTTTTACGCAACAGACCTTTTCTTTCCCCAATCTGTCATGGGGACTCGGCGCAACAATAAGCACGAACATTTGTCAAAAATGTGAATGGGGAGCTGGACCATTCGAACGCTTTGCAAGAAGCTTGGAAGCTTTTGGCGAAACCAACGAAGCCAAGGCTCAACTGGTTACACGACGTCTGAACCCGTTTTCAATCGGAGATATAGTGATTAAGGAAAGCTCGTTTCAAGTTAGGAGGATGACAGTAAAGATGGATTTGCCCGAGGAAGGTGAAGGCGAGCTATACCAGTTGCGGATACCCTTTTGGGAGGATATTGCAAGCTCATCAATCAGAAACACACCTGAAGGCGTGATAGTTCACTCGCGATGGCTCGGAATCCCAATCCCTAAAATCTTTGTATTTCCCAATCACTCCCCTTTTCAGTACTTCCTTTGAATCTTTCCTCTTAATAGCTGTACTTCCCCAGGATGAATACACCGTTTGTATTTTTTCCCTGGAGATCTACCCTTTTGTCAAAAAAATAAAATAAAATAAATATATCTCTTCCCGAGCGAATCCTTCAGATATCGGAGAAATACATCAGAAGAACCCAGAAAACCATTGCAGAGCCATCATACCACAACCCCTTTCAAAAATATATAGATATGAAGCAAAAGGTTTACTGATGAAGAAGAAGGGAAAGATGTGTTTACAAAAAAAAAAGAGAAGGGAAAAACATCAGGGAACTAAACAGCTAACAGAAAAAACAAAAGGAGGAACTAGCCCTCGAAGGACGGAGCGCAAGTCTCTTCGGGCAAAGCTATCTTCAAGCATTTCCCCCAGCAATCCTTCGGGCAACAAAGGTTCCACTCTCCGCTTTAGCGGCGGCAACCTTAACATCCCATCCGGCGGCCCACAGCAGCAGCAGTGTCCTCCCCGACAACTATTCCAGCATACGCCACCATGACGCCTCCAGTATCGTCAATAACACCTTTGGCATCAACTTCAAAGGTTGTCTCGCTTCTATCATACGCTATTTCGAGAGTTTTCTCATTGACGCTTCGAAGAAAGTTTGTTGATTCATCCACATCAAAATCGAGAACCGTGGCGTTCTCCTCGCGTCCGCTGAACCCAAGGGGTCCAAACATGCACTGTTCTTCGTGGGGATAGATGGGAGGGAGGTCCTTAATAATTTCATTAGCTTCATGGAACAAAAGATTCAACCCCGACCGATACCTCCTCAAGAGAAGAAGATCGATCTCCGCCGATTCTGAAGTCCTTTCCAAAAAGGTTAAAGGCACGGCCGTCTCTGGAAGATCCCATCATACACTGCAAGAAATGGAAAGATGATCAAATTCCATCCTATCTACACGCGTACAAAAAAGAGGATGGCAAAAAAAAGGGGAAGAAGAAGAAAACGCACCGGCAAAGCAAAGGAAAGGGGGAATCAACAAGAAGAACCCTTTTCTCAAACGAGGAGACGATGCTATTATTTTTGGATATGAATGCGGAACCTTAAAAGGAAAGGGAGCAATGAGAGACATAACGCTTCCAGATTTTAGCATGAATAATGCCCTAATTGAAGCCGCACGTGAAGGAAAGCAAGATAAGGAAACTTTGCTATCGGAAGAAACTCCCTCCTTGTTTACATCGGTCTCACCAGCTAGCACACTCATTTCCCAAGTCACGCCAGCAAGCATGGTTTCCAAGATTGGACAGGCCCCACCAATTGCGCCGACCTCCCAATGCCGCCAAGTCACGCCCTGCAAGCACGAACGGCTTCTACACTTCGCGCGGTCCCACCAGCTAGCACACTCGGTTTCCCAACTCAAGCCAACTTCCCAACGTCGCCCAAGCTGCCAGGGCCCCCAATTGTGCCGACCTCCGATTTGTGCAAAAACTACCGAGAGGCAAGGATCCCAAATCCTATTTATAAAGGTCGAGACAAGCCTCCTTCAATTTTCTTTACGGGTTGTTGTTAACATTTGTCACCATCTTATGCTTACCTCGCAACAAAGCCCCTGTTCGAGGCTAAGCGGGGACTTAATGTTGATGGTGGTTTTTAGACAAGGGTAAAATCGTAAAACCCCATGACCTAGTGTTACATGACACATTAAATAAAGAGCATTTAAATCGGGGTAAATAATTAATAGGGGTATTTTTTCAAAATACCAGATTAGGGTTTTCAACACGGAACCCTAATTCCAAAACTAAGCCGCATATTGCGCACCATGGCAACCATGCCAAACCAAGCCGCACTCTGCGCACCATGGCAACGATGCCAAAAAAAAGCATATCTGCGCGCACCATGGCAACCATGCCAAACCAAGCCGCACTCTGCGCACCATGGCAACCATGCCAAAACAAGCCGTATATCTGCGCACCATGGCAACCATGCCAAAACAAGCCGCATCTCTGCGCACCATGGCAACCATGCCAAAACAAGGCATCTTGCGCACCATGGCAACCATGCCAAAACAAGACGCATCTTGCGCACCATGGCAACCATGCCAAACCAAGCCGCACTCTGCGCACCATGGCAACCATGCCAAAACAAGCCGCATCTTTCGCGCACCATGGCAACCATGCCAAACCAAGCCGCATCTGCGCACCATGGCAAGTGCCAAGCCAAGCGCGCTCTGCGCACCATGGCAACCATGCCAAACCAAGCCGCACCCTGCGCACCATGGCAACAACGCCAAATTCCAAGCCGCTATGCCTTGGGCCCACGCCCAACATAGCGCCCTAGGTTTGCAAGACTTGCAACTAGGTCAACATGGCCGCAAGTGCCATTGGCACATGCCAACACGTGCGCAAGCCATATTTCTAAGCCGCTATGCCTTTGGCCCACGCCAAACATAGCGCCATAGGCTGCAAGACTTGCAACTAGGTCAACATGGCCGCACGTGCCATTGGCACATGCCAACACGTGTAGCAAGCCATATTTACGAGCCCCCTATGCCTTTGGCCCACGCCAAACATAGCGCCCTAGGCTTGCAAGACTTGCAACTAGGTCAACATGGCCGCACGTGCCATTGGCACATGCCAAAACGTGCCGCAAGCCATATTTCCGAGCCGCTATGCCTTTGGCCCACGCCTAACATAGCGCCCTAGGTTTGCAAGACTTGCAACTAGGTCAACATGGCCGCACGTGCCATTGGCACATGCCAACACGTGCCGCAAGCCATATTTCTAAGCCGATATGCCTTTGGCCCACGCCAAACATAGCGCCCTAGGCTTGCAAGACTTGCAACTAGGTCAACATGTCCGCACATGCCATTGGCACATGCCAACACGTGTCGCAAGCCATACTTCCAAGCCGCTATGCCTTTGGCCCACGCCAAACATAGCACCCTAGGCTTCCAAAACATGCAACTAGGTCAACATGGCCGTACGCGCCAATGGCACTTGCCAACATGCTCGCTAGCTAGCTTCCCTAGCGAAATCACGGCCCTAACGGCCCCGCATGCCATTGGCACATGCCAACATGCTTGCTAGCTAGCTTCCCTATCAAGGTCACGGCCCTAATGGCCCCGCATGCCATTGGCACATGCCAACATGTTTGCTAGCTAGTTTCCTTATCACGGCCCTAACTGCCACGCATGCCATTGGCACATGCCAACATGCTCGCTAGCTGGTTTCCCTATCAAGGTCACGGCCCTAATGGCCACGTATGCCATTGGCACATGCCAAACGCACACGCTGGTAGCCTAACTTGCAAACCGTGTAACCTACCACCAAGGCATTCCGCACATGCCATTGGCACATGCCAAACGCACACGCAGTAGCCAAAACTTGCAAACCGTGCAACCTACCACCAAGGCATTCCGCACATGCCATTGGCACATGCCACACGCGCCACTAGCAGCCCCACTTGCACTCAAGATGCAACCAACGCTCGAGACATCAACACAAACTGGGGATGCTTCTTTAGGGTTTTGGTTTGGCGGTCCATGACATGCGGCGTACACTACGCTCACATTAAGAAAGCGTGAAAAGGAATAAAGCGGTCAAATAAAAGAGGAAATAATGGTGAAAACGTTTTCACCCATTAAACCATGCGGTTACCACCTCCTCCCATTATTTCACCCTTTACTCTCTTCCTTCATGAGGCCGAGTGCGTTTCAATCTCGACTTGTATAAATAGGTCTTACCTATTTCCACCGGACAACAAGTCTCGGTCGGAGAAATATACTACACTTACACTCTCGAAAGGCAACTTTGCAAGCTCTCTCAAAGCTTCCATCTCTTGCAAGCTTCCTAAGATTTCACTTTACGATACAAGTCGAGATACTACTCTCCTCAACACCTTTCTTTGCTTCCCTCCCCAAATCAACCCTTCTCCTCCACTTTGTGACCGAAGCAAGTCCGGAACGGCCATTTCTTGGTTTAGGCCGGACTTGTGCAGATCGATCTCTCGAACCTATAAAGTGCTCACGTGCAGCACATTTGTTTAGGGTTTGAATCAGTTTCTCACTCACTCACCGAAATTACCGAAATCAGCAGAAACGATTTTCACCCATAAACAATAGTGAACCAACATTCCTAAACGGGCATCTACAATACTCACATCCTTATGTTGTACGCCCAGATACGGTAGAGGTCCCTCCACCACCAGCACGTCCCTCCACAACTCCAGATCATCGTACAGGACTTACGGCTCGTTACGTTGTTGGTGCGTTCATTACTATTCACTTAATCTATATGTATCAAATTATAAAATTGTACATACTAAATACATGTTGATAAATCTTTTAACGGCGATCAGAGAATTGGAAACTTGGCAAGGTTCTTTAAGAAGAAGACCAAAAAGGAGAGTTCTTTGACTTTAAAAAAAAGAAATGGAGAACGTCGTCAAAAAGTTAGACCAAATAGAAGATCTTGAGGCAAAAGACTTGTGGGGCGAAAAGAAGAAGAGGGTATACAAGAGGCCAAGAACCGAGTGATCTTGTGATTCTTTGATAGTATTAGTTTGGTTTATGTTTGTTTGTGTGGATTCGTAAACTTTGAACATCTTTGCTTTCGGTTTGGAACATCTTAACTTTACATTTGGTTTGTTTACACTTTGCGTATGTTATTTTATGGAATTATGTCTTTGCTTATTTGTGTAATTAAGTTGTTATTCCAAAGACAAACGAGAACATATTTTGCAACGCCGATACGAAACACCGCAGTAGTAAAGTTTGAATTAAATCACAGTGGCACATACATGGCATATGGTTTAATGATTACAATTCAAACTTCCAAAAAAACAAAAGGTGGAGTATTAGTAAACCACATAAATCCAAATTACTCATCATCGCTTCCACACGTATGAAGTTGCAACTCCTCCTCTTCAAGAGGTTTCTTTGATAAGGCCAAAGCATCCCATAATTGGTGATTCTCCTCGTTCAACGTCATCCATCCCTTCCATATATTTGGATCTAGTTCCTTGTTTTGAACCATCCCACAAACAGGTGGCAATGGACAATTGTCCTTGAGTTTAAGAATGACGAAATGATTGCCGTTCACGTACGCCAAAACAACTCTTCTCGTCTTAAGGGATCCCTCGCATCTTTGCCATTTTGGTGTAAATGTAGTGACTACCGTGGGGGTAAAATAATGAACAACACAATTAAATGTATCCGCTACTAGATGCCCACAAAGCGGCATCCTCATCCAATATTGAGAAGGAAGAATTGCCATCTCCTGCTCGGGTCCTGACACTTGAGCACACATATAATCAAACACCTCGTCGTGACCAACCAATTGCTCATAAAAGCTCCTCTTCTTCACAAGTTGATCGGCCATCCTCATCCTAGCATATCGGCATGGTGTCATTCCTTTACTAACAGCCGTCTCGAAGATTCCTAATTGTTCGGTGACGGCATGATAGCCACAATTTCCATCTCCATCGACATCATCCGTGTACACAACAAACTCGCGAAAAACCTCAGGAAGTTGATCTATGTAAGACTCTATCTTCGTATGGTAGTGTCTATAAGTCCTACCCGTTTTCGAATCCTTATACATCGTCATATTACCAACTTTTAGCTTAATTATATCCAAACAATCCTCTGCAATCTCTACATTCCAAATGTCTTCGGTATGTGATGGGAGATTATACTTCCTTGGCCTACCCCTACGCCTTCTCATTTGAACCTTAGATACATCGATTGTTGGTGTAGGTTCGGAATGCTCACCTTGTTGCCCTTGGTTGCTTAATGTTGGTACCTTCGGCGGCCTTCCCCTTTTCTTTTGAACCTCGGATACATCAACTATTGGTGTAGGTTCGGAATGCTCACCATTTTGTCCTTGGTAGCTTAATGTTGGTACCTTTGGCGGCCTTCCCCTTTTCTTTTGAACCTCGGATACATCAACTATTGGTGTAGGTTCGGAATGCTCACCTTGTTGCCCTTGGTTGCTTAATGTTGGTACATTTTGCGGCCTTACCCTTTTCCTTTGAACCTCGTATACATCCACTATTGGTGTAGGTTCGGAATGCTCAACTTGTTGTCCTTGGTTGCTTAATGTTGGTACCTTAGGGGGCCTTCCCCTTTTCCTTTGAACCGCGGATACATCGACTATTGGTGTAGGTTCGGAACTCGTCGATTGTTGTTGACTTGATATCGGTTCCTTCCTCGGCCTACCACTTTTGTTTGGAACGGGTGTTTCAGCGAATCTTGCTTCTGAAATCTCACTTGCACATAGATCTCGTTTTTTTAGTTGCCGCGAGTTCCTCTTCACGTCGAGTCATTTGTTTTAACTCTTTTCTTTGTTTCTTCCTTGCAATTTTAGTTTGGGGTCTACCCGCCGGATCTCCCTTTCTTGGCTCTTCACTTTGTGCTATCCATGGCCGTGTAATCAGTCTTAGTTGGCTCAACAATACTTGTCGTCTAGCCGAGTTGCCACGTGAGTAAGCTTCATAAAATTCTAAAGCCTCCTTTGTATCCCATGGTGATTGTCTGGGAGCTTCGGTAGGGGGAAGGTCGAAAGATAATTGCTTCCAAAAAGGATCAATAACATCAATAGGGATCACTGTTTCATACTTCACAAGCATATGACGACACGGAAGCCCCAATGAAGACATGTCGGGACAAATACACACATCACCGGTTTTAGTAAATTTTCTCATATTGCATTTGTCTCATCATATATTTTATTGCCCAACGGGAGACGTTAAACTCTATTCCTTGGAGCAACTTAGTATGTTGGAGAAACTGAGTCATCCTATCCATTGAGCTTTTCTCAAAAGCCTTCTTGATCCTATCGATATCGGCCTTAAAGTGTTGCTCCATTGCCTCGGTGACCGTAACCACGTTTCCCAGGCCGGACTGGATGAGATCTTTAAAACGCCCATGAGAGGACTCCGCTATACTAGTTGCTTCATTCCCGTAATGTCTATAACGATTCGTCCATGCACGCACAAATTTTTCCTTGAACTTATCCAACCAATTATCCCGACAATATGAGACGGCACTTGGATACACTTCGTTATATTTGGCAATAAACGTGTTCAATCTCTTTTCATACATGTCCTCGGTAAGAGACCAATAAACTTTCTCCCAATCCTTTAGAAATTCCAACCACCTTTTATGATTTTCATCGTGTTCTTTGTCGACTAAGCTCTTTAATCTTTCCTCTTTCATTTTCTTCTTCTTCGGGTGATAGTTTCTCTTTGCGAACATCTTCGTCTAGTTGAGCAACCATTCTCTTCTTAATATCAGCCTTAGAGGGTTCAAACAAAGCATGACAATGTTTTTTCACATTTTCACCTATATGATATGTACATATAAAATTTTGTGCATCCGGATATACGTCGGATATGGCATTCATTAGTGCCTCAAATTGATCGGTTATGATGACCTTCGGAGAACGATTTTCCGGGTACAATAATTTCAATTGCCGCAATGCCCAATGATAATTGTAATCCCTCTCGTTCTCCATTAAACACCAAGCCAATGTGAATGTTACCTTGTCCGATGTTTGCCCCACGATGTTGAACAACGGCATGTTGTATTTGTTTGTCTTGTAGGTGCAGTCCATCACAAGAACATCACAACACGTATGAGCCAATTGTGAAAGCAAAGGATGCGAAATGAATATTTGAAGCGGCTTGTTGTCCGGACCTCTTTTAATGATACGCGTGTAATTGTGATCCCAAGCTATCTTCTCAAATTCTTGCATAACACTCCTCCCTTCCCATTCCAACCTTTTAATGGTTGCTTGTGCGCTATAAATTGTCTTGAGTGAAGAAACGTTGGTCTTATCCTTTTCCTTGAAGGTTCGAGAATCACTCTTGGTTTGATACATGCTTTGGTCATCATCTTTACATCCTCGAATTGATCAGGTTTTAGCTTCGCAACTAGGGAGTGACCTTCAAAATCTTTCGGATCGGGGTGGTTGTGACGGCCAAACCACACCTTACATTCCCATTCTTTTCTTCTACTTTTGAACCTCTTAGATAGAATACAAGCTTAAAGGGGCAGTCATCCTTCCGCGTAACTGTCTTGTATACCCTCTTAGTCTTCTTTTCATATACATAACCCTTTCTCTTGTGGCTATTTTTCTCATTGTATTTTCCACTTCTCTCGCAAACCATCTCAAAACGAACATTTGAACGTTGGGAATTCCTCACTAAGACACACATGTTATTAAGAGCCGTCGCTTTTTCCCAAGCAATTGCTTCCTTTTCAGATTTTATTCCCTACATAAGGACAACGTTATGGAGATTACAAGCAAATCCCAACATAAAATTGTAAAAACTAGGGACAAAATTGTTTGGTAACATACCCGCGGCATTTTATAGTACTCCGACGTATCCCGATGGAGCGGTTTGGAGTTTGGTTGATCGTTGTAGGTAACAATCTAAGGAATGAATGAAAAGAAAATTGGATTAGTTCAAAACCGGCATTCTCGATAAGTAAAGATAACTGCCGGGATTAAGAACCGGCATACATCGTAATCGACTATCCATACCGGTAATAAGTTCCGGCATACTAAGTTGAAAGAAACCAAAGCCGGTATTTAGGTTCAAAATATCATTAGCTCCTGTATGTTATTCATTTAAAACCGGCATCCTCGACATTTAAGTTTCAACGCCGGTATCGTAAACCGGCATTCTGTGTCATGTACTCACACTGCCGGTTTGAATATTCCTTAGAATATTCGCGGGTAGGTAAAAAGTATAAATGTGTACCGGCATTCAATCTTGGTTTGAATACCACGCCGGTATGTTCTTGAATACTGGGGGATATTTAGTCCCGGCATACAAATATCTATGAATCCAATGCCGGTTAAATGATACCGGCGTAGTATTCATACCACGAGCATGCCGGTACTAAGGCGTTTCAGACAAAAAAATGGCGGTTTCAAAAAGAAAAATCAAATTTTCGACCTCTTTGAAGCATTACCTGTGTGTTGGGGTTGCTTGTATGATGAACATGTTTACTTTCTTGAGTTGGTTCTTCACAAAACATTTCATGGTCAAGAAAATAATGATTCAAAGGTGTTGGTTCATCATACAACAATTGTGAGTTGTTATCATTAATCGAAGATTGAAGATATGATTGTTGTTGTAATTGAGTTAAAAATTCAGCAGCTGCAAGTCTCTCATCACAATCATCTTCCATTTTCAAAAAAAAAAAAAATTCTACTCAAATTTTTTTTTCCCTCTCAACTAACCCACACAAATTCAAATAAACATAAATACACAAATTATATCCCCCAAATCATTAACATTTTACTAATCAGGATTAATAACTAATTATGATTAGGGAGGAATTAGATTAGGAATTAATAATTTAATTATATAAGGGGTAACCCAGCTAGGATATTTGGATCCCTATTTTGTCATTTAGTCATATCCCCAATTAGTTTTGATATCCCCCAATTACTCATTCTTTATAAAACTATTTTTTAAAGATGAACAAGCACATTGATATGAAGTTGTGTAGAAAATATCCACGACTAGAATCCGAGCAGGAAATATGCACAGCTAGAATGTGTGCAGGATATATTCACAATTATTTAAGGGCCAAGAAAATAATTTGCATAATTATTTCTATGACCTAGGGCCAAAAGAGTAAGACACATGTTTTCTGGGGTCATAAGAATAATTAACCCAAATTAAATATAGATCTGAACACGAGCAGTAGTTCGTGAAGAACCGAGGCTAGTAGGTGCGCCATGATGATGGAGACTTGGACCTTTCCGGCCCGCCTTATGGTACCAAAACAAAAGTACACGTTCAAAATCAGGGACGGAGCTGCTAACAGTCTAGTGGGGACAGTTGTCCCCCCTAGATTTTGCTATATTACCTACATAGGTTCGGTAATTTGGAAATTTATTACACAGGGAGACAGGTTTATAGGAAATTATTGGAAAATTGGTAAGGGAAACTAAAATTTGGTATTCTTCCCTTAATTACTAATAGTTTTCCTGTGTGAAAATTCCATATTGCATGCAAATTTTAAGAATATGATAGGCAATATGCTAATCCGAAGATAGTTTATTGATTCAAAATGGTTAGTTGCCCTTAAAACAGTCAATCACACCCTTCAAATTCATATATTATAATTTAACAAGTATTTCAAAGGGTGAGCAACCCAAAACAGTCAAGAAGAGGTGAAAAATTTTTGGCGGCCGAAGGCATAAGTTAATTTTCTACACAACTTAGGCCGGTTGTTGTACAATTGTGTGGATGTCTCGGACGGCAGCTACCACGTTTGCCGTCTATGCATTCTTTAGATGAGAGGAAATACCATAATGCTGGGATCAATTAAAAGATGTTCTTATTCTCACCCACATTCACATATAAAACCACTTTTCAGTATGCAATCCATTTGTTCTAATTTGTTGCCCTGATTTAAAGAAAAAAGTAAATTAACTCTTAGAAAACAAGAAATATAACAACCAAGCATAAACTTAAAAATATAGAGGGAGATGAAACCGGAAAAAGATCATAAATGCAAAGAAAGAAAGTGAAATAGACCTTGTTCTTCTTCTTTTTCCAAAACTTAATCTAGAGATAGCAAATCGTATACAAAGAGTGAGATACTCTGGAAATGCATGTTATATAGAGAAACAAGAGGTGAAGAGTACATGGAGATTGGAAGAAAAAGATACCTGATGCATACCTCACTCAAAAAGATGGGTTAGGTGCATTTTTAACAGCTCTGTGTAAGACAGAAACTACAATTTCATAGCACCAGTGACCAACAATAAAATAAAAAATAAGGGTGTTCCTTTATATACCCCTTAAAAACACTAATGATACCCAACAGTTAGTTATGTTAGTTACAATATTTAGTTGACATGAAATCCTTGAAATTTTTATACCCATACCCCCCTCTCTTGGCCGAGAGTAAATGCATCCACATGCTTACCCTGCGTGTCAAAAAACCCAAACAACAATTCATCCCCATCTCGCCCTTCAATTACACCATTTAGTTATATTTTGAGCTTTTAGGAAATCTATCTTCTTGTTTGATTTGACAATCAAATTCGTGAAGACCAAAAACCTCCACGACAGGCATCTTGTCTGTTTAAACCTATTAATTTCTGCATAGAATAGTTTCACTCGGAGCAACTATTAAATCTCACGTGTATACATACATCTTTCACATATGTACAGGTTGTTATAATCCTCCCCGGTCCTCCTATTCTTTTGTTAAGAAGTCCTAGTCTATAGTTGTTTAGGTTTAGTCTTGTTGTAAATTCCGGTTCTACCGATGTACCTATTCTCTAGTTTATTTCTGTTTCATATTCATATCTGTAACCTCATGTAATCCATATAAATACTATGAATGAAATCAATCTCCACAAGTTGTGAGAGAAACTTCAAACCAATATTCGTTTATGGTATATTAGAGCTAGGGTTTATTTTTTTTAAACCAATATCCATGGTTGTTGATGATACTCAATCCGATTCTCAAACAATGGAACCTCACCACAACACCATCTCCGACAAGGATACTGCACTATCTCCCAGCAGTCCCTATTACGTCCATCCAGCAGATAATCCCACATCTGTGATATTTACTCCCCTTCTATCTCCCATTTGTTATAATCCTCCTTTCGCCAACTTCGCAGGTATGTCTCTTTCTTGTACTATTAATTCTTGGATTGTAGATAGTGGTGCTACTCACCACATTTGTTCCTCTTTATCATTATTCACTTCTCATAACTTGGTTCCTAAACCAATTCATGTTCAATTACCAGATGGATCACATACATCTGTGACTCATATTGGGTGCGTTGATTTATCACCCACTATCAAACTGTTGAATGTTTTCTATATCCCAAGTTTTAAATTTAACTTGCTTTCTGTCAGTCAATTGACTCAAACAACTAATTGCTGTGTATCATTCTCAAACGGATCTTGCGTTTTTAAGGACCGTCAAACGAAAACGGAGATTGGATGGAGTAAATGCATTGCAGGCCTCTACCACTTCAGTTATCAACCATTTGCTTTATCTGTTCAAACAAATAAGTTTGTTAATCCATGGCATCGCCGTCTCGGCCATCCAAACATGGACTGTTTTAAATTTTTAGCTAGTCAATTTCCTTACATTCATTCTCACTGTAATCACTTTTGTGATGTTTGTCCAAGGGCGAAACAAACTCGTCTTAAATTTAATAAAAGTGTTTCTTTATCTTCTCATGTTTTTCAATTAATCCATGTTGATATATGGGGTCCTTTTTCAATTCAGTCTCTTTCTGGTGCAAAATACTTTCTTACTATTGTAGACGACTACTCTAGATGCACTTGGGTCTTTCTAATGAAAACTAAATCAGAAACTTTTAAAGTTTCTTCAATATTTTTTAATTTTGTTATGAATCAGTTTGGTCATAAGGTTACCACCATTTCTTCAGTGTCGATAATTTAATCATCCCATCATTGCAAACCTTTCGGTCTGACAATGGTGCTGAATTTAAATCGAAAGAACTTCAGTCCTGGTTTCATGAAAAGGGTATTCTTCATCAAACAAGTGGTGTTTATACCCCACAACAAAATGGCGTTGTTGAACGCAAGCATCGACACTTGTTAAACGTAGCAAAGGTCCTTACGATTCCAATCCAATTTACCCTGCGTTTTTTGGGGAGAATGTGTTCTTGCTGCTTGCTTATTTAATCAATAAGTTGCCATCTCCCAGTATTATCTCATAAATCCCCTCATGAGATACTACTTCAATGACCTCCAGTTATACTCATCTCTGTATTTTTGGTTGTCTTTGCTTTGCGAGAAACACTCGCATTTCTCACAAATTTGACCAGCGTGCCAAACCTGGAATTTTCGTTGGATATCCCCATGGTCAAAAGGGTTACAAGATATATGATCTAGAAACTAAATCCATTTACACTTCTCGAGATGTAGTGTTTCATGAACAGTCATTCCCATTTAATGATTTATCTCATAATTCCATCGTACAAGACCCTGTACAATCTTCGGAATCTTATCTCTATGATTCCATTGATATTTCTCCTGTAACTATTTCACATGCATCTCCCTCACAGCTAAACCGTGTTGGTTCATTCTCTGCTGAAACTGCAGGTCATTCCGCTGCCAAATCTACTGAGAATGTTGGTTTTTCAATTCCTCCTTCTACAGTTTCTCACTCACTCACACAGCCTGTAATATCCCCTGCAGAATCATCACCGCGTCAGTCTGTTAATCTACCTGACCAATACCTTCCAGGTCAGTCGCTGACTCACCCTGCACACTCATCTTCACGTCCATTTGTCACTCAACCTGTACGATCCAATACAGGTCAGTCCTCCAATACACCCATCCAATCATCTCCAGAATCCTCGTCTTCATTGGCACATCCCATTGCCTCCTCATCTGGTCTGCCATCATCGTCAGTACCAATCAATCCAATTCCTCCAGCTGAACATTCACGCCCAGTTCGTGATCGTCATCCCCCAGTCTATTTACAAGACTATCACTGTTCAGCTGCGCAATATCAATCCACTTTTGCATATCCATTGACAGACTATTTATCTTATGATAAATTCAAGCCAGAACATAAGGCTTTCTTATCTGCTGTTCTTCTTACTGAAGAACCAAAATCTTTTTCACAGGCTAATAAGTGTCCAAAGTGGCGTGCTGCAATGGCTAAAGAGATTTTAGCCTTGGTAGCCAATGATACTTGGATCATGGTTGATTTACCACCCGGCAAAACAGCAATTGGCTGTAAGTGGGTTTTTAAAATCAAATTCAACTCTGATGGCTCCATTGAACGCTATAAAGCCCGTCTTGTTGCGAAGGGATATACTCAACAGGAAGGAATTGATTATTACGATACATTTGCACCGGTTGCCAAGTTAGTTACGGTTCGCGTGTTACTGTCTGTTGCGGCAATCAGAGGCTGGTCATTACACCAGCTGGATGTGAACAATGCATTTCTTCACTTGATGAAGAAATCTATATGCGCATTCCGCCGGGTCTAGCACGTAAAGGTGAGTCTAAAGTATTCAAACTTAAGAAATCTCTCTATGGCCTTAAACAAGCCTCTCGTCAATGGTTTGCCAAACTAAGCTCCGTCTTATTAGCTGAAGGCTTTCAAAAATCTCTATGTGATCACTCTCTGTTCACATATCATCGAGGTACGACTTCGATTTTTGTTTTAGTTTATGTCGATGACATAATTATAACTGGCACAGATGATAGCTTCATCGATTCACTTAAGCTACGTCTAGCTTCTTATTTCTCTATTAAAGACCTTGGCCGCTTGCAATATTTTCTGGGCATTGAGGTATCTTGTTCTTCTAAAGGAATTTTCCTTTGTCAACGTAAATATATCCTTGATATTCTCAAAGACTCGGCCTCCTTTGGTGCTCGTATTTCACCATTTCAATGGATGCACATCTTAAGTTAACACCAACTGATGGTAAGGAATTGTCGGATCCAAGTCCTTTTCGACGCCTTATTGGTCGTCTCCTGTATCTTACAGTTACTCGTCCTGACATAACTTATTCAGTCAATTATTTAAGTCAGTTTATGCAGAAACCTCGCACATCTCACACGGATCTTTGCTCATCGTATTCTCCGTTATCTAAAAGGAACCATTGGTCATGGCATATTCTTGTCTTCTAGTAGTACTCTTTCCCTACATGGTTTCACGGATTCTGACTGGGCAGGATGTCCATTCACTCGTCGTTCTACTACAGGTTATTTGGTCAAAATAGGCGATAGTCCTATTTCATGGAAATCCAAGAAACAACCTATTGTGGCTCGTTCTTCTGCTGAAGCCGAATATCGTGCTTTGGCCAATCTAACAGCAGAATTACAATGGTTATATTATCTCTTCACTGACATGCATATTCCATGTCCTCTCCCTATCACTGTCTCTTGTGATAGTCAAGCTGCAATTCACATTGCTCAAAATCCGGTTTTTCATGAACGGACTAAGCATATCGAAATAGACTGCTATTTTGTTCGTGAAAAATTACTCAGTGGTTTGATTTTGCCAAAACATCTTCAATCCGCTGATCAACTGGCAGATGTTTTTACGAAGCCGTTGGGAGCTCCACAATTTGGTCGTTTGGTTGGCAAGTTGGGCGTTCGTTCTGGCTCTACCGCTCCAACTTGAGGGGGGGTATTAAATCTCACGTGTGTACATACATCTTTCACATATGTACAGGTTGTTATAATCCTCCCCGGTCCTCCTATTCTTTTGTTAAGAAGTCCTAGTCTATAGTTGTTTAGGTTTAGTCTTGTTGTAAATTCCGGTTCTACCGATGTACCTATTCTCTAGTTTATTTCTGTTTCATATTCATATCTGTAACCTCATGTAATCCATATAAATACTATGAATGAAATCAATCTCCACAAGTTGTGAGAGAAACTTCAAACCAATATTCGTTTAGCAACATCCAAAATCATCTATCATAAATATTGGAGGGATTAGGTTAGAGGGATGTTGTACAATAGCTGCATAATCGCCTCGTATACGGGTGAATTTGTCCATCACCGTTTTCAACATTGTTAGATCTTTTCCAACAAAACAAGCAATTATGACATTTTTTTTTTTGTTGTATCCCGGCTACTCCATGCATTAACCACCAACATTACAGGACCACCGTTTACTTGATGTACAGATGATTTGAATCTGATTTCAATGTTTTTGTCTTCTTCGATTGCCGCACAAAATCATACAAACAACATTAATAATTTATGAGCATAAAAAGAAAAGGATGCGATAGAGACAAGTTGAGCATGTTTGTAACCACTTCAAGCCAGAATTATCCTCCACCAGATGAGATAATTGTTTCCAATAGCTTGCTGCACATCCAATCATGTTATCTTCTTTCTTGTTCCTTCCTTTCGTCTTCGATCCGGAAGGGGATTTAATCGATTAAGAAAAACAAAAAACAAAAACAACCTAAAAGGGGTTCTGTGATGATTTTCGTCGAAGGAAATCCAAAAGAACTTTCAAATCGGTGCTTCAGATTTTGATCGCGTTTTAGGGAAGTTACATTTTTTTTTTGTGGTTGATGAGATGAATCTCACGAGTCTGCTCTAAAAACCCTAGCGACGCCGTTTAGAAGATATACAAAGCATATACGTTTCTGATGGTTGACCGGGGGTATGTAAAAGAAAATGTTCTTGATGGGGTAGGAAGATTAGCTTAGAGGGTAGGTAGATAAAGGGGTACCGTTAATGTTTTTAAGGGGTATATAAAGGAACACCCAAAAATAAAAGATAGTGAAAATGTTTTGAAAAAGTGCTAAACAATGGAGATGCGGGGTATCGAACCCCGTACCTCTCGCATGCAAAGCGAGCGCTCTACCATGTGAGCTACATCCCCATTTGTGATCTACTTTACTAATAGCTATGAAAACCTAAAATGTAGATAACGCCTGCATAACTATCTGTACAGGTTTCTCAATTGATGCATTTCATAATATCCCCAACTATCTAAGACTCAGGATTCCTTCAGCTGTTATGTCATGGTTAGTGATTATCCCCGCTTTCCACATTCATTTACAAGCCATTCGGCATAATTATAACAGGATCATTTAGAATTCTCGTTTAATATTGAGTTGGACTGATTCATAGTTGGAAATAGCTTTGAAATTAGTGAGGATGAAAATTTTATAATGGAAGAAGAAATCAATACAGTGATTTCGGTATGGAAAAACAAGTTGGAACAAGAGAAAATGTGAAGCAACATGTTAAGACTCCTGCAAGCTAAGATGACCATAGATTAAATGAATATCGTCCATATGTTGGAATGGAGTTCCAATCTCAAGAGGATGCATATGATTTTCGTAATTGTTATGCAGCAGGGAAAGTGGGATTTAGTATTCGAAGGCATGCTACAGCGTGATGCTAGAGCTAAACCTGTTGAACAACTAAAAGGAAAGCAAGCTGATACGAGAATATAGGATGCAATGCGCATATGGTTATAAGAAGAAAAAAAAACTGAAGATAAATGGGTGGTAACCCATGTTTTGGAAGATCACAACATCACCTTGTATCTCCAGACAAATGCCATAATCTGAAATCATTAAGAAAAATGAGTAAAGGTCATGAACAATTATCGACAACCTTCGTCGAGCAAGAATAAAGACAAATCTTGCAATGAACTTCTTGGCAATATTATCCGGTGGAATCCAAAATGTTGGGTTTACTACAAAAGACCCAAGAAATTATTTAACGGCGAAAAGAACAATAGACCTTAAAAATGGAGATGCACAAGCCGTACTCGACTATTTCGAGGGCCAACAGGCAATTAATCCATCTTTATTTTATTCTATTCAGAAGGCCAAATGACCAAATTTGTTTGGGCGGACGCTAGATCACGGGTGGATTACTACCACTTTGGAGATGTTGTGTGTTTCGATCCTACTTACTACACTAATAGATACGGCATGCCATTTGTTCCCATAGTAGGGGTGAATCACCATTATCATTTGATTGGGTGATGAGAACGTGGACGAAAGCAATGCATGGAAGGCAACCAAAGGTCACTCTTACAGATCAAGAATCGTCTATAGGGGGCGCTATTCGAAATATCTTTCCAAGTGCGCGTCATCGTGTTTGGTAGCGTCATAGATGAAGATTACGAAACTAAGCACAAAAAACCGTTATTAAGGCTCTGTGTGAGTATTGAACAAGAGGCATCCTTAATTTACATAATGGAAATATTCTGCAAGTTCCGAGAAAAAATGTTGCGACTGTAACAATAAAACACTAAAAAGAAGATGTGAATAAGTTATAAGTAAAATTGCTGAAAGGTAAATAAGCACTCAATGGACAGCAAGCAGAAGACGGAGTCACGTGTTCAACACGCTGTCCTTAACACAATAGTTGACCGGTACGCCTCAAGAATGAGTGATGCCTATACCCTGTGGTCAAGTTGTATCCAGGATAAAACTGTTTGTTGCAAGTATTGCTAGCACTACAATACTTGCCCACTCTTACGAACTCAACAACAAAGCACGGAATAAAAGAAAAAGACCACACAGAGGGAGAGAGACGAAAAGAAGAGGATAGTAGCTCTTCTGGACACAAATTGAAATGAAGGTTTCGAGTCTCTTTTATAGCAGAAAAGGGAGAGGTGCGATAAATGCAATTGATGGAGAATCAATTCCTTGCGCCATGCAAGGCAATGAAGAATAAACGGACAGAAAACAACTATGGCATTTACTCGAAATTATATCAATATCTTTTGATTTTTGGAAAGAAATCAATGTCGAAAATATGTCGTCATAACTTAAACTAGGCAATAAAAAGTATTGTGCCTGGTCAGATGCCCCCCCACATTAAGACAAAATTTATTTTGATTGTAAATTATTTAAGGAAATAATTCAAAAGAATTTTGTCAAAAAGATAAGTCTTGGTTAACTGATCCATGGCGGTAGCACGAGCCCTAAGCCCAAACCTAGGTGAAAGCAAAAATATTTCGCCCCACCCGTTCCACCCACATTGTTTTACTAACTATCCATAAAGGAATAGCTATATAGTGGAACTCCTCATTAGTTATACCCAATGTGGGACTAAAGGTTCTATTTCATTAGTTATACCCAATGTGGGACTAAAGGTTCTATTTCATTCACTCTTAAGAAAATGAGTGAGTGCTCTTAGACCCAAAGGTCCTAAGTTCCATTCCCATCAAGACCATAAAATCAAAACGTTATAAACTCATTTTCTCCAACAAAAAATAGCTCAAGGGTTGTACTACTGTCAAAACGAAACTTCAAAAAGTTGAACAAAGTCGACTTATCAGGTATGGCGATTTGGGAATGAGAAAAAGACTCGAATAATTATATACGATATGAGTGTCGTATATTTTCAAGATTGTTTGCCGCTATCCGGGGGTATGGGGGGCGTAGCCCCTCCCGACTGTGTTTGATCTGACAGGTCACGTCGTAGGGGTCTAGGGGGCAACGCCCCCTAGCAGAGTCCGAGATAGCATCTCGTGGAAAATTTTCTGGTTTTACTCAAGGGGATAGCATTTGTCTTTTATCACTAAAGGGTGAAACGATAAGATAAAAGACAAATGCTATCCCACATGACTTTGCGGGATGACTTCCCGCAAAAGTGGCTTCTTTACCGTTGGATGATCAAATCAGCGGTTAGATTCATATTGACGAAAGGACCCATCACTTTTAGGAAAGGACCCACCACTTTCAGGGAAGGACCCACCACCTCCCCTAAAGGGTTTTAGCATGATCTAATGGTAAAGAAGTCGCTTTTACGGTTTTAGCATGATCTAAGGGTTTTAGATTAGGGTTTTAGCATGATCTAATGGTAAAGAAGTCGCTTTTACGGGAAGCCATCCCGTAAAATCGCGTGGGATAGCACTCCTCCAAATGAAATCATTTCTCGAAAAAAAAAGACAAAACAAGAAAAGATAATACTAATCCCAGTGCAACTACAAATTCTACCTGGTATATTATATTTTTTATTTGCTTATCTCCTACGTCATTTATATGACAGGATCCGTTGACAATGTTATAATGACATAATCTTGACATTTTAGCGCCATTTTCTCTATCAAACCCAACGGGCAATGAATTCGAGGCTAATTTTTTGATGACATATTCTTCTTATAAGTCTCTACACTCCCACCAAAAATGAGATCATTTCGAGATGTATAAGACCACCATCTACCATTTTGAATATCAACCGTTGAAGATTAACGGTTGAAATTAAAATATGTGGACGGTGAAGTTTCATATTTCGGAATTCTCTCATTTTTAGTAGGAATGTAGAGTTTTATACGAGGAACATGTCGCCAGAATATTAGCTTTAAATTCATTGTCGTTTGGGTTTGGTAGAAACAATGATAACCATGTCAACGGATTATGTCATTATAACCATGTCAACGGATCCTTCCCCATACTAGATAATTGGACTTTTATTTGTGCATGTATTACTGTTAGTTCCAGCAAAAAGCCACGGTCTCAAACTGGAAAAGCAGCAAAACCACCACATGGAAAAGCAATCATGTAGTTCTACACTTGAGATCAATAAAAAAAAATTTGTACCCTAAAATGGGTGATCAATTTTACTTATATTTTAACATATATATTTCTTTCTTCATTAATTATAGGAGTATTTTTTTTTTTGATAGCCGTAGGATATGCTGTTCACCCTATTAAAGTAAGCCGTACTAACCAGCACATGAGGGCTGCACCAGTATATTTATATTTCTCGACTACTTCTCTGGTAAATACATAATTTAGTACTTATGCACTATTTTCAACAGTGATGATAATGAAAATGAGGAAAATACTACTGACTGTAAAATAACTTAAGTTGGTGGTCTATTTTCTGCACTTCTAAGATAATTGTTTTTATATTAACTTTAACGGGCGGATAAAATTGGTGTCACAGAGAATGCTGTCGAAAAGATCTCCAAAAGATTAAGGAAACAACGTGGAGATTAAAAATATTAATTTTAGTTTTTCTGGTGAAGTGTTTCTTGAAATATGATATTTCCCAACCAAAGAGTTCCATGTGGTACTGATTTTTTTGTTAAACTATGATTTGAGAACAGTTGAACAAATCAAATTGTGTTACTTTGCTTTACTACAGTTTTAGAGTGTCTCATATTTATAGAACGCGAAATTGGGGGATATAAAAAGGAATTGGGGGATATTGATTACTTCTCCCAATCCATGGTGTCTGCTAAGGGGTGGTTTTGGGGTGCAAAATTACTAAAATATCCTCCCTTCAAAATAAAAATCAAAAAACTTAAAATCAGAAAACAAAATCATATCCCCCATTTCCATCTCCACTTCTTATTAATCTCTTTCAGGGTTAGAGCTTTGAAACCCAAATATTCTCCATTCCCTTTTAAATTCTAAATTCTCCCCACTCTCTTTCAAATTCTCTTCTCCTTCTATGCCGTCTCCTCACTTTGGAAACGATTTTTTTTTTTTAATTCGAAAGTGATGAAGATCATGCTGCAAGTGATGAAGACCATGCCGGAATTGATGAAGACCGGCATGCTCAATAGAAATCTATCAATGCCGGTAGTCAAGTGAAAAAAAAAAATCAACTTTCTGGATAGTCTACATCATGTGCCGGCATAAAAATTAAAGCAACATACTATGCCGGAAACCGGTGCCGGCATGCTCGAGAATTAACTAATTGTGTCGGAAGTGGACTGATTAAAACCAGAAAAAATTCAAAACGGAATATTTTTTTACATTGCCGGAAGTGATGAAGACCATGCCGGAATTGGTGAAGAACCATGCCGGAAAATGGTGCCGGCATGCTTGGTTGCTAACATTTAGCGCCGTAACTGAGTTCCGGCATGCTCGATAGAAATCTATCAATGCCGGTAGTCAAGTGAAAAAAAATTGAAGTTTCCTGGTGTTCATGGGTGAAAATCGTTTCTGCTGATTTCGGTAATTTCGGTGAGTGAGTGAGAAACTGATTCAAACCCTAAACAAATATGCTGCACGTGAGCACTTTATAGGTTCGAGAGATCGATCTGTACAAGTCCGCCTAAACCAAGAAATGGCCGTTCCAGACTTTCTTCGGTCACAAAGTGGAGGAGAATGGTTGATTTGGGGAGGGAAGCAAAGAAAGGTGTTGAGGAGAGTAGTATCTCGACTTGTATCGAGAAAGTGAAAGCTTAGGAAGCTTGCAAGAGATGGAAGCTTTTGAGAGAGCTTGCAAAGTTGCCTTTACGAGAGTGTAAGTGTAGTATGTTTCTCTGACTGAGACTTGTTGTCCGGGTGGAAATAGGTAAGACCTATTTATACAAGTCGAGATTGAAACGTACCCGGCCTCATGAAGGAAGAGAGTAAAGGGTGAAATAATGGGAGGAGGTGGTAACCGCATGGTTTAATGGGCGAAAACATTTTTCACCATTATTTCCTCTTTTATTTGACCGCTTTATTCCTTTTCACGCTTTCTTAATGTGAGCGTAGTGTACGCTGCATCTTTGTGACCGCCAAACCAAAACCCTAAAGAAGCATCCCCGGTTTGTGTTGATGTCTCGAATGTTGGTTGCATCTTGAGTGCAAGTGGCGCTGCTAGTGGCGCGTGTGGCATGTGCCAATGGAATGTGCGGAATGCCTTGGTGGTAGTTTGCACGGTTTGCAAGTTGGGCTACCAGCGTGTGTGCTTGGCATGTGCCGATGGCATGTGCGGAATGCCTTGGTGGTAGGTTGCATGGTTTGCAAGTTAGGCTACCAGCGTGTGTGTTTGGCATGTGCCAATGGCATGCGCGGAATGCCTTGGTGGTAGGTTGCACGATTTGCAGGTTAGGCTACCAGCGTGTGTGCTTGGCATGTGCCAATGGCATGCGTGGCCATTAGGGCCGTGACCTTGATAGGGAAACTAGCTAGCGAGCATGTTGGCATGTGCCAATGGCATGCGTGGCCGTTAGGGCCGTGATTTTGCTAGGGAAACTAGCTAGCGAGCATGTTGGCATGTGCCAATGGCATGCGTGGCCGTTAGGGCCGTGATTTTGCTTAGGGAAACTAGCGAGAGCATGTTGGCATGTGCCAATGGCATGCGTGGCCGTTAGGGCCGTGATTTCGCTAGGGAAACTAGCTAGCGAGCATGTTGGCATGTGCAATTGGCGCGTACGACCATGTTGACCTAGTTGCATGTTTTGCAAGCCTAGGGCGCTATGTTTGGCGTGGGCCAAAGGCATAGCGGCTTGGAAGTATGGCTTGCGACACGTGTTGGCATGTGCCAATGGCACGTGCGGCCACGTTGACCTAGTTGCAAGTCTTGCAAGCCTAGGGCGCTATGTTTGGCGTGGGCCAAAGGCATAGCGGCTTAGAAATATGGCTTGCGGCACGTGCGGCCATGTTTGACCTAGTTGCAAGTCTTGCAAACTTAGGGCGTTATGTTGGGCGTGGGCCCAAGGCATAGCGGCTTGGAATTTGGCGTTGTTGCCATGGTGCGCAGGGTGCGGCTTGGAAATATGGTTTGCGGCATGTGTTGGCATGTGCCAATGGCACATGCGGCCATGTTGACCTAGTTGCAAGTCTTGCAAACCTAGGGCACTATGTTGGCGTGGGCCAAAGGCATAGCGGCTTAGAAATATGGCTTGCGGCACGTGTTGGCATGTGCCAATGGCACGTGCGGCCATGTTGACCTAGTTGCAAGTCTTGCAAGCCTAGGGCGCTATGTTTGGCGTGGGCCAAAGGCATAGCGGCTTAGAAATATGGCTTGCGGCACGTGTTGGCATGTGCCAATGGCACGTGCGGCCATGTTGACCTAGTTGCAAGTCTTGCAAGCCTAGGGTGCTATGTTTAGCGTGGGCCAAAGGCATAGCGGCTTGGAAATATGGCTTGCGGCACGTGTTGGCATGTGCCGATGGCGCGTGCGGCCATGTTGACTAGTTGCAAGTCTTGCAAGCCTAGGGCGTTATGTTTGGCGTGGGCCAAAGGCATAGCGGCTTAGAAATATGGCTTGCGGCACGTGTTGGCATGTGCCAATGGCGCGTGCGGCCATGTTGACCTAGTTGCAAGTCTTGCAAGCCTAGGGCGTTATGTTTGGCGTGGGCCAAAGGCATAGCGGCTTAGAAATATGGCTTGCGGCACGTGTTGGCATGTGCCAATGGCACGTGCGGCCATGTTGACCTAGTTGCAAGTCTTGCAAGCCTAGGGAGCTATGTTGGGCGTGGGCCAAAGGCATATCGGCTTGGAAGTATGGCGTTGTTGCCATGGTGCGCAGGGTGCGGCTTGGTTTGGCATGGTTGCCATGGTGCGCAGAGTGCGGCTTGGTTTGGCATGGTTGCCATGGTCGCAATGATATGCGGCTTGGTTTGGCATGGCTGCCATGGTGCGTGATTTGCGGCTTGTTTTGGCATGGTTGCCATGGTGCGCAGAGTGCGGCTTGGTTTGGCATGGTTGCCATGGTGCTTAAGATATGCGGCTTGTTTTGGCATGGTTGCCATGGTGCGCGAGATGCGGCTTGGTTTGGCATTGTTGCCATGGTGCGCGATGTATGCGGCTTGGTTTGGCATGGTTGCCATGGTGCGTGATATGCGGCTTGGTTTGGAATGGCTGCCATGGTGCGCAGTATGCGGCTTGTTTTGGCATGGTTGCCATGGTGCGCAGTATGCGGCTTGTTTTGGCATGGTTGCCATGGTGCGCAGTATGCTGCTTGGTTTGGCATTGTTTGCATGGTGCGCAGTATGCGGCTTAGTTTTGGAATTAGGGTTCTGTGTTGAAAACCCTAATCTGGTATTTTGAAAAAATACCCCTATTAATTATTTACACAGAGTTAAATGCTCTTATTTAATGTGTTGCGGGTAACACTAGGTCATGGGGTTTTACGATTTTATCCCTTGTCTAAAAACCACTATCAACATTAAGTCCCACCGCTTAGCTCGGGCAGGGGGCTTTGTTGCGAGGTAAGCATAAGATGGTGACAAGCTGTTAACAACAACCCGTAAAGAAAATTGAAAGAGGCTTTTCGACCTTTTATAAATAGGATTTGGAATCCTTGCCTGCGGTAGTTTTGCACAAATCGGGAGGCTAGCACAATTGGTGGGCCGGTGCAGCTTGGGCGATGTTGGGAAGTTGGCGTGAGTTGGGAAAGCGAGTGTGTTATTTGGTGGGACCAGGCGCGAAGTGTAGAAGTCGTTCGTGCTTGCGGGCGTGACTTGGGCGGCATTGGGAGGTCGGCGCACCAGGCGCTGGTCCAATCTTGGAAACCATGCTTGCGGCGTGACTTGGGCGGCATTGGGAAGTCGCAATTGGTGGAGCCGGTCCAATCTTGGAAACCATGCTTGCGGGCGTGACATGGGAAATGGCGTGTCTTTGGCTAACCGAGTGTGCTAGTTTGGTGAGACCGATGTAAACAAGGAGGGAGTTTCTTCCGATAGCAAAGTTTCCTTATCTTGTTTTCCTTCACGTGCGGCTTCAATTAGGGCATTATTCATGCTAAAATCTGAAGCGTTATGTCTCTCATTGCTTCCTTTCCCTTTTTAAGGTTCCGCATTCATATCCAAAAAATAATAACATCGTCTCTTCGTTTGAGAAAAGGGTTCTTCTTGTTGATTCCCCTTTTCCTTTCCTTTGCCGGTGCGTTTTCTTCTTCTTCCCCCTTTTTTTTTGTCATCCTCTTTTTGTATGCGTGTAGACAGGATGGAATTTGATCATCTTTCCATTTCTTGCGGTGTATGATGGGATCTTCCAGAGAGGCCGTGCCTTTAACCTTTTGGGAAAGGACTTGAGAATCGGCGGAGATCGATCTTCTTCTCTTGAGGAGGTATCGGTGGGGTTGAATCTTTGTTCCATGAAGCTAATGAAATTATTAAGGACCTCCTTCCCATCTATCCCCACGAAGAACAGGTGCATGTTCGGACCCCCTTGGGTTCAGTGGACGCGGAGGAGAACGCCATGGTTCTCGATTTTGATGTGGATGAATCAACAAACTTTCTTGAAGCGTCAATGAGAAAACTTTCGAAAGAGCGTATGATAGGAGCGAGACAAACTTTGAAGTTGATGCCAAAGGTGTTATTGACTATCTAGGAGGGGCGTCATGGTGGCCTATGCTGGAATAGTTGTCGGGGAGGACACTGCTGCTGCTGTGGCTGCTTCGGGATGGGATGTTAAGGTTTCATTTGCTAAAGCCATTTGAGTGGAACCTTTGTTGCCCGAAGGATTCTGGGGAAATGCTTGAAGATAGCTTTGCGAGAAGAGACTTGCGCTCCGTCCTTCGAGGGCTAGTTCCTCCTTTTGTTTTTTTCATTGTTGTTTAGTTCCTGATGTTTTTCCCTTCTTTTTTTGTAAACACATCTTTCCCTTCTTCTTCATCAAGAAACCTTTTGCTTCATATATATATATATATATATATATTTTTGAAAGGGTTGTGGTATGATGGATCTGCGATGGTTTTCGGGTTCTTCGATGTATTTCTCGATATACGAAGGATTCGCTCGGGAAGAGATATATTTATTTATTTATTTATTTTTTTTGAGAAAGGGTAGATCTCGGGAAAAAAATACAAACGGTGTATTCATCCTGGGAAGTACAGCTATTAAGATGAAAGATTCAAAGGAAGTCTTGAAAAGGGGAGTGATTGGGAAATACTGACATTTTAGGGATTGGATTCCTTGAGCCATCGCGAGTGAACTATCACGCCTTCGGGGTGTGTCGGTATTGATGAGCTTGCAATATCCTCCAAAAGGGTATCGCAACCCGGTATAGCTCGCCTTCACCTCCCTCGGGAAAATCCATCTTTCTTGTCATCCTTGAACGAGCTTTCCTTAATCACTATATCTCAGATTGAAAACGGGTTCGGACGTCGTGTAACCATTTGAGCCTTGGCCGTTGGTTTCGCGAGAAGCTTCCAAGCTTCTTGCAAAGTGTTCGAATGGTCCAGCTCCCCATTCACATTTTTTGACGGCGTTCGTGCTTAGGTTGTTGCGCTTAGGAGTCCCCATGACAGAAGGGGAAAGAAAAGGTCGGTTGCGAGAAAAGGTTGCTCGGTCGAGACTTACTTGCATTTGAAAATCATGGGCTAGCAACAACGGGTCCTCTTCGGACGCTTGGGTTCCTTCAATAACTCGTTGATGTGATAACCCGTGGGACGATTTCTTGGGAATCCCTTCGGGCGGGGATGTCGGCAGAGGGTGTACGCCTTGATTTTGCCTTGTTGTCGAGTGCCCATAAGCGTCCCAAAATCATGTCATGATCTAGTTCTTTGACGATGTGGAACTTGCTTTTGTGCGTTATAGCGTCTCTATCTCGATCTCTAGGTTGATGTAGCCATGCGCGTTCAAAGCCTCTCCTCTCAAGCTCTTAATCACAGACGGGAAATAGGTAGCGTCTTGCTTTGTAAATCCAGCTGCCTTTAGTGTCTTGAAAGTGATGATGTTGTGGTCAGAGGTCGTGTCGATGAGCGTATCGTCAAGTTCGAGTACCTCTTAAACGGGACGTGGTCGGCGGTCCCGGTTCTCCACTTCGCTTGTTTGGGAAGTTTGGGCCCTTGGCGTGGATTCCGAGGGGAGAAAAAGACGTTTCTTGGATACAACACGATTGAGAGCTGCGAAAATATCTTGGCGCTGAACCTTGGAGAGATAGAGAATTTCGCATATATGTCGCATCATGGATTGCACGGATCTCGTGCACGGAGTCCCCAAAGGAACCGCGGTTTCTTATTGGGAGTGGGTCTCGATGCACTCTTTCGTCTCCTAGCTGGAGTTCTCCTGCTTCTATCCTTTCCTTGAAAATATGCTTTAATCATTGCAATCGCTAGTCGGGTGGTGAAACGAACTGTGGTAGTGGCAAGATTTGGGATTTGCCATCTCGGCCTCGGTTGGTGGACGTCTAGGCGGTGGCGGTCCCGATGACATCATCTTGAACCCGGGCTTCTAGGAGGTCAATCACCTCCTCGATGGGGAATGGGAAATCAAGGACATTTCCTTCGGTCCCACGATGCTGCACAAGAGTTTTAGTGGCGATCTTCCGTTGCGAGGGCTCCCATTGCGCGCGCTTCACGTTTAATTTGGTGGCTCGTAGTTGCGGCTTTCCTTTTTCCTCTTTCGTTCACTATGTTCACGGAGGATGAGCCGGCATTAAATTGTTTGCTGATGAGGCGCCTACTCCCGCGAGTTTCGCATGCGTCTTGATTCGAGTTGGCCTAGTCCTTTCCAAGTAATCTTTAGTCTTTGTTGTTGCGAGATCGTACGGCGGCCTCATGGAGTTCGGAGAATGTTTGGAAACGCAAGTTTTCTAGCGGTATGATAGATCGGGACCATACCATGGATGCACGCGTTTACCAATTGTTGCTCGGTCACGTTTGGGTCGTGGCGGTCGAGTGCTTGAACCACTGAACCACAGCGAAATCATTCGGATGTTCGTTATCCCAGTACATTCTCCCGAGGTCCGAAAAGGTAACTTGTTGAGACACGAAGAAATACTTCTGTAAACGCGGTGACCATGCTACTCCGGTTGGGAACGGCTGTTCGGTGGGATCTTTGTTGTACCATGTATACGCCCTTAGGTAAGTGATTTTGAAAATTCCCTTAAACGAAGAACGTGATTATATTCATGTTCACCCAAGGATTCAGGAAACGAGAAACATGTTAGCGTGCATTCCCGGTACCATCATACGGGGTAAATTGAGGGGAAGAGTACCCCCTTGGGAGAGGGATTCTCTGTATTTCGGACGGGTAAGGGGGTTGGTGATGATGTACATCGAACTCATCATGCTTGATTCGGTCACGTAGGAGTTGTTCCAAATCCTCTCTCGTGACGAAATTTGGTGGTTGATTTCTCTCCAACGGGACTCTAGTGCGAGTTTCTTCATCCGTGGAGGCGTTCCCTGCCGAGGTGCCAGCGTCAGGGTTGTTGGAGATGTTTCTAGGCGTCTCTGGAGGATGCGACTCACGGGGTAGTAGCTCTGTCAGGGTTTTGAGAAAGGTGAGCACCTCCTTTTGTGTTGAAACCATGTCTGTCTGGGCTCTGGAGAGCGTCTCTTATCGTTCCATCAAATCGGCGATGGTGACGTAAGAGCGACTTCCTTTAGTCCCTCCGGTCTCTCGTCCCGTCGGCGGGGTAATTGGAGCCTTAGTTGTCGGAGGCGCCATGCTGGAAGAAGCATTCGGGGTCGCGGTGGCGGCCCAGCCCTGTGACCGGGGGCGTGACACAGAAGTGATATTATCGTTGCCGTGATTAGAGGGTTGTGCAGAGACGCTAGAGGAAGCAGCGGCTCTGGCCCTGGTGATAGGCGGTGTTACACTTGAAGGAGTGCATTCGACGTTGCTGTTGTCAGCTGGTGAAGTAACTATGTTATGGGGGGAGATGCCAACATCTGGGAATGCGTTCTGCGTTGATGTTCTCTGCAGCCGCTCCAGATCTGAGTTCCACCATGTTGGGATTTGACGTTCGGGAAACGAAATCAGGAGTTGGAGTTGATATTGTAGCCGATAGATCAATCCTCCCGCTGTGGTCGCCAATTGTTTATGGGTGAAAATCGTTTCTGCTTTGATTTCGGTAATTTCGGTGAGTGAGTGGCTGATTCAAACCCTAAACAAATGTCCGACGTGAGCACTTTATAGGTTCGAGAGATCGATCTGTACAAGTCCGGCCTAAACCAAGAAATGGCCGTTCAGGACTTGCTTCGGTCACAAAGTGGAGGAGAAGGGTTGATTTGGGGAGGAAGCAAAGAAAGGTGTTGAGGAGAGTAGTATCTCGACTTGTATCGAAAGTGAAAGCTTAGGAAGCTTGCAAGAGATGGAAGCTTTTGAGAGAGCTTGCAAAGTTGCCTTTCTGAGAGTGTAAGTGTAGTATATTTCTCCTGACCGAGACTTGTTGTCTGGTGGAAATAGGTAAGACCTATTTATACAAGTCGAGATTGAAACATACCGTGGCCTCATGAAGGAAGAGAGTAAAGGGTAAAATAATGGGAGGAGGTGGTAACCGCATGGTTTAATGGGCGAAAACGTTTTTCACCATTATTTCTTCTTTTATTTGACCGCTTTATTCCTTTTCACGCTTTCTTAATGTGAGTGTAGTGTACGCTGCATGCTGTGACCGCCAAACCAAAACCCTAAAGAAGCATCCCCCAGTTTGTGTTGATGTCTCGAATGTTGGTTGCATCTTGAGTGCAAGTGGCGCTGCTAGTGGCGCGTGTGGCATGTGCCAATGGCATGTGCGGAATGCCTTGGTGGTAGTTTGCACGGTTTGCAAGTTGGGCTACCAGCGTGTGTGCTTGGCATGTGCCGATGGCATGTGCGGAATGCCTTGGTGGTAGGTTGCACGGTTTGCAAGTTAGGCTACCAGCGTGTGTGTTTGGCATGTGCCAATGGCATGCGCGGAATGCCTTGGTGGTAGGTTGCACGGTTTGCAGGTTAGGCTACCAGCGTGTGTGCTTGGCATGTGCCAATGGCATGCGTGGCCATTAGGTCCGTGACCTTGATAGGAAACTAGCTAGCGAGCATGTTGGCATGTGCCAATGGCATGCGTGGCCGTTAGGCCGTGATTTTGCTAGGAAACTAGCTAGCGAGCATGTTGGAATGTGCCAATGGCATGCGTGGCCGTTAGGGCCGTGATTTTGCTTAGGAAACTAGCTAGCGAGCATGTTGGCATGTGCCAATGGCATGCGTGGCCGTTAGGGCCGTGATTTCGCTAGGGGAAACTAGCTAGCGAGCATGTTGGCATGTGCCATTGGCGCGTACGGCCATGTTGACCTAGTTGCATGTTTTGCAAGCCCTAGGGCGCTATGTTTGGCGTGGGCCAAAGGCATAGCGGCTTGGAAGTATGGCTTGCGACACGTGTTGGCATGTGCCAATGGCACGTGCGGCCACGTTGACCTAGTTGCAAGTCTTGCAAGCCTAGGGCGCTATGTTTGGCGTGGGCCAAAGGCATAGCGGCTTAGAAATATGGCTTGCGGCACGTGTTGGCATGTGCCAATGGCACGTGCGGCCATGTTTGACCTAGTTGCAAGTCTTGCAAACCTAGGGAGCTATGTTGGGCGTGGGCCCAAGGCATAACGGCTTGGAATTTGGCGTTGTTGCCATGGTGCGCAGGGTGCGGCTTGGAAATATGGCTTGCGGCACGTGTTGGCATGTGCCAATGGCACGAGGCGCTATGTTTGGCGTGGGCCAAAGGCATAGCGGCTTAGAAATATGGCTTGCGGCACGTGTTGGCATGTGCCAATGGCACGTGCGGCCATGTTGACCTAGTTGCAAGTCTTGCAAGCCTAGGGGCGCTATGTTTGGCGTGGGCCAAAGGCATAGCGGCTTAGAAATATGGCTTGCGGCACGTGTTGGCATGTGCCAATGGCACGTGCGGCCATGTTGACCTAGTTGCAAGTCTTGCAAGCCTAGGGCGCTATGTTTGGCGTGGGCCAAAGGCATAGCGGCTTAGAAATATGGCTTGCGGCACGTGTTGGCATGTGCCAATGGCGCGTGCGGCCATGTTGACTTAGTTGCAAGTCTTGCAAGCCTAGGGCGCTATGTTTGGCGTGGGCCAAAGGCATAGCGGCTTGGAAATATGGCTTGCGGCACGTGTTGGCATGTGCCAATGGCGCGTGCGGTCATGTTGACCTAGTTGCAAGTCTTGCAAGCCTAGGGCGCTATGTTTGGCGTGGGCCAAGGCATAGCGGCTTAGAAATATGGCTTGCGGCACGTGTTGGCATGTGCCAATGGCACGTGCGGCCATGTTGACCTAGTTGCAAGTCTTGCAAGCCTAGGGCGCTATGTTGGGCGTGGGCCAAAGGCATAGCGGCTTGGAAGTATGGCGTTGTTGCCATGGTGCGCCGGGTGCGGCTTGGTTTGGCATGGTTGCCATGGTGCGCGAGTGCGGCTTGGTTTGGCATAGCTGCCATGGTGCGCGATATGCGACTTGGTTTGGCATGGCTGCCATGGTGCGCGATATGCGGCTTGTTTTGGCATGGTTGCCATGGTGCGTGAGTGCGGCTTGGTTTGGCATGGTTGCCATGGTGTGCGGTATGCGGCTTGTTTTGGCATGGTTGCCATGGTGCGCGATATGCGGCTTGGTTTGGCATTGTTTCCATGGTGCGCGATATGCGTCTTGGTTTAGCATTTGCCATGGTGCGCGATATGCGGCTTGTTTTGGCATGGTTGCCATGGTGCGCAGATATGCGGCTTGTTTTGGCATGGTTGCCATGGTGCGCGATATGCGTCTTGGTTTGGCATTGTTGCCATGGTGCGCGAGATATGCGGCTTAGTTTTGGAATTAGGGTTACGTATTTGAAAACCCTAATCGGTATTTTGAAAAATACTCCTATTAATTATTTACACCTGAGTTAAATGCTCTTATTTAATGTGTTGCGGGTAAGACTAGGTCATGGGGTTTTACGATTTTATCCATTGTCTAAAAACCACCATCAACACCTGGATACTTTACATCATGTGCCGGCATAAAAATATAAGCAACATATTATGCCGGAAGCAGTGCCAGCATGCTCGAAAATCAGATAACTGTGCCGGAAGTGGACTGATTAGAACAAAAAAAATAGGTTTTGAAGATCAACAACGCCCCTCGGGAGGGGCTACGCCCCTCGGGAGGGGCTACGCCCCCCCGAACCCCCCCAGATAGTGGCAAACAATTTATGAAAATTTCTAGCAAATGTCGGCATGGTTTTTTTGGTTGAATACAATGCCGGCACCGAGCTATTTCAGCTGCAACAATAGTGGACTCAAAGAAAAAAAAATCAAATTTTCAACCTCTTAGCAGACAATTCTCTCTTCACAATCATCCTCCACTTTCACCAAAAAAAGTTCCCTCTCAAAATTTTTTTCCATCTTTCTACTCTCATCTCATTGACCCAAATACAATTACACACTAATCATTTAACAAATACTTAAAATTTTTACTAATTATTATTAGCCACTAAACCTGATTAGTGAGGGGTAGTTTAGGATTTAAGAAAATACTTAGATAAGGGGTGACCCCGAATTGATATCTGGATCCAGTTTTTGTCCTTTTCTTATATCCCCAATTCCTTTTTATATCCCCAATTTCGCGTTCTATTTATACCCATACCTATATATTGTCGTATCATGCTTCAGAAAATAAGAAGTCATATCGCTATCATATACGAATGTTACATTTTGTCATATACGGATTTGAATTTTTTTTTTTTTTTTTTGGAAGCATCACATAACAAGGATTAGTGATATGCGTGTCTCCTGATATAAAACGTTACACAAAATTGTTTAAAAAGACCAAAATCAGCAATTCCTGGGTGAAAAGATATTTAGATTTTGATACTGTTTAAATCGACAAAAATATAAAAATAGCCGGGATGTAAACAGTTTCATCTTACCCATTTTCAAATACTTTTTCTTATTTTTAATTTACATCAGGATGCATCCAGTTTCATCCTTACTATTTTTTAAGTTTAAGTCAGGATGAATCCAGTTTCATCTTTACTATTTATTTGGTGTCTATTTCACCCATATTAATTTTTACTCGTCCATTTGAACAATATTTTAAAATTATTTGGACAAATGACCCATTTTCCGAAAACGTTATTCAATAGCAAGGACTAGAAAATAAATACTTACATAACATTTAGGATTTTAATAAAAAATAGACCGCATTTACATAGGTATATCTGTTAACGAAAATATAGAATATAATAATAAAAAAAAATCATATTCCTGATCTTAAGATTGAGATCTCTAAAATTCTCATCGAACGGCCACAAGGTGCGTGTTCATTTTCCTTATCGCGCGAAAGCTTGCGTGATAGCAGGACCTGAAGACTTTTGGTGGCACATAAATTTGTTTGCTGATTATGTAAGCTAGCTATATCATCCTAACGTCTTAAGAGACTTTATTTATTAAAGACCTGCGTAGGTTTAACGACGACCCTAGATCTGAAGACTAAATTCGGAAATACGGAATTTAGGGTTCGAATCTTGTGTGTCAAGCAATTCCAATTATACTGAATCTCTAAATATCCTCATGTCAATCTATATAAATATCAGTTGGAATCACCGTCTTATTGCTCCATAAGAAATTCTTTCTGAGGTACTCTGATCGGAATCCAATACCATGTCGAAGAGGATGTTTCCAGGGCTCTTCAATTCAGATCCCACGCCGACGAAGAAATCTTCCCAAACACCCGACACCTTGCAGATTAATCCATTCGGTTCCGATGCAACGAAGACAGAGTCGCAGACCACCGATGTCTCGCTGAGTAAATTCAGTTTCGGTACCACCGATATCACGAAGATGTTCAGTTGCACACCTCCGCAGGCCCCGGATGCCTCTCCGTATAATCCATTCATCTTCACTGCCGGTACAAAGAAGAAGTCATCTCCAGAGACGGTGTCGCAGTCCACATTCAAGAAGAATGGATCTTATGCCTTTATTATTGACTTCCCAAACACTCAAAATTACGAAGAAATTGAACTCAGTATACATGGTGACACCAACCAGGGTAACAGATATCTTGATATCTTACAGATGAAGGGCGACGACGGTTTCCAATTGACACTTGCGCGGTTTAGTCTCCCTGCGGATGCGAACACAGATCACGACATCTCAGCTGTTGCTCAAGATGGATTGTTAATCGTTACTGTCAAGAGGTTAGAGCCAAAGGTTTCAAAGGTTATCAAGTTCACAAGTTGTACCTGTGGATGTAATTAAACTTTGACAATATGTTGATATTTTTGGTTCTGTTTTATTTTCTCAGATTTTTCCATAATTACTTAATATCTAAAAAACTCTTTTTCTCTTTATTTAGGCATAACTTGAAAACTTTTTTTTTTTGCGTAAGTTTAGTCCGAAAGGGCTGACCACTGGATCTTTAGTAACTCCTGCTATTACTGGTATCCCATATATCAATCGTGAGAATTTCTTATTTCAAGGGGCACATATCACCATCCAAAGACCGATAAACGGGTTTTCCCAACTGGTTCAATTAATGTGCGGATTGTCACAGACCAACAACGCCTCAAGAATCCAAGCACAGCTTATTTTTGCATATACTTAAGTTAATTTTCATATTTTTAACACTAATGAGCTAGAATAGTCGCTAGTTGTCCATAACACCCGGCCAAATCTAGTTGCCTGTTAACACCCGGTCCCAATGATACAAAAACGGGTACGGTACCTTTATATGTCAGGCTTTGCCATAAAAGGAGAGTTATCCTCCAAAGAGAGACGGAGCTTTTTGGAGATTTTTTTTGTAACCCTTCGCCCATAAACATAAAAATATTAAGCCTTCGTGAGTTCCTTATGTCAGGTTTAGTTTGAGGTTCCTAAGAATGCAAATGGCAAGGTGACGCAGTAACAGCTGCTTGTGTTAATGGGTCCATAATACATCGACCTAAGATTGTCTCCAAATTCTTTACTTTCACAAGACTTTAATGTGATTGAACAAGTTCGGAGATAGTGAAAGAATACGTACTAAATCTATGTTTGGCTGTTTTTTTTGTTTTGTTTTCTTCTGTTTTTTTTTCCTTCCATGATATCCCATCTGTTCTAAACTTATAAAATACGCTGAAGTACGTGATGAGATACACTGAACTAGTCTATCATAATTTTATTCTACTACTTTCTGTTTCTGTTTTTTTTTTTTTTTTTTTTTTTTTTGGTTCCCCTGATTAGTATCTAAGTCAATACTAGACCAATACTAGACCAAAGCAAGTACAGTTCTAGCATAAACTGCAATTGCAGTTGCGAAAAATCCCACAACAACACCTGTTGTAATGATAATAACCAAAACTTAAGTCATGTGTATCAACTCAAGCATTAATGATATTACTTACCACTTTGACGCTAATATGATCTTCTTAAACATTTTATATTGATTGTATGAAGTTCTTACAATGGTCACAAAATAAGTTTGATACAACAATGGAGGAATCAAGATAAAAGCTAATTTCTAAATGGATATTTTCTATTTCTCTTGATGATCACTTAATACTGAGAAGCCCAACTTAGCGGAATGAATTTTACATTCTAATTGCGTCCCCTTAAAGTGCTAAGAAGCCCAACTTAATACCGAGAAGAAACCTCGAAATTCTTCTGAGAAACCAAATTCGGTTCAAATTTTTCTATAAATTTCATTATTTTCGACAAATTTAACTACTGTGTTAGAATCTATTGGTGACCGTTAGAGTGTTTCTGCTACAATGTTTTGTAATTTTGACCTAAATTAAGAAGGTTTTCCCTATTTCCAATCCCTACTTTTGCTATTTCCTATCCATCTAAATTCCCATCCCCAATAATCCTAAGTACCATCCTTATAGATTTTTATGAATCCTAAATACCATCTTTTGACTTTTTATATACACCCAACTAAACAATAAAAGCCCCCTTTACAGAAACTTCTCCATCTCAACCATCACCACCACCGACGACGACTGTATGTTTTTCCTATCAGAAGAATCTCTGTTTATCAGTGCTATCGGTGATAGTGATGGTGAAGCAACATGAATTACAATCGAATTCCTTGAAGTTGCCGTTAACACAATCATTTTCCTTTTAAAAGGGTTTACCCATCTGGTAAAGGGTTCTTAACTTTGTTTATTCCTTACGCTCAGTTTTTCGATTGTATGTGATGATCGTTGGTTCTTGTTCCTTTTAAGTTATTGACCATGGGTTTTAGTGCAAAGTACTGCTTGGTTCTTTTCTATAATATTTGCAGATGGACCACTACTTTCATAATGACGAGCAGAAAACAACTGATGAGATCTCTTAACTTGTATGTTCTTGTTCTTGTCATCGACAACGGAAAAAATAGGAATGTGTTATTATCGTCGTCGGAAATTTTTCAACGACTAGTAAGTTAAAAATGTATAACAGTCCAGGAAAGAAGATGGAAAGATTGAGATTGGACTGGAACTTTTTAGGATAATCAAAACAAAAACTGAAAATGTTCTCAGTAGAATCATATTTTCCATGATAACGATAATGGTTAATCACTGATTAATTCGTATCCATCTCAAGGAATTAAATGATAAAATAATAGATTTACTATAATAATTGAAAAAGAATCTAACCTAGGGTTTATAAGATGGTATGGTTTTGGTTAATGAAAATGGGAGATTAACGAAACACCCAAATAAAAATGGAAATAGTCCTGGTCATAATTAATTGACTTTTTTAGATGGTACATAGGGAAAATCAGAATGAGAAAGTAAATTTATTTTGCAAATATGTGAGGAGATAGGAAATAGGAAATGTCGGGATTGGAAATAGGGAAAACCATTAAGAATACGTTTATCTCAAATTATGGGGGTTTTATTATATTTTGTTTAGTATGGAAACTTAATAAAAAAAAAATTATAAAAAAATAGGTTTCCCTCGTATTACAGGTAAATGGGGACCATAACGTCCATATTTGGAGGTTCTATAAACCATTACATTTTGATTCCAGTTATGCAAGTTCAAATAAGTTAAAATCGCCCATAGAGCATTTCCAGTCCAGTTATGTTTGATAGAATACTTGTTACGAAAGGAAGCTAAATTGACTGCCTAATTTATATTAGATCTCATTACCAAAGTATAGGATTTAACTAAGAAGTTGATATCGAATTTGGTGTTGTTGCAGAATTCGCTACTGATCTTTGTATCTTTGTTGTCTTGCCTTTGCATACTTTCCTATGAACCATTTTTTGGGGAGCATGGATTTTTTGAGGGGACCATGGTCTTATTAGGCAAACTTCCCTATAGTTATTAGGGGTGTCCTAAAGTGTGGAAATGACTAACCTACCCTTAACATAATTTATTTTAAAACTAACCTAATAACCACCTATATTTATATAACCACCTCCTCCTCCCACCACCGCCGCCCACCACTAACACCTCCGACTACCACCACCACCAACCACCACCACCTCTATATATATATAACTTAATTTAAATCATTAACATATTTACTCTTTTACCTAATTAAAATTATAACTAACGTACAACTTCTCCTTCCTCTATTCTACAATTTTTCTTCTTCTCTTCTTCATCAATTCATGATCATCTAACCCTGATCATATACAAATCTAATCAAAATCATCAAATTTTTAGCCTGGTCGATTCATTGAATTTTCATCGTCGATTAATCAATCTTTTATAAACAAACCTATCCATAAGTATTTTCCACAAACCCATTACTTTTAATTCGTTTTTGATTGAAATTTTGAGCAGTAGTCATCAAAATATGGTTTAAATGGAAGTTACAGTGGCATGTTCGGTTAGGAATAGTTTAAAAAAAAACTAGCTTGCTAACCGCACATTCTGAAACCAAGAACACGAAGAACACTTCGGTTATCACAAATTAATTTTTTCTTAACCGAACTCATAGTTCGGTTGGTTCGCAAATAAGGCTAAAAATATTTTCTAACTGAACTTTACCAATTTTACAAAAAAAAATAAAAAAATAATCAAAAGTAACCGAACTGTGCTATTTTTCCTACTATGTTGATTTTTGATTTAACCAAACTTTGCCCACTATGTTCGGTTGGTTCGCAAAGAAGGCTAAAACTATTTTCTAACCGAACTTTACCAATATTACAAAAAAAAAAAAAAATTCCAATGTAACTTGAACCGTGCTATTTTGCCCACTATGTTGAGTTTCAATTTAACCGAACTTGTCCCACTATGTTGGTTTGTTATAAAAAACCTTGACAAACCGAACTCTTAACTAATTGTGTGTAGTTCGGTTAGATATTGGTTGGTATGAAGTTTTCGAAACAACCGAACTTTGTACACTAATGTACAATCTTATTTTACATAAGTTCAGTTAGCTATTGGTTGCAAACTAACCGAATGCTTAACTAATTGTGTTTAGTTCGGTTAGATATTGGTTGGTATGAAGTTTGCGAAACAACCGTACACTAATGTGCAATCTTATTTTACATAAGTTCGGTTAGCTATTGGTTGCAAACTAACCAAACTTATAGACCCTAAAGTTCGGTTACATTTCGGCCAAACCGAACATAACACTGTAATCCTATTTACAAAGTTCGGTAACATGTCCGTAAACCAAACTTCAAAAAACCTCCATTATTGGAGAGTTTGGTAACCTGCGTGTTTAGAAAAAGTAATCGAACTACACTTTCAGATGAGTTCGATTACATGTTCTTCACACAAGTTAACCGAACTAGCCAAAGTCTACTAAACAAATTCACATTTTTTTTTGAAAATTTGGACCAATTCAACCAACATTATCTAAGTTTAGAGCATACGTGGGTACCCAAATAGTCTTCCTCCGGCTGTGGTTGGTAAAATCCATCGTTTTCATCTTCAGATTGGCTTTGGGGAAGAATACATTCACCATCTAAGAAATAATTCATCACTTGAATAGTCTAGCTTAGTGAACTCAATTTTTTTTTTTAATTTTCCATGTTTTTCTTCTTCATCTTCTTTAACTTTTCTCTCTCAATAATTCTAATTCTTTTTTAAAAATCTGATTTTTTTAATCTCAAATCTTTATTCAAAATCATTTCACTAATCACATTAACTAAAATTAACACTAACTAATCATTAACCAAAAATAATCAGAGGGTACTTTAGGTATTATCATAAATGTCTAGATAAGGGGTGACCTAGACTTACTTCTAATATTTTACCCAAAATAAAAGAATGGCCCCCCCAAAAAAAGGCTGGTCCCCAAAAAATGGTTCTTTCCTATAAGCAACAAAAGAGTAGGTTCTAAATTACTTCTCAAAGTATTGGTGTGCCCACTCCACTCTCTGGCCCAATTGAAAGTTGCTTCAGCTCCTTCTTCATCAAGTTGGTCTATAGTTGTTCCGGCTGAAAACATCCCTCTACCTTCTCTGATTTGTCCTGCTAAGTCACACATAGTCGGACCAATTCCAGATTTAGAGTTCATCATTGACATTGCGATGTTGATCTTTATGTCCATTTTTTATGTTTTTCCTTCCGCTTGCTAGGTCACTTTCAGAGTTACATCATTTATGGGGTTATAATAAAGAGATTGCATTATGTTATGCCATGGGTTATTCACTGTCATGTAGTTGTTTATGTATTTAACAATATTGTTAGGTATGATGACACTATTTTGACTTTTTTTTTTTTTTTGTAATGATGTTGCATCTTGCTTTCCAAATATGTCAAACAATAACACTACATAGAACCTGCCAGTCTATTTTGTATCCTCCCATGTCTAGATTTTCAAAGCAATTACTCAGCCATTCATGAAAAGTATTTGTGTCATTCCAAATGAGCTGCATGTCAAAATTGAAGTGCATCCACACATGGACAGCAAAGTTGTACTCAAGAAATAAATGGGTTAGTGTTTCTTGGCCGTTCATACACAACTTACAAGTAGTATATATGTTTGGGATAACAGCTGGAACTCTCATACTATTAGGCAGTATCAAATGAGCTACTCTCCAAATGAAGTGTTTAACTGAAGGAGTAGTATTCATTCTCCAAATATTGTTCAAATTCTGGTTTGTGTTACCTGCCGAGTTGATATGGTTATAAAGGGATTTCACAGAGAATATACCTGTGGTGTTTAGATTCCAATGTGGAGTATCCTCTCTGCCCACATTTGGAATTCTAATTTCCTTGATCTTTTCAACAATGTGATTATCAAAGCATTTTTTAAGTTTGTCTACATCCCCACTGCTTTGTTGGAGTAAGTACATCACTTACTTTAACAATGTTTTCAGTTTCCACGAGAGGTTTAGGATAAGGGGGTTTGATATATGTGATCCAAAAATCTCCCCAAATATCAATGTTAAAGCCATTCCCTAGCTCCCAAAAACAGTTTCTTTTTATTTGATCAATTCCTGTCATCAATCCTTTCCAAATTCAACTGTCACTTATGTTGGAGGTAGAGTTTGTGTGAAGAATATCATTTTTAGGATAATATTTCTCTTTAAGAATAGTGGCTCAAAGAGAATCAGGGTGTTCTTTCAGCCGCCATCCCATCTTAGAAATCATAGCTAAGTTGAAGTGTTTAACATTTTTTTATCCCCAAGCCCCATTCTTTAAGCGATTTAGTTACAAAGTTCCAGTTTTTGAGATACACCCCTTTCTTACCTTGTTCGTTTAGACCTTTTTCATTTTTTCCCCACCAAAAGTTTCTTTGAAGTTTTTAATCAAAGGTATTTGGTTCAATTTAATAGCTTGATAGCTTTTTTTCTTATTCTTATTTGATGTTTGATTTAGTGTAATAATAAAACTATGGGTCTATTGGTGTTTGGATTTTTTGTTGTTTTTGTTGTGGTGGTCAATGTTGTTGTTGTTTTGGTTACAATTAAAATAATGATTTTCTTAGTAACTCACCGTAACCCCAACAAAATTTCTAATCGTCATAGTTATCAGCAAAATTTTGGTTTGCAAATTGGGTTGAAAATAGTTGGTTATCTTCGTCCAAAACTAGGCTTAATATGACTGATTCATTTTTCTATAATTTCAAATTTAATTCTTTACTGTTATACGCAATTGAAAAAAAAAAAAATTGGCTTGATGTTTTTGTTATGTATTATTGTATTTTGTTTGCTACCCCTATCTAGATATTCTGGGTTCACCGCTGCCATCACGAAGCATCACGAAGAACGAAGCTACCGCGTTGGGAGGGTGTTGGGTTAGGCCGGGCTCAAATTTTAACGTGGGGAGCTGGGCTAGGCTCGTAATTTACACCTTTAGTCAAGATTATACCGTTACGTAACAAGTGTATGTTTCTGCAACTGGTTCACTGGACAAATGTAAGTATTTCAATTTTCAAAAATTCAAATTTAGCTTATTTTGAACTTAGACTCTCAAAATTCTTATGTTCCCAACAATAATGATCTAGAATGGGTTTTGAAATCATGTTTACAGAAGCTAGAGCTGAACAGACCTTATCCTAACCCACCTCTTCGATCCGGACCTACCGAATTCTTAAATACTGTCTCACTGGTACCACCAGCACCACCATCGTCTCAACCGAAATTGTAAGGATTCAAGGAACCACCTTCAATTACGAACTGCGGAGAAGCTAAGAACAATCTCATCCTCCTCCTCCAAAATACTAAAAAGTAAGAACTTGCATGCAACCCCATTTTTCTTTTTCTTTGTTTTTTTTTTTTCATGAATTTATCTTTTGTAGCTTTTAATTCACAACATAATCCACTATTCCACTGAAATGGAGTTATAAATTGAATTTGGATCAGTGCATGTTAAAACTTGAAACCACAATGAGAAGAAGAAGAGAAATGGGAGAAACTACTGAGTGGTCAAGTTTGCGAGAAGAGCAAAGACCTAAGTTCTCCATCATTATTCATACCGCCATCATTCAAAATGGGTGTTTTGTAAGTCATGATATAACTAACCTTTTGGACCTTTAACTGGGTGATGATTTTTTCTTATTTAGGCTTGTGGGTTCTATTTTAATTAGACTAGTGAACTTTTGTGTAGGAGTTACCGACACAATTTGTCAAAAGGATTGAAAAGGATCTCGTAGATGATAGTTTTGCAATTCTCAAAGTTTCTAATGGTGGTGAATGGAGAATTAAAATGACAAGGGTATCGGATGTGAATAATGGTGGTGATGGTGTTTGGTTTAGAACAGGAATTGTGAAATTTATTGATTACTACTCCATGTCTCCTGGCCACTTTTTAGTTTTTAGATATGATGGGAATTTACAATTTCATGTCCTTATTTTCGACATGACGGGTAATGAAATCGATTACCATCTCCATGGGGATAATAGTAGGGGTGGTTTTGTTTGTCACGGTGGTTATGAGGATGATCCCTCTGAGCAATTCAATGACATAGATAATTCCGACAACATTGAGAGTTTCAAGACCAAAGAAGATGTAGATTACGTGGAGATTTCTAGTGGCTCTCTAACAGGTAACTCTTTCCTAAACTCATTTTCTTGTTTTTTTCTTGTTTTTGTAAAAAAAAATGAAATTAGAATGGAAACATGAGTTGGTTGTAACTGTTATAGTGACAATATATTGAAAAAAATAAAGTGACAGATAAATGATGGACAATTATACTTTTTCTGACAGGATTACATATATTAGTTTGCATATAACCAAAAATGAGCAGGCAACAACAAAATAGTGAAACACAAATTAGTTATTGGCAATTAGAAGATACTCAGGTATTTGATGGACAATTATAATTCTGCGAACCCAAATGAGTTTATATTACTATATTAAAATAAGGTCTTCCCAATTGCAATAGCAGACCTCTTGGCATTGTTCATTGTTGATATAAACTCAGACCCAAATCACGTTGTATTGATTCCGTTGAGGAACAACACAATATCGTCTGGGAACAACCGATGAGATATACTTGTTCCATTATGACTCACGTGAAGCTTTTAATTAGTCCAAACCTCAGCCTTACTGATTAATCTACTTAGACCCTACCTCACCATTAGTAAAAAAAAAAAAAAGGCTGACAGTTATAATGTCAATGCAGATACAGATGAATCAGCAGAAGATGATGTTGCTAAGAAGCCATCATGTCCTTCAAGAAATTCTAGAAGTAAATCACCAAACACCAAGGATTATGTTGCTCGTGCAGATGCAATAGCGGGTGGATTCACTTCAAGATATCCTTTCTTCAGAGTTATAATGCAGATATCTTATTTGAAGCATTGTTATATGGTGAGTTTTTTCCAAAACTATTACTCGTATAACTCAGTGGCATTCAATTCAAGAAAAAAAAAAATCTTTGGGTAAAGCTTTCCTGATTAACTTAATTAGAGAAGCAGAATAAACTTACCCTGGATCACATTTTGGGTGCTGCTCATATAAAATTTTCATCCCATCTATTGACTGCAAAGTTTTATTTTTTTTCAAAATTTGTTAATGTGCAGCCAATACCATTTGCAATTGGAAGAATGTACTTTTCCGATGACGTGACAGAATTTAAAGTTGAAGCATCTGATGGGCGATTATGGAAAATTGGAGTTCTTCGTTCAAAGGCAGGTGACATGAGGTTATGCAAAGGTGTTAGTACCTTGGTGAAGAAAAATGGTTTGAACTTGAAGTTAGGAGACGTATTGATTTTTGAAATCGTTGAAAAGAGATGCTTAAAGGTTAATGTTTTCAGCTACTGATGGAAATGTTCAACACATGATCCGATCAGTGAAAACATCGATCACAATGTTTATGAAGCTTCATTACCTACTTCATTCGTAGTATTAATGCGTACGCTTGTTGTAAATAGTGTTTCATCTATGTAGTAGTAGTATTGAATATTAACTATGTTTGCGGTAACCTATTTAATTTGCCTCTTTAGAAGGCAATGTTTGTTGTATGGGTGTTTCGTTTATGTAGTGTTGGCATTACTTGTTTTAATCTCCTATCCCTTGTACAAACAAGGAACCTAGCTAAATGGATAGGATTACCTGTTGGTTCATAGTTCATACTTCATACACCAAAACCACACGAAGGAAAACGAATGAAGATCTTATCTTGCCTTATTTGTGTGGAAATGATTGATGCACTATTTTCAATATACATAGTTCTTTATAGAGTTGCACATATATGCATATTAATTATTTGAGTTAGATATCTTGGATTGATCGAAGTGGCACCTCCCGTGGTAGATTCGGATTATCAATGTAATGCTACGAAACTACAACATTTATGGTGGATGGACATGACAAAGTGCTATCTGTGCATAAGTGCCCCGGATGCTTATCAAAATGTTTTGTATGGAAATTAGGATCTGAACTCCCTCCAGAAGCGATCATCCTTTCTTAAGTTAAATAAAAATAAAATAAACATACTGTTTTCACATACTAAACTGAATATATGTAATCCAGCCTAACACGATGATTTAACAACAAATCTGAGTATCAACTCAAAGATATTTTGTAAAACCAATTTAAAGTTAAAAAAATATCTTCTCCATTTCGTGGTACGAAATTCCTTTACAAATATGGGATATGGGGACATAAGCAGGAGCACTGGATGATCAAGTGGAAGACGTACGCCAATCGAAGGCATCAAGGGGGAGCATTAGGAGTAGCACTTGGTGGTAAGGAAAGAGGATCTTAATTTTCTGAGAGGAGACAGAATCGAAGGACAACTACTCTTCGGATATGGCTGAGAGATCTGTTTTTTTTATTTTTTATTTTTTTTTTTTTGAGGAGAAACGGTTAAAATTGTATTAAAAAAATGAACTAAAAAGTTCCCAGTATACAAGGCCAAAGCCCTTCATGAATAATAAAAAAAACTGCCCTCAATTGCAGTCAATTACAACTTTCCAATGTGTTAGTAAATTTCTAAATGCAGTAGTCCTGAACCAATTTCCTTGAGATCCCCAATGAAATATGTAAGCTTTGATTTTATTTATCAATGATCCTTCTGTTCTCGGACTTTTGTTTGTCATCGTCCTTCTGTTTCTTTCACCCCATAATGACCAGCAGATAGCAAATATGAGCAGTGGCCAGAGTTTCCTTCCTTTATTCCTTCCTTTCCTAAATTTCCAGGCCTCCAGTTGAGCAAAGAATGTACCTGCTTGTACCCATTTGATGTTATAAAGTGCGCAATTCAAGTTTGAAATTTGACATCCTCTTATATTCAAATTGTCAGTAGTTGCGATAGCATTTTGTGAAGCAGCCCACATAAAAACTTGAACCTTAGGAGGAACAAATTTGATCCAGATGCACTTGAACGGGACCATCGTTGGAGTATTTTGGTTCTGTGTAATTAGCCAGTTGTAACATGATTTGGCACTGAACCCTCCAGGCAAGTTGCAGATCAAATTGTCTTCCTCTGTATCTAAAATAGGTGGAGTACCTAGAAAAGTAAACAGCTCTACCACTTCAAGTATTTCTTCTGTCTTTAAGTTTCTTTTTAGCTGCACATTCCAAGTTCCATTCTCTACCATATCTTTGATGTTTGCATTCTTTTGAGTAGAAACTTCGAAAGTTTTACGAAATTTCTCTTTTAATATTTGACCATCTTTCCACTTATCCCACCAAAACTTGATTGCGATTCCACTTCTGATTTCCATAGTTGTTATTTCCTTCCAGATACCCCTGCCATGTGGTTCTTTGTTATCTTTCACCCACATATCTTCATTGTTTTCTTGCATTTTGTTTTGGATTACTTTCCTCCACATCTGCTTCTTTTCCTTGTTAAACCTCCAAGTCCATTTGGCCAGAAGTGACTTGTTGGTTAGTCTGAAATTTCTTATCCCTAAACCACCAAGCTTCTTAGGTTTGCATACACTTTCCCATGCAAATCCACTTTATTTTCCTTCTTTCTGAGGTGGAACCCCATAAAAAGTCTCTCATCATTTGATTCAATTTCTTCTCCACCTTAACCGGCATTGGAAAAATAGAAAGAAAGTATATTGGTTGACTAGATAATGTGGATTTAATCAGAACCACTCTACCAGCTTTTGTAAAGGAAATTCTTTTCCATGGAGCCAATTTTTTCTGAAACTTTTCAATAACAGTGTCCCAGATAGAAAAACATCTACTTGCTGCTCCAATCGGGAGTCCTAGGTACTTGAGAGGTAGTCTTCCAATGTTGCAGTTGAGAATATCGGCTACATCCTGTATTTTCTGATCCGCTCCCACACTTATTGCGGCACTCTTAGAGAAATTCACTGGCAGTCCTGTGATTGCTTAAAAAATGTGGATTATTAGAACTTGATTCTCCGCTTCTTCTTCTTCTTTAGCATCCAAGAAAACATAAGTATCATTTGCATATTGGAGATGAGATACTTTGATATTGTTGTTGATTTGAAACCCCGAAATCATATTTAGTTCTACTGCGTTGTTCATCGGTTTAGTAAGAATTTCGGCAACCAGTATGAATAGGAAGGGGGACAATGTATCTCCCTGCCTTGAGGTTAAAATATTTCAGTTGAACTACCATTTATCAGTATTGAATGCTGAGATGTAGTAACACACCACCATATCCAATTTATCCATTTTTGCCCAAAACTAGAATTTGACAAACCAGTATTGAATGCTGAGATGTAGGAAGGGGAACAATTCTTACGAGAAGTATATTCTAATCACGAGAAGTATATTCTAATCACGAGGGGAACAATTCTTACGAGTTACGAGAATTATTGCCACACAAATTCTGATCACCAAATATAACTCTAGGCTAAGTATAGCCCTATTTTCTAATAAATCCCAACCAAATTATAATCTTATAGTAAAATTTAGCCAACAACCATCATCAAACAACGGTACAGCATTTTGCACCTATAATCACCCGAATGTATGCTTATATACTTGTTGATAGTAAGATATATGAAATTGATCTAAAAGTATGCATTTTGGAGAGAAGAAATCATTATGCTAACCATTCAAATTGGCTTGTTCTGTCCAAGAAATTAGAAAGAAACCCTTTTAGTTGAACTCCACAAATCAGCCAAAAGAGGAAAAATTGTGTCCTCCTATTTGATGAAATTGTTCTTTGTTGAATCTATTATTTGTCTGACTTCGGATGATCTCAGGTGGTAAAGAGTATTTGTATTTTGATCTCGCCAGTAAAAAAACACACCAATTCTAATGACTGTTAATTACATGTATATGTTTTTCATACATGAATGTGGAAGCCCATAGAAAACCAAAGATTGGTGAGTTCTTCCTACATGAATTGAATGGAGAAGAAGAGGAATGTAGAAAGACAACTGAAAAGAAAGATTATATACTAATTATAATAGATCTTATTATGACATAACTTTAGTATAGATGATTACACTTAATAACACAAGTAGAAGACTAGCAGGATAGATCTAAATATTACAAAACCTAAATCTTAAACAGGAATGTCTTATAACAACATTTTAGCTGAAAAAGTTGTCTCTACATCAAAAACATATTTGGTGGGAAACCTTAGCTTATTCAGGGTCATATAAAGGACGGGGAAGACCAGCATCCTCTAAACTTCTGGTATGAAGGAACGGACTAATAATGAAAAGTCTTGATTTTGAGAGGAGAAATCGTTATGTTGATAAGTTGGTGTTGAAGAATCGGCCATGAATTTGTTGGGGACGTTTTTGTTTCCACTGATGGATCATGATGATGAACATTGATTTCTACAGATGAGATATATATCTCTGTCGGCTGCTGTTGAATCTCTTAGGGTTAGGGATTAGAATTTGTGGACAACTATTCTTCTTCTTATAAGGCTGAGAAATTTATCCTTAGAGTTTAGGGTTAAACTTGGATCGTTGGATCGTGTTGAGTATATGACCAAATTGATGATATCTCTTTATGACTGACCGTATATGGGGACTTTATAGACGGCTATGATTGTTTGTTTGATAGAGGTGGAGGTATTTATAGTCTTAGCTGGAGCACCCACTATTGGGAGTTCACAACATTTTAGCTTTAAATCTTACAATGCTCCTTGGTTTGTATGTAATGACCTGTCCCTCCACCACCGATACTGTCCCCACTTAGCCATTCGGTCATCTGGTAGTGTGGGGTTTTCAACGGGCATCTTTGCGATAATCCAGCAAAAACTTCCCATATGGTCACCCGTCCTTAGATTACTACTGCCCGAGCACGCTTAACTGTAGAGTTTTCTGTCAACATCACGAATATTTGCATTTTTCTGGTTTTTACGTACGTGTTATTGATGTTAAAGGCATCCCATCCTTCTTCTTCTTATTTGACTACTTCGTTCAAGTACGTTAGCAACAAATTCAAGCTGATCCCTAAACTGTTGTTCAGATCCAAATATATGAAGCTGGTCGTTGATACTGTGATTTTACTGATCTCTTTGTTTTATGAAGAGTGATTCATTCAATTTTTTTATCATCGTCGGTCGTCAAGCATTTGAAGTCGATGGGATGGCTAAAATAGTTCTCATTGCTCACTATACCAATATGTTTAGTTGCGATAAGAAGGTATCTATTAACATTTGCACATGGTTAATAAGGCAATCCAATTCCAATCGACGTTACCTTGTGTATTTCAATCAAATTGGCTCGTTCTGTTCAAGAAATGTGAAAGAAAATCTCCAAATGGACTCCACAAAACAACCAAAAAATATGCTTTCTTTTCTCATCTCTGGTTAAGTTTTCTTGACACATTCAGCATAAGCAACAATTACATTTCCAATAGAATGATACTTAAGATTACTCAATAATATTTGCTTTTCACATACAAAAAAGAGCTGAACTTACATATCTGAAATGGAACAACTTCGAATTTAGTTATGAATCATCAATAAACTGAAAGTATCTCTAATAACAAGTAGAAGTAGCATGATGGATCGACTTTTATTAAACAGTATCTCTAATAACAAGTATAAGTAGCAAGATGAATTCACATCCCCCACCACCTTCCTCGAACTTGAAGGAGTCGCACCTCCAGCTTCATCAGCCTTACAGAGGGGAACTACTTCCCACTTAGGAAAGAACTTCCCACTTAAGAAAGAACTTGATCTGCTAGTCTTAAATTTTTGAGAGGAGAAATCATTATGATGACAAGATGTTGAACAATCGGCCTTCCATGATTGATGGATCATGACGATGAACATGTACATGTGAGAGATGTAATCAGTTGTCTGCTCTTTAAATCCCTGTGTTAGGATTTGGATAATTTCTTTCTGTGCACGGTGCACCGATTTTGGGATGAGTTGAGATTTAAGGACAACTATTCTTTTAATATGTCTGAGAGGTTCTTTTTATATTATTTGGGATGAATTGAGATTTTGGGCTGGCCCTTATGTTACCCACATGATTTTGGTTCGAACCATATTTTGGGGACTACTCAAAAATGGTGGGGACTACTATGTGATAGTCGGCCATAACTAGTCTTTTCGGTTTGTGCACAATGGTTAATTTAAGGCTCTATTATCTTGTTATGTTTCATGTGAATTCTCTGTGTGCTCTATTCTAATCAAATTGGCTTGTTGTATTCAAAAAATCCGTAATTTGACTCCATAGATGAAAACAAGGGAAGAAAAAATGAGTTCTTTTATTTAATCTCTGAATAAGTTTCTTGGAACATTTAAATGTAACAATTTCATTAATAATAAAACTAATAAAAGAAAACCAAATTTAATAAAGAACTTGAATTAGTCTTTAATTATGATTATAGCCAAATTTTCACACATAAAAATCAAAGGATCTGTAACGAGTACAACACTGAGAAGAAATATTTTACAAAAATTAAACATTTTACAGTAAAAGAAGATCTTTCTCCATCTCACTGTAAGAAACAACTCCGAGAGTTAGCTTAGCTTCTTTAGGCTTCTACACTTTTGACAATCGTAGTAGCAAGAATTTGAGAGGCACAGACTAGGAACATATGACCAAGGTACCAATGAATAAGGAGACACTATCTTAATATTTTGAGAGGAAATATCATTGTGCTGAAGAGTTGTTTGAGGAATCGGCCATGAATTGTTGTTATGTTTTTGTTTCCATTGATGGATCACCATGATGAACATAGATTTACATACATAAGAGATCTAAGTTGGTGGATGTTGAATCTTAGTGTTTGGGTTTGGTTTCTTATTCCATTTTACACAGATCTGGGATTTGATTTGGGCAGAGAACAGGGGCACAACTATTCCTCTTATAGGGCTTATAGAAGTCTACCCTTTTGGTTTAGGGTTTCATAGTGATGGTTGATTTATTTTCAGTGTATAATCTAACGGATAATCTGTATTGTATAACCTTCTGAACGGTATATCTTTAGTAAGCGGCTGTGATTTTATTGAAGGGCAGCCATGTCATGTGGAGGGACCAATGGGGCTCTCCATCCATAGCCTCGGAGATGCTACCTCGCGCACAAAGTAGGAAACCTGTTTCATACGGAAATCTTTTAGGGCATATCAAGTAAAGGCAAAACCGGGTCATTAGATAGTAAATCTAAAAGCCCCTTAACCAAATACTTTTGATAATGGCAAAACTGCCCTTTCAGTATTAATAGTTAACACACTAATAATTAGTTGTTAATAATACTCATTAGTGATTAATGTTAATATTAATGATTAGTGGTTAATTTATATCAATTTATAAAAGTTTTTGTGAAATTTTGAGAGAAGAAGAAAAACATGATTTTTGGAGAAGGAGAAGTTAAAAAAACAAAAAAAAAAAAAAAAAAAGTTTCTTGAGATTATTGTGATTCAAGTTATCAAAATGAACGAGGAAGGTCAATCTTTATCTAGTCTTTTTATTTTTTGTATGCCCTCATATTTTTCCGTATGCCCTAAAACTAATTTGTATGCCCTCAAATTTTTCCGGATGCCCTAAAACACGGTTCCAAAGTAGGGCAAGCTAAAATAGTTGATCACCATCGCCCAAGTTTGGCTTTTGCCGAGCCGAGTACTCTTTCACCCAAAGTGGCTAGTCTTTTTATTTTTTTCCTTTCAAATAAATGTATCGTTTGAACATCTTTTATCTACAAAACCAGATTTATAAGTAAGATCTTCATAAATGGTGTTACACATATAGACATATGTACCACCATTTCATCTCCCAAATTTGAGTTTTGATAGTAGAACGAACTGTCGTTGAATTCTATAGTAGTACGGACTGTCGACAGATGAATCAACTCATGCCGCCACAAATGAAACATTATGTTTTACTGTAGTGAAGGATGCTGAATTGCTTTGTAATTCATTTTTGGATTGAGAACATTAGTTGCTCTTCTAGAAGACAGTTTAGGGAGAGGTTTGAGCTCCCAACAGACGCGATCTCAATACACTCTTGATTATTTCTAACTCGCCACCATAATATAGATTAATGAACTGCCATCCTTGTAGTTTCCTCTCGCTTATCTATGATGGGTTCACAAATATTTGTTGCCCCGTAAGTTATTAAATCCACAAGGCATACTCAAGTATTTGATGGATTCTTCTTCTTCTGCTCACCCCATTGAGTTTCGTACCACTGTATTAAACAAGGTCTCCCAAACTGCAATGGCAAACCTCATGGCGTGTTGATACTCATACCCGATGCGAGGCGCATTTGATATAGTGAAGACGAACAGAAATTATATGGGATCAAATGAGATATACTTGTCAAATGTGCATCCAATACCAGTTCTTTGCTCACGGATAGGTTACACTATTTGAGGTTATTCGATGGTGTTAGTGCCTTGTTGAAGAAAAGGGGTTTGAACTTGAATATCCGAGATGAGTTGATTTTTCTAAAATCGTTAAGAACAAAATTGATACAAAAACCCCAAATTTCAAAATTGGTTTCATCAAAATTCTATGATGTTTCATCAAATTTTATGATGAAACATTCTTTGGGGTTTTTGTGTTACTTTTGTTTTGATAGGTTTTTTGTGGATGAATAGTGACACCTTTGGGGTTATAACTCGCGGACCGATGATTTTAACTATATCTTCATCCAAGGGTGGCAAATATCCAACAACTTTTAAACATCCTCAGGGTGTAATCCAAAAAGATGGCGGATTTTAGAAATCTATCCATATCCACTCCGTCTAGAGGCAAATCGCGTATCAAAAATCGCCCAGAAATTCACCCATGGATAGTTTGCTGAAGCAAGCTGTGTAAATAAAAAAACATAGTTTCTGGAAATAGATTCATCTTCTTCTTTAGTATACAAAGCACGCCGAACTATCAAGGGCTGAGACATGTTCAAGAATTGAATAATTTGTTGAAGTTGAAGAATTTTTTTAAGCTCAGAGAAAAAGGGTAAAGAAGACTAGATGTGTGAATGTGAATTTGGAGTTGAAATGGATCTAAAATTCTAACCGTTGGATGACAAGGATTTAAAGCCCTTCATACATAGCCGTTGGCGCTTTTGTGTCAAACACTGGATATTTTAATACAGACATTGGCGCTTGAAAAAAAAAACGGGTATTGGAAAGACAAGAGCCAGCGTATTTGTCTCAAGCTCCATCGTTTGTGCCAAGCTCGCCCGCTCTTACATCACGCACGCGCTACATGTTCCATCTCACTCAACAATTCAACAAATATGTTGGTTTGTACATCCATTTTTCATGTTTATTGAGTCCATTGTGGGATCAAAATCAACAAACTTCAAGTTTGTTGAATCCATAGGAAGTGCTCTTAGACCATGCAACCCAACTTGTTTTCTTATTTGTTGAAGAGGAACTCCAAAGAAAATTGCACATTATTTTTTCAATCAAGTTCATCACCGGAATAATATGGATCCATTTTAAATTTAGAAAATGTGGCAAGTATTCATTTTGGGGATGACGAGTGGGTTGGTGAGCAGTCTTTGAAACTTTCTTTTCCTGATTTATTTCATTTGTCATGGAGAAAAAAATGCCATAGTCAATGAAAGGATTTCGCCGCAGGGTGCTTGGAATTTGCAATTCTCTAGACATTTAAATGAGAGTGAGTTGCTTGATGTTGCTAATTTAGTTCAGCTCACCGGTGAGCCTACAACTACGAAGAATGAAGACTCAAGACAATAGAGATATGGTGATAAATTTTCAGTGGATAGTGCTTACTCGACCTTGAAACAAAGGGCTTATTCAGTCTTCCAAACAAAGGAATTCAAAAGTGCCTTTGCAAATCTTCTTTTTAGTTTGGACTCTCTGTTATAGTGGTGCTCCAACCCTGGATAAGTTGTATGCTGCTGGTTTAGTTTTGGATCCCAATTGTCTTCTATGTGGACAGATGGTGGAGTCGAATGAACACTTATTCCTGCATTGCAATTACACTTATGAGGTATGGACTTACTTTCTAAATAGTTTTGGTATCAATTGGGTTTTTTGTCTACTGATGTCCATACTAATCTATGGGAATGGGGAGACAAAAACACAAAAAATTCCAAAAACATGATTAGGAAGATATGGAGCTTACTTCCTTTTGCTATTTGATGGTGTATTTGGAATGAGCGCAATACTAGGTTATACAATAATTTAGTTAAGGATTCAAATCAATTGATTGCAGATGTTAAGTGCTTGTTGTTCAATTGGTGTTCAACTTCTAACATGTTTTTTGGTTATAATTTGTTCAATTTGCTATATAATTGGGATGTAGTTGTGCACTCATCCGTGTAACCTTTTAAGTTTTTGATGTCACTATTTTGGTGACTCAAAATTTTTATTCACAATTTGCCCTTATTCTGTCAAAAAAAAAAAAAAAAAAAAAAAAAAAAAAAATTCATCACCGGAATTGGAATTTGAGACATGCCTACAAGTGCTAAACATCTGCTTACAATTCTGTACTACTACATGCCAAACAGTAACATCGAAGCACCTTTTTTAGATTGTTCTTCTGTTAACAGAATTTATCATCTTTCAAAGAATCATGTTTACACATACTTATTATAAGAAAATGGTATCCGACAAAGTTTACTAGCTCAAGTCCAAATTTGTGATTCGTCTAGCCATTAAAGCCGATGTGCAGGTTAAAATAGTTATCATTGCCCCTTCTCAATATTCTCAATATCTTATTAATTGAAGTTATCATGTAAACGTAGCCACACCATTCACCCACAGAATATATCCGTAACTAGTTTCAATTAGGTGGGTGTTACGTTCCAAACTATATGATGTATTATACAAACTATGAGGTTATTGCAAATAAATCTCAACCAAATTAGAGTTTTGTTACGCATGTCTAGCTTGTCTGATGGATAGTCATAGAAATTTAATGAATGAAGAAAATAGCAAAACTAAATGCATGGCCAATTTAAACTAAGAAACTACAACTTATGGTGGATGAAAAGATACATGCTTTTCCCCATTTTTCATGGAACGAATTCTTTGTGCAATTACTTAGAAGACATCATTTCTGTTAGGACAATAGTTTAAGCTGTGCTCTTGGAGTGGAGAAGTGCGTCTAATGATGGAATCATAAGAATCATTTCCATATTTGAGGCACTATTTTTATTGTTTATTCTGTGTGGTGTAGTTTAATCAAATTGGTTGTTCTGTTTAAGAAATTATTAGAAGGAAACCCTTTTAATTGGACTCCGCATATATATCAACCGAAAGAAAGAAAAATTGTGTCCTCGTATTTGATAAAATTGTGCTTTGTTGAAACTATTCTTTGTCTAGGGCTGCACATGGGACGGGATGGTACGGGTTTTTGCCTAGCTCACCTCCTATGGCCGGTACCTGTACCTTGACTTAATTTTACATTATGATTAAACTCAATACCCTCTAGTAGAAGATTAGAAAGATAGATCTAGCTATTACAAAAACTAAATCTAATATCTTCCGAGAACATTATAGCTGAAAAGGTCTTCTCTCCATATATTTCTTCTCTCCGCACATTTTAATTTATTCAGGGTTATTTAAACAAAGGGGAAGATCATGAATTGGTTTGGGGACGGCCATGAACTGGTTGGGAACGTTGGGACAAAGGAGTGGTCTGGCATTGGAAAGTGTTGATTTTGAGAGGAGAAATCGTTATGCTAATATATAAGTTGGTGTTGAAGAATCGGCCATGAATTGGTTGGGGACGTTCGGATCATGATGATGAAGATTTATTTTTTCTAGTCGCTCTTCTCGTAGACAGTTTAGGGAGAGATGCAGATACTGATGCAAGTACTGCTGCTTCTGTTAACGATTCGGTCACTGTTAGTGTCGACATTACAAGATTTAGTTTGGTCTTGTGGATTTAGTAACTGGTTTCGTGTCAAAATTATGAACTCTGATTAAGTATAATCGCCAAATATGTTTAAACTGGTATTGCTCTCGAGTCTAAGATGATAAATATGATTTCGTTTCTGTAGTTAAGGCACTACTATATTTGCGTAATCTCTATTTAAATCAAATTGCAAATGAAGACAAGGAAAGAGGTGTCAAATTAGTTTTCTTTTCGATCTTTAAACTCGGCAAACATCATACTTAGTATCAGGGGCGGAGCCAAGAATTGTTGGATGGGGGTGCAAAAATTTGCTATGGGGTGCAAGAAATCTTTTTAGGGGTGCAAAAATGCAAAAATAGGCTTGGATATTAATTTTTTTTTAATTAGGCTTGAAATGGGCTTTGTAGCCAGCTGGGCAGCTGGGCAGGGGCCTTGTAAACATCATACTTAGGCATGATCTTCCCCAAACCAATTCATGATCTTCGTTTAGCGTAATAATAATAGATCTGAAATTAATAAGCAACGACTTCATGTTTAATAGTGTTAACAGGTTGAAGCGACCAAAGATGTGCAACAAGTTCCTCAACATTACAAGACTTCAATTTGGATTTGTGGATTTTAGGAACTCAGTCTGGTGACTCTGATCGAGAGATGGATAGTATCATACCTCCTTTATGTGTGTTAGTACAATAGTTTATATATGTTGTGTTCTTAACTCTATTGAAACAAAATTTCTAATTTAACTCATTAATAATAGATCTATCTGTAATGAGTTGAAATGGAACCTGAGTGACAACTTGAGTCTCCATTCAGTAGAAAAAGAAAAATTATACTATTTAAATCTGAAATGTAACAAGCAAACATCATCAATAATAGATCTGATATTAGAAAATTAACATTTCACAAAGAACTTTAATTAGTTTGATTTCACCGAATAACCTGCTTTTAACATACAAAACTGGGAAGGTCTGTACAAACAAGTGGAAGACTAGCCCCGTGAGCTAACAAATATTTCCACTAGTTCTGTTCCCTCAAAACTTGGGATATTTGTGTTACCCTCTCTCAAATCTGGTTAAGTTTTATTGGAACACTGATGAGTAATTAACACCATTACTTTATTTATAGTAGATCTAGTTATGTAAAACAACATTTTATAAAGAACTTGAATTGGTGTTACATTATGATTGATTACATTCAATAACCTGCTTGTAAAAAAATAGATCCTCCACCTCCTCTCCAGAAGTGGTAGGAACAGTAGCATTTAGCTTCTTCAGACTTATAGGTAGAAGGGCTAATTCCACCAGAGGGAAGAACTTGATCTAAAGTTCTTAATTTTCTGAGAGGAGAAATCATTAGGCTTACAAGTTGTTGCTATAGAAACTACTTTAGAAGAATCGGCTATGAATTTATAGCGAGGTTTTTGTTTCCGCTGATGGATCATCATCATGAACATTGATTTTACAGATTAGACATACATGTTGGTTGGGTGTTGAATCTACGCGGATTTGAGATAAGTATATAGAATTGGGGGACATCTAAGGGTTAAATTAGTTTAAGATCTAATGGATGATATCTAGTTCGTGATTGACCGTATTTATAGACGGCTATGATTGTGATCGTGTATTTCAGAGGATGCTTCAGGGGACTCATGTGTCCATGTGGTAAAAGTATGTTGTTGGATGTAAAAAAATCAATGTCAAATTTGGAATACCGTTACAGTACTACGTTTATGTTGATAATTATGGACAATTTCCCGCCTGTTTACAGTAGCATGGTGCGTGCTCTAAGAAACATTTTGTTAAAAAATATATTAATTTTTTGAGAGGAAAAATAATTATGCTGAGAAATTGTTGATGAATGAGTTTGTAGAGATTCTTTTGTTTCCTACGATGGACAATAATGATGAACGCAGATTTACAGATTTAAGGTTAGGGTTTGGATCCCAGCTTTCGCTGCATAGATTTGAGATGAACAGAGAATTGGGAGAAAACTATTCTTCTTATACAAGTGAGAAATCTACACTTTTAGTTTAGGGGTATATGATGACCGTCAGATTGTGTTTTGAATAGTGGTTTTATGGATGACCATATCCGAATGGATAGACGTCCAGGGTTAAATGGCCTTCTAACGACGTGCAAAGGGTTAAATGGCCTTCTAATGAGGGATACGGTTTACAAGTGGTACAAGCTACACCATGGGGAAGCCAGAAGCCAGATTTCCAATGTGTGTGCATAAAATTTGGTTTAATTTTTAGACATTACTAATGTATGTTTGAAGAATAGTTTTTTAGACATTACTAATTTTTAGACATTACTAATGTGCATAAATTAATTGATTTATGATCTTGGTCAGACCATTAGCTCATAATTAATTGATTTTGTGGGCATGGTTAGTATTTGAACAAACTATGTTTTCATGCTATAGACTAAGTCTTATGGGCTAGATTGGAGGTGCTAGATTATCACTTAAGTGTTGCAATTCAAAAAAAAAGTGTGGCAAAAAAGTTAACACTAGTTCTTTCCTCAGTTGCTAGTATGTGAACTAGCATGCTAGATAGGCGAATGATTCGGCGCTTGAAAAACTACATTTTTACGGAATGGTTCAAATACCGAGAGATTTATTTTTGATCTCGATCTATTTGAGATTTTGAACCACAGACGTGGACTCGCTAATCTAGCTGCTAGATTAGCACTCCCATAAGACTTAGGAGGTATTCCTGACTGCTAATCTAGGTGCTAGACTAGCACCCCATAAGACTTAGTCTTAGGCGAGGAAACATATGTATTACTTTGCACAGCACGGCGTGGTCCCTTTTTAATAATTAAAAAAAAAAATATGGATAAATAGAAGGCTCCCTGCACTAAATGTTTGTATATATTATCACCTATGTCCTCCATCCGGTTCATTCATGACCACCATTTATAATATTGATCATTACAATGAATGCAAATCAAGAATGGTTCTTCAGTTCTTGGATGTGGCTGAAGTTATCGAGTAAATGTGGACTGAAACAAAGGTTCATAATTGGTAACAATTCTCAATACAAAAAAGACTACCACACAATTTACCCACACTCGGTAAAAGTGGTACATTTTTTTTCATTTGAATGGTACGAATCCTTTGTGCGCAGTTACTTGAAAGAAATCACTTATGTAGAACATTTTTCTCCCCTTCTAAACAAATTGGGTACATGTATTCCCAAAATTTCAAACAAAATCTCTAATTTGTTTCCACAAGTGAAAAGGAGGAATGAAAATGATTGTGTTCTATTTTTAGTCTCTGGATAGGTTCTTTTAGCTTAGAACATAACAAATTCATTATTCTTTTAGTAGATCTGATATAGAAAACTAATATAAGTAAAATCAATTGAATGTGTCTTAAGTTACGATTTACCCAATAATTCACATACAAACCAAAAGGATATTTAATAACAAGTAGAAGACTAGCAAGATGGATTCCCAATTACAAAATCTCTCTTAACAGAAATATTTTCTCTAACACGCAATATTTTCTAAAAGCAAGACACGTTGAGCAAGAATTTTGATAGTTTGAGAGGAGAATTCATTATGCTTTTCTCTACACAGAGATTGCATGTAAAATTGCATATCATTTCTGTTTTATTTTCATCATCCAATAAATCTATTTTAATAAAGTTGCCCTTGTCCTATTCGGAAAAAAATGAAAGAAAATCTCTAATTTGAACCCAAACGGAAGCTATTATCTTTTATGAGTTGGATGGGAGCTGAGTGACATCTTCCTTGCTTCTCCATTCAACTGAAAGTAACATAACTCAGATCTGTTATTAGACAACAGTATTAAAGAACTTGAATCAGTCTTGCATTATAATTACATCAATAGCCTGTTTTTCACATATAAAACTGAATATGACAAGATTTTTAATAACAAGTGGATGATTTGCAGCGGAAGATCTTTAATAACATCTTGAATTTTTCTCCATTCCAACTGAAACGGAGCATGAAAACAACGTATTTGTCTTGAAAGAAAACCACTTCTAACTCCTCCATATAGCTTATCTGTTAAAAATGATTTTAATATTTTGAGAGGAAAAATCATTATGTTGATGACAAGTTGTTGCTGATGAAGAATGGGCCTTGAATTTGTTGTTGAAGTTCTTTGCTTCCATTGATGGATCATCAAGATTAACTTGGAGATTTACAAGTTAGAGAGATATATGCGGGTGGCTGTTGAATCTCAGGGTTAGGGTTTGAGAACTCGGTGACGTCTATTCTACTTATAAGGCTAGTATAGATTAGGGTTAGATTATAATCGTTAGATTGTGTGTACTAAATTATCGAACGGTTAATCTGAACAAACCATGGTCAAAAATTTATGGGTAAAATAATGAAAAAAAAGACCACATTTTCTGGCGATCAGGGAAGGTCCAATAGGACTTGCATAATTTATCAGAACAGAGCAGCCACGTGGATGTTAAAGCTACATAGCGGCGATTATATTACGGTGAGTCCAGGGCACCGTAGTATAGCAATCGTTCATTTTTATAGATAAAAAGATGAAATGGTTGAGCATTAAAAAGGGGGCACCCTTTGAATCATATTAACATGTCTGAAGTATCACGGACGAGAGTAATGAATTATTTTGTAACTTCTATGAATTTCATCATATTTAGGAATTGTCCACACTTCCGGTTGTTACAATCTTGGTACATCCCGTTTTTTGTTCATTTAGTTGCGGAATAAAAATGGGAGAAAATCTCCGATTAGACTTCACAACATATAAGTTCAACTAAAAACACAAAATTGGTTAAAAAGACCAAAATCAACAATTCCTTGATGAAATGGACATTTAGATTTTGATACTATTTAAATGGACAAACATATAAAAATAGCGGGATGTGCTTAGGTTTCATCGTACCCATTTTCAAATAAAATTTATGAGGATGCAAAATCTGCTATTTTTAAGTTTAAGTGGGATGAACAGGTTTCATCCTTGCTATTTTTTGGTGTTCATTTTACCCGTACTAATTTTTAGTCCTCTATTTGAACCATGTTTTAAAAATATTTGGACAAATGACCCATTTCCGAACTAAAAAAGAAGATTGTATACAAATCCAAAATCTGACAAGCCACAACTTCCGTTTTGTTTAGTTGTTGGGTCAGTATTGAAATTTTGCAAGTACAAATTAAAAAGCAATAATTATTGACCTCCGGAGGTCAAGAATTGTTGTAACTTTGTTTTATTCCTTTCGTATCGAAGCTTTAATCTGGTTTCATGCACGGGTGGGTCGGGGATATGTTAGTATTAGAAATCTTTGCAGTCACTTCAAATAGTTAGAATGGTTGAGAAAATGTGAGATTAGTCTTATTAATCCTTCGAAAAATTACTAAGAAAAATCATTAATGTTGGTATATTTTCTCCCCTTCTAATCAAATTTCCTTATTATATTCACAAAATTTAATAGTAGAAAATTTCTAATTCAACTCCAAATTTTTTTTTATAAAAAAAAAAATAATAATAATAAATAAAAAATTGTGTTCTTCTCTTCCTCATCTCTAGTTAGGTTTTCTTGGAACATACATAAAAAATCGTTTATAACAGATCTGATTATTGATTCTGAAAGCAACTCCCATCGATTCTTAATACCAAAACATATCACCATTCAATCTATACACTCGTAAACGGGTAAAAGCTGTACAAGCTAGCACTAGAACTACATTCTTCCCCTTTTAATGAAATAAATCCTTTGACTAATTACTTTGAAGAAATCATTTCTGGTACTACCTTTTTTCTAGTTTCAATCGGAATTCGCTTGTTGAATTCAGAAAATTCGAAAGAAAATCTCTACATTAACGGAAAGAAAAAATCTCTGCATTAACGGAAAGAAAATTTATGCTCTCCCTTTATCTTCTCTGGCTAATTTTATTGAAACATTCATGAGTAGCAACTTCACTTATAACAGATCTGATTACAAAACCTAACATTAGCAACGAAATTGAAATTGAGAGTCTTAAGTTATGATTACTGAATAACCTTATGTTCAAATACAAAAATGAAAGGATTTTGTAATAAAAAATAGAAATATCTAGCAAGGTACATAAACTATTACAAAATTTAATTCTTAAAATATCTTCTAAAAGCATTTTATGTGAACAGGGCTTCTACATTTTTCTTGTTAAACAAAGCTTAGCTTATTCAGAGTTACAAAAAGGAAGCGGAAGACAAGCTTCCTGTTGGAACTTGTACTCAAAAAGGAGGCTATAAGAATAATATACGAATTTTTTGAGAGGAGAAATCATTGTGATGCCAAGTTGTTATTGATTATGTTGATGAATCGGACATGAATTTGTTGTGATGTTTTGTGGTTCCATTGGTGAGCATAGATTTATAGATTTAGTATGTTTTGGTGGCTACTGAATGTTTAGGGTTTTGTTTTCTTTCTTTCTCTACATAGATTGATTCTTGAATGAAGATTAGAGATAATTGGACTAACAATTCTTCTTATATGGTATGTAGATCTGCCCGTTTAGTTTAGAATAAATTTAGATCGTTGAATTTTGTTTAGCATATGATTTAACGGATTTTCAGTATTTTATGACTGACCGAATTTGTTGACCGGATGGATATCTTATGGCTTATTACATCAGCACCAGCAACTGGCCTAAAACCATCTATAAGCTCCAGAGTTGCAGCTCTTTAAATTTTTTTTTTGATAGTTGAAAAGAATAGATTAAAAGCACACAAGTCGTGTGCGGGCGGATACACAGACAAAGGGCGAAAAACCCACAAACAAAAAGAAAATTCTAAGAATTTCATAAACGAGGCTTCCTCATGCGCATACCCTTTTTTTTTTTTGTTCCTACATTACAGAAAGAAACCAAAATCGTTAGTTATTACGAATTTTATGCACAACACTTTACATACTTCCGGTGCGTATGCACCGGGTTAGAGGCTTGTATATATATATATATGTATTTATTAGATTAGTTTTAAGTTAAGGGTAAGTTAGTCATTTCTACGCTTTAGGACACTCCTTATAAGTATGGGGTAGACATTCCTATCACAAAGTAGTTCCCCTCCATTTTTCAGTAGTCCCCAGAAATGGTTCAAACATTCCCTAACAGGGGGTTAGTCCACAAGTGAGTTGGGGGGAGTTTAATGTATTTTGGATCTTGGGGATTTTGAGGGAGTGTAAGAGAGTATAGGGAGTTTGAGAGAGTTTGGTGTTTTTGATTGTAGGGAGTTTGAGAGACTCTCCCAAAATCTCTACTCTTTTGGGAGATTTGTAGTGAGGCAAAAATACACTGTAAACTCCCTAGAACTCCCCAGAACTCCCCCAAAAAACCCAACTCCCTAACATTCTAGTTTTTACGACTAACAGGGAGTTTAAGAGTTTCTTTCAAAATCCCCCACGACTAACGGGGTTTTCTAGGGAGTTTGGGAGACTCTTCTAAACTCTCCCACGACTAACGGGGATTTTGAGAGACTCCTTCGAACTCCCCCACGACTAACAGGAAAAAACCCAACTACACTCAACTCCCCCAACTCCCATGAGGACTAACACCCTGTAAATCTCTATCAAACTCCGACAGCCCATTAGAAGCCCATACGGCTCCCCTAACTCATTCTTTTAAAGAGTTACACTGACATAAACTTTTTTTTTTTTTTCGAAAGGAAAAGTTATATTAATGAAAGAAAAATCCAGCCAAATACAACAGGTTAGCCACTGCAGGCTAGATTCCATATGAATGATCGTTTCCCGGTTATGCGAAATTTGCACATTGTCAATGAACTTTAAAGTATCTTTCTAGCAACTCCATAAGATCAAAGTCTTCTGGATGTGCATAATTAGCTCATACACATATTTGTTCCTTCCCCCAAACGCTATACTATTCCTTTCATCCCAAATGATCCAAAACAAAGCATAATGGAAAATGATCCATATTTCCTTGCATCTTCCTGACAGAATGTTGTTATCCCAAGCTTGAAACAACTGAAGTACTGTACCTGGGAGAGGCCACGAAATATGGAAGGCCTTCTTAATAAAGTAATCACATACTTCAAAAGTGGTTTGACAGTGCAAGAAAAGGTGATCTGCAGACTCGTCCATCGCACTACACATCACACATGCAGAGGTTGGAATTTCTACTCCTATGTAACGCAACATATCTCTTGTAGGTAAAGAATGATTGAAAGAAGCCCACAACATAAAACTTACTTTAGGAGGAATTGAGTTTTTCCATAAGAACTTACAGAAATTGCATTCTTCCATATTTCCAACCAGAACATCATAGCAAGTTTTTGTTGAGAATTTATCCATAATTTGCACCTGATCATCCCCATTAGTTAAAACAGGAACAACTCCCAAATCTCTCGTTAGAAGATCCCATTCAAGCTTTTCGTTTGCATTAAGAGAATTTTTAAAAACGCCAGTCCATCTTCCTTCATGGATCATGTCAGCAACTGAGGCTTGCTAATTCACAAACGCCTTGAAAATAATTGGAAAGAGGTCCTTAATACATCCATTTACTAACCACTTATCGTAGAAAAATCGTATCCCTATGCCATTACCCAGCTTGAAAGTCGTATAATTTTGAATGTCCGGACCCAATCTTGAAATTTTTTTCCATAAGCCTTTTCCTTGAGCTTCATTAACATCTGTTGGCAGTAACACATCTTCAGTAACTTTCATCTTTTGTTGCATTGTCCTCCTTCACAAGGTCTTCTTTTGAGTAGAATATCTCCAATCCCATTTTATTAGCAAAGCCTTATTAGTCTGCCTAAGACTTTTCACGCCTAAGCCTCCATATTTCTTAATTCTGCAATTGTTTGGACGTCTCACCCATGCCATCTTCCTCTTATCTTGAGTAGAGCCCCATAAAAAATTTCGCATAGAGCAATCATCTTCTTTTCAACACAAACTGGAAGATTGAATAAAGATAAGAAATAAATGGGTAAGCAGGATAGACAATGCTTAATTAGAACTAATCTCCCTGCTTTGCTTAGGAACTTTCTTTTCCAAGTTGCTAATTTCATCTGCATTTTCTCAAGTACTGAGTCCCAAATAGATATTCTTCTAGAGCTAACACCAATAGGAAGGCATAGATAATTAACATGTAGCTTCTCAGTTTTACAGCCTAATTCTTTAGCTAGAACTTCAATAACTTCATCAGCTCCAACACTAACCATGGTACTCTTCTCCAGGTTTAATCTCATGCCAGTAAGAGCTTCAAATATTGAAAGAATGATAGAGAGTCTAGTATCATCATTTAGGAAAATAAGAGTATCATCAGCAAACTGAAGATGAGATATCATTGTACCTGATTCTGCAACTTTAAAGCCACTTATCTGATCCCTCTCAATTGCATCATTCATAAGCTTAGAAAGAATTTCAACTACAAGAAGAAACAAATAATGGGAGAGTGAATCTCCCTGCCTTAATCCTTTCTCTGGCTTAAACTTCTCAGTTGAGTTTCCATTTTCCAGAACTGATAAATGAGTAGAAGATACACACCATTTTATCCATGCAATCCATCTTTCCCCAAAGCCATTCTTGTGCAAAATGCAGAAAAGAGCTTGCAAATTGATGTTGTCAAATGCTTTCTCCATATCAACTTTACACAAAATTCATGGAACTTTGGACTTCAACCTGCTATCCACACACTCATTGGCAATTAAAACACCATCCAAAATTTGCCTGTCATGAATGAAAGCTCCTTGGTAATCTGAGATGAGATAAGGCATTACTGTTTTCAATCTATCAGCAAGCATCTGAGAAATAATCTTGTAAACACTTCCAATAAGACTTAGAGGCCTGAAGTCTCTAGGAGTACAAGAATCCTCTTTCTTTGGGATGAGAGATATAAAAGAGCAGTTTAACCTCCAATCCAGGGATCCAAACTTGAAGAAATCATCAACCATTGTCATAAAATCACCTTTTATAGTGTTCCAGCATTTTTTGTAGAACTCAGCTGAGAAACCATCAGGGCCTGGAGACTTATTATTTCCCAAGTGTTTAATGACTTCCCAAACTTCATCTTCAGTAAACCTTTTATCCAACCATTGCTTCTTATCCTCACCCACATTAGGAAAACTCAAAGAGTTCAAAGAAGAATAAACACTATTATGTTCAGAAAAAAAAGATGAATATTGTAGTTTCTTAATTCTTCTTTGTTAGCAGCTTGATCAAAACAGTCAACACCTTCTATTTGGAGCTTAGCAATAGTGTTCCTCTTTTTTCTTGAACTAGCTATTCTGTGAAAATACCCAGTGTTAGCATCTCCGCATTTGAACCCATTTTGCTTTGCTCTAAGCTTCCATTTCCTGGCTTCAATATTTTCAACATTTTTAAGCTTAATCTTGTTTTGATGTCTCTCTTCAAACTGAGCAATTTGAAGAGCACTGTTTTCCTCCAACATATTAAGCTCATTAATCTTATCAGTTAGCACCTTTTTCTCAGTATAAACAACTCTAAATTCAGTTTTACCCCAAGGCTTAATGAAGTGCTTAAGGTTCTGAAGTTTGAGAAAGAAAATGGTACTAGAACTTCCAGAATAAGACATAGAATTCCACCAAACCTCAACTTTTTTAGCAAAATCCTTGTGATCAATCCATCTTTTCTCCAGTTTGAAATAAGGCTTGATACTGATTGAATGACTAGTAATAACCATCAAAGGGTTATGGTCTGATACAGTTCTAGTTAGTGCTATTTGTAAAGCATTAGGAAAAGCTTCATCAAAATCAACACTAAAAAGAAATCTGTCTAGCCTACACAGTAGAGGATCAACATGGTTATTAGACCAAGTATAAGAACCACCCACCAAAGTCTGATCCACCAGCTCTTGTTGAAGAATGAAATTATTCAGAAATTCAGAGTTTCTGCTATCTGCCTCACCTCTATTTCTTTCTTCATCAGACCTTACTGCGTCACAAGGGCTATAAAGATTGGTAATAGCCCATTTAAAACCATTGGATTTGTTCACTAACTGAGTTGAGATGTTATTAAAGCCAATTCTCTCATTTTCTTTAGTGAACCTGTTACCATCCCATATAGACAAGATACCTCCACTAGCTCCTACTGAAGGTATATAAGTCCATTCGAAATACTCATCGTACCAAAGTTGCCTTATGAACCAGTTAGAAAACTTCATAATCTTGGTTTCTTGGATAAGAAAGACCGCACACCTTTGATTATTAATAAGGTTCCTAAGAGAAGTTATCTTATTAAAGTCATTAAGCCCTCTGACATTATAGCATATGATTTTAAAATCCATCGCCATTAACTCTCCCTTGTAATTCAGAGCACCCTATTATTTCCTCATCTTGCGGTAGACAATGTTGCACAGAATCGTCCTTCTCCTTCTCCGTAACATCTTCTTCCAAAGCAGCATTAACGTCTTCCTCGGTTTGACTGTTAAACCTTCCTTTGTAATTGAGAACAAGCTTAGTGATCATATTCTTTCTCAAAGACGAAATACTATCAGTACTAATATGGTCATAACTACAAGCCAAGTTGGTCTAGACACCCTCCCTGACACAAGACGTTGGTCTTTGCACGCATCGGGTGTTTTCACGGTTAAATCTCTGTACTCTAAACTCATTGTAGATTCTGGAGTTAATGATTTTCCATACTACTTCGTCTTGAAGAATTCTGTTCCGCCTAAGATCATCTTCCTTATGTGGTGCTTAATCCATGAGAAACTCAACACTATAGACATGATGCAGATAAAAGGTATTGACATCTATAACTCTTGTGTTCTTTGCGGCGATGATATTGAATCTCAGGACCACATTTTCTTCCATTGTAAAATTTCTCACAGAGTATGGTCCTCAACTTTACCAAGTGATGGTTGGTATTGGGTCATTCCAAGAAACATGAAGATGCTTGCACTTAGCTGGGAGCAAGTCCATTTCTCTAATGCAGGAAATTTTCTTTGGGGTTTAATACCGGCTGCAATTATCCACACTATTTGGACAGAGAGAAATAGACGAATATTTGAGCAAGATTATTTGTTTAAGACAGAATATGACCTCTGTATAGAAGTGAAATCATTGATTCTTGCATGGGCAAGTGCATCTGGCAATAGGGTACATCAGAATTTCTCTAGTTCAGTTCTTAACAATTGGGATGCATTCTTTATGTAATCGTGCTGTTGTTGTTTTCGTTTTCTTTTACTTAATATACCTCTGGTGGAAGTATTTGTAATATTCTCAATTCTTCAATATATCTTCTCTTCTTATCAAAAAAAAAAAACTACAAGCCAAGTTAACAAACGAACGGACAGTCTTATCGATAGTCTCTTCATCACCATCTGAAGCTGATTTGGTCATGTTAAGACGTTGCAAGCACCGACAATTTGTTAACCATTAACCGTCATCATAATTGAACACCGTATTGAACGAACTGCAATATTATTACATTATTTTATGTTATTAAATTAACATAAAAAATGGCAGCGTTATTTGGCTCATAATCTCCACTCCCTATTCTCCTCCCTACAATCTAAACCCCATGTTAAAGGAATGGTGGACGCCACCTGAACCGGAATGCGAATCTCGATATGGATGTGAGGCTTAGATTATAAGAAGGTGAATAGGGAAGTGGGGAATAGGGAGCCAAATAGCATTTCCAAAAAATTACCCTATCCAGTAGATAAAAAGAAACCAGAACAAAGATAGTGTACAACGACAGCAAATTAATTACCCTCTGAAATGGCCCGCATAGGTCATATTCCTAGTCATGCATGCATAATATTTTGTTCTCAACTATATATATGATGTGATGTGATGTGATTCCAACTGCCTCTTAGATAGTCTAGAACGATACGTTAAACTACTTTTTGAGCAATCCGTGTAAAAGCAAAACCTTACTTGTACTGAGCTTCGTCTTTCCAGAAGGACATTACAGAAAACGCTCGTGACTCATCAGTGCATGCTAATCACATTAAATTACTTTGGGACTCCTTTGATTATGAAAGCCATGTTTGATGACACGTAGAGCAACGTAGAGAAATGGACCAGAGGTGTATAACGTCATGACTCCAGAGCCTAGTTAGCTATTCGGAATTCGGAAAACGTACGGAACGGCAAACGTACGAGTATTATACGGTTTTGTAAAATTCAGATTCGGTCAACGGGACGTGATTAAAATCGATGGTCGGAGCGGCATACGTACGTGTATAATTCGATTTATAAATGTGAGTTCGGCTCTGAAAATTCGGTATCTATATATACTAAATAATTTATATTTATAAGGTCATAGACCAATTTTTATGCATGTGTGAGTTATTTAAAGAAAAAATAAAATTAATACGATGATATTAATAATATATACAACATTAGTTATCCAAGAGGACGTGGTATAGTGGTTTAGATGCTTGGTCAGTGAGTTTGAGATCTCTCTCACCTTCACCTTCAAATTTTTTCAGTCATTTTTATTTCATAAAAATTACAACAACGTCTAATATTGGGTCGTGTATGCCCAGGAGGCAGTAAACCCCAAAAAGTGGGGCCTTTAAAAACGTAAAAGCTAAAGAATTTATGAAGAATTAAGCGGGCATATCATTCGGGATTCGGGATACGTAAAATTCGTGAACGATTCGTGAATAATCCGGGAATGCCACATAATACGCGACTTGGGTTCGGAGTTGCAAACGTACGCGAATAAAACGGTAAAGTTCGTGATACGGAAAAATTCGCGAATGATTCGCGAATCATTCGCGAACTTACTAACTAGGCTCCAGAGTTCGTATTTCGCGTGACTCAACTACTTATACCTCTCCGCGTTCTTGAACAAGATGGTTCTTATGGTGTTAGGTGTAGACCACACGCGTTAATTTGAGTTGGTGAACAATCAAAATTGGTTTGGAAAACATCTTCAACACACGATTCTATATAAGTGCGTATGTGGGATGAGAGAAATGAAATTCAAGTTTATTATGCACAATTAAGGAGGCAGAGGAGGAAGAGAAGTAAAGGTCTTTCTATTCATAGTAAAGGTTTTTTTTTTTTTTTTTTTTATGCCTTAAATTAATTTGTCATACAATGTTCAATGGTTGATCTTTTTCTTCATATTTTTGTATCAGGAGCAACAAAAGACGAATGGGTCTTGGATTGAAAAGATATTTTGTGTGGGATTGTGGTGGAGACTTAAAAACCCTCTTTTAATTGAATCATAAGCATGATGGTATCTCCTCTCAATTAGTAAGTTTAACTAATCAGGTTACTGTCTGTCTATACCTTGTTTTTGAACATTTTTTTTTCCTACAGTAGCTTAACCAATAATACTTCCCAAACATAAAATGTCCATTCCTTAGCCAGTGAACTTTGTAGCCAATCCGAAGACACTTTCCTTCAAATAACTATGAGAACTCAAGTTTTGGGTAATTAAGACATAGGATATTATATCGATCAGTAAGATGGAGTTCTTGTCATTATGTACATGAAACAAAGTTTTCCTTTTTATCCGAAGAGCCGCAATCAGTTGTATGGGGTATGATTGCTGATAGGTCAGGTAGAAACCAGTCATCATCATCGGCACTCTGGCAGTATTAGTATTGTTATCGATATTCAATGATCATTTAATCATAACTTGAAAAATTCAATTCAATGACAACTTTAGTACATTTCTTATTGCTTTCCAGATGCTTCGGGTAATTTTCCATCTCTGGATGGCACTTTCCACAAGGTTCATCCTGGGATTACTATGTGGATTACTTGGTCCTATCAGGGTAACTTTCTCTGGAACATATATATACGATTATTATGAAAGTTTGATGATCTAAAATTTCTCACCAGTTCTTTGATCCTTAAATGGGTTTTTTACAAGTATTTTCAACTTCCGTTCAGGCATTAGCATGTGAAGTGTGCCGCCCAGAACATCAAGCTACTGGACCGCCTCCAACTGACAATTTTATCTCAGATAACCACATCCTGGGCAGTTGGTTTAGTGGTTGGTCCAGCAATTGGGGGCTTTTTACCTGAACTTTATCTCAGGTAAAAAAAAAAAAACTCACAACATGAAAGACGAAACTAGACTACTTTACAAATATATATCTTGTGTGTTTCTAATGTTAAATTGTGCTTCGACTACTGACTAGAAACTTAAAATTTGTTTTGCATCTGAATTATTGAATTACAGCCTGCTGAAAAATATCCGACAACATTTCCTAAGGGATCTCTCTCAGCCTAACCTTACTTCAACTAAGCTCCATCTTTCCATAGCGACATTACACAATGGTGATTCCATCAGTGCATGCAGTGGACATCATCACAATAAATTACTTTTTGTTCTTTGCTTATGACTGCTACTGATGGGTTGTTGATAACATTTTTGGCCCAGAATTGTACTACAATGTGCAACAACATGCAAAAGGTTTACATATAGAGAGATGGTTCAGTGAGGAACTAGCTCAACTATTGTTACCTGTCCTCGTGTATTTAATTGTTCGTTTCTCAATACAGTTTTTCTTTCTATGTAAAATTGTTTGTTTGTAATAGTTTATCGAGTGTATTAGTGTAAGAATAAGATGCTTGTCCAAATAAACTACTTTAGTTATGGATCAGATGGGCAACCAACTTGAACTTGTATTGAGAAACATAACAGACATTCCTTGACTTGAGTATTGTACACATGACTTTTGAAGTTTCAACTATTCGGTTCCATAATGACTAGACCCAAGTGGCAGAAGTATTTATTGGGTATATATACTTTTATACATGAAAACAGATACAATACCGATATGTCATTTTAAGTTGGACCATAAGCTCAACAAACATAAAATTTCTCTGAGATCAATAGTGTATGAACTTCTAAGTGACTATTCCGAAACCTGAGCAGCACCAGCCATTCATAAGACATCAACAATGTGATATTCCAACGGATGCATCAAAGACAAAAAAAAAAAAAAAAAAAAAATGTACCCTACCTTGCTCATGCTTATTAACACACTAACCTACTTCACTCATGATTTTTTTTTTTTTTTTCATTTGCTTATGCTTACTAACCTACTATGACATGGCCGCAAGTGTCGCACAATGATTGTGCGTTACAGAGTTGCAGGCCAAGTCAGTACTCCGCCGTAATGGTGCAATGCAAAGCTATAATAGTGCAACACAAGCCATAATAGCGGTATAATGTATAGACTGTCAAGCACTAAAATAGTGGCACCCTGCAGGGCCAGTGAAGTGCAAGAGTGGCGCTACACTGTAAAGACATTTGGCTAAGGAATGAAGATTATTGGCCGACACAACAAGACTTCATTGAGGAAAAGGAAAGACGAGGACAAAGTGACAAATGCAACATGCGATGTTGGCATCGATGCATATCCATGGAATTGAGTTGGCCCAAACTCAAGGATGATGCAAAATGATGGAATAAACTAAGATTTGGTCTATGGCATTAGTTCAAGGCTGGCCAAAGATTGAAAAATGAAAACAAGTTAGTAATGCAAGAGTTGCATTGATGTTGTCAAGCTAATTGGCGAAGTGAAGCATATATGACGCACGAGTAACTAGAGTAAGCTTAAAGAGCTGGCCTCGATGATTGAAGATTGAGGATTGTCTGTGCATTATCTTAGAGTGATAAGCATGAAGGGACAAGAGGGATGAGCGTTGGCGCGAGGCAGAATTCAGTAAAGCACAACAGTGATGCAATACGGCTCAAGTGACAGTTACAAGTTGGTTACGAGCTTCAAAAAATGCCAGTGACACGTGATGAAGTAGAACAGTTATAAAGGAGTTTATAAGCATGGGAGAAGAGTTGTAACTGCTAGAGAACAAGTGTTGGATGATTAGCGCAAGTTGGAAAAGAACTGGCCGGTTAGCATAGTTATTGGCAGTTAACAGAACTGCTTTATGGGACAGATGGCTGTCTCATGCGTGTGCAACGATTGTGCACGGTTTGGCCAAGTGAATCTGATGTATAAATAGTCCTAAGGCATGGAAAATTCGGCAGGTTAGCATATGTAGGAGTGAGGCTTTCATATGTGAGTGAGAGACTCAAAATAGGAGAGTTTTTGTAAGACTAAGGCTTGGTTCAAGGTGAACAAGTCTGTGTAAGTCCCCAGGCGGGTAAGTTTTGTATATATTCCCTTTGATTCAATAAAATGAAGTGATTATGTCATGTTCTAAGTGTTCTTGGTTGGATGATTGTTGTTGGTAAAGTATGACAATGATTCAATGCATTATGGGGTGTATTTGATGAGTTTAGAGAAGTGAAAGAAGGCTAATAAGACTTTCGTTGTTGACCTGAAGAGTTGGTTGTTTGCATAGGTGATAAGGCTGGAGTGCAAGTGGGTGAAGTTTTATTCACAAAACCATTGTGCTGCCGGGTTACACTTTTGCAGAAAATTTCTGGGGTGTTTCAAGGTGTGACAATTTGGGTATCACAGCTGTGTTTGGTACACAGTTCGAGTGTATTTGTTGGGTAATACGTTGGTGCTTATTTCTCTCTAAAGCTAATTTCCTGTGAGCAAGTAAGTGGCGCATTATTTTCAGAGTTTTGCATTAGAAATGAGTTCTAATGACATGATGATCGATGAAGAACTACCGGGTATGTTTGATCCGCTTGAGGAATATAGTGATCTTGGTGACTTAACCATTGACTTTGGTGCTTATAGCATTAAACATTCTCTTGTTTCTAAAGATAAGGGCGGCTAGATTTACTTGAAGGAAGAACATCGGATTGGTTTAAAGAATTTGATGGAAGGGTAAGTGTTGTAGATTACAAGGTGTCTAATGTAACCGTTTTGAATTGCGAAACCAATGCTAAAGTGACCAAATTGAAGGTGAAATTCAGTGACATAAAGACCATACTAACAAGCCATGCGAAGCAAATGTCAGAGGAAGTGGCAGGCATTCGCGGGTTAATTAGTAACAGAATGTTTGTAGGGACAAATGTGCATGGAGAAATCTCAAATCGAGTCTCCGAGCCAAGAATTTACGCAGGTTCCAGAAATGCTAGAGAAATTGAGAATTTCTTGTATGACGTTGAGGCATACTTTGAGGCGAATAGAACTTGGGAAGAACAAAAAGTAACTCTCGCAGGCAATTACCTTGGTGGTGATGCAAAGGTTTGATGGAGATATATGATGCAAGAAGATGAAGCTGTTGGTTATGCCAATCCTATGTCATGGAATGACATGAAAGGTGGACTGAGATGTCAGTTCTGTCCAAGCAATGGTGTTTGGTACGCAAGAGAGAGTTTGCGTAGGCTAAAAATGACGGGTACACAACAGGCCTATGCTGAAAACTTCCTTGCATTGATGCAAGAAGTACGTGGCATGAGTGAAGAAGATCAGATTTTCCAATTTCTGGCTGGCGCGGGTTCATGTGTGATTTCAGAACTCAAGAAGCGCAAAATCCAGAGTTTCCAGATGGCTATTCAAGCGGTAAGAGGTCTTACTAGTTGCACAACGACTGAAGATGTGCAAAGATGTGAAGGTGAGGCCAAAAGGAAGGAAAAATCTGTAGGCAGTAAGCGCAAGCATGAGCCAAAGTAAGATGAATTATTCACTTCAGCCCGGAAGTATAGGGGATGTTTCATTTGCAAAGGCTTACACTTCTCTAGAATTTGCCCACTCAAGGCACAACTTAAGACAACAATTGGGGATGATTATGGGAATCATTACAGCAAGACTCATGAAGGCCGAATTGAAAGTTCGAGGAAGAGGCCTCGAAGCGAACTGGTTGCTAACTTCGACAAAAGAAACAAAGCTAAAAACAAGTAAGTCTGTCTCCGTTGGAAACACTTTAATGCTAAAACAAGAGTGTTTCTGGCCTTGTTTTATGTAGCTTGAGTTGTTGTTTGTTGCAAACTTTGTGTGTAGAGTTTGGTTGTATAAACTTTTATTTGAGTCATCAAGTTTGTATATACTTTGCTTTGGTGTAAGCAAGTTGCTTTGTTAATGAAGTTTTAACTTTCCAAAAGTGATCACTGGATCAATCATGTAATGGTACATGGTCTTGTTATGTAAGAGAAGTAATGAATGAAGGTGTTTTCGTTTATAAAGTCTTGCCTCTTTATTTACGATGTAAAGCTAGTTCATGGGGAGATGTTGCAAGTAGCATACTTAGCCTAACGTATACAATAGCAAGACAAGTTAAAATTTAATAAGCAAAGCATAGGACAAGGGTCCTAGTTGATATAGAAGTGATGTTGTTGTTTGGGAATTGCAAAATGGCACGATAGCAGATGGGCGGAGACAGTGCAAACAATACAGCAAGTTAGAAATCACTTCATCGAAAGCATGAGTTGGGTAGAACTCATGGCCTTGGTGAAAGACACACACTTTCAAGGCAACAAGCAAGTTCAAAGAAGTATTTGGAGACATATTGTCTTTGAAGGCATGGAACATGGACAACTAACGGGTTATCTATGTTACTGTTGATGGTGGATTTTAGACAAGGGGTAAAATCGTAAAACCCCATGACCTAGTGTTACCCGCAACACATTAACTAAGAGCATTTAACTCAGGTGTAAATAATTAATAGGGGTATTTTTTCAAAATGCAGATTAGGGTTTTCAAACACGGAACCCTAATTCCAAAACCAAGCCGCATCTGCGCACCATGGCAACCATGCCAAACCAAGCGCATATCTTGCACCATGGCAGCCATACCAAACCAAACCGCATACTGCGCACCATGGCAACCATGCCAAACCAAGTTGCATACTGCGCACCATGGCAACCATGCCAAACCAACCGCATACTGCGCACCATGGCAGCCATGCCAAACCAAGCCGCATATCTGCGCACCATGGCAACCATGCCAAACCAAGCCGCATCTTCTGCGCACCATGGCAACCATGCCAAACCAAGCCGCACTCTGCGCACCATGGAAACAACGCCATACTTCCAAGCCGCTATGCCTTTGCCCACGCCCAACATAGCGCCCTAGGTTTGCAAGACTTGCAACTAGGTCAACATGGCCGCACGTGCCATTGGCACATGCCAACACGTGTCGCAAGCCATATTTCCAAGCCGCTATGCCTTTGGCCCACGCCAAACATAGCGCCCTAGGCTTGCAAGACTTGCAACTAGGTCAACATGGCCGCACGTGCCATTGGCACATGCCAACACGTGTCGCAAGCCATATTTTCGAGCCGCTATGCCTTTGGCCCACGCCCAACATAGCACCCTAGGTTTGCAAGACTTGCAACTAGGTCAACATGGCCGCACGTGTCATTGGCACATGCCAACACGTGTCGCAAGCCATATTTCCAAGCCGCTATGCCTTTGGCCCACGCCAAACATAGCGCCCTAGGCTGCAAGACTTGCAACTAGGTCAACATGGCCGCACATGCCAACACGTGTCGCAAGCCAGATTTCCAAGCCGCTATGCCTTTGGCCCACGCCAAACATAGCGCCCTAGGCTTGCAAGACTTGCAACTATGTCAACATGGCCGCACGTGCCATTGGCACATGCCAACACGTGTCGCAAGCCATATTTCCGAGTCGCTATGCCTTTGGCCCACGCCCAACATAGCGCCCTAGGTTTGCAAGACTTGCAACTAGGTCAAGATGGCCGCACGTGCCATTGGAACATGCTAACACGTGTCGCAAGCCATACTTCCGAGCCGCTATGCCTTTGGCCCACGCCAAACATAGCGCCCTAGGCTTGCAAGACTTGCAACTAGGACAACATGGCCGCACGTGCCATTGGCACATGCCAACATGCTCGCTAGCTAGCTTCCCTATCAAGGTCACGGCCCTAACGGCCCCGCATGCCATAGGCACATGCCAACATGCTCGCTAGCTAGCTTCCCTATCAAGGTCACGGCCCTAATGGCCCCGCATGCCATTGGCACATGCCAACATGCTTGCTAGCTAGTTTCCCTATCACGGCCCTAACGGCCCCGCATGCCATCGGCACATGCCAACATGCTCGCTAGCTAGCTTCCCTATCAAGGTCACGGCCCTAACGGCCACGCATGCCATTGGCACATGCCAACATGCTCGCTAGCTAGCTTCCCTATCAAGGTCACGGCCCTAATGGCCCCGCATGCCATTGGCACATGCCAACATGTTTGCTAGCTAGTTTCCTTATCACGGCCCTAATGGCCCCGCATGCCATTGGCACATGCCAACATGTTTGCTAGCTAGTTTCCTTATCACGACACTAACGGCCACGCATGCCATTGGCACATGCCAACATGCTCGCTAGCTGGTTTCCCTATCAAGGTCACGGCCCTAATGGTCACGCATGCCATTGGCACATGCCAAACGCACACGCTGGTAGCCTAACTTGCAAACCGTGTAACCTACCACCAAGGCATTCCGCACATGCCATTGGCACATGCCAAACGCATACGCTGGTAGCCAAAACTTGCAAACCGTGCAACCTACCACCAAGGCATTCCGCACATGCCATTGGCACATGCCACACGCGCCACTAGCAGCGCCACTTGCACTCAAGATGCAACCAACACCTCGAGACATCAACACAAACTGGGGGATGCTTCTTTAGGGTTTTGGTTTGGCGGTCTGACATGCGGCGTACACTACGCTCACATTAAGAAAGCGTGAAAAGGAATAAAGCGGTCAAATAAAGAGGAAATAATGGTGAAAAACGTTTTCACCCATTAAACCATGCGGTTACCACCTCCTCCCATTATTTCACCCTTTACTCTCTTCCTTCATGAGGCCAGGAGTACGTTTCAATCTCGACTTGTATAAATAGGTCTTACCTATTTCCACCCGGACATGAGTCTCGGTCGGAGAAATATACTACACTTACACTCTCAGAAAGGCAACTTTGCAAGCTCTCTCAAAAGCTTCCATCTCTTGCAAGCTTCCTAAGCTTTCACTTTCTGATACAAGTCGAGATACTACTCTCCTCAACACCTTTCTTTGCTTCCCTCCCCAAATCAACACCTTTCTTTGTGACCGAAGCAAGTCTGGAACAGCCATTTCTTGGTTTAGGCCGGACTTGTACAGATCGATCTCTCGAACCTATAAAGTGCTCACGTGCAGCACATTTGTTTAGGGTTTGAATCAGTTTCTCACTCACTCACCGAAATTACCAAAATCAGCAGAAACGATTTTCACCTATAAACAATTGGCGACCACAGCGGGAGGATTGATCTTTCGGTTACAACATCAAGTTCTAGCTCCCATCCGCAAATTTTCGCGCAAGCATGGTCGGCTATCAGGCAATCTCCACAAACATGGATCCCGCCCAAGGTCATGATAACTCCTCAATTCTGAAAGCGGCACCACCAATGGAGAGGTCCCAAAGTGGTTGACCGATATGTGTTCAGGAGATCCACGCCAGAAACATGGACCTAATGAAGGACGCGATTACCAGCATACTCGACTTCCTCATCAATCTAGTATCGGGGCCAAGTGATCCATGCTCCCCAGGAGATCAAGAGCAGGGGACTAATATCCCGAATGAGCGTGCTCAAATCACGGTTTAAATCTTTGTTGAAGCAGCGGACCGGGGAGCGACCATGTTGATAGAAAACTTATGTGAATTCTTTGCACCTCTCCAAGGACCAGCGGATAAAAACATTCTCTGCTATCAACCGAATAGCACTAAACACATCACTAGTTCCTGCACCCACGGGGACTCCAAGGATCCCCGGAAGATCCGCCAACAATATTGTTTTCACCGACGACGACATGATGGTAGAAGACGGTCTGGCAAGGCCTTGCATGTTACGGCTCTCGTCAAGAACATAGAGTTTCGAAGAGCGCTCATTGACACGGGTGCATCTTCCAATGTCATCACTCTCAAGACACTCAAAGCTGCCAAGGTGCGACCTAATGAGATCGTACGACAGCCCACTACGATGACGGATTTCGAGGGAAACCAAACTAGCACATACGGCTACATCAACTTGGAGCTGGCAGTAGGGCCAATCCAATCAAGCGTGAAGTTTGAAGTAATTGAAAAGAACCAGACTACCACATGATCTTGGGAAGGCCGTGGATGCACAATCTCAAAATCGTCCCTTCAACATACCACCGGTGCTCTGAAAACAGTGTTGAACGGAGAAGTCGTTCGCATTTCCGCGTCTCTGTCCCCCTATGCACCAGTCTACTGCGTAGAAGCACATGGGCCGAAGGAGGGTTCAAAAGGCGTGGCGACCAAGATTCACAGTTTTCTGCTGCAAAATGGACATCGCTCAGAGATAGCGACAAACTGGAGATACCCGAGAGGAGACCGTCCTTCCACCACCTCCTCGGAAGGAAGACTCGCGATCTCTCTTGCCACGGGCGTAACCCGTGCCCGCACAAAGCGAGAGTACACCCTTACCGCAAGACGAAGCAAAAGGGAAAGCTCACACATTATAACCGCTGTTAGCAATTAGGCTGGGAGACCATGGCCCGGTCTCCGCCCGAAGGAATGTCTTCACAATAACCGGGAGGAAGTTCCACGCCCCTCGAAGCTACAAGATGGGACCGACTTAACCACCGACGAACTCGAAACTATCAATATAGGGAATGAGGAGTTTCCGCGACCATTCCGATCGGTTCGACTCACATCCTGCGGAACGCTCAAAGCTAGTCGACCTACTCAAAGAATATCAGGACGTCTTCGCATGGACTTATGAAGAAATGCCTGGCTTGGATGGAAAACTGGTCACCCACCATCTGCATGTGATACCCGGATCCAAACCAGTCAAGCAGCCTCCAAGACAATTCAGACACGATGTAGAAGAACAAATCAAGGCGGAGGTCCAAAAATTACTAAATTTTGGATTCATCAGGCCTATTCATCATCCTACTTGGTTGGCCAATATCGTTCCCGTTAAAAAGAAGAATGGTCAGATCAGATGTTGTGTCGATTTCAGAGATTTGAACAAGTGCTGCCCCAAAGATGATTTTCCGCTACCTAACATCGACATGCTGGTAGATGCTACCAGTGGGCATGGTATGTTCTCTTTCATGGATGGATATAGCGGCTACAACCAGATAAAGATGTATGAGCACGACGCAAGTAAGAGCGCTTTCCGTACCTCTCTCGGAAACTTCTATTACACCGTAATGCCTTTGGTCACGAAGAACGCTGGCGCTACTTTACCAACGCGCCATGACTACCATCTTCCACGATATGATGCACAAGCAAGTCGAAGATTACGTAGATGACGTGGTGGTTAAATCAAAGACTCGGCGGATCATCCGAAACGCTGCGCCAAGTGTTCGAAAGATGCCGCGAATACAAGTTGAAGATGAATCCTACGAAATGCGCCTTTGGTGTCTCTGGGGAAATTCTTGGGATTCAAGTGACGGCCGCAGGAATAAAGTTGATCCGGTCAAAACGCAATCTATCCTCACGATGCCGCCACCACGAACCGTAAAGGAGCTCCGAGTTTCATGGGCAAGGTAAACTACATTCGTCGCTTCATACCGGGGCTGGCACAACTCACCACTACGTTTACTCCTCTCGCTAAAGAAAGGAGCGGAATTTCGCATGGGCTACGCCTCGGCCAAAGCGTATCGGAAGATCCAGCAAATGTCCTCTCCAGCCGTCATGAAGCCTCCTATGCGAGGGAAACCACTATGTCTCTACACAGCCTTTAGCGATACTGCCGTTGGAGCTCTCCTCGCACAAGAGGACGACAAAGGAATGGAATACCCCATATACTATTTCAGTCGAACGTTGAGAGACGCTGAACTCAGATACCCCAAAGCGGAAAAGGCGTGTTTAGCACTGATTTATTCCATCCATAAGTTCAGGCACTACCTCCTCTCCAATAAAGTGGTGCTAGTATCCAAATCAGACCCTGTAAAGTTTCTCCTCTCGAAACCGGCTCTGATAGGAAGGCCGGCTAAATGGCTCCTGCAGCTGTCAGAGTTCGACATAACGTGCGTCTCCCCAAGGGCCATAAAGGGACAAGCTGTTGCGGACCTGTTAGCAGCATTCCCAGGGGAAGATACCGAAGAATTAAGAGAAGATCTCCCGGGAGATCTTCCAGGATATCTTTTTAGTCAAAGAAGAAACGTGGCTACTGTTCTTCGACGGCTCTTCCACCCGGCACTAATACGGAGGAGCGGGTGTTGTACTAGTATCTCCTGCTGGAGAAGTCTTCTCGCACTCTTTCAAGCTAGACTTTTCGTGCACCAATAACTCAGCTGAATACGAAGCTTTCCTCATCGGACTATCACTAGCTAAACAAGTCGGGGCCACGCTTTTGGAGATAAGAGGAGATTCCAAGTTACTCATCAACCAGGTAAACGGGATCTATGCATTGAAGGAACTAACGCTGGCACCATACGAGTGAAGCACAAAAACTACTCAATTATTTATTTGAAGCAACCATCACACATGTCGGTAAGTAGCAACAGGCATGCTTGATTGCTTAGCTACGCTAGCCTCAAAGCTGCGGTTTGAAGGGGCTGAGGAAACCACAGCGATAAAACGGTGAACGATAAGCTTCAACGTGGCTTTCACAACTGAGAAAGCCGAAGATGACGACTGGAGAACTCCTATCATTCAAGAACTCAACAACTCACTCTTTCAAGGGAAGGTCGACCTCAAGACCTTGCGGAATTTCTTTATGCTTCAAGGTGTTCTGTATCACCGAAATCCAGACGGATCTCTGTCAAGGTGTCTCGGGAAAGAGGAAGCACAGCAGCGGCTTAAACATATTCATGCTGAAGTCTGTGGGATAACATCAGTGGTAACTCTCTACCGTCGTTTACAACGACTTGGGTACTACTGGCCAGAGATGGAAACCCAATCCCGATTGCTCCAAAAAGCGTGTCCAAATTGCCAGGCGCCCCCATGTCAGTCAGAAATCCTCAACATCAGCCATACCGGGGACTGGCGGGAGCCGTACATCACTTTCCTTCGCGATAGCATTCTTCCTACTAACAAAGAGGATGCGTCCAAACTAAGACAGAAGTCCAAAAGGTTCGTGTTCCATGATGGGGTTTTATATCGCAAGAGTTTCGGGGGAGGCCAACTAATGTGTTTGGATGACACAGAGGTCCCAGTTATGTTAAGAGAGATGCACGAAGGCGAACACCAAGGAAAACAGAAATTATTCCTGCGAGATACACGAGAGGTACTGCGGCCGACCATGGAAGACGACGCGGCTACCTTCGTTCGAAATGCCGAGAATGCAGATTCATGGAAACCTCATCCACACGCCTCCAACACCCTTGCACGCAATAAGTAGCCCGTGGCCCTTTTACGGTGGGGACTCGACATCATCGGGAAGATCAACCCCCATCCTCAAAACAGCATGAGTACATAATAACCGCGGCCGAGTACTTTACCAAGTGGGTTGAGGCCGTCCGCTGAAAGGAACCACCTGGAGCCACAATCGCGGCATTCATCAAGGAGCACATCATGCCGTTTTGGCGTACCCTAAACACATCATCACCGACAACGGCACACCTTTCGCTAACAACCAAGTACAGGAACTACTTGAGAGGTACGGAATCAAACAAGTCTTCTCTACCATCTATTATCCTCAGGGAAATGGGCAAGCCGAAAGTACCAACAAGACTCTGATCCGAATCCTCAGCCGGACAGTACATGAAAATCCCAGAACCTGGCATGAGCAATTGCCAATGGCCTTCTGGGCGTACAAAACATCTCCTAGAAGCTCCACCGGCGTGTCTCCTTACTCCCTCGTCTACGGTACAGACGCAATCCTCCCGGCAGAAATCAAGATCCCATCCCCCAGAATTGCCGCATCGAGCGGACCCCAATGGAACGAAGCCGAATCACTCAATGCCAGAATTGCGGAACTGGATACTCTAGACTCCAAAAGATCCCGGGCAGAGGAACATGCGCAAATATACAGGAACAGGATTTCCAGGGCGTACAACAGCCATGTAAAACCCAGGGTTTTCAAGGAAGGAGATCTGGTGCTAAAAACCGCCAAACACATCCAGCAAGACGCATCAGCACCAAAGTTTTCTCCCAAATGGGAAGGGCCGTACATAATCACTAAAGCATATAACAGCGGTTACTACAAGATCATCAAAGAAGATGGGGGAAAGCTAGAGACAGTTATCAATGGAAAATGGCTAAAGGCGTACTACGCCTAATCATTCCCTGCAACATGCTACATCAAAAGTGTGAACGTCCAGGCATTTTCTCCGCTTTTACTTTCTTTCTTACCAGTTATCGAATTTCAATACAAAGCCAATGGATTAACAGAATCTCTTTATTTCCTTCAAAAAAAAAAAAAAGAGAGAAAGGGGAGCCTTCGAATCTCATAATGCAAATCAGAAAAGCCCATCTAGTAAATTATAATCCCTACAAAATATCATCTTCAATCGGCCATGATATCTTTCAGTCCTACTCTTTAAATCTCGAGTTAACTCCTCAATCTTCCGAGACTCCAGGGCCAAAATTTCCTCTTCTTCCAGCATGGCTTTCGTGGCAGGAATCACACCAGCAAGAATACCAGCCCTGTCAACCTTCACAATATTGAGGCGGTGCATGACCAAGCTAACGTTAAATTCCAAAGACTCGCAGGTAGACACCATGTTCTCCCACTTTTGAATGGCTGACTCCACAACAGCATTAATGGACACATTCTCCATCTCAACAATCATTGGCAGAAGACAATTCACTACGGAAACCAAAACGGACGAGCAGCACTTCACCACGTTCCTGGTAGCAATATGGCCAAACGTTTTCCATATCCTCGTATAAAGGGCTACGAATTCTTTCCGCACCAAGAAACCACCAACATTCCGATGGTGGAGGAGAGACACCTCATACGAGTCCCAAACGATGAACTGCAGAAGGGTATTCGTGACAAGAGAGCCCTAAATCAAAGCATTCTCTAAATCTGCGGCGATCAACAAGGTCGGACCTGAAGGAAGAGGAACAACTAGGTCATCCTCGTCGATAATTGATGACGCATGCTCCAACGGGATATCTCTGCACAAGGAAATTCTCCCATTTACACAACAAGCATTAAAGTGTGTGTCAATCCGCCAAAGAAGAAGAAAACATACGGGTATGATTTTCTTAACCCGAATAACATTTGTTGGGACGCTCATGCAAGAATCGGACCTCGCCCTCATCCGGAGAACACATTTGGTTAGAAGATGACTCGAATCTGCGCGACATGACAAGAGAAATCCAACAAGAAGAATCTTTTCTCAAACAAGGAATATGATGCGTTTGCATTGGGAATAAATACGGATTCTAAAAATGTAAAGGAAGCAATGAGGGACGTAACGCTTTCAGATCTTAGCATGAACAATGCCCTAATTGAAGCCGCACGTGAAGTAAAGCAAAATAAGGAAACTTTGCTGTCTGAAGAAACGCCTACTCCCTCTCTACATAAGTCACGCCTGCAAGCACGACTTCCAAGTTGCACCGGCCCCACCAATTGCACCGACCTCCCAACGGTCGCCCAAGTCACGCCTGCAAGCATGGTTTCCAAGATTAGACTGACTTCCCAATGCCGCCCAAGTCACGCCTGCAAGCGTTGTTTCCAAGATTAGACCGACTTCCCAATGTCGCCCAAGTCACGCTTGCAAGCATGGTTTCCAAGATTAGACCGGCCCCACCAATTGCGCCAAATTCCCAACATCGCCCAAGCTGCACCGGGCCCATCAATTGTGCCAGGCTCCCGATTTGTGCAAAACTACCAGAGGCAAGGATTCCAAATCCTATTTATAAAAGGTCAGACAAGCCTCTTTCAAGTTTCTTTACGGTTTGTTGTTAATAGTTTGTCACCATCTTATGCTTACACTAGTGGAGAATGAGGCTTTCCCAACCCACTGCGACGACCCTGATTGACAGTCAATCGTCCTTTGACCGATCAAGACCGTCCAGGATTTAAGAAAAATGCGGAGCACATCTTAGAGAGTCAAAAACGGTCGTTGTATAAGTTTTTTTATTAAGATTTATCCCTCGTATTATTAACCCACACTTTGACCGATGATCTTAGTCTATCCTCTGGTATGGATTTTCTGAGGGGCCCACTATGGATGGTCACGATTAACTAGATTCAATCAACCTTATCACATGTTTTGACCACCTCACCATATCTCTTTCCCATTTCTTATCTTCTCTATCTAACGAGATTCATTTCTCTTTCCACCTCTCAGTGCTCTCACAGCCGCACCTCAAAACCATCTCTAACTCATTTCTCTTAGGGTTTTCTAATCATGTCTAATAAAACCCTAGATTTGATTTTCTGTGCTAATAGAAATAGAAGTGAAGGTGGTTAATGAAACCGAATCTGAACCTGAATCAGGAAGTAGAAGAAGATATGGGGTTGAATCAGAACAATCTGAGACCAATGAATCTCATGGTGTTGTTGTTGATTAGAGATTCGAAACATCTTCCTTTAAGGAATATGATACATGGTATGTTTTTTATTTTTGTTTTTCTCTTGTATTCGGGGATTAGGGTTTTGATTTTATAATTTTTAGAGCTCGATTGTTTGGATGAGTTTGAATTTTTTGTGTTATTTTCTGGATTTGAAATAGTTTGCTCTTGCTGAATCAAATTCGAAAGGGTCTTCGTGGATTTTCAGAAATGGAGATGGAAGAATAGTTCCTGCTGCAGATGATGAGATTATGGAGGTTGACGACTTTGAATCCCCTGATTTTCATTAGTTTTTTTTTTTTTTGTTTTTTTTTTTTGGAATATTTCTTTTTTAAATTGCTTTAAATTCCAAAATGTTTTATGTTAGGTTATCGAGGTTCAATCCATTTCTCAAAGATCTACAGGTAAAATCCCATTTCTTTTTAAAACTAGGGTTTTTTTAATTTTACAAAAAGATCATTATATAACTTTGATTTTTGTTGTTGTTGTTGAATTAAATTGTAATTTGGGGATTTTATATGTTTTTAAATCATCTCCTAACTAATTTTTCTTCAGTTGGAAATTGCAGGACGGGTCCTGGTTCAAGCTAAAGAATCCCAAGCGTGTACTTTCTTATGGTAATCAAGAACTCACTGTAATAGCTTGAACCTTGGTTTCTTTTGTTTTTATCTTTTCTATTATTTTATTTGTAAGCTAATGAAGAGTGTTTTACTTGCATCTGTGGAGATTTACTCTGTGTTGGACAAAAATATCTATGGAGTAGATGGCTGAGGTTAAGGGACCTTCAAATTTCAGTAAGTGTCCACAATCAAGAGTTCATTGCAACTGCTCAGACCATATTTCGCTTCTATTATATTATTTGTAATCTGAAGGTAATGATGAATGAATGATTGGCTTGCAGGTGTAGAGTCTTCCGCAGTGATAAAGGATAAGGCTGAGGTTGAGGGAGCCTCAATTCCAACAGGAGGCGATAGTCAAGATTTCTTTGTAACTGCTCGGACCATGCGTTGTTTATTCCTTCCATGTTCTGTTAGCTTTCAGGTGGTCGATGTAGTCTAATTCATTTTAGATGAAGCATTGTTAAATAGTTCTCTTGTTAAAAGGGTTAGATTGCTGATGGTTTAAATGCTCATGACATATTGACTAATGATGTGGTTGTGTATATACATACCGCTTTACGTTTTCGAACATATGATCTGATAGACCACTTTGAATCCTTAATGGTTTATGCGGTATGTCCTGTGGTACCATCCTGGTGACCTCATATGCTTGGCATGCTTGGTAGTTCTTATGCCATAGTTGGCTACTTTGATTTGAGTTTACTAAAGAGAGGTTTATTAGTGATGCGTTTGTTGCTAAATTTGAGCCTTTACTCTGATTATTCGGTACTTATCAACCGGGTTCATATATCTAGCCTTCCTCGCTTACATTTTCTTGTTAGATACCCTTGACCATATCATTCTTTCATATGCAGTGCAATTAGCTATTGGATACTGGTTTCTAAGCATGAAGTTTCATAGTTCTCTTAAAATTATTATCACTGTGATCTTGAACATTCTGGTCTAAGCATGAAGTTTTAGTTGTCTTAAAATTATTGTCACTGTCATCTTGAACATTCTGGTCTTTGCAATCCATTACGAATAATGGCACTTGTTTGCTCATATTCCCTGTAGTGCAGTTGGATTGCAGTTGTCATATTTGTTTCTTGCTTTCTTGGTCTTCTTATGTAAGATGGTTCATTAACTTTTTTGTTTGATAATTTAGGTAGAAGTTTGGCCCCATGATTCTGCATGGAACCAGTTGCTGAGGTTCTAGAATGGTGAGTTTGAAGTATCCATCAGGGTCTATGAAAGATATAAGTTCTGGTATAGTAATGGAGCCAAACTGGACTAATATGGTGGTGTGACTAATTCTTTGAAAACAGTGTGTACTGATGGATATCTAAATGACCATAAGTTACAGAGATACCAAGTTTTAATTGCAGGGTGTGAGTTATTATATAATGAGATGCAAGACTCGGCTGATAATGTGCATGCATACTTCTTTTTTACTACCTCAGCTGATAACATTGCAACTACTACTCCTACCATCCTAAAACAAACTTCTGTTGCACTACAACTTTTTTGTCGCATACTTCACCAACTGCATCCATGATTAATTATCCCATGGGACCATTATTCACTTACATGTTCCGATTACTACCCAATATCAATTGCTGGCATGTTTCAGTTCAGATTATATCTTGCAGCTTATTATTATTGGTGGATTCTCTTTGCACTTATATAGTCGTTGTAATTTCCATATACTAAAAGTACAACTCTATGTGACACACGACTGAGTTTATGTTGCTGATGCCAAACTGGTGCTAAGCTCAGTAATTGTGAGTTCTCTTATTGTGGTTAAGATCTTGTCAGAGTCAACAAGTGTCAGCAACACAACCAATGACTTATGTTTTTTTTTCTTCTCCTATTTTCTGGTCTTGTTTAGTGTTGATTTTGCCTATTCTTAAACTTTTTGTTTAGTTCTCGACTCCCTTGAGTAATGGGAGGTTCCCACCTGCGTTAAAATCTATAGTGGATGATGGATTGTTACAGGTTGGCAGGCATACAACTAATTCACCGGCAAGATGCAGCTAAAAAAATTTGCTGAGCCTGGTCTTATCTTGACGGGCTATTTACTAGAATTAATTATGGATACCATCCAAATTGAAATCGTCAAATTGTTTCGATTCCCAGGTGGGTTTTAAGCAATTTTAATAATCTAATTGTGGTTTGATGAAGTTATAAGAAGTTGTCAGCTTATCTTTGTTTGTTAGTTTTATTGATTTGAAAAATGAATTTTGCTGCAGGTACTCAATTGTTAAGTGTTGGCTCAGTTCATCATTTGAGAGGAACGGCTGCTAGCACTGAAGGGGTATGAGTAACTATCGCATGAGATCTTGTCATCTTCGGTTAGTTCTAAGAAAAATTTCACGGTAGTTTCAATCATTCTCTATTTTTGGCTATTACATAGTTTTGTTTATGAATGAAACTTGCCTTTCTTTGGTACGTCATTGATAAGAGATGGGGATTGAGCTGAAAATGAGACTTTATTGTTGTTTGTTGTTTTACTTGTGTAGAGTATAACTTGATTGCTTAAGTTTGTGTAATGTGCAGGAAAGCAAGATTGTGTGTAATGCTGAGAAAGCTTTGGAACTCATTTGTTAATTGGCTGGAGGAGGCAGGAGATGTTGCTGACCATGGAGGTTATTATTGAAGCCCATAATCCATCTCTCATCAAATGTATTATGCATATGATTGTGGAGAGCCTCAAATACAGGTTGCAAACAAGGTACTGAGTAATGTCTATCTTGATTGATTAGTTTCATAATAGTGATATTCAACTTAAAGTTTGTAATGGTTGCCTAAGTTTGTAGGATTACTAGAAATTTTCCCACTGAAATAACTACATTGAAGGCTCATTTTTCAGAATGTCTGAAATCAAGGAATTTGTATATACTTCCAGAGATATTTTAGTTCATGAATTTTGTTAGTTATTCATCTTGGGGCTTCTCTGCAATCTTACCTGCAATACCTGTTACCGTTCTTACATTAGGATTCCATGTATAACCCATTCTGTATCTTGTGCTAGAGATATGTCAAGGTCGTGAATTAATGAACTAGTTACGTTTGTGCCGTTGTGTCGATGTTGGACAAAGGCAGGTAAAGAGATTGACATCATATTGGTTATCAGATCCCACCTTTATAGATCACTGTCCTCTCATGTGCATGGAATGGTTATTTTTTTTATAAGCATTTTCTTGAGTATTGTGACCTCCCCACATTAATCAGCTGATGGTTTTTGCTATGCAGGTATACCATTATGAAGTAGGAATAAGTTCTTCATTATCATCGGAGTTTATAATTTTGCTGTTTAATCAATAGTTTTTTATTTAATCGTCTTGTAATCGAATCCTAGAACTACAGATTACACTGGTCAGAACTACAGATTTTAATCCTTTGTGTAATTTGAAAACAATGAATCAATGAATGTTAAATTGAATGATTATTTGTGTGCAAATTTAATTTGATTCTCATTTTTATTTGATTTGACTTCTAATTTGAGTTTCATTTTATTCTCATTTGAATTCTAATTTTGTTTCCATTTGATTCTCATTTTAGTTTTATTTCTGTTTGATTTCAGATTTAGTCAGATTCAGTCAGGCCAGACGGCCAATCTGAATCTTTTTTTTTTTATATTAAGATTTATATCTATGACTGATTGAAGACAGTCATAAAGGTTTGACCGTTAAAATCGGTCGTTGATATAAGATTTTCAACGACCCCCAGGGATACGTCATAGTTGAAAAAGACGCTCAAACAGCGACCCTTTCTTCGACCGACAAAGCAAGTCATAGATACGAGTTAAATGACTTGCTTTGTCGGTCGCGAAACTGCTGATTTCCACTAGTGTTACCTCGCAACAAAGCCCCTATTCCGAGCTAAGCAGGGTACTTAATGTTGATGGTGGATTTTAGACAAGGGGTAAAATCGTAAAACCCCACGACCTAGTGTTACCCATAACACATTAACTAAGAGCATTTAACTCGGGTGTAAATAATTAATAGGAGTATTTTTCAAAATACCAGATTAGGGTTTTCAACCACGGAACCCTAATTCCAAAACCAAGCCGCATCTTGCGCACCATGGCAACCATGCCAAACCAAGGCGCATCTGCGCACCATGGCGACCATACCAAACCAAGCCGCATCTGGCTGCGCACCATGGCAACCATGCCAAACCAAGTCGCATCTTTTGCGCACCATGGCAACCATGCCAAACCAAGCCGCACATTGCGCACCATGGCGACCATGCCAAACCAAGCCGCATCTTCTGCGCACCATGGCAACCATGCCAAACCAAGCCGCATCTTGCACCATGGCAACCATGCCAAACCAAGCCGCACTCTGCGCACCATGGAAACAACGCCATACTTCCAAGCCGCTATGCCTTTGGCCCACGCCCAACATAGCGCCCTAGGTTTGCAAGACTTGCAACTAGGTCAACATGGCCGCACGTGCCATTGGCACATGCCAACACGTGTCGCAAGCCATATTTCCAAGCCGCTATGCCTTTGGCCCATGCCAAACATAGCGCCCTAGGCTTGCAAGACTTGCAACTAGGTCAACATGGCCGCACGTGCCATTGGCACATGCCAACACGTGTCGCAAGCCATATTTCCGAGCCGCTATTCCTTTGGCCTACGCCCAACATAGCACCCTAGGTTTGCAAGACTTGCAACTAGGTCAACATGGCCGCACGTGCCATTGGCACATGCCAACACGTGTCGCAAGCCATATTTCCAAGCCGCTATGCCTTTGTCCCACGCCAAACATAGCGCCCTAGGCTCAAGCAAGACTTGCAACTAGGTCAACATGGCTGCACGTGCCATTGGCACATGCCAACACGTGTCGCAAGCCATATTTCCAAGCCGCTATGCCTTTGGCCCACGCCAAACATAGCGCCCTAGGCTTGCAAGACTTGCAACTAGGTCAACATGGCCGCACGTGCCATTGGCACATGCCAACACGTGTCGCAAGCCATATTTCCGAGCCGCTATGCCTTTGGCCCACGCCCAACATAGCGCCCTAGGTTTGCAAGACTTGCAACTAGGTCAACATGGCGCACGTGCCATTGGCACATGCCAACACGTGTCGCAAGCCATATTTCCGAGCCGCTATGCCTTTGGCCCACGCCAAACATAGCGCCCTAGGCTTGCAAGACTTGCAACTAGGTCAACATGGCCGCACGTGCCATTGGCACATGCCAACATGCTCGCTAGCTAGCTTCCATATCAAGGTCACGGCCCTAACGGCCCCGGCATGCCATAGGCACATGCCAACATGCTCGCTAGCTAGCTTCCCTATCAAGGTCACGGCCCTAATGGCCCCGCATGCCATTGGCACATGCCAACATGCTTGCTAGCTAGTTTCCCTATCACGGCCTAACGGCCCGCATGCCATCGGCATGCCCACATGCTCGCTAGCTAGCTTCCCTATCAGGTCCGGCCCTAACGGCCCCATGCCATTGGCACATGCCAACATGCTCGCTAGCTAGCTTCCCCTATCAAGGTCACGGCCTAATGGCCCCGCATGCCATTGGCACATGCCAACATGTTTTCTAGATAGTTTCCTTATCACGGACCTAATGGCCCCGCATGCCATTGGCACATGCCAACATGTTTGATAGCTAGTTTCCTTATCACGGCCCTAACGGCCACGCATGCCATTGGCACATGCCAACATGCTCGCTAGCTGGTTTCTCTATCAAGGTCACGGCCCTAATGGCCACGCATGCCATTGGCACATGCCAAACGCACATTTGGTGGCCTAACTTGCAAACAGGTGTAACCTACCACCAAGGCATTCGCACATGCCATTGTAACATGCCAAGCGCACCTTTGGTAGCCAAAACTTGCAAACCGTGCAACCTACCACCAAGGCATTCGCACATGCCATTGGCACATGCCACACGCGCCACTAGCCGGCGCCACTTGCACTCAAGATGCAACCAACACTCGAGACATCAACACAAGGCGGGGGATGCTTCTTTAGGGTTTTGGTTTGGCGGTCCTGACATGCGGCGTACACTACGCTCACATTAAGAAAGCGTGAAAAGGAATAAAGCGGTCAAATAAAAGAGGAAATAATGGTGAAAAACGTTTTCACCCATTAAACCATGCGGTTACCACCTCCTCCCATTATTTCACCCTTTACTCTCTTCCTTCATGAGGCCGAGTACGTTTCAATCTCGACTTGTATAAATAGGTCTTACCTATTTCCACGGACTGAGTCTCGGTCGGGAGAAATATACTACACTTACACTCTCGAAAGGAAACTTTGCAAGCTCTCTCAAAAGCTTCCATCTCTTGCAAGCTTCTAAGCTTTCACTTTACGATACAAGTCGAGATACTACTCTCCTCAACACCTTTCTTTGCTTCCCTCCCCAAATCAACCCTTCTCCTCCACTTTGTGACCGAAGCAAGTCTGGAACGGCCATTTCTTGGTTTAGGCCGGACTTGTACGGATCGATCTCTCGAACCTATAAAGTGCTCATGTGCGACACATTTGTTTAGGGCTTGAATCGAAACTTCTCACTCACTCACCGAAATTACCGAAATCGAAAGCGATTTTCACCTATAAACAGTTACGTCCAAAAAGATAGTTAGTGGCAGTTTTGTAAATCGGATGTGTTACTCAATAGTTTTGTTGTATGGAAGTTAAGCATAGAAAACTTGCAATTCTAGTTCAGGTATGCAAGATGGCATACCAGAGAAGTGAGTTCTTGAATGATGTTTGCATAATGAGAATGTAGCAAGGCATGAAGTATGGAATTCGGGTGTCTTATACAAAGATAACCCCTATTTACTTTGTGACATGCTTAACGACGATCACGTAGAACAAAAGTTCAAAGGCATGGGTTACCAAAACTGATTGAAAATGAAGCCAAGTCGTTTATAAGTCCTTGTCATGTTGAGTTAGAGGCAAAAGGCAAAGTCGAGAGGCGAAAAACTATGACAATGATCGTGGTGATCATATTAAGAAGAATCACTATGTGCGTACACTTAGGCATAAATGATTCAGGGAGAAATTCAGGCTAAAGGGAGTTGGCTAAGAAGAATTTCGGGTTTGCATTTGGGTATTGATGCATGATTTGAGTAGCAACGTAAGCGTAGTGCCAGAAGTGACTCAAGTATATGGGATCAATGGCAAAGCAGTAAATCTAAGTAATGCGAATGCATTCGAATGAGGACCACTTGCTTAGGGTTTAGCCAAAAGAGTACTGTCGATTTTCAGAAAAGGTTCTAAAATCAAATGAAGCAAAGTTAAGACAAGTATGGTGTTCATACTGGGTCACGTTTAACGAGGGCGTTGAACGGATTAGGTGGGGGAGGTCTATGACATGGCCGCAAGTGTCGCACAATGATTGTGCATTACAGAGTTGCAGGCCAAGTCAGTACTCCGCCGTAATAATGCAATGCAAAGATATAATAGCGCAATGCAAGCCATAATAGCGGTATACTGTAGAGACTGTCAAGCACTAAAATAGTGGCACCTGCATAGGTTCAATGAAGCACAAGCGTGGCGCTATACTGTTAAGACATTTGGATAAGGAATGAAGATTATTGGCCGACACAATAAGACTTCATTGAGGAAAAGGAAAGACGAGGCCAAAGTGACAGATGCAACATGCGATGTTGGCATCGATGCATATCCATGGAATTGAGTTGGCCCAAACTCATGGATGATGCAAAATGATGGAATATACTAAGAGTTGGTCTATGGCATTAGTTCAAGGCTGGCCAAATCTTGAACAATGCAAACAAGTTAGTAATGCAAGAGTTGCATTGTTGTTGTCAAGTTAATTGGCGAAGTAAAGCATATATCAAGCATGAGTAACTAGAGTGATCTTAAGGAGCTGGCCTCGATGATTGAAGCTTGAAGATTGTCCGTGCATTAGCTTAGAGTGATAAGCATGTAGGGCCAAGAGGGTTGAGTGTTGACGCGAGGCAGAATTTAGTAAAGCACAACAGTGGTGCAATACGGCTCAAGTGAAGGTTACAAGTTGGTTACGAGCTTCACAAACATGTCAGTGACGCGTGATGAAGTAGAACAATTATAAAGGAGTTTATAAGCGTGGGAGAAGATTTCTAACTGCTAGAGAACAGGTGTTGGATGATTGGCGCAAGTTGGAAAAGAAGCTGCCTAGTTAGCACAGTTATTGGCGGTTAAAAGAACTGCTTTATGGGACAGATGGTTGTCTCATATATGTTCAACGGTTGTGCATGGTTTTGCCAAGTGAATCTTCTGTATAAATAGTCCTAAGGCATGGAAAATTCGGCAGGTTAGCATATGTAGGAGTGAGGCTTGCATATGTGAGTGAGAGACTCAAAATAGGAGAGTTTTTGTAAGACTAAGGCTTGGTTCAAGGTGAACAAGTCTGTGTAAGTCCCAGGCGGGCAGGTTTTGTATTTCTTCCCTTTGATTCAATAATATGAAGTGATTGTGTCATGTTTTAAGTGTTCTTGGTTGGATGATTGTTGTTGGTAAAGTATGGCAATGATTGAATGCATTATGGGGTGTATTTGATGAGTTTAGAGAAGTGAAAGAAGACTATAAAGACTTCATTTGTTGACCGGAAGAGTTGGTTGTTTGCATAGGTGCAAACTTATAAGGCTGAAGTATAAGTGGGTGAATTTTTATTCACGGAACCATTGTGCTGCCATGTTACATTTTCGCAGAAAATTTCTGGTGTGTTTGAAGGTGTGACACCTACCATGGTCCATGGGTTCGACCACACCCCTGCAAAGTACTAACAGACCTACCTACTAACCTAGTTTTCTCTTGTTCTCATAATGATTACGAATTGTTCATTCCAGAGGTTTATAACCTCATCTTTTTTTCTTTTTCTTTTTGTTTTTGGATCCAAAGAGAAAGATTTACGGGGAGTTTACTCCATAAACACTTCAGTTGGACCATAAGTGTCAACAAGCAATGAATTTTCTCTACATCAATAGTGTATAATATGACTTCTAATTTACTATTCTGAAACCTGAGTCGCACCAGCCATTAACAAGACATCAACAATATGATATTGCATCGGATGCATGTCAAAGACAAAAAAATAAATAATGTACCCTACCTTGCTCATGCTTAATAGCAGAATAACCTAATTTTCTCATGATTTTCTCTCTTGCTCATGCTTACTAACATATTGTGTAACCTACTAACCTAGGGGTGGGACTTGGGTTGGGTTAACCCACCCAACCCGATCGTTGGGCGGACATGGGAAACGTATTTCAAAACTTTGGACAAGCTTGGCAAAAATTTTACAAACCCGAGTTAAATTTTGGCAAACATGGCCACAAATATTTCTAATTCAAGCAACCCACCCAACCCGAAAAACTATGATATAGTTATGTAAAATTATTTTTTATTATTGGTACTATTATCTATTTAGAGTAATTTTAGATATTATCTTCTAGTCTTCTAATGAAAATATAAATTATATTTATCTTATTAGTCATTCAATATGAAAAAAGTTTGTATTATTGTAAATAATCTTTAGTTCTTTGGAAATTAAGATAAATGGAGCAATTAAATCTTCTTATTACTAAAATTTGTTATTATCATATTAACAAACCGAGGAACCTGAGGAACATAACTTGGACGGACTTGGGTAGTACCTTCATGGGTTCCACGGTTCGATGGGCAATCTGGGTAAAAGATTCCTAGCTCGGGTCTACCTTGGTCAAGCCTTCTAACCCGCCCAACCAACCCAAGTCCCACCCCTATTAACTAACCTAACGTAGATTCACACCCATGCAAAGTACAAACATACCAACCAACTAACCTACTTCCTCTTGTTATCATGCTTACGTAATCACAAAAAGGACTTTGTCCTTTGCTTTTAAAAAAGCCACAATGAAGATGATCATGTATCGTTCATTCCAGAGGTTTATAACCTCATGCATGGCCCGTAGTTATTCCAGAGAGATGGACCACTGTCCCGTGAGGAACTAGGCCTCAACCATTTTTACATCTCCTCCTAATGTAGTTACTTCTTCATTTATCTATATAATTTCTCTTTCTCTGTAAAATTGTGTTGATTGGTAATAGTTTATAGAGTTAAGAATAAGATCTTGTAAAAAATAAGTCGGTGTTCGGTGAGCATTGGTTTGGTGTTAGGTGCTCGTCAAGGTGTTAGGTGAACACACGTGTTATTTTTTTTTGTTGCTGATAACAATATTGGTTGGGCAAATATGTGTATTGCACGAGTGATCTTGCTTTTCCTTTTTCTATATAAGTGTGTGTCTGTACACATTTGTGAACAGAGAAATGAAATTGAAGTTTATGAAAATGGCATCATTTGGGTGAATAGGAAGAGGAGGAGAAGAAGATCAGAAGAACAAAGGTCTTACACTTTGCTTTAATTTTTTTTGGTTACTTGCTTTTTCTTTTTATTTTTTTCTTACATAGTTAAATGGTTTTTTTTCTTATACTTGTATCAGGACTATGAGTTGATTTTTTTCTTACATAATTAAATGGTTTTTTTTCTTATACTTTTGTATCAGGACTATGAGAAACAGAAGACAACTGGGTGCTGGATTGAAAAGAGATTTTGTATGGGAATATGGTGGAGATTCAAAAACTCCCATTGAATTGAATTATAAAGCATTATGGTATCTCCTCTCAATTAGCAAGTTAAACTGATGAGGATATTGTATGTCAATCTTAGGCTTTTTAAGTGATTCAAGATTTTCTTTATTTTATGAATCAAAATGCTTTTTTTATTAGTACAAACAGACCCAAACTTAACTTCTAGTTTCCTTTTTAATTTAGATTTCAGCCCTACTAATTCTTAAATCTAATTTCATTCAGGTGCAATAACAACAGGATGTTCAATTATTCAGAACAATGCTGTGGTAAGTCTGCCGCAAAGTTTTTTTTTATTTTTTTCTGTTATCTTGTATGTTTTTTCTGTATCCTTCACTTTTTCTTGTTAACTAGCATAATTTTTACTAAAGCTAATGTTTACTCGCTAATTTATTTCTGGCTTACCCAAAAAATATAAAAACAGCCTCAACACCAAAGCAATGTTCTGAAAACCGGCCCGGTCATCAAACCAGCAAAATTACTGAGTCAAGGGTCAACTGGTTTAACCAGTGGTTCAACCCGGGTCACTGGGTTAATATATATTAGAAAATATAAGAAATTACTGCTAATGGAAAGACCTAAATGCCAAGATTACGCTAATACTTGCCATGAATATACTGATCCTTCCCCTTATTAAATCATTTTGTCTTTACCCATCGCACTTGTCAACCTAACCTAGTCTCTCTTCTTCCACGTTATTCTCATATCTCGGTCTCAGTTAGAGCCATGACTTAATGAAAAAACTAAATGGTCATCTCTTTTATTTTTTGCAAGATTTTATGTCTCGTACTTTCATGATGGGTTATAGGTTTCAAATCCATGGGCTATGATTTATAATTTGGAAAAATTGAAGATATACTCTATGTGCATCTTCCCTCTTATCACACCTGCTACAAATATCTTAGATTTGTGGGTTTTATGGAAGATCTAGAACAGGGATTTGTGGGTTTTATGGAAGATTTACAAATTGAAGATTTATTGATAAAATCATAGATATTTCATCATGATGTTTTTATAATCACTTTATGAAGCTTTCTTGGAAATATGGATGATTAACGGATTGATTGAATGGCTAAATGGTTCAATTAAATGTTTGGATTACTCATTACTTGATTGAAGATTCAAAAAGAAATCGAATAGTTTCAGGACTTTAATTGCTGGGTCAAACCAGTGAAAGAACGGACTGGGCTGGGAGGTTCACTGGATGGATCGCCCGGGTATTCCGGTTCTTAAGAAATAAAGCGGTTTTTTACAAAATTACTGGGTCAGTGTTGATCCAGAGCGGAAAAGTGACCGGGTCACCGGTTTAACGGTCCGACCGGCCGGTCCGGTCCGGGTTTCAGAACACTGCACCAAAGAGGAGCGGCAATTGGTATTGCAATGACTGTTATGTATATAGTTCCTAATGAGGGAGACGATGTGCATGTGGTATACCATGGGAAAGCCAGATCTTCTGATGACAATCGAAAAATCAAAGTTGGTTCTCCTTTCAACTGGAAAGAAAAATTGTATATAGATCTGAAATGTAGTGACAACATCATCTTTGTAGTTGATCTGATGATAAGAAACAACATTGCCAAAGAGGCAGAGAACTTGAATTTGTCTTAAATGAGTATTTTTTTTATTTAGCTTTATGTTTTTATTATTGCATATGTATCGATCTTAGGCAGAACTTATGAAATCGGAGATGATAATCTTACTGAAATTGGAAATATCTAGCGGAGTATATACTTAATGGAAATGAGACATTTCGCTCATTTGTCGCTACAGAAATCAGTTTTTGTTGTTTACCAAGGACAATTGCCCACCAATTAATGACGATACCGTGGTATGGACACATTTTTTTTTGTGGACTAAGAGCTTCTCCAACGGTGGTGGTTGTGTGTGTTTCCTACGTGGCAACACAAACAAGACATCTTCGTACCATTTTCTCCTTAAATTTAAGGAGAAAATATAGCTCATCTCCAATGGTGTTGTTTGTGATTTTCTATGGATTAAATATATTTTTTATTTTTAGAAACTTTTAGATTTTATTAGAGCTAAAAAAGGTTATTTAACATATTGGAATTAATTTTAATAAGCAAAAGCTTACTAGGATAGCTTGACATTGTCAAGGTGAATGTCTAAAACTTGACATTCACCTTGACAATGTCGGAAAAAAAAGTAAGCCATATCATCTTTACATTGATTAAGAAATCGGGGTTGGAGAAGAATTTTAGGAAAAATGAATGTTTATCCTATGTGGATTTATACATTTACCTTCACATACATTCCATTGGAGAAGCTCTAACTATTGGGATTTGGAGAGACCATGCGTGCTGAAGGACTAATGACCTTCCAAATAGTGTTCAAAATGAAATCATTGCAAAGGTAAATGCAAATGGTACTTCCGATTTTATGGATTGAACATTTATTTAAAACAAATGATGGTACATGTATTGAGAAGAAAACTGAGATCACTAATGAGATGAAGTAGCTAATTAGGCCGACCGAGCGAAGCGAGGGAGGACTCTATATATGGTGACTTTGTGTCAATGTGAAGCGTGACATTTTTTTCAATTACACAAAAAAGATTGAATTTTGGTCCGGACACCTGGAAAAGACTAAGATGTCCCTCTAAATCAAATTTTACCTTTTTTCCTTTAGATATGTTTGTAAATAAACCAAAGAGGAAGGGGAATAAGGTATTAGACATTTTCGTAAATAAACCAAAAAGAAAGGGCACAACAATAAATGCATTTTTTATATATTTAAAAACCTCGTATATTTCAAACTACAAGTCGTATTTTTATAAATTTTATATATTTGGAAAGCCCTTTAAATTAGCTACGCAATGAGCACAAACAATGATATCAAATTTTTGTTTTTCAATTTTTTTATTATTCTCCAAATTTTGTATCTTTTCTCCTTAAAAATTAGGCATAGCTTAAAATTAGACATATCTTAAAAAAAATTGAAAAAAACTACAAGAAAAATAAAATGATTGACTAAGTATAAAAAACAACTAATTTTAAAATGAAAAGCACAACATATGGTGTTGAATCACCACCAAATTATTTGCAAAGTAAAAATATACCATGGCCTACCTGTCTGGAAAAATGATACTTTCGTGTCGTGTTTGGAAAAATTATACCTTCGTGCCGTCTCAGGAAAAATAATATTTTCACCCTACGGCGGAACTAAATTGTAAACACAAAATTTAGTTTTACGTCAATTTTTTCGGTCGGCCATCCCACCGTGGTAGCGGTCATCTAGTTAATTAAGGGCACACTTAAAGGTCTCAAAGAAGAGGAGGAAACAAATTCTTTTGGATCAGTACTATAATCACAAAATTGGTTAAAAAGACCAAAATCAACAATTTCTGGGTGAAAAAAATATGTAAAATTTGATACTGTTTAGATGGACGAAAATATAAAAATATACAGGATGTAAACAGTTTCATCCAACCCATTTTCAAATATTTTCCTTTTTTTAATTTACATCAGGATGCATCCAGTTTCATGCTCACTCTTTATTAAGTTTAAAGTCTAGTTTGGTATTGCTGTTAGTTTTATAAAAGTGCTTTTCTGTTGTGTTGTGTTGTGTTGTGCGTTGCTGTGCAGTGCTTTAAAAATAAAGTAGTCAGTTGTTTGATAAACTATAATATGTAAAGTGTTGTGGAACCAACAAACTGTAAATTCTGTTTGGTCAATTCATGTTGAAGTGCTTATGATGTGGCTAATGACGAAAATAGACATGGTTCAAAAATTCTTTTTAAATTAAATCTATTAATAATAAAATATTTTTTGTTTTGAATATTATTTAAATAAAGGTAAAAAATAATAATAATTCTTATTCATATTTAATCATTTAATTTTTTATTTTTCATTTTTCATTTTTAATTTTTACCTTTAAATACTATTATTTTTATATTTATTTTTTTTTCCGGAAAATTTTACTTGAATAATTTTATTTCTCTTTAAATACAATGCACTTGATAAGTGTTAATATTAATCAAATGTTTAACTTACAACATCAGTGGAAGGTGTAGGTAGCCGTATTTATTATTATTATTGTTGTTGTAATTAATCAAATGTTAATGTTTAATATTATTATTATTGTTGTTGTAATTATTATTTTATAACAAAGATTAATAAATTTTGATTAGGGAAATAATTGTACATAAATAAATATTTAAGGGTAGATTTTGTCTTTTTAATATAATAACAAGGTTAAAATACCTGGCACTTTTAGGGGCGACCCCAAAAGAATTAGGGGCGACACTAAAAGACAAAAAAGGTCACCCAAACGTAAATCTAAGCTACCCCTTATCTTCGATTTTTCGAAATGGCCAATATGCTCTTATATAATCGGTAGCCAACACCTTAATCGGTAGGTTAAAGGTGAATCGGTAGGTTAAATTGAAACTATACCTACCGATTATTGTGTAGATACTTCGACTAATAATCCATTTTATAATCGGTAGCATATCCAACTTGTAAGACTACCGATTATAAGGAGCCCTAAAATGAGTTTTTTCTAAAATCCTTCACGTAATGAATTTTGAAATCTACCATAATCGGTAGGATTGATTACTTATAACCTTCCGATTATAGGTTGCCCCAAAATGAGTTTTTTCTAAAATCATTCATGTAATGAATTTTGAAATCTACCATAATCGGTAGGATTGATTACTTATAACCTTCCGATTATATGTTGCCCCAAAATGAGTTTTTTTCTAATCGGTAGGATTGATTACTTATAACCTTCCGATTATAGGTTGCCCCAAAATGAGTTTTTTCTAAAATCCTTCATGTAATTTTGAAATCTACCATAATCGATAGGATTGATTACTTATAACCTTCCGATTATAGGTTGCCCCAAATTGAGTTTTTTATAATCGGTAGGATTGATTACTTATAACCTTCCGATTATAGGTTGCCCCAAAATGAGTTTTTTCTAAAATCCTTCATGTAATGAATTTTGAAATTTACTATAATCGGTAGGATTGATTACTTATAACCTTCCGATTATATGTTGCCCCAAAATGAGTTTTTTCTAAAATCTTTCATGTAATGAATTTTGAAATCTACCATAATCGGTAGGATTGATTACTTATAATAACCTTCCGATTATAGGTTGCCCTAAAATGAGTTTTTTCTAAAATCCTTCACGTAATGAATTTTGAAATCTACCATAATCGGTAGGATAGATAACTTATAACCTTCCGATTATAGGTTGCCCCAAAATGAGTTTTTCCTAAAATCCTTCATGTAATGAATTTTATAATCTACCATAATCCGTAGGATTGATTACTTCTAACCTACCGATTATAGGTTGCCCCAAAACGAGTTTTTGTCGAAATTTCGAATTTGGTAACTAGAATAATCGGTAGGTTAAGAAGTTATTTATGAACTCCACCTATCTACCGATTGCTAACGACCACAACATTGAGAATACTCATCATCGGTAGATAATACCACTACCTTAGCTACAGATTGTATAAGGATACTATGATAATATCCGCAAATTTGGACACCCCATAACCTTGTCTATGAGTTGGGAATAAAAAAGTCGCCCCTAATTCTTTTAGGGTCGCCCCTAAAAGTGCCAGGTTAAAATAGAGAATCAATTAATTAAAATTGAGTGGCTCCACAGCTTCTGCTTTTACTGCTTTTAAAAGCTACTCCTGGGTAGCTTTTAAAAGTTTCCCTAAAACAGAAGTGCTTTTGGAGAAAAACGCTTTGAAAAAAGTTTACCAAACGCTATTTTCCTAAAAAGTTTGTTACATGTTGGTTACAAAGTGCTTTTGTAGGGGGAAAAAAACAATCCCAAACGGGGCTTAAGCCAGGATGAATCCAGTTTCATTCTTATTATTTTTCTGGTGTCCATTTCACCCATACTAATTTTTATTCGTCCATTAGAACCATGTTTTAAAAATATTTGGACAAATGACCATTTTCCGTAATATAATTTCAAGTCTCAAGTGCCACAGAAGAGTAATGCAGCGGTCTTTTAAACTCTCGCAAATTGCATGCTAAAGAATATGGTATTCAATCGTTTCTTGATCCAGTGGCAATAAGGGGTTGTTTGGTAACCATTATTTTAATGGATTATCAGCCCCTAATTCATTATGCAGATTATAATAGATTATGTATGTGTTTGGTAACCATTACAACAATTGATTATTTTAATAATAATTGAAAAAAATCCATTATTTTCATAAACAGAAAAAAGTTGTTTTGAAAATTTATTATAATCAATTATTTTTTCCACCAAACTCAAGTTGAATTTTTTCTTCTTATTTTTTCTAAATTATCTCTTAAGAGAGAGACATAAAAACTACATAGGATTAATAAAAATCCTAGATCATTGATCTTTCCTCTCCATTTTGAGATCATCATTCTAAAATAATTTGAAAGAAGTGTTTGGAAAAATTTATTTTAAAAATAACTATATCAAAAATATTTATCAATTTATGATTATCTATAATCATAAATAAATAATCATAAATTTTACCAAACAAGGCCTAAATTAATGTTCCAAATCCAATCGACTAGACTAGATCATCTGTGCACAACGTTAACCTACAAAATATTTTGACATTTATCAAGGTTGAAATTGAGTATTACTAGAGACTTGAAATCTTTTCTAATCCTACGCATGTTTCATATTGTAAACCCCGAGAGTGGTTTCAAGTGAGCTACGAGTGTCAGCAATTATATAGAGTAATTGGATCACATGTTAAAGTCTTTGAGGGTAAGCAGTCTTAGAGGCATATGTAATCCCATTTGGCCTATGATTTCCTATGCTATATATCGAGGACTAAATGTTGTGTGCAATAATCCAAAAACAAGGAAAAAATCAAATAAGCAAAAGTTAATTATTGATACTTTGTTCTTTTAAAATGGGAGTGATCGATTCGATGAAACGGACGAGCTCTCCAGATCTCCGGAACAGCAACAAGGCAAAACTTTGGAAAAACAGAGTGAGTCACGTGTTTAACACGTTGCCCTTAAGACATTAGCGCCCGGCTACACTCAAGAGTGCTGCTATAGCCCTCACAGGACGGATATCTATAGGATAAAACACCCTAATACACCTACTACTAGCATATGTAGTAGATGTTGAACTTGAGCTTGGCAACTCCGAGGATTCAACCTCGTTAAATACTTGTTCTTCTTGTGTGTGTCTGATTATGTTCTTGGCGATATTGAGATACCTCATAGTAGTATAAACCTAACGCTTCCGCAGGCTTTGGTGCAACAATGGCCCGCATAGGTCGTATTCCTAGTCATGCATACATAACATTTTGTTCTCATCTATCTATGATGTGATTTCCAACTGCCTCTAACATAGTCTAGAACGATACGTTAAACAACTTTTATAGCAATCCGTATAGAAGCAAAACCTTACTTCTACTGAGCTTCATCTTTCTAGAGGGATATTACACCTGGCTTGATTGGGGTATAGCCAGATTAATTGGGGTATACCCAATTTTAAGGGGACATGGTGTGTCATTATTAAAAAAGGGTGATTTTACTTTAATACCCTTGAACTAATTAAATCTTAAAAATAAACTCATTTCTTAATTTTATTAATCCTAAAATTAAAAAACTAAACAACTTTTAATCTTCTCTTCTTCTTCTTCATCTTCATCTTCCATCAACAAAAGTCATATAAAAATCTTCAACTTTGATTTGCCAAAAAAATTGTTGACTCTACCAGCGAAAAGAAGACTATAAATGATGTTTAAACTCAAACCCATCATTCTGTTGTGTGATTGTTTGTTATGTTAGGTTGGAAATCGAAAATTATGATTTCTGTGTTTTTGGTCGGCAAGGTGGTAACATGCATATCTTGCCGACTTTTCATAACATCCATGGCGGCATTGTGTAAAATTTTTCAACAGTAGACGCCAGGTATTTTTGAAGACCTTGCCGACTTATACTGACCGGCGGGTTTTTCAACCGCCGGCGGAGTATTTTCTCAACGTTTACTGGTTTTTTTTTTTGTAGACCTTGCCGACTAATATTTTTCAATAGCCCTTTCCTGTGTGTCAAAAAAAAAAATAAAGTCGGCATGTTCTTTATTTAAATACCTTGCCGACTTATACAATGTGAGTTTTTCAACCGCCGGCGGGGTATTTTCAACCAGCCGGCGGGTTTTTTTTTGTAGACCTTGCCGACTAATATTTTTCAATAGCCATCTCTTGTGTGTCAAAAAAAAATAAAGTCGGCATTTTCTTCATTTAAATACCTTGCCGGCTAAAATTGGTCGGCATTTTATTCAAACAAAGACCATGCTTAGGCCATATCTGCAGGCACCTTGTTCAAACCTCTACCTTGCCGACCTTTGATATTTTTGAAAACCAAATTTTTTGATCTTAATCGAACTCACAAGACGGATTAAAGGTTTAATCTACTGAATTTTCATTTTCAAAATTTTTACCTAAACTCAATTAATTAGCCTAATCAGTTTTTTAGTGTTAATTATAAAAGGGCATTTTTGCTATTTTGAAGATATTTGGTTAAGGGGTAACCTCTTTTACTTCAAAATGATCAGATTTTGTCTTATTGGGTATACCCCAATTAGTTCGGGTATACCCCAATCAAGCCAGGATATTACAAATAAAAGGTGAGTCTTCAGTGCATGAAGTTTATGTAATCACAGTAGATTACTTAGCGACTCCTTTCCTTATGAAGTCACGTTTGATGACATATAGAGAAATGGACCAGAGGTTAATAACGTCATGTCTCTGGAGGTCGTATTTCACTGAGCCAAAACATCCAAATTGTTGACATATACAGTAATGGACCACTGTCCCGTGAGGAACTAGGACTCACCTACTTTTACCTCTCCGCAAGTATTTACCACTTCATTTTCTGTGAAATTCGTTGATTGGTAATATTTTATACAGTGTGATGAGAATGAGATGGTTGTTATGGTGTTAGGTTTAGACGGCACGTGTTAAAATCAGTTGGTGAACAATGAAAATTTGTTTGCATCGCACAAGTGGTCTTGCTTTCATGATTTATATAAGGGGATTTTACCTAAAAGTGTGACTGAAAAGTGGGTTTATTCCAAAACTATGACCAATTTGAAATTTCTTCTAAAAGTGTGACCATAACCGGTCAACGGGCATGTATGCCCTAGTCTTTTACGAAAATACCGGATTTTGTCCTCAGATGTGTACATATCGGGTAAGGATGTGTACACATTGGGTCAGGATGTGCACACATCGGGCACTGATACCCCACCATGAATAGTGTCTGATGTGTAGATATTATATGTATACATCCAGAATCTAAGCATAATCATATGTTGGATAAATGTAGACATCCATGTTTCGATGTGTAGACATCGGACACTATTTATAAAATATGTGGACATCAGGCTATAAATATGTGGACATCAGCTATAATATGTGGACATCAGGCTATGAATATGTGGACATCAAGCTATCGATGTGTAGACATCGGGCTATAAAGGGTACTTTGGGTATTAGGTAAAGTCAGTCACACTTTTGGAAGAATTTTCAAATCAGTCACATTTTTGGAAGAAATGCACATTTCAGTCACACTTTCGGGTATTTCCTCCTATATAAGTGCGTAGTTGGGAAGAAATAAATGAAATTCAAGTTTATTATGCACAATTAAGGAGGCAGAGGAGGAGTAGGAGAAATATAGGTCTTTTTATTTATAGTTTTCTTAAATTTCTGCCTTAAATTGCTTTGATTTTTTTTGTTATACACTGTTCAATGGTTGATCTTTCTCTTCATATTTTTGTATCAGGAGCAACAAAAGACGAATGGGTCTTGGATTGAAAAGAAATCTTGTATGGGAATGTGGTGGAAACTTAAAACCCCCCTTTGAATTGAATCATAAGCATGACGGTATCTCCTCTCAATTAGTAAGTTAACCTAATCGGTTACCGTCAATCAACGCTTTTTAAGTGATTCAAGAGTTTATTTATTATCTAACTTTGAACTTTCTCTCTCTGCTATTGCTTTACTCAATACTTCCCAAACACAAATGGTCCATTCTCTTGTTTATGGCGCAGACGATATCCTCCCGGCGGAAATTAAAATCCCATCAGCCAGGATTGCCGAAATAAGCGGAGTTCGATGGAATGAAGCTGAAGCCTTAAGTGCCAGGATTGCGGAATTGGACACTGTAGACTCCAGGAGGGCCAAAGCGGAAGAACACGCACAGGCATACAGGAACAGGGTTTCCAGGGCACACAACAAGACCGTGAAACCTTGAATTTTTCAAATAGGAGACTTGGTACTGAAGACTGCTAAACACATCCAGCAAGACGCATCTACACCAAAATTCCCGCAAAATAGGAAGGTCCTTATATAGTCACGAAAGCATACAGCAGTGGGTACTACAAAGTCATTAAGGAGGACGGGGGAGAACTGGAAGCGGTCATCAACGGGAAATGGCTAAAGGCATACTACGCCTGAACACCGCCTCACCCCACCGTATCACAAGCATGGATAGCCAGGCATCTTTCCACTTTATTCCATACCATATTGAGTTTTTATTTCATCTGATTGAAGCAAATCAATAAAGTTCTCTTGTTCTTTCAAAAAAAAAAACGTAAAAAAAAAAAATGCTCAAAACCCAGAAAGAAACCCAAACATATCACAACCACATAACTCAGAAAAGCCCGTTTAAAAGATGGTAATCTCTAGAAAGCATCATCCTCAAATGACTTTGATACCTCTCAGTCTTGCTCTTCAAATTCTGGATTGACTCTTCCACCTTCTGTGACTCCACGCCAAGGCTTTCTTCTCTTTCGAATAGCTTTTTGCAAAGCGGGGACCACGCCGAAGCAAGAATACCAGCCCTGTCGACCTTCACAATTTCAAGACGATGCTGCAACCAACTAACATTGAACTTCAGAGATTTACATGTAGACACCATGTTCTCCCACTTTTGAATAGCTGCTTCCGCGACATCGTGGATAGACATATTCTCCATTTCAACAACCATTGGCAGAAGACAATTCACAATAGAAACCAAAGCAGACGAACAATACTGTACCACGTTCCTGGTGGCAATATGGCCGTATATCTTCCATATTTTTTGTGTAAAGATTTAAGAATTCTTTTCGCACAAGGAACCCCCCAACGTTCCGGTAGTTATAAGAAAGGCACCTCATGCGGGTTCCGAACAACAAGCCTGCATTGGGATACTCATGGCAAGAAATCCCTAAGTCAGCGTTCTCTAGATCAGAAACGGCTGGAAAGATCGAGATCGAAGAAAAAGGGGTAACCAAGTCATCTTCGTCAATGATGATAACACATGCTCCAACAGGATACCTCTACACAGAAGGAAAACTTCCATTATTCATCGGCAAATAAAGAAACGTATGTTGATTAATAAGAACATACCGGTATGACCTTCTTAACCCGAATGACTCGGATAGGGGAATTTTCGCGAGAATCAAGCCTAGCACGTTTGGCTGGAGAACCTGTTTGACTCGAGGAAGATTCTCTTCTGATCGACATGATGAAAGTTGGACTTGACGAGAAGAAATCTTTGTTGAAAACTGGGAAGATGACACAACTTCACCAGGCGTAAATACTATGGAAGCCTTAAAGGAAGAAGGGGAAACGCAGGCTGAATAGGCGGAACATGCCGGAATCACGGCCGGGAGACCAGCCTCAAAATAAAATGCCTCATCCAAACCCCAATGAAAGCTGAGCGGGATGGGAAGGCGCGATACTTTAATAAAAAAAAAGAGGAAAGATTCGCCATGGGCGTTGAACAAGAAGAAATCAGACAGCACAGACAAATCATAACCGTGTCAAGCCGCCTATGCATGCCTCACCTAATCAAACAGCGCCTCACCTTGCCACCCCCTGCCAAGCCATTCGCTACATTGTCGCGGCCCCACCACGCCTAGACGTTCGTGTACGTCTCGTCTTGCCAAGGCCACACCATGTCAAGCCGCCTGCTCCACTGTCGCGACCCTATCATCCATGCGCGTTTACCTTACCAAGACCACGCCACCTCTTGGCCCCTAGAGCCAAGCCGTCCACTTGCGTCGCCTTCCAAGACCGCACCCCCTTTGCCTTGGAGATGTACGACCATACCAAGCCGGTAACTTTCATCTCACCACTCCACGGCCTCGCATTCCCGGAGACAACTTACGAGGGCCGCCAACAGGAAGCCAAAACTCTCTTTACCACTCAAAAGGTTAGTCGGATTCTCCCGACCATCTTTGCAATGATTTACACCTCGATTCCGTCCTTGTCCTGTCATCATCATATGCTTACCTCGCAACAAGGCACCTGTTCCGAGCTAAGCATGGGACTTAATGTTGATGGTGGTTTTTAGCTTAGGGTTAAAATCGTAAAACACTAAACCCTAGCAGACAGTGATGTCACAACATTTAAAGTAACAAGCATTTACTAGGCGCATTTACTGAAACCTTTAATTTATTCCTAAATAATAACCGAGGTATCTTTTTCAAATTAGGGTTACGACAAGCCAAACCCTAATTCCCACGTGTGTCAATGGCAAATCATGCCAGCCACACCGAGCGCGCCAAAGCATGCCAACCATGCTAGCCGCACCTCTGTGCCAATGGCAAATCATGCCAGCCACACCGACCGCGCCAAAGCATGCCAACCATGCTAGCACAACCTCTGTGCTAATAGAAAATCATGCCAGCGAGACCGACCGCGCCAAAGCATGCCAGCCATGCTAGTCGCACCTCTGTGTAAATTGCAAAACAGCCAGCCACACCGACCGCGTCAAAGCATGCCAACCATGCTAGACACACCTCTGTGCCACTGGCAAATCATGCCAGCCACACCGACCGCGCCAAAGCATGCCAACCATGCTAGCCGCACCTCTGTGCCAATGGCAAATCATTCCAGCCACACCGACCGCGCCAAAGCATGCCAACTATGCTAGCCACACCTCCGTGCCAGTGGCAAATCATGCCAGCCACACCTACTGCACCATGCCAAACACCTCGCCATGGTCCCATGCCACGCCACCGTACTGGCCTTCACTACGCAGCTATCAAAACGAAGACGTGCAATAATCAATGGTGGCCCTTCAATCCTAGGAGCAAATCCTGGCCGTCTAAGGTTACCAAACGACCTTTGACCCAAAACCCTAGCTTGGTCACGCACCTAGCCCAAGCTAGCCACGCCATACTCCCATGGCAAACCCTTGGCACCACATGCCAAGCCAACCAAACCTAACCTAGCCAAGCTAGCCGCGCCATGCCAAACGCACTTTACCTTGTCCCTAGCCATGCTAGTCACATCATGCCAAGCCAAACGCCCTTGCCTTGGCCCTAGCCACGCCATACGCCCATGGAAAACCATTGGCCCCACATGCCAAGCCAAATCAAACCTAGACAAGCTAGCCACGCCATGCCAAACGCACTTTGCCTTGGCCCTAGCCATGCTAGTCACGTCATTCCAAGCCATACGCCCTTGCCTCGGCCCTAGCCATGCCATACGAGCATGGCAAACCATTGGCCCCACATGCCAAGCCAAACCAAACCTAGCCAATCTAGCCGCGCCATGCCAAACGCACTTTGCCTTGGCCCTAGCCATGCTAGTCATGTCATGCCAAGCCAAACACCCTTACCTTGGCCCTAGCCATGCCAAACGCCCATGGAAAACCCTTGGCCCCACATGCCAAGACAAAATCGCACCTAGGCAAAGCTAGCCACGCCCTAGGCGAACCCTTGGCCCCACATGCCAAGCCTAACCACACCCTAGCCGCGCCACCCTGTTGGCCTTCCCTACGCGGCCACCAAAACGAAGGCGTGCAATAATCAACGATTGCCCTTCGATCCCAGGAGCAAATCCTAGCCATCCAAGGTTACCAGACGACACATGGTAACCTTTGGCCCGAAAACCTAAGTTTGGCCACGCCAAACCTTGCCATTAGCCACGCCCAAGGCGAACCCTTGGCCCCACATGCCAAGCCTAACCCTAGTCGCGTCACCACGTTGGCCCTCACTACGAGGCTACCAAAACGAAGGCATGCAATAATCAACGATTTCTATTCAATCCCAGGAGCTAATCCTAGCCATCCAAGGTTACCAGAGGACACATGGTAACCTTTTGCCCGAAAACCTAAGTTTGGCCACGCCAAACCTTCCCATGCCAACGACATGCCAACCTAGCCGCGCCACCACGTTGGCCCTCACTACGCGGATCTAGAAACGAAGGCGTGCAACGATCAACGGTTGCCCCTCCTCTCAAGATGCAAAATCTCGACCGTCGAAGGTCACCAGTCAGCAAGTTTCCCCGAGCTTGACTTGCCAAGCCACAAAACGTGCTACATGTTTTCCAAAACATTCGAGACATCAACACAAACTGGGGGATCCTTTTTGGGTATTGGTTTGGCGGTTTACAGCGTGCGGCGTACACTACGCCCATCATAAGGAAGTGTCATAATGGTGAGGCGGTTTATAAATACGGGAAGTTATGTGTGAAACGTTCATGGTACATAAAGCACATGTGTTAACAACTTCATGAGACATCAATTCCATAACGTTAACAGTTTCATGAAAAACCAGTTTCATGCGTTAACCACTTTATGGAACATCAATTCCATGCATACGGTTACCACATCCTCCTATTTACTTCCCCACTCCTTAACGAGACCAGGGTACGTCTTTACTCCGACTTGTATAAATAGGTCTTACCTATTTCTATTGAACAACAAGTTCATACGGGAGATACAACACTCAGAAAGACTTGCTTGCTAGCTCACCTCGTGAGCTCTCTCACTTTTCTGATAACAAGTCGTAGTAACCCAACTACTCTTCCAGAATCAACTATTCTGGTCTCACCACTTTCCTTGCTTCCCTCCCGAAAACCAACCCATTATCCTCCACTTTGTGACCGAAGCATGTCTGGAATGACCATTTCTTGGTTTAGGCCGGACTTGTACAGATTGATCTCTCGAATCTAAAGAACTCACTTGCAGTACATTGTTTAGGGTTTAAATTGTTTCTCACCCGCACACCCGCAATTACCGAAATCAGCAGAAACCATTTTCACCTACAAACAGTAACCTATTAGGCTTCCGATTATGGCTACATCCACAGCTCAAACCAAGTGGTTATGGTTGGCTCTTCACCCCTCAAAACCTATGGAATTTGGCCAAGGTTGAATATGGGGCTCCTTATAATTAGTAGTCTTACAAGTTGGATAAGCTACCGATTATAAAAGAGATTATTAGCGTTTAAGTATCTACACAATAATCGGTAGGTATAGTTTCAATTTAACCTCCGATTATGGTGTTGGCTCCGATTATATAAGGGCATATTGGCCATTTCGAAAAATCGAAGATAAGGGGTAGCTTAGATTTACGTTTGGGTGACCTTTTTTGTCTTTTAGTATCGCCCCTAATTCTTTTGGGGTCGCCCCTAAAAATGCCAGGATGATTTTGATAGTTGATTCTTTTTTAAGGTTAGGCCAAACTAATCGCAAAAACTATATAAGAAAAAAGAACTGATTTTGAGTTTTTTTTTAGTTTTATAACCTGAAATAGAAGGAAAGCATACTTGTTAATAATACAAAAGTAAAAGAAATATGAGAAGTAGTTTTTATAACACTAGCCCGGGCATTATTTCCCGGGCCGAAAAAGCCTTGTATAAGCTTATTCGCAAAGCGCTCTCTAGATAGGTATCTCGTCGCTATTACTAGTATCCCCCTATATCAATGGTGAGAAAATTCGACTTCAAGTGGCACATTGAATATCGTTTTCCCAACTGGTTCAGAATTGGGCGGTCAGTCAAGGTCAAACAATAACTAATTTCAATTTTCAAGAATTCAAATTCAACTTATTTGGGCACATACTTGCAAAAATTATCTTGGAAACTAACTAAACTTTCGTAACCATAATTAGTCTCACCTAATTTCTCATAGACCCAACACGAATGAGCTGGATTAGTTGCCAGTATTAGAATACGGGCATCCAACTCAAAACCAATTGGCAATGAATGGAGAGGCCCTAAGGGATTATAAACAGCCAGTTACCCATTAAAAATTTAATACCCCAAGTCTAATTCCTTGTAAATCTGCAGACTAACCTTTTAGTATTTTCTCTATAAATTGTAGGGCATACTGTACGTTCTATTCACTGTATTTTGTTTTGCACCCAACAGTAAGAATCCTTTTAGTTTTGCTACAACATGGCGAAGGTAGCTTCAACGCCTATTGAAACTGCCGATTCTTTTGTGTTCATCATAGACGAGTCAGGTTTTCAAAATAAAGCTGATCGAATACAAGTTGCCGTGGAGGATGATGACAAAGTATTTTCCGTCACTGGTCTGAGTGCTCAGAATCTTGTTCTGTATAAAGTGAAGTTTGAGCTCCCTAAGAGTGCAAATGCTGATGCAATCACAGCTGCTTCTGTTAATGGGTCTTTAATTATTAGCGCTAAGAAGCTAAATCGACCAAAGATAGTCTTCAAAATTGTTAACGTCACCAAACTTCTTTAACTAGGTTTATGTTTTACTGTCTGTTCTTTTGTTTTGTTTTCCTTCAATGATAGTATATCATTTCTGTTCTGAAAAAATTGAAGTACTTGATGGAAATTTGAACTATTATAATCTACCCTACTATTTGTTCCAATTTTTATTTTATTGGTTTCTCTGATTAGTACGTACTAATTCACTACTAGACCAGAAAACATACAGTGCCATTCGCTACTGCCCTACAGAAACTCAATTTAACATCATCGAAGTTATTAACCAGGAGGAAATTTATAATCTCAATGGGGAGTGCGACTTTGTGTGCACCTCCGTTAACCAGGGGTGCACATTCCTCACTTTTTGATTGGATGTACGTTTAACTCTAGTGTATTTGCTTTGTCCTTACTTTTAAATACTCCCTCCGTCTCAATATTAGATGACCTACTTGGATCAAAATTTTGTCCCACTATTAGTTGACATATCTTATTAAACAAAAGGATATTCTAAAACTATCTTTTTGATTGATTATCGTTAGTATAAAAATATGCATAATTTGGTATCCATGTTTATATTCATTACGTAGGTGTCTTAAAATGCCTTTCAATTATACAAAGTTTACGAAAATCCATAGTGTTGTTTGTGAGATAAATCATTTCTAAATTTGACAAATTATTATCCATAAGGGTATAAGTATAAAAAATGCTTAAGAATACTACTTTCCATTTATTACCTTAAGATTTGTTCAAACTTGAACTAGGTCATCTAATAGTGCGACGGAGGGAGTATCAAAAATTAAATAAAATCCAAAAATGGAAGAAACAAAAGATTCTCTTCATCTCACTCTAACAATTTCCTAGGTTAAAATCAAAGAGGCGGAGATGTAGACATTAAATCTAAAATCTTGATTTTTCTGTACCACAAATAAAATCCTTATTTTACTAACACTGATCGGATTTTTTCTTGATTGATTCATCCGTGGATTTTTTTAACTAAATCATTATTTTCCTTGATAGTCATCAATGGAAGATGATTCCTTCAAAATCATATTCTCTCATCTTTATGCTATTCTTGCTTTCGTTTTCTGAGGTTTTTTTTTTTTTTTTTTAATAATTAGATCTATTACAGAATAGTGAACAAAATTAGAAGGGCAATATACTACTTGTTTCCCTGTATTGACACCAAAGAAGTATAGCTCCGAATTATTTTGGAGTAGAAGTTGGGGAAGATCATAATATTAATTAGAAGTGGTAACAGTGGGAGAAAAATAACTGATTTGGATGTTGCTGGTCATAATGCTCTTGTTCAGGTGGTGATAAAACTAACAACAGAAAGAATGATGAAGAAAATATATAATGGTTCAAGTAGTAAAAAGTTCTTTTAATGGTGAATCAAAACTTAAGTTCATAGTTTACATAATTAAAAAGAATTTCTTTTGTTTTGTTAGGGATAACGGCAGCAGCAGCAGCAGCAGAATATTGTTCAAGTAGGAATATACGACAGAAAATCAAATTTCGATGAAAACCCTCGATTGATTTTTTTTTATAAGAAGAGAAGATATATTAAGAAGTGAGGAATTTACACAGTGTTCTAGCAGTGGTAGATTAATAGAAAAAACATGAAAATAGCAAAGCTACATAAAGTGAGCATCCCAATTATTAAGAATAGAGCTACAAACGTTCAGATGAACTCTATGACCCGATGCATTTTCCCAAGCAAGAATCAAGTACTTAACCTCTATAACAAGATCAATATCTGTCTTAAAGATGTAGTTTTGCTCGAATATTCGCTTGTTACGTTCTTTCCAAATGGTATAAATCACCGCGGTTGGAATTAGGCCCCATAGAAAGTTTCCTCTAGACGAGAAGTGAACTTGGTGCCAGCCAAGAGAAAGCATCTTCATGGTTCTTGGAATTGCCCATGGCTAACCCTCTCTTGGTAAAACTGAAGACCAAACTGTATGAGCTATTTTACAATGCAGGAAGATGTGATCCTGAGATTCAATATCGTCTCCGCAAAGAACACATGAGTTATATATGTCAATACCTTTTATCTGCATCATGTCTATTATGTTTAGTTTCTCATGGATTAAACACCATACTAGGAAATTGATCTTAGGAGGTACGGGATTCTTCCATACAAAGGAGTGCGGAAATTCAAGAACACCATAATCTGCAGTGAGTGTAGTATAGAGATATTTAACCGTGAACATACCCGAGCTGTGCAAAGACCAACGCCTTGTGTCTGGTAGATCAACTAGAGTTGGAGGGTTGCTTCCAATCACAAGCAATAAAGATGCAAATGAGTCAATTTCTGAAGCCGAGATAATTCTTTTAAAACCAAAAATCCAGCTTCCATCTGTAGAGATCATCTGAGAAAACTTTGCATCTCTATTGGTAGAAAGCTTTTGTAGAGAGGGGAAGGTCATAGAAAGAGTAGTATTACGCCTCCAGATATCGTTCCAAAAGGAAAACGTTGTACCAGACTGGATTATTAACCTTGAATTCAAACTCACCAGATGGGCAGTATCTGCTACTGTTTTCCAGCAGGAACCACCATGAGCAGATTTGACCTTATTTGGAATCCAGCAAGAGAAATCGTCATCGTGTTTGTCCACTATAATTTGGTACCACAACCTATTCTTCTCTTGGCCAAACCTCCAACAACATTTTGCAAGCATGGCTAGATTCATCTTCTTCAAATTACACACTCACAATTAACCTTTCTCCTTACAGGCACATACTAATTCCCAACCTACCAGATGAGAAATCTTGGCAGCACTATTATACTCCCAAAGGAAATTTCGCATCTAACATTCTAAGATTTTGATTATAGAAGCCGAGGCCTTGAATTAAGAAAACTAGTAAATAGGCAGCGAACTCAAGATGCATTTCAAGAGAGTGAGTTTACCTCCCTTAGAGAGTGAATTTTTCGTCCAAGCAGACAACCTCTCTTCAAATTTCTCGATAATGGAGTTCCATATTTGCTTGGAATTCACTTTTGCTCCCAATGTCATGCCCAAGTACATGAATGGTAGATTGTCCGTGGCACAACCAAATTCCGAAGCCTATACTATGATCTCAGGCACATCTCCAATAGCTATAAGTCGAGTCTTCGACGTGTTATAACCTTCAAACCGCTAATGTATTCAAAACATTTAAGAGCATAAAATAGGTTGGGAAGTTCGTCTTTACTATGATCAATGATGAAAATTGTATCGTCAGCATATTGCAAATGGTTTACAATAATACTGGAAGGAGACACTAAAAAACCACTAAACAAGTGAAGATTTGACGCCCTATCCATGTATCTTGAGAAGCCCTCATGGCTATATTGAATAGGAGTGGTGATATTGGACAACCTTGTCTTACGCCACGAGAGCTAGCAAAATAACCGAATGGAGATCCATTAATTTACACAAAGAAGGTTGAAGTTGAGTAACAAAACCTTAGCCACTTGCAAATCTTTGTGCCGAAACCCATTTGGTTTAAAACAAACTCCAAATAATTCCAGTTAATCCTATCGAAAGCCTTTTCAAGGTCTATTTTGCAAATAATTCCTGTCTTACCCGATCCCAGTCTTGAATCCACCAACTCATTTGCGATTAAGGTGACATCTATGATTTGCCTTCCTTCAATGTATGCACAATGTACATGTGAGATCAGTTTGTCCATTACTAACTTGAGTCTGGTAGCCAACACTTTTGCGATGATTTTATAGACATTTGTAAGCAGGCAGATTGGCCTACAGTCCTTTATGGTTTCGACATAATTTCTTTTTTGGAACTAGGGTGATGAATGTTGAGTTATGATTGACATCGATTTGTCCAGTAAAGAAAAACTCATTCACCGTACTCATTATGTCCGCTTTAAGAAAGCCCCAACAATTTTTGAAAAAATTGTTAGGAAACCATCTGGACCAGGCGCTTTGTCACATCCAAGGTCTTGAATAACTTGCCAAACTTCGTATTTAGAGAAGGTTGATTCCAAGATTTCACATTCTTGAGCATTTATCTTATCAAATACAATATCTTCAAGTTCCGGTCTAAGTACCTCTTCCTATGTGAACAAAGTGCGGTAGTAATCCACAATATATTGTTGTAGAATATTCTTGTCATCCACCAATTCCCCATTAATATAAAGTTGTTTTATCCTGATGTGTCTTCTTCGCGCCGATGCTTTTCTCATGAAAAAAGATGTATTCCTATCCCCTTCTTGCAACCATTGAGTCTTGGACTTAATCTTCCACGTATTTTCTTCCATTTGTGTTGTTTTCTCAAATTCAAACTTTAGTGAGATGATGTTATTAATATCCTCTTCAGATAAAGCGTTTTCCTCAGCAAAACTATCAAGTGTATTGATTTCTGATAGGATATCACTTAACCTTGTATTAATATGTTGAAAGACCTCCTTGTTCCATGTCTGCAACTTTTCTTTGAGAGCCTTTAACTTCATCCAACGAACAGTACTTGGAGAACTTGCAAAAACAAAATACAACCACCAATCTTCCAATAATTTAAGAAAGCCACTCTCATGGAACCACATTTCTTCAAACCTAAAAGGACTAGGTCCCCAACTAGGGTCTGAAATGTCAAGCAGGATGGGGATATGGTGAGAGGATGGCTTGGATTAGGCAAGTTGGGAAATGAATGGGAAGTGTGTTTCAAAGGATGAAGAGATAAGAAATCTATCAAGTCTGCACATTATCGGGTTTGTTTGTCCATTGGACCAAGTATACCGTGCACCCTTAAGTGGTATGTCGATCAAGTTATGTTGCTCAATAAAATTATTGAATTGCGTCATACTCCTTGTAATCCTGGTGCAATTCTTCTTTTCATAACATTTTTTTATTGTGTTGAAGTCACCCCATATGCACCATGGAAGATCCCATAATCTGCAAGTTGTATCCAACTCAACCCAAAATTAGTTTCTTTTTCTTTCAACTGTGTTATTAGGACCATACACATTAGTCAGCATCTAGCAAAAGTTATCTCACTTGTTTGTGCATGAAATCGATAAAGTATATTCACCCATGAGTGAATCATTAACCTCTATCAAATCTTTATCCCATAAGATAAGCATCCCTCCTGAGCTACCAACAGATTGTTGGAAGGTCCATCCCACATTCTTATATCCACATATTTGTTTGATGTCATATTGTGTACATTGCATCATTTTTGTTTCCTGCAGCATGACGATTGGAGCTCTACATAACTGTATCATCTTGTGTACTACTGATCGTCTGTTGGATGACTTTAAACCACGTCCATTCCAATTAAGTATGGACAGACTCATTGAGAAATGTGATTACTCCTTGCTTTGGTTTGTCTTCTTGAAGATAGAGAATTAATATCAGTTGTAGTGATGCCGAGTTTCCTCAATTCACACTTAAGTTTCTTAGGAACAACTTGGGGAGAGTCAGATGTGTCTAGATACACAGATGTCGCATCATCTGACAAATCATTTGATGTTGGTTCAAAACCTGGAGGATACAACAGATTACTAATGGATTTTTCATCATCAATAAACACCATAAACGAGTCCTCTAAACTCAAAACAAGATCAACTCTTTGTTTGGGTTCATGGATGGAAATTTCATCATCACCATCTATGTGAAGAATTTTTTGGACTGCAAAGTCTTCTCTAGGAAGAAGTTTTGTTGGTAGAATTTGTATTGGTTTCAATATTGGTCCTGAGGAGGAGACGTAGTAAGGAGAAACTTTCACTACACCAAATTCCCGGAATCGTATAAGCAATTCGTAACGGCTTATGGGCCGTTACGAATTTCCCGTTACAAAAAAATCGTAACAAGCAGGAGCCGTTACTAATTTTTTAAAAATTCGTAACAGGTCTAAGACGTTACGATTTTTTTTTAGGCGTGCCAGTCACACGCTTGGACACACCAGGGTGGTAACACCCTTAGAATGTGCGTGTGCCATTCACATGCGTGGCATTAGGTTTCCACCCATCATGAGTTATACCAGAGGATATTTCCTCCCATGCGTGTGTGATTCACATGCGGGCTTTTGAGGATATATCATCGGTTCGACAGATCGGGATTCATTTTAGTTTTTTATTTTCTCTCTCGCTCCTGCTCTTTCTTTCCTCTCCTCTCAGGCGATGAAACCTTAGATTTATCACAGAAATCGTTGATTGTTGATTAATGAATCTGTATAGATGATGAGGGTGATGGTGTAACTATTGATGTACGAAGGAGAACCAGTATGAGTTTTAGGTTCTCTGTGTGAGGGGATGAATCAGGGAGAGAGTTAGGGTTAGGGTTTGTTCTTGAGGTGAAGAAATCATGAAAGGATGATGGATCTGTTGAGAAGCCCGATGATTCATGGTGGTCTTTGTTAAATCAAGTGTTGATTCAACTCGGCAAAAATGGTAAGTTGATTTAGGGTTTCTCAAATTAACTCAGAGTTGTGTGTAATTGATGTATAAATTGAATAATCTGTGAGGGGTTTGTTCTTGATTGAAGTATGAATGGATGTTTAGGGTTCATTTTTGGATTTCACAATCCCTAGATACAACAAAACTCAAGGTATTTAAAGAATCTCCTGTGTTAGTGGAAGAATTTAAAGTTGGCATCTCAATCTAAAGCCAGACAAGTACTCAAAAATTGATATGTGAAAAATCTTAATTCCATCCATCAATACGAATCTACTGTTCCATCCATCTTTAAGAGATCAGCCATTAACTTACTTTCCCTAAAGCCATTCAACTACTCGAATTGGTACCTCAATATCTACTCAAAATTGAAATCGTGTAAGTCCAAATTTGGGGGCACCAAAGTTTGTTACGGGTTTTAATTTTTTTTTTTTTTATTATCATTTAATTTTGTGTTTTAATATGATTAGAGTGTTTGTAAATCTCGATTCGATAGGTGTAGTATTACCAGCATTTAAGTTTTAAGATTGCTTTCAACATTTTGTTAGATAGTTTTTCATTTCAGGGTAAAACTTATAAAATTGTTCCTCACACTGTCATATATGTGTTAAGGAGGGTATTAGGTATGGATATGCTCTTATTTGCGCCATATCCAAGGTTTCCTCATTTGCATGCAGTCCCCATAAAAAAGAGAGCCTAGACATTTGTCCTCATTTAGCTATCTAGAAGCTGGCTGTTCTTTGTTTGCCCATATAAATCACTTTACAAGGTTTACTTTTAGAGATTTACCGTGCAGTTTCCGAAACTCTCCATATTCAAGACTGTCATGGTACTATATTATTGCTGGTGGAATAGATGAATTGATAATTTTCTTCAAATTAGTAGTTGATGCTATTTCTGGCCTATGAAGATCTAGTTTTGACGTTAAATTATTTTGAGTTTGTAATCAAATTTATACATATTACCATGTTGATGTTAATCACTCTTTTAGATGAGTGAATAGGTTGCATTATAAGTTCCAAATGTGTTGCATACTTCTGTTTGGATTTTGATTGATATATATGCATATTTTAGATGTTTTTTTTATCTTTGCTTTTAACTGCAAATGCATCAGATATGAAGCCGAAACCACACTCTACATTTGTCAATCGCCAAAGAGCAAAAGAAATTTCAGCTGATGTTGTGAATGAAAGATTCAATGTCGTTGCTCCCAAGAAAAACAGGTCGTCAACAATTAAACCAATCCCTGCATTCATCAATGGCGCAATGGGAAAAGAAATTATGATTGATGCAGTGGATGATAGACAAGACACTGTAAATCGTAAGAGGCAAAGGACATCAACTACAAGATACCATGCTCGCATGATTCATCAAGATCTTGACGAAGTTGATGAAAGACTCGAACTGTTACTCTCAAGAGGCATAGGTCAAAAACAGCACCATGCTCATTAGTGAGTGGCCAAAGGGGAAAAGAAATTGTGATCGATGCAATGGATGAAAGAATCGGCGCCAGCTTGCACTCGAGAAACAAGGTCGTCAACAACAAATCAAGACTCGCATTTGTCAATGGAAGAAGGGAAAATAAGATTGTGACTGATGTGGAGGATGAAAGAATCAATGCTTCGGATGAAAGTGGTGACATGCAATCGGAGGATAACCATGCAATCGACACTCATAACGAGTCTAACAAATGAAGATTACACCGGACTAACCCAAAGAATTATTTGTAGACCACTAGGTGATATGCAAGATGCGGATGAAAATGGTGACATGCAATCGGGAGGATGACCACACAATCGACACTCATAACGAGTCTTACATCAAAGACTACACCAGATAACCAGGGAGTTACTTATAGACTACTAGGTGAGTACTTATGTCTGCAACTAATAAGTAATTGTTTATTTTGCATGTTGTTATGTAATTATAACTGTAATATGTGAACACTACATTTACAGGTAGCCGCCACCAGATTATATTCGATAAATATGGGCGTTATTGTGATGTCGGGTCAGAACAATTTACAAATGCTATCGGGAAGATAGTACGAGCACGATGTCCTGTTGCAATTGATGATTGGAGAATGGTTCCAGAGATAATGAAAGAAGATATATGGAAAATCTTGTTGTGAGTGAATTTAATTTATTTATCTTAAAATCTTTATGATCAGTACATGATATGGATATTGTGTTTGCAACTGCTTTGACCTTTTTTTTTTGTTTTTTAAACATTCTCATTGATTTATTTCAAACCGGGTGTTCCTTCTATAGACGGATGGACAAAGGTGCAACACTGGACTCTAGAGATGATGATCTTGATGAGTTTTCACGATAAGAGGTTCTTGAATTATATCAAACGATTCTTAAGCTTTAATGCGATAGAACTTTTCTATGGAAGTATTCAAGTAACTTTTTCGGCCATTCAGGGAGAGCAAATATGGTGAATCATCTTCCAGGAAGCATGCCTCTAGGCCTGAAGCCGCACCTTTGGATTTCATGGTGCGCCCACAATCGAAAATAGATCCAGATGAGATAAGAGCTCGAGCTAAACAAGTTATACATGATCAGCGCAGGGTAAAGGTTAGTTTACTTTCGACTGGTGGAAGGCTCAAAACACTACATTTCAAGCACTAACCAGTTTACAGAATTAATGTTGTTTATTATGCAACTATTTCCTGTTCGCGTAGTTGTCAACCTAATATACCTGGTTCGCTACTGTTTATGACATAGTTTACTCGGTGTGTTTGGTTAGTCAGTTAGTCATTCTATTAAAGGGGTTTCAGATGAACTGAGGGATGATTTTGGTATGGAAGAACTATGGTTTCTTAAGTCACTTTTGGTACACCAGTTGTATGATTCATGTAGCAGCCATAATTGATTTTATGTTGGGTTCTTCTACAATTAACATAGTGTCTAAACAGTATCTTATATGCTCTTATTAAGTTCTAAAGTAGGTTTAGGAAGCTTAATGAGCAGACTGAGAATAAGAAGCAGGTTCATGAAGCTTTGCCAAACCCCATTCGAGCAGCTGCCGACTTTTATGAGGTAACCTTTTGCATCTAACCCCATGTTTATAGATGTGGTCTTTCTCATGAAGCTTTGTCATGTCTCGGTCTCCAACTATTTCTGCAGATTAATGGTGAATTTGGCAATGAATTTGGCTGATGAGTTAAGAGGAAACAAAGATAAAGGGTTTTGATTCAGAGGTGCAAACTCTGTTCTGTCATGATGTTGTGAACAACCAGCTTGTACAAGTGAGTGTGTTTGAACTTTGTTGTTGTTGCTGCTGTTAACTTGTTGGTATGGCCAAGATAGTGTTTGTAGACTATTTTTCATTGAGCTTTTCAAACTGATACAATTTTTAATCCTTGGCACCAGTTGGACGTAACTTTGTTTCTCTTTTTTGAATTGGCTCAGGTACCAGTTCATTTCCTCTAGGTGCTGAGACGTATTATTAGAGCAGGTTAGGCGAAGTTTTGCAGATTTGAGAGCGAAAGACTAAGCAATAGAAGGAATAGACTGTTACGTGAGTTCTCTGCTTGTATTGTTTTATTCTTATTGCTCTTAGTTGTATACAATAGTTGTATGAGCTTTATGCCGCACATAATTTAGGAATTCTCTTAAGTCTGTAAGCAGATGTTGTATTCCTCAAAACTTAGGAATTTTGTTAAGTAGTTGTTGAAAGAATACAACAAGTGACCGTTGACACCATGTATTCCCATATAAATTTGATACTTAACAAAAAAAAAAAATTTGGTACTTATGAAATTTCAGTTCTTTTGTGATATGAATCCGAGATGAATTGAATGAATGTGATATAATTGATTGAAGAAATTGTTGTTGAGTGTGGTTATGAATGTATTGAAAGGTGTATGCAGGGTATTGAATTTAGAATTCCGGCTTATTTCCGGCAGAAAATGAACTGTTGGTCAGCCTTGACCTGGTCAAGGTTGACTGGCAGTAATTTTTTTGCTGTTACAAAAAAGTTCGTAACGGCTCGACCACGTTACGACAGCGTTGTTACAAAAAAATTCGTAACGGCCCGGAGCTGTTACCACGTGGCAAATTCGTAACGACTGTGAGCTGTTACGAGGGCCATTACAACAAAAATTCGTAACTGCCACAAAGTCGTTACAAAAAAATGTAACACGCACTTTTGCAACAGGCAAGAGCCGTTACAATCCATTATAGTAACGGCTTGATTCTGTTACTAATCCCAGAATTTGGTGTAGTGTTTCTGGAATGGTTGGCATTGCATTGAAACTAATACCCAAGTACACACCTAGATCAAAGAGACGAGTCACCTCTTCAATTAACCAATTTGGTATGATAAGACGCCGTGGTTGATTAAGGTTAAAAGTTCTACACGAGAAGGTAAACACTGATGTTGGTTTTGTAGATATGGGTATATGGGTTTTGGCTTGGATTGGTTTTGATTTGACAGGACTGATGGAACTTGGGTTGGATATTGCAGTGGATGGGTTTAGAGTAATGGAGAAGGTAGTGGGAATAGGTAGTGAATGAACGGGTATGAGGTTGGTTGAGCTATGATTGGAGGGTAGCGATAAAGTAGTGTCTTGATGCTGTATACGGGTAATAGACTAATAGTTGATTGGTCAGATATCGCTGATGGTGTTGTATCAAGGCTATAATAATTAAATACCCTTAGTTTTGACACCCAATAAAAATACCCTTATAAAACAATATAAATACCCCTATCATTTAAATACCTTATCCCTTAAAAAATAAATTATTTTAATACCCTCACTTACAATATTATTTTCCATTTAAAAATCTTATCCATTAAAAAATAATTTTTTCTATTATTTCACATCCACCAGCAGCATCATTTCACCACCATCAACAGCACCACCGCCACCACCACTCCACCACCACCACCACTCCACCACCACCACCGCTCCGCCACCACCACCACTTACTAAAAACAACCACCAATAATATTCCACCACCATCACACACCACCACCACTGTTGTTGCCGCCGCCGCCACCGCCACCGTCGCCGCCGCCGCCATTAATATTAGGTGTCAACAACTGAAGTTGATCCAAAAAATCAAAAGTTTAAAAATACTTGTCAAATTTGGTTGTTGATTCCATTTTTCCATTGTTGATACACAAACATTGGTTGTTGACTCCCTAAAACTAAGGTCAATTTCTATTGTTGATACACAAATATTTGTTGTTCATTCCATTTTTCCATTGTTGATACACAAACATTGGTTGTTGACTCCCTAAACATTGGTTGTTGATACACAAATATTTGTTGTTGACTCCTTACACTAAGATTAATTTCTATTGTTGATACACAAATTTGGTTGTTGATTCCATTTTTCCATTGTTGATACACAAACTAAGGTTGTTGATACACAAATATTGGTTGTTGACTACCATTTTTCCATTGTTGATACACAAACTAAGGTTGTTGATACACAAACATTGGTTGTTGACTCCTTAAATATTTGATGGAGTAGTATTCAACAACTTGTCGTCCAACCTCACCACCACCACCGCCAGCAGCGTACAACATTTCCAACACCACAAACAACCAGAATCACCATTATCTTCATGAACAACTTTAATTAATCATTCCAACTACAACCAACACAATCTCCATCATCAAAATTCATCGTTCTAACCTCACCAGCATCACCAACACCACTAGCACACAGAATATCCACCAACACCACAACAACCATAACCACCACTATCTCCAAGACTTTATTGAACAGACAAAATAAAACACATAATAATTTATCTAATGATTGATGAAAAAAAAGAGCTATTCTTACCATTTCTTCCCAAATCCAAACGTGTCACTGATTACTCCAGACAACACCTACATATCCACGACATTCAAAAGATAGTGTTTTAGCTGTTTTTAAAAATCAACAGGACAAACACGAGTGAAGAAGGGACAGAAAAAGACATTTCAATATCAAAAAGCGAGAGAGAAGAAAAATTTAGACACAGAGAGAAACAAACTTCTTCATCCACAATTCTTTGTATCTATCTGTTTGAATTTAGGGAGACAACAACCAAAATTCATTTCTTTCTCCACTTTATCTTCTTTTAATTTACAAACAGAAAATCTCACTCCCCCTTTTACAGATTCATTACGAATTCTTATATAAAATGAACTGAAATCAAAACCAAACTTGAATTTAATGTGGATTTAAATAAAATCTGATATAATTAGTTTACTACATGCACCTTTAAATTGAAGACGGTGGTGGAGGCAGAGATGGTGGCGGCGGCAAAGGTGGTGGTGGTGGTGGTGATAGCCAAAGGAGAAGAGACGTATTTGATGGTGGAATTTTTAGAAACGGTGGACTAGGAGGTAGTATTGGAGATGACGATAGATTTGATAGAAGTGACGGAGCTGGTGAAGGTAAAGACGCCGGTGGTGGTTGTGGAGTAATAAAAAGATTTGCTTCTCTCTTTGGAACTTTTATTTGGCAGCTAAAACTTTCATATCTAAATAATATACTCAATCTAAATCAGGTGGTGATGCTGCTGCTTGTGATGGATTTGCTGGAAGCATAAGAGGTCTTCGCCGGAATCAGCGGAGATGACGATGTCTTGGCGGAGATCGGTGGAGGTGGTGGCGGAGGCGATACTGAAGATGTACTGGCGGAATGAAGAAGAAGAAGTTGATTTTCGGTTTTAGAATGAAGAAGAACAAGTATCTAATAGATTAGGGGTATTAAAGGAAGTATCTTCTAATTGAATTTCCTTGTTTTTAGATTAGGGGTATTAATATAGTGAACAAGGGTATTTTTGAAGCCCATGAGAAGGAGGGGCATTTATATAATTCCCACTTGTATCAATCGATAATTTGAAGGACGGGACTGCAAGAGTGGAATCCACATCGATTTCCATGTCATCTACCAGCTCAGTGAGAGTGTCCACGGGTACAACTGCTTTCCAAATCTTTTTGTATTTGATACGCCTTTTCTTGCACCGTACTATATTCCTTGCAGATCCATGATGACCGTGTCTTCTTGGAATATCTATGGAAATATTTCTTCCCAATGCTGAATTAGCTAAGATTGGTGCGTTAATCTTGATAACATTAATTGGTTGCCTAAATTGTGGAAGAAATTTCCTTTGTTTTAATCTACTGGCTTCCATAAGATCCGCCAACTCTGATGTACGTTTCCCTTTTGACTCGGTTATTTCCAAATTAGGGGGTGGCAGAATAACAATATTCTGGTCAATGCTTGAATATATCCCAGTTACTGCAACATGAGCCATGATCATGTGTTTTCCAACAAAGATCTTAATGATCCTAGGAATGGAGTTTATGCCCTTGATATTTCTGATCTTCATACGAATAACTCTGAGATCTTGTAGTTTTAACGTTGCTGGATGAATTGACAAGATGTCTATACAAATATTTCCTAGGGAGTGTATAAAATCGAGTTTCCAGAATTGGAAAGGAATGGCTACGGATCATCTGTTGCCAAAAACCCCTGTTCCCCTGTTGCATCCACTCAATACATGACACGTGTCCCCTGTTATAGCTGCCACCCTTCCACAATTTGGACGTGATCTAGTTAAATAATTTGGACAGATTTTCTAAGAGAAAAATAACGGTAGGCTCCGGATTGTCTGTTGCCAAAAACCCATGTTCCCCTGTTGCACCCACTCAATACATGACACGTGTCCCCTGTTATAGCTGCCACTCTTCCACAATTTGGACGTGATCTAGTTAACTAATTTGGACAGATTTTTTAAGAGAAAAATAAGGGAAATATTTCTTGGATTCGATGATAATTTCCTTGGAGAGTATTGTTCTCTAGGATTTTACTTTATATCCCAATAATATCTTTTAGAATTACAAGAGTTAAGGTGGAGATTATTCCCCTTATTCTAAATGCGGTAAGATAATAATATTCATTCTATTACACCCCCTTAGTCTGAGCGGGAGAGGAGCAAATGCTAAGACTAGACCGAAAACGAACAAATAGCTGACGAGGAAGTCCCTTGGTGAAGATGTCAGCATACTGGTTTTCAGAGGGGACGTGAAGAACATGAATGTCACCAATACGAACGCGTTCACGTACAAAGTGTATATCAATTTCTACATGCTTGGTGCGCTGATGTTGAACAGGGTCTCCAGAGAGATAAATCGCACTCATATTATCACAATATACGATAGTAGCATGTCGTAGAGGAAGATGAAGCTCTAGAAGGAGGTTGCGAAGCCATGTAGTTTCAGCGACATCATTTGCTACCCCCCGGTATTCAGCTTCAGCACTGGATCGTGAAACTGTTGCCTGACGTTTGGATGAACAGGAGATGAGGTTGTCACCAAGAAAGACACAGTAACCCGAAGTCGATCTACGAGAATCAGGACAACCCGCCCAATTAGCATCAGAGTATGCCGTTAATCCAGAAGTAGTGGAGACCGAGATAAACAAACCGTGATGAATTGTTCTCTGAAGATAGCTAATGATCTGCTTAAGGGCCTGCATGTGGGGCTCTCGATGGTCATGCATGAATAAGCATCCCTGTTGAACTGCGTAGGAGATGTCTGGCCTGGTGAATGTGAGATACTGTAAAGCTCCAGCGAGGCTTCTGTATAGAGTAGGATCCTTAATTGCAGGACCTGAAGTAGTACTGAGCTTGGAGTTGGTGTCGACCGGAGTAGCCACTGGATTACATTGTGTCATGGAGGCACGAGCAATGATGTCTTGAGCATATAAAGACTGAGACAAATATAACCCTGAAGATGATCGAGTAACAGTAATACCCAGAAAATGATGTAGCGGTCCAAGGTCAGACATGGCAAATTCCCGTTTCATCAAATTAATGAAGCGGTGTAGGAGAGTATTGTTAGAGGCAGTCAAAACAATATCATCAACATATAGTAGTAAATATGCCGTATCTGAACCAGATTGATAAACAAATAGAGATGGATCACACACACTACCAAGAAAACCACAACGAGTAATAAACTTGGCAAACCTCTGAAACCACGCCCGAGGAGCCTGCTTGAGACCATATAGGGATCTCCGTAATCGACATACATAATCAGGGTGATCAGGGTCAACAAATCCCGGAGGCTGATGCATATAAACTGTCTCGGTCAGATCACCATGGAGAAAAGCATTCTTGACATCTAGCTGATGAATTGGCCAAGAACGTGAAGTAGCAATAGTAAGAACAATACGAATAGTAGCAGGTTTGACAACCGGACTAAACGTTTCAAAACAATCAACCCCAACCTGCTGAGATTTACCATTAGCAACAAGACGACCCTTGTGTCGCTGCAAAGACCCATTGGCATTAAATTTATGGTGAAATAGCCACATAGAACGAATAACATGAGCATCAAGTGGTCTTGGTACAAGATCCCACGTATTAGTTTTCAACATAGCATTGTACTCATCTTTCATGGCGGCATTCCAATTTATATCCCTAAGAGCATACAAGTGAGAGCGAGGAATTGGGGAGATATGACGTAAAGTTTGGACATGAAGATTGAGTCGGTGGATTGGTTTGTAAATGCCACGGGAAGCTCTTGTCACAGGACGAGAAGTGGTAGGAGATGGAGGTGTGGAGACAGTATTGTGTGGATTTGTAGTAACAGTGGAAGGAGAAGGTATCTGAGTGCTGTGTGCAGCTGTTGGGACAGCGGAGGGAGGAACAAACACAGAAGTGGACCGAAGTGGGGACAAAGAGGGAAGTTGAATAGACGCTGGAGGAGGAGGTGTTTGGACGGACGTAGAAATGGACAGATTGGGAGTAGTGGTTCGGTCTGTCAGGGAAGGAAGACGAACAGACGCTGGAGTTGATGCAGAAGGGGACAGAAGTAGGGACTGATGTGGGGACTGACGTGGAAGAGGATTAGAAAACTGACGTGGAAGAGCATTGGAATACTGTTGTGTGGACTGACGAGGAGCTGGGGTTCTGAATTGTTGGTCTGTCAGAGAAGGAAGTTGAACAGACTCTGGAATTGACGCAGAAGGGGAGCTGGACCGACGGTGAGGAGGAGTGTACGGTCCAGGGAAGGTGGTAGTTTGTTGGAGTGCGGAAGTTTCAGTAGATGGGTAAGACAGATTATAGGAAGGATGAATGAGATTGGATGGAGATTTGTGAAGGGAAAGACATTTTCATCAAAAGTTACATGACGAGAGATAATTATTTTATTTGTGGTAAGATCAAGGCAGCGGTACCCACGATGGTTGGGAGGAAAACCAAGAAAGACACATCTAGTGGAACGAGGGGCAAGTTTGTGAGGAGTTGTGGATGAGAGATTAGGATAGCAAAGGCAACCAAAGGTACGGAGATGTTCATACGTTGGTTGTCGTTGATAAAGAATTGATACTTGTGAGTGAAAATTAAGGACTTTGGTGGGTAGAAGATTATGTAGATAGACTGCCATATGAAGAGAGTAGACCCAATATTTGGGGGGAACGGAAGCGTGAGACATAAGAGATCGGGTAATATCATTGACACGACGTATCATGCGTTCGGCCTTGCCATTTTGGGATGAAGTTTGGGGGCAAGAGAAACGAAAAACAAGACCATTGTCACGAGCAAAGGTATGGAAAGAAGAGTTGTCAAATTCACGGCCCATGTCACATTGAAAACATTTTATTTTACGTTCAAATTGAGTTTGAACGAAAGAACGAAATTCCAAAAATTTGCTATAAACTTGGGACTTGAATTTCAAAGGGTAGACCCATAGATAGTTGGTAAAATCATCAAGCAATATAAGATAATATCGAAAACCGGTATCGATATGTAATGGAGAGGTCCATAAATCGCTATGTATGATATCAAAAGGTGCAAAAGTAATGGAATTAGATTCATAAAATGGCAATCGAACATGTTTACTAACTTGACAAGAATGACAAAGTTGAGAAGAATTATTCTTATTACAATGAATAGAATTATTTTTGCGTAAGACATCTAAAATGGGCCTTGCGTGGAGGTAGCCAAAGGCGGTTATGCCAAATGTCCAGCGAAAAGACAGACAAGAAGGGAAATGGGAGAAGACCTGGGACGATTTTGTAGGTGAATTGTAGAGAGTTGGTGACGGGGTAGAGCTCCCGAACTATCACATCGAAGGATAATCTTCCTCGAACTCAGATCCTTCTGAGAAAAGCCGAAGGATCAAACTCAATGAAACACGATTATCGTAGTGAACTTACGAACGGAAATTAAGTTTTTAATGATATCGGGAACAACGAGAGTATTTTTGAGTTGAAGGGTGCGAGAAGGAAGGGTTATAAGCTTGGTACCACTAGCCGTAACTGGAATGCTATTGCCATTGCCAACTAAGATGGATCGTACATTGCTAGAATTGAAAACGTTGTGTAAAGTACCTGAATCAGCGGTAAGATGCGAAGTGGCACCGGTGTCCATGTAGAAGGCATCATCAGGTTGTTGGAGATGCATGGAGCTATATGCCTCAGCAATGTCCGCTGGTTGCAATGTATGCTTGTCCACGACCACTACCAGGAGAATGACCACGTTGGTTGTTGCGAAAGTTGGTGTTGGGAGGCCTACGTTGATACTCAAATGGCTGCCAGGCCTGAGTGGGATAGGGGCAGGGTGGTATGGCCCAATAAGGTGTCCAGTACGGTGGGTAGCCTTTCACGGATTGACGTGGGTCTGTAGGAGTCGGCATGAGAGGTGGGCTAGCTGTAGAAGACATACTTTGGCTTGGTCCATGACGCATCTCACCAGACTGGGCCTTGGGACCACGTTTGCTAGAGTTGCTGTGCGGACGGGAGCTGATTTTGTTCGTTGATGAAGAAGCGGCTGACTAGGGCGATTGGAGCTGCGGTGATAGAGTCTTTGTGCTCGTCGTATTTCTTCGGTATGAAGCTGTGATCTTGCATCATCAAAGCGAGGGCATGGATTTGTATAAATGATGCAACGGTGTTGTACTCCTCCGGAAGGCCGTTAACCAATTGAATAACAAGACGTTTGTCGTTCATTGGAAAATCACTCAAACGATCGGAGAATGATTTTAGCTTGTCACAATAATCATCAACACTAGCACAATCACAAAATTTAAGATTGACAAACTTACTTTCGAGATGTGCAGCACGGCTGCCTTTGTTGTCTTGAAAAAGAGTCTTAAGGTGATCCCAAATCTCCTTTGCAGTTTTCCCTTTCTTGAGAACGGTAAGCATCAAATCTTTGGTCATGGTGGCGAATATCCATTGCCGACAGAGAGCATCTAGCTGTTTTTCGGTGTTGGCATCAATATCCGCAGGTTTTGTTGAACCATCGATGAGAAAAACTAAACCGTGTGCTTGGAGATGAAGTTCGAAAAGAAAAACCCACGAGGAATATTCATCTTGTTTGATATCTAAGAGAACAGGAATTAGGGTTTTGATGTTGTTGATGGCAAAAGCTGGGTGAATGGATTTTTTTTCACCTGCCATTGTAAAAAAACTTGAGAAGGGAGGATCAGAAAGGGGCTGATACCATCTTGGATTCGATGATAATGTCCTTGGAGAGTATTGTTCTCCAGGATTTTACTTTATATCCCAATAATATCTTTTAGAATTACAAGAGTTAAGGTGGAGATTATTCCCCTTATTCTAAATGCGGTAAGATAATAATATTCATTCTATTAATATTCGATTTTCCTTAATCTGGTCCATCGTCGTCTTCTTTACGACCACTAATTAGTTGCGTTTCGTTTTTGGTCATGGAGTATCAGCAGGTAACTTTTCTCCTTTTCATGAATAAAAAAATGTAAGTAATCTTTGGGGTTCAGTTGTGCTTTCGATACTTTTTCTTTTTTTTTTTTAGTAATCAAATTCAGCTTCATAACCTTAAAGTTTGCTTCAATGGGGGTTTTAATGAGATCAAACCACATGGAACTTAAGAACAAAGATAAAGAGACAATAGTGACAGCATAGATGCATATGATTGTTCGTTTAGATCAGACTTCTGAGCATTGCATATATAACCGCATAAGCAAACCTAGAATCCATGTGGTAAATTAATTGATCATCTTAAAATTGATTGACAGATTTTTCATCATAAATAGGCTTGTGATTAGCTAGTACAAATCATGGGCTGCATGATGAGCGCATCTCTGTAAGGTTTTTACTCTTTAATCTATAGATGGTAGAGATAGTTAAGGGAGGAAGCTTATTTCCATTATTTTTCTCAAAGGAAATCCTAACTAGATTACGTCCAAATTGTTAAGGAGTGGCAGTTACTATAGGGGACACGTGTCACGTGTGACCTATTTAGTGGATGCAACAGAGGAACAGGGGTTTTTGGCAACAGACGATCCGGAGCCGAAAGGAACACCGTAAATTTCTACATTGAAATCATAATGATGACAAATTTGTGAGTTCCAAATACGGCTATGCCATCTGTACACTGAGCAAATCATGTTATTGGAATTGAACTTGAATTCCAGATTTACCTTAGATAACATTGAATTTGCATGAAAAATGGCATGTGTTGAATTTATTGGATAAATTGCAAAATGCGACTCAATTTGAAAAATGTGACATAAATCGAGACCAATACTCTGCCAAGATTGTACCACTGTTGGGGATGATATGCCGAATACATCTTCCCAGCTACCAAGATGATCTCTTGCATCATGAATTTTTAGGTAAGAACCATTTTGATGACTCTTGAGGTAAAAGTGATTGGTGCTACAAAACGGTCACATAAAAAAGGGGAAATGCTAGGAATTGGTTTACTAACTGGTTGTTTGATCTGATGTGGTGCAGAATTTGTAGTGATTGAAGAAGAGAGGAGCTAGTGGAGAGAGACGAATAGGGAGAAAGCAATTCAAAATGATTAAAGTTCTCTGGTGTTCTCACAGCCAACCAGAAAGATAAGGACGACATTAGTCAGGCCAGCGTGTGACAAACACGCTTACAACAGGCCGTACTAGTGACACTCACACTGTTTACTAAGGGCACCTTCATGAAATGGCTAACCCATAACGATTCATGACAAGGGACATGACAAATACCCTCTACTCCACAACATCCTTGTCCTCAAGGATGAATTTAGGAAACCGTGTCTTCATAAGTTGGATGTCTTCCCATGTAGCCTCAGATTCAGTCAAACTCTTCCATTTCACTAAGACTTGGGATATAGCTTGCTGGTTCTTTTGAATAGTTCTGGTAGCTAGAACCTTCTCAGGTGACATCTGAAGTTGTCCATTGTTGTCAATAGAAGGTAACTGAGTTTGAGCTACCATTCCCACACTAATCTTAGGATTCAGTTGTGACACATGAAAAGTAGGATGAATTCTAGAGTCGGCTGGTAAGCCACAGCACCCACCTTGGCGAGTATCTGGTATGGGCCAAAGAATTTGGAAGCTAGCTTCAAATTTCTCCTTAACTGGACAGTGGATTGTCTGTATGGTTGCAGTCTTAAGTAAACCCAATCACCAACATTGAATGACCTCTCCGATCTCTTTTTATCTGCCTGTTGCTTGATCCTGTGTTGTGCAGCTATCAAGGCTTCCTTGAGAACTTGCCCCATTTCTTGTCTCTGCTGCAAATAATCTTCAACTGTAGCATGAATTCCTGCCTGAGAAGAAAGAATTCCAAATTGTGGTGGAGGATAGCCATACAGAGCTTCAAAGGTAGTTAACCTCAAGCTGGTATGATATGATGTATTAAACCACCACTCAGGTAATGACAACCATGAGACCCATTTAGTAGGCCTGGAGCTAGTCATACATCTCAAATAAGATTCTAAACAGGCATTTACTCTTTCTGTCTGCCCATCTGTCTGTGGATGGTAAGCATAACTGAGATTTAGGGAAGTACCAACCTTAGCAAATAATACTTGCCAGAAATTACTAATGAAGATATTTTCTCTGTCAGAAACAATTGACTTGGGCATGCCATGTAATTTGAAGATGGTATCTATGAACCTTGTAGCAACTGAGGCAGCTGTGTACGGGTGACTTAATGCAATGAAATGGCTATACTTTGTTATACTGTCCACCACCACCATGATAACTTCCCTCCCTTCAGACTTGGGTAGCCCTGTGATAAAATCCATACTAATATGCTCCCATGCTTGATTGGGACCGGGTAATGGCTGCAGTAAACCAGCTGGTGAGGTGTTGAATCCCTTGTGCTGCTGGCAAACATCACACTCCTTGACAAAGGTAAGAATGTGCTCCTTCATTCCTTTCCAATGGAAGTATAATTTGGATTTATGGTAAGTTGCTTGTCCTCCAGAGTGTCCCCCAATTGGTGAAGAATGTAATGCAGCAATAATGGTTTTTCTTAATTCACCAGTTTGACCAAAGTACAATCTTTGTTTGTACCTCAAAAATCCATTCAAGTAACTAAACCCATCTATCTCTTGTTTTTTTATTGTCAGGAATGGAATCCATTTTTCAGCAGTAGAGTCTTTATGGTAGCTGTCTTGAATATCTTGGAGCCATGTTGGCTGAATGTGAGTAATAGCCTGACATGATATTTCTTCTCCATACTTGACTCTAGATAAGGCATCAGCAACTAGGTTATCAGCTCCCTTCCTGTACTTTATCTCATAGTCATAGTCCAGGAGTTTAGCAAAGCCATTTCTGTTGGAGCATGGAGTGAATCCTTTGATCCATAAAATACTTTATGCTTTGGTGATCAGTATAAATTGTAAACTTATTGCCTAGCAAGTAGGTCCTCCATTTAGAAACTGCTAATACAACAACCATCATCTCCTTCTCATAAGTGGATAGAGCAAGAAATCTGTTTCCCATACCTTTGCTGAAGAAGGCTATTGGTCTCCTTTCTTGCATCAATGCAGCTCCTATCCCCACATCAGGCATCAGTGGCTACCTCGAATGGTTTGCTGAAATCTGGCAAGGCCAATACAGGAGTAGTGGTTACTGCTTTCTTAATATCTGAAAGGCCACTTGTGCTGCTTCACTCCATTGGAATATGTTCTTTTTAAGTAACTCTGTTAAGGGCTTACAGATGAGGCCATAATCTCTAACAAACTTCTTGTAGTAGCCAGTCAAGCCAAAGAACCCCCTGAGGTCTTTTAAAGTGGCTGGTACTGGCCACTTATCAATGCAAGCCACCTTCTCGGGATCGCTGACAACACCTTCACCGAAATGATGTGTCCCAGGATAGTCAACCGTGATCGCCCAAATGAGCACTTGTTGAGCTTGGCAAAGAGGGAATGCTTGCTGAGTAACTCTAGAGTGGTTGTTAAATGTTGAATGTGAGTTTCCATATCTGGGCTGTATACCAGAATGTCATCAAAGAATACTAGAATGAACTTTCAAGTATGGCTGAAATATATCATTCATGAGAGCTTGGAAGCTTGCTGGCGCATTAGTAAGCCCAAATGGCATTACTAGGAATTCATAATGGCCCTGGTGAGTCTTAAAAGCTTTCTTGTGAATATCACTTGGGTGAACTCTTATTTGGTGATACCCTGCCCTTAAATCAATTTTGGAGAATACTTTAGCACCCTTTCATTCATCTAGCAGCTCATCAATAATAGGTATTGGGTACTTGTTCTTGACAGTTATTTCATTTAACCTTCTATAGTCTACACAAAACCTCCAACTACCATCCTTCTTCTTGAAAAGTAGGATTGGAGATGAGAAGGGACTATGGCTTGGTCTGATAACCCCAGAAGCTAGCATTTCTTTCACTAGCTGTTCCACCACCTCCTTTTGAATGTAGGGTATTCTGTAGGGTCTTTGGTTGGTAGGGAATGAGAGTGGCAGCAATGGTATGTGATGATCATGGTTTCTGGCAGGTGGAAGGGTGGTGGGTTCTTGAAATATGGTTTGGAAGGATTGTAAGAGTGGTTTTAGGGTAGGGGGTGTTAGAGTTTGTTTGTCTTCACCAGTGAGGGAGTACAAATGCCCTACTAGTCCATGCTTATGTTTCTTCATGTATTTCTCACATTCCTTTCCAGTCATGAGAAAAATGCTGGCACTCTCAGTAATGCCTTGTAACACCACCTTCTTCCCCTTCATATTAAATGTAACAACCAATCTTTTGAAATCAAACTGAACTGGGCTGATTCCCTTCATCCAATCTACCCCTAAGACCATGTCACACCCTCCAAGTGCTAAGACTCTCATATCAAAATGAAACTTATGACCTTGAATTTCCCACTGAAACTTGCGGCAGTTGGAGGAGCTTACCAGTTTATTCCCATCTACCACAGCTACTTGAAATGTTGCAGTTGGCTCCATCAAGCATCCACTCAGCTTGGCTAACTCAAGATCTATAAAACTATGGGTGCTGCCAATATCTACTAATATAGTGATGAATTGCTTGTTTAAAGTCTTACCCTGTATCTTGATAGTGCTGGGAGATGTATTTCCTGACAAGGCATGGACTGAGATTTCCACTTCTTCTTCTACCCCTTCTGGTGTTGGAGTGCTGGACTCTTCTTCAGAGTTAGGATGGTCTTCTTCATCTGCCACTAACATGAATAACTGTTGCTTGTGTCATTTGTGACCATATTTGAACTCTTCATCACAATTATAACACAACCCTCTCTCATTCCTGGCCTTCATTTCTGCATAAGTAAGTCTTCTAACAGGAGGCAATGTTGGACTGGTGGTTGTAGATTTTCTTGGAGAAGGAGATGTGGATTTTGGGCTAGTTACTGCACCCTTGTGACCTTGTGGAATGGATAGTGGTGGCAGTCTGTAATATCTAGTCTTCTTTGCAGTACTATCTATTAGTGTTTCTTGCATTCTTGCCAGATATATAGCCTTCTCAAGGGTAGTAGGAGAGAACATTAGCACTGCAATTCGGAGTTCTTCTTTTAAGCCACTGATGAAACTCGATGTGAAGTACTCCTCTGTGAGGTGCCTATTCTTAGCCAACATTAGGGCCTTCAACTCTTCAAATAGCTCTTGATACTCCAACACTGTACCAGACTGACTCAGTTTGTTAAATTCTCCAACTATGTCATCATGGACTAGCTCTTGGAAGCGCGAACAAATGTCTCTCATGAATACCTCCCAGTATATAATATTTTTACCCACTTGATAATCTTGAAACCAAATATCAGCCTTCCCTTCTAAATACATAGAGGAAACATGTACTTTTTGTTCTTCATTCATTTGATGCAGTTGAAAATATTTAGAGCACTTTCTAACCCACGATCTGGGATTAACCCCATCAAATCTAGGAAAATCTACCTTAAGCTTGTGTGTTTGAGCAAAATTAGAACTCTCACCAGAAAAGTTGCTCCCACCTCCAGATCGATTGTTGTGGTTGTTCAGTATCGGGGTTTCCAGCAGTCCATCTCCAGTTTTAGCTGTCTGCTCACGATATTCATCCAACAACTTTCTCGATTCAACTTTGAACAGATCCATCATCGAGTTCAGCATCAGCTGAGAGGGTGAGTCTTGTTTAGTTTTAATTTCCAATACCTCTTTGGCAAGATTTTCGTTAGCTTGTATAATAGATGATATTTGTTTGGTTAAAGCGTCAAACTCAGCTTTGCTCACCATGGTTTCTGGTCACTCAGAATCGAGCGCTCTGATACCACTTGTAGTGATTGAACTACAATGGCTGATCAGGACTACTCAAATTAAGACAATTTAGAAGGATGAGAAGAGAAGATTCATGAGAAGAGAGAAATCAGAAGAAGAGAGGAGCTAGAGGAGAGAGACGAATAGGGAGAAAGCAATTCAAAATGATTAAAGTTCTCTGTCTGTTCTCACAGTCAACCAGAAAGATAAGGACGACATTAGTCAGTCCAGCGTGTGACAAACACGCTTACAACAGGCCGCACTAGTGACACTCACACTGTTGACTAAGGGAACCTTCATGAAATGGCTAACCCATAACGATTCATGACAAGGGACATGACAGAATTAGAGACAGTTTGTGCTTAGGTTTTTGTAAGGGTTTTTGGAGGGTTATGAGGTACAGGAGGGTGTTGGACCAAAGATTGTTTTAGATGTGAAGATGACAAGGATATGATGGATTCTAGAGCAGATGAAATAGCAAACCAACCTTCAAAATTGTGACCAGCTGGAATGAAGATGGAGATGGGATATGTTCTCGAATTTGGTATGGCAAGAAGAATATGGATGTGGAATCCTTTCTCATTGGTTAACTTTGTTGCACATAACCATTTTTGGTTGTCTTCGAACTTCCATACCTTTTTTCCACAATCACCATTTTTAGCAGCTTCGAACAACATATGTTGCAGATCTGCAGCCAATGAATATGTGAAGGTTGCTTTCATAGAACCATTGGTGTAAAATTCTGTGAGAGTGAGAGGTACAAATAGAATGGTTTTGCTGCAGGAAAATTTAAAGAATTTCTTTTCAATTTTGGACATAATGATTATTCATAGCTGAATAATGGTAACTAAAGGAAAACTAATGGAGAAGTATGGAGCTAAGGGTGAAAACTAAAGGTAAACTAGGGTTCTAGAACCTAACATGATGAAGCAAAGTGACTTTTGTTCTAAGGAGAGAGAAGCTCTCATTTTTGTCCACTTTGTTTCAACATCAAACTACTTACTAACCCTCGATTGATTGCAAGCTAATTTATCATATGAGAAAATGGATCTTTTTACTAGTACTGATCCACCTTCATTGCTGCAGAAAGGTTACATAATAAGTTTCTAGTAAAAATATAATCTTAATAACTCATTGAATCTTGATTTACCTGAAGTTAAGATTCCAAGTAGTAGGAAACTTATGCTGATGAGTCGGTGTGTGCGTATGGTTCTTCAAGCAATTGTAATACTAATAAACAAGTTGCAAATCATATCATGGACTCGAGTTATCTGAAATTTCGGTTTAATTTCAACTTTTTTATCCAAAGTATAAAATAGAGAGAGGAGAGAAGTTGGATTCTATTACAAATTTTTAAATTAAAAAGTTATAAACAAGACAATAACCATGGTCAAATATAAAACCAATCATAGGAGGAGGAATGTGCACCCCTAGTTTAGTGGGATGCACATAGTTACACTCTCGGTTAGAGGTGTAAATTGGGCATGCCAAGCACGAAGAACACGGCCAGCCGAAGACGCTAAAATTTGAGCACGACCCATTTGACCAAGACGTGACTTAGCCCAGCACGGCATAACACGTTAGTTAAATGGGACGTGTTGGGTTTGACTAATTGGCACAGTAGCATAGCACAGCACGCGGCACGGATAAGCACGTGTCCCAGCCCAGCGCAACACGTTAAAGAGAGCACGTCATAACATGTATAAATACACCATATAACAAGGCATAATACATCACATTTTTTGTATATTTCACAAAAGAGTCACTATTCTAGCTAGTTTTTAACATTTTATGTTGGCTAATTTATAACAACACATATAATACCTTAATATTTGGAAAATATATTTCAATATCATTGTTATAATGTCGTCACCTATATTTAACTAGAACATTAATTTATATGACAATAATTCAATTTTATATTTGATGGGCTATTTCTTTTTATTGAATAAACTTGTTAATTTTACTTGAAATAATTTCAAATGATATGTTGTCTAATTAAATTCTTGTGGTAATGTCCGACTTAATATATACATTAAGTGATTTCAAATTGTTTATAGCATGTGTGCCAGCACGGCACAACACGACACGTTTATTCGTGTGATGTGCCCGTGGGCTGTTTGTGTACCCTAGATTTTGACTAGTAAAGCACAAAGACGGCACAACACGTTTAAATCGTTAGCCAAAGACGACACGGCACATGGCACGTGAAGCACGCGACCGTGTGCGGATCTGTCTGCCGGGCAAGACGTTTACACCTCTACTCTCGGTAGAAGCTGTAGTTCTCGGGCGCCATTCTAATCCAATCTAAGTTAGTTTCACATACCCCGAATGGTTTCAGTCGTCGTATGCGAATATTTGAAAGGTTAGACTCTAGGAACTTAATAAATCTTCTTTCCTTCACTAAGTTCCCTTAGTAATTTGATTTTCTTAAAGTAACTCAATTTTTACAGAGGAATCGGATTATTCGAGTAAAACCCAAAAATAACAGCTTTACCATTTGCATTATACTCCTTCCGTTTCGTTTTAGTTGATGTCGTAGAGTTTTTCACGCAAATTAAGACATTACAAAAAGAATAATTTTTTTCCAAATTCACCCATATTAATACCTTCTTAAAAATATAAAACACCTAGTTTTTAGTAAAAAATTAACAAAGTTGGAGAATATATCCTCCATGGAATAAATTTAAAAATTGAATTAAGTACCCTATTTGATGATTACAATGAGAATTAGTGTTATAGTGTGATTCCAAAGCAGAGGTAAGTTAGTGAGAATTTCGGGAAAATACTTAAACTCTCTTCTATTTTGGAACACAAAAAAATCCCTAAAACATCAACTAAATTGAAACTGAGGGAGTATAGATAAATCAGACTATTCGAGTAAAGCCCAAAAGTTACAGCCTATGGTTAAGGTAGATGGAAAACTACTTTGCATATGTAAAACCCAAAAGCTACAGCCATGTGGAGGGACAAATGGGGCGCTCTATCCATAGCCTAGGAGATACTGCCTCGCAGTCGCGGCCAAAGTTGGGCAAACTAAAATAGTTCGAACTATGATATTAGGCATACGGAAATCTTTTAGGGCATACCAAGTAAGGACAAAAAAAGAGTGTAAATAGCAAAATTAGAAGCCCCTTAACCAAATATTTTTGGTAATGGCAAATCTGCCCTTTTAGGATTAATGTTAATATTAATGATTAGTTAAAATAATTCTGATTAGTGATTAGTTTTGAGATTATTTAGTTATTAATTTGTGTAGATAAAAAATTTTGAGTAAGAAAAAAAAAGTTGGGTTTTTTTAGAAGGAGAAGGGGAAAGTGAGAAAAAAATTGTGTAGATTATTTAGTTACCCTTGAATTGTAGTCATTTAGGTTGTTCGCGGGGTTCGACCTGTCCGGTCATATCTTATGTTTAATCTCACTTTTGTAGGTTAAAATCATCAAAAGTTTGTGTTTTTTCACTAAGGTTCGGCGGGATGAACAGAACGGCTAGCTTAAAGTGTTGATTAAGAGCCGAACCTATCTTGTAGACCAGAGTTCGGCTTGGTTCGAATTGTCCTAACAAGCCGAACCCTACACTGAACTGTCTGGAAGAAAAAATATTTAGGGTTCGGCTTATATTTAGAAATTCGTAAGCGCCGAACCGGTTGGAAACACATTGTTCGACTATTTGAATAAGTAGAATATAAGCCGAACCTGATCATGTACATTCCTGGGTTAATAATTTTGTATTGGTTCGGCACATATTGTGAATATCGTAATAGCCAAACCTCATAAATGTGCTAGGTTCGGCACATATTATGATTATCGAATACGCCGAACCCCTATGCATCTCTTTCTGTGACTAGGTTCGGCTTGAAATTTCATGAAATTTCAAGTCGAAACTGTTCATATACACTTACAGGAAGCTTTTGTGAAGAACAGTTCGGCTAAAAACGCAACTCAATTTTGAGCCGAACCAAATAATACTCATTTGACTATCAATTACAGAGAGTAGTTCGGCTCGAATTCAATACTATCGAATAAGCCGAATGACAAATGTGACTAGGTTCGGCGTAAATTTCGCATGAAATTTCAAGCCGAACTGTTCATGCACACTTTCAGGGAGAAGCATCAAGAACAGTTCGGCTTAAAATACTAAGAAATTTTAAGCCGAACCGAACAAAAATCATCAAAAACACTAATCTTTTAGGAATTAAACTCATTTAATTGATGAGAAACAACAACCAAGGATGGAGTTTGTAGAACTTACTTTCTTATCCTCATTTCCGGAGTTGGAGTTGCAGTTGGTCGAAGTTTTGGTTCAATTTCAGTTTCTACACCTTTAATTAATTCTTCTTCTTCAATTGATGGATTAGAAGATGATTTTGAATGCCTACTCCCTGTTTTTTTATTTGTACGAATCATTATGTAATTGAGTTTAAATGACGGTTAAAATTTTCACAACGATATTTTTTTCCGTGAGAGTTCGGCTAGAGTAGAGGAGTTAGAAGAAGAGATTATGTTTTGAAACAGATTTTAAATTTTTTTTAAATTGATTTTAGGTTTTTATGTTAAGGTAAGAGTAGATTAATAACTAAAAAGTTTAGGGGTATATAAGTAATGGGACTGCCCACTAGATACCCCTTATAAGGTCACCCAAGATGGGACTAGTGTTTTGTATGCCCTATAAGATTTTGGTATGCCCAAAATCAGCGTTCAATAGTTCACCATGTTGTTTCGCTAGTCTTTTTTTGACCCAACACTCTTCACCTGGAATCGTTAATCTTTTTATGTTTTCCCCTTTTATAGTTGAATAAAATGAATGGGAAACTTGGGAAAATGCCCCAAACCGGTGTAATGTTGAAACACTGCACCAACATTTAAAATTTAGGAAAAATGCCCTATTCTTTCAAAAATCCAATTAAGTCACATGTGTGAGCCCACATATGCGAAAAAAAGACAAATTACACTCTTTAGAATCCAAGGTTAAGGGTTTAAAATTCAAGATATAAGGTTTAGGGTTCAGTCTTTAAGGTTCAAGTGGTAGCGGCTACCATTTTGGTGGTGGTTATGTTGCTGATGGTGGCCTTACACATGTGACATAATTAGTTTGGATGGCAATGTTGATGGAATCGGGCATTTTTCCAACTATTTTTAACATTGGGGCAGATTTCTAACATTGCACCCAATATTGGGGAATTTTCCCAAGTTTCCATATACTCCGTCCGTCCTTATTATATAGGCGGAGAAGTAAAATTCTCTTAGAATAAATTTTTTTTTTTTCAAAAATATACATGTTCTTTCGAGTTTTATCCTTTATCCTATTTCCACTGCTAGAAACATCAATTTGATCTTGATGATACCTAAACATCATAAATAAGGGTAATATGTGGAAAAAATCATCTTGGTATTAGAGATCCGCCTATCTAATGGGGCAACTAAAATCTAAACTCGGCCTAAATATATGGTAGGGATGGAGTACTGGAAGAAACCGAAGAATCTAATTCATTTATTACCAAATAATCCTTTGACTAAATACAGTGTAATAAATGATCTTAAGGATGATGTAAATTTTGTGACCGACTGTATTTCCTGATCGAAAGGATACATCATACCCGGCTGTGATAGTGTGCTTGATTCACGTGGAGGGTTTTGAAGGGTCAGACAATTCTTTATATGGCTATGCTTAAGCATAGAGGTGTGTAGGTTTCTTTTAATATATTCCCTAACTATAACAAAGGTGTAGGGCATAGCCGATAAATCATGCGAAGCAAATGAATTGAAAGGAGAAGAAGGGTATTCGCACATGGCATATCCAAAATGACGGAATTAGTGACGTCACAAAATCACCGGAAAAGTGTGGAATCTATATGAAGTTGAGGAGCACGTGCGAGAAGGCCAGATACATGGGTGCGACAACATCGCACGAGAGATCCGAAAATAGGGGCTTTCTTAGATGTCCTCCACTATGTAAAATCCCTATATATAGGACCAGTCACCCTTGTGGTGAGAGGAGGTCTTTTTTTGAGAGTTGAGATAGAAATTTAGGAGAGAGAAAGTTATTTCCCAAGTAAGGTTTTATCTTCTTTGTATTGATTTCTATACTTAATAAAAATCTCTTTAAGTGTTCTTCACAATGATTTAGTAGTTTACTATACAGATTGTCTAAGGGGTGTGGTAGTAGGATTTTCTACTACTACATTTTGGCGCTACAATACAACTTGAGAAGGGGATTGTGCCTGTTTGTGAAAATTTTAAGTTGATTTTCTTTTTGAAAAAATTATTATTGTTCTTGTTTTCGTGAAAGATTTCAATTATTTTCTCAAAATTCAGTTTTCATTAAGAAATGAAGTTTTAACTTAAACAAGTTTTAGTTTTAGTTTTCATAATCTTGCACAAGTGTTACTTCAAGAATACAAAATTGTGAGACAAATATCTGCAGGAGAAAACACAACACCAATTAGGAGGAGTCGAAAAATTGCGGGTAGAAGAAGAGGTGAAATCGCAGAGACGTCAAGAATGGGAGAGAGAAACAACAGGTCTCAGCCGATCAGATTTCAGATTCAGCAAGAACCAAGGGAGGACGATCAAAGAAATTACGATGCAGTAAGTGTCCATACTACAGATTCCAGATACAGCCGAGGAAAATGAAGAAAAGACACATGAAGAAGGAGATGTAGGAGAAATTGAAGACAACAGGACCATCGCAGCATTAAGGCAGCGAGTGGCAGAGGAAAGAAGAAGAGAAGCAGAACTACGCGCGAATTTGACACGGCAAAATGATGAACAAAGAGAGGAAAATAAGAGATTACAAGAGCAAAGGTCACACTCAAGATCCAGAACAACACGTGCGAGTTCAAGATCAAGGACAAGCAGGAGTACCACTAGGAGGAATAGATTTGAGCACGAGGTTAATACACAAGGACAACACACTTTTTCAGGTGGACGGAAACCCGCAGGAGGAATGTGAAGGAGATCGCATAGATGATAGATATATTCAAATGGGTGAAGATGAACCCAGACGAGGAAGTCGTAGAGAAGATATACTAGAGCGAATCGCAGAATACAACTTATGGGAAGACTTGTGATTCCTTAATCCATTAAAGTCGATGGGGGAGGCTAAATAGTTCTCATTGCTCACTACAAAAATGATTCATTGCGAAAACAAAGTATGGATAACCATTTGAACTTGATTCTGAAGGCAATCCCCATCGATTCTTAATACAAAAAGAGGTTCATAATTCTTAATTAGAACCAAAAAGACTACCACATAATTTACCCACACTCTAAATACAAGTAGTAATACCACCTTTTTTTTTTCGCTTTGAATGTAATGAATCCTCTGAGCTATCATAATACAGAATACCCTTAGCAGCGATGAGCTTAAAATGATTTTACTTGTATTTTTGGTATACGAAGAATGTTGCATTTAGTTTTTGTGTCTTTTTTTTCCCTGTGATGTAACACAGCATCTCGTTCCCACAAATAAGGATTGCCAAAAATAATTTGAGCTACATCTAATGGTACGACATCGCAGACCACTTTATTGATAAATTTCTCGGTGATAGCAAACTTAAATCGGCACTGCATAGTTACCTGTAGCTCTGTATCCTTTTGTATCCACCCCAATGGATAGGGCTTCGGATAGAGAGTAGTTGCTAATCCCATCTGTTCCACCAAACTTGCTTTGAGATTAAGTTCTTCGACTCCCGAATCGATGATAGCCTCCACAATACTCTGTTTAACTTGAATCTTGACATGGAATAATTCTTCATGGAGTTCTTGATCGGAGTCATTCATCCTTTTCATCAACATTAATTTTGGATAAGGCTGATCTATTTCAAAGATTGTTTCTTCTTCACTAGCTTCTGTCATCAATGTGCTCTTCTGTTTTTCGTTGATTTTCAAAATCCGTAACCTCTTTGGTTTAAGGTGTGGATGAAGCACCCAGCAAGTGTCCTTCACATGTCCCTTCTCTTTGCAATGTTCGCAAACCCTTTCTTCTCGTTCATTCGCCTGAGACTTGTTTTTTGCTTATCTCTCCCTTTCTCGGCATTCTGTCTTCTCCTTTTGTAGTTGTTCTTTTTTCGAACCCTGTTGTAACTCTAGTCTTTTGTTCTATGGCCACAGCTTTAGTAATGGCCTCTTTTATATTTTGTACACTGAATAACTTTAACTCTCTCCGTATATAGTCAGCAAGTCCTCCATTATATTTACGAAACGTCTCATCACTAGTAATATCCACATCCGGTGTTAAAGCTTGATTGTAGAATTCATGATATAATCTTGGACACTTTTTTGTGATACTTCTGCCAGAGATGTTGCCACTTAAACCATCTGTCATCTAAATATCCCATCGGGTAAAAGTGTTTCTTCATAAGTTGCTTAAACTCTGACCATGACATGTTTTCTACATCATACCTTTTCTTGTGAGCTTTCCACCATGTCGAAGCATGGTTAGATAGTTTCAGACTAGCAAAACAAATTTTTTGGGACTCATTGAGTTGGTGTACTGTGAAATAGGTTTCCAGCTTATCTAACCATCCATCAAGTTTCTCTGCCTCCATGACCCCATCATAGTCAGATATCTCTAACTTGAATTCGACCTTCATTCCTCCATAAGGATTTTTATTGATTAGCTCATCGTCTTCTTCTTCGGTTAAGATTTCTTCATCATCTTCCGTTTCTCCCGTTGTGTTTTCTGCTTCCTTCTCTTCTTTTTTTTTAGGTTTTGATTTGGCAGTACTTGCCTTCATAAACGCAGCTAACACATTGATTAACTCTTGTATCTGAAGTTCAAGTTTAGTAAACTTGTCTGCATCTGTTAACTTAAGACCCTTATCGTCTTCACTTCCCATCTTAGTTCTAGTACTTCCTCTAGGTTTTCTTGTATCTGGTAGAATGACAGTTGCTTCTCCTGATCGCGTATATTGTTCACGTGTTAAGACCATACACCACACTAACCCTAGAAATCAGAACCTGGCTCTGATACCACTTGATACGAAAAAAAACGATCAGTGGTACCTAGAGTCAGTACTGAATGGAACTAATTAGATTGTTTAGTATCACAAATACTGATCAGACAATAGTTAATAAAAGAACAGGTTGCTTATAACTTCTTCTTCTAATGAATTTACTTAGGACAAAGTATAACTCCTTTACAAACCTAACATGGTTCTTCCCTCAGAGCTCTCTCCTCCGTCTACGGTACAAGTCTCACCATATATATATATATATATATATATGTGTAAAACTTGCACTCTAAGAAAATAAAAACTATGAGTTTTTACAACTCATCAAACTAGGAATCCTAATCTAAGTAAGGAAACCTCAAACTTGTTGTTCAAACAACTGTCGACCAACTTCTAGAATGGCTCATCCGCAGACTACGATACTCCTGTATCATGGCTCCCCATTTTAGGAAGCTGGAACTCCCGTGGAAGATTTAAATTGAAGAAGAGGAAACTCGGCTTCTCCTAATTCCTTACTGAACCACTTAGCTTTACTTGGAACTTGTCCCTTACGTCATACACGAAACATAACACGATTTCCCCTCCTGGTAGGTGTTATCTTCGTCTCAACAATGCAATCCTGTTTGAGTATTTCTTCGCGATCCACCCACAGATCATCAACTGAGGGCAACTTTAACTCTTGATCTTCTTTTTCTTCATCAAGAAGTGGAGGTTCAAAAAGTTTCAAGTATTCGCATTAATAACAGAATACATCTGCATATACGATGGTGAATCCAGCTGAAATGCATTATCCCCAAATTTCTTCAAAATCTTGAAGGGTCCGTATCGTATAGGTTTCAGCTTCTTCCCTTCACCCTTAAGTCGTTCCTTTCTTATACGTAACCAGACCAAATATCCTGTAGAAAAGTTACAGGGAACACGATGCTTATCATGTTTAGCTTTATACTTAGCTTGGGATTTCTATAACTGCGCTTCCACTAAACTGTGTATCTTTTTTATCTTCTCAACAAACTTCTGAGCTCGGCTATCTTCCTCTCCTGCGGCTGCTATTTCTTGTGAAGTAGAGAATTCCATATCAAAAGGACTCTGAGGTAGATATCCTAGGCATACTTCAAAAGGAGATCTCAAAGTAGAGCCATGAAAAGCTCTATTAAAAAGAGCGAATATAACGCAATCTTGTCATCCCAAGTCTTGGGATGTTTAGAGTGATACCCTCGTAACGAGATGAACCAGAGTTCTATTTACTACTTCAGTTTGTCCGTCCGTCTGAGGATGAAAAGTAGTGCTACGCTTAAGCCGAGTATCCATCAGATCCCACAACTTAGTCCAGAATTGACCCAAGAACCGGCTATCTCTGTCAGAGATTATAGAAGTAGGGAGTCCGAAGTGTTTCCAAACATGATGAAAGAAAAGCTTAGCTGCACCTTCACCTGTTACTGTCTTCTTGCAAGGAATCAAGTTGATCATCTTACTGAATCTATCAACAACAACAAAAATATAGTCATACCCTGTTTTGGTCTCTGGTAACCCTCCTAAAAAGTCCATGGATATACTCTCCCAGGGACGTGTATGAACTGGTAATGGCTGATATAATCCTCTCTTCCTATTCGCAGGTTTTGAGGTGTTGCAAAGAACACAACCTCGAATATATTTAGAAACATCCAAATGCATTCTTGGCCAATACATATATCGTTTCAAATTTAACAATGTCTTCTCCATTCCAAAATGTCCAGCAATACGAGAAGTATGCGCTTCTCTTATCCAATGTATCCTCTCTTCTCCATGAGGTATACACAAAGCCGTTCCCTTGTACAACAAACCATCCACTAAACGGAACTCACCCGAATCTCCGCGGCTTAACTTCTGAAAAGCTTCTCTGAAATCTTCATCCTGTGCATATCTGTGAACATAGTCATTTGGGATTAATGGCTGAGTCTGTAATGCTACAAGTAGTGCCTTATTGGGGGGTGGCCTTGATAGCATATCTGCCAACTTATTTGTTACTCCAGTTTTATACTCGACGCAAATACCAAACTGTCCCAAGTAAGAGGCCCATTTCATATGTCGTGCCTGTTGTAGCTTGGATTGAGTCTGCAGGTATTGTAGAGGCTTATGGTCTGTATGTATAATAACTTGTTTCCCCAATAGATAGGATCTCCAATGCTTCATAGCCTGATGCATGGCATATAACTCCTTATCATAAGTAGGATAATTCATCTGACACCATTAAACAACTCAGAATGATAAGCTCTTTGGTTTCCCTTCCTGTAATAATACTGCTCCCAATGCATAATTTGAAGCATCAGTTTCTACCTCAAAAGGTTTTTGTAGGTTTGGCAATGCTAATACCGGAGCTTCCGTAATCTTCTTTTTTAACAACCGAAAAGTAGTTTCATGTTTAGGCTCCCATTTGAACACTGTATTGATCTTGGTAAGACTATGTAAAGGAGCCGCTATCTGAGAGAAATGCCGTATGAACTTCCTTAGATACTGACAAGCCCCTAGAAAACTTCGTACCTCCGTGATGTTTGTAGGAGGGCCGCCGGAAATAACCGTAACCTTACCTGGATCGACCTTGATGTCTCCTCTTCCAATCACAAAACCGAGAAAAATCAATTCTTGCCTAGCGAATTCACACTTCTTCTTATTCAATGTCAAGGAATTTTCTCTCAACACCGTTAGAACCTTGGAAACATGTATAACATGTTCTTCCCATGTTTTGCTGAAGATTAAAATATCATCTAGATATACTATGATAAAATTATCAATGAAAGCGCATAGAACCTCATTCATGAGCCGCATAAATGTAGCAGGGGCATTGCACAATCCAAACGGCATAACAAGCCATTCAAATAACCCTTGCCGAGTTTTGAAGGCAGTTTTCCACGTATCTTCTTCTTTGATCCGTACCTGATAATAACCAGACTTCAAGTCGAGCTTTGTAAAGTATAATGCTCCCCTAACTGGTCAGCAGGATCTTCAATCCTTGGTAACGGATATCGATTCTTTATAGTAATGTTATTCAATGCCCGATAATCTACACACATCCTCCATCCCCCATCCTTCTTTGGTATAAGTAATACTGGAGATCCACATGGAGAACAACTGGGTACGATTACTTTCTGCTCAAGCAATTCTTGAATCTGTATCTTGATTTCCTCCGACTCAATTATTGATGTCTTGTACAAACCTAAGTTTGGGAAAGAGGCATCCCCAACTAATGAAATTTCATGATCTATATTCCTTTTAGGTGGCACTGTAACTTCATCTTGAAACAGATCTTTAAACTTTTCCTGTAACAAACTTACGTCATTCTCTTGAGTGGGAGTTAACGCTGTATATAATATTACTTTCTTCTCATTCGAGACAACATGCCTGACCAACAGTAAAGCGAATGCTTCACCATTGTTGATCATTCTCTTAACTTGACTTGTAGTAGCTAGCTTCATGGGCAAATGTTTCTTACTAGCTAATATCCTGAATTCTTTTCCATCCTTCTTAAAAAAATAAGCACGCTCCCTGTGATGTAACACAGCATCTCGTTCCCACAAATAAGGATTGCCAAAAATAATTTGAGCTACATCTAATGGTACGACATCGCAGACCACTTTATTGATAAATTTCTCGGTGATAGCAAACTTAAATCGGCACTGCATAGTTACCTGTAGCTCTGTATCCTTTTGTATCCACCCCAATGGATAGGGCTTCGGATAGAGAGTAGTTGCTAATCCCATCTGTTCCACCAAACTTGCTGAGATTAAGTTCTTCTGACTCCCTGAATCGATGATAGCCTCCACAATACTCTGTTTAACTTGAATCTTGACATGGAATAATTCTTCATGGAGTTCTTGATCGGAGTCATTCATCCTTTTCATCAACATTAATTTTGGATAAGGCTGATCTATTTCAAAGATTGTTTCTTCTTCACTAGCTTCTGTCATCAATGTGCTCTTCCTGTTTTCGTTGATTTTCAAAATCCCGTAACCTCTTTGGTTTAAGGTGTGGATGAAGCACCCAGCAAGTGTCCTTCACATGTCCCTTCTCTTTGCAATGTTCGCAAACCCTTTCTTCTCGTTCATTCGCCTGAGACTTGTTTTTGCTTATCTCTCCCTTTCTCGGCATTCTGTCTTCTCTTTTTGTAGTTGATCTTTTGTCGGACCCGGTTGTAACTCTAGTCTTTTGTTCTATGGCCACTGATTTAGTAATGGCCTCTTTTATATTTTGTACACTGAATAACTTTAACTCTCTCCGTATATAGTTGACAAGTCCTCCATTATATTTACGAAACGTCTCATCACTAGTAATATCCACATCCAGTGTTAAAGCTTGATTGTAGAATTCCATGATATAATCTTGGACACTTTGCTTGATACTTCACAGGAGATGTTGCCACTTAAACCATCTGTCATCTAAATATCCCATCGGGTAAAAGTGTTTCTTCATAAGTTGCTTAAACTCTGACCATGACATGTTTTCTACATCATACCTTTTCTTGTGAGCTTTCCACCATGTCGAAGCATGGTTAGTTAGTTTCAGGACTAGCAAAACAAATTTTTTGGGACTCATTGAGTTGGTGTACTGCGAAATAGGTTTCCAGCTTATCTAACCATCCATCAAGTTTCTCTGCCTCCATGACCCCATCATAGTCAGATATCTCCAACTTGAATTCGACCTTCAGTCCTCCATAAGGATTTTTATTGATTAGCTCATCGTCTTCTTCTTCGGTTAAGATTTCTTCATCATCTTCCGTTTCTCCCGTTGTGTTTTCTGCTTCCTTCTCTTCTCTTTTTTTTTTTTAGGTTTTGATTTGGCAGTACTTGCCTTCATAAACGCAGCTAACACATTGATTAACTCTTGTATGTCGAAGTTCAAGTTTAGTAAACTTGTCGCATCTGTTAACTTAAGACCCTTATCGTCTTCACTTCCCATCTTAGTTCTAGTACTTCCTCTAGGTTTTCTTGTATACGGTAGAATGTGATTTGCTTCTCCTGATCGCGTATATTGTTCACGTGTTAAGACCATACACCACACTAACCCTAGAAATCAGAACCTGGCTCTGATACCACTTGATACGAAAAAAAACGATCAGTGGTACCTAGAGTCAGTACTGAATGGAACTAATTAGATTGTTTAGTATCACAAATACTGATCAGACAATAGTTAATAAAAGAACAGGTTGCTTATAACTTCTTCTTCTAATGAATTTACTTAGGACAAAGTATAACTCCTTTACAAACCTAACATGGTTCTTCCCTCAGAGCTCTCTCCTCCGTCTACGGTACAAGTCTCACCATATATATATATATATATGTGTAAAACTTGCACTCTAAGAAAATAAAAACTATGAGTTTTTACAACTCATCAAACTAGGAATCCTAATCTAAGTAAGGAAACCTCAAACTTGTTGTTCAAACAACTGTCGACCAACTTCTAGAATGGCTCATCCGCAGCTAAGATACTCCTTATCAACTCCACAATCTAAAACCAACGAAAATCGTTTCTCTTTTTTCTTCATCTTTAGCTGGTTAAGTTAGTTTTATCTAAATATTCATAAGCTACAACTTCATTTAGAGTAAATCTGATAACATAAAACAACATTTGTAAAGACCACAAAATTATGATTACTAACTAACTTTTCACATAAAAAACTGAAACGATCTCTGTAATGATAACAAGCACAAGATTCCAGTTCAGAGGTCTAAATTGTCTGATGTGAAAAAATCGGGGGTGTTCTTTGTCATGACTTTGGCCATTGAGTCGTAATAAATCAGACGATAATCAAACCTCTAAACGTTCAGTGGTCTTAGATTTTATACATCGGTATCCTTACTTTACACTACCGAGTACTAGCTGTTATATAAGGCACTCAAAATCGCAATTGAGTGCATCAAACAATAGAGTTCAGATACATTTTTTAAGGCATTTCTAATTACTAAAACAAATAGAACGATACGGGAAAAAAAAAAAAAAAAAACATCAGTTAGAGCTGCTATAAAATTCAAAGGACAAAGGGAAACTGTGGTAAGTAAACTGAATATAGTTGCTTCCCCTTTTAAGTAGTGACAAGAAAACAGAGTCAAAAGTTGTTGATACCCTTTACCATGTATTAAGTCTAGTAATTTCTTTGTTCTGGTCTAATAATAATAAGATTTCAGATTCAAGATCAATAAATTGTAAAAGCAAACTAGTAGCTAAATTGAGTATTGACCAAAATTATATAAGATGGACTCCTTCGGCACTCATCTCTCTCACACTTTTCCTCTGAAAACTAGCAAATTAATTAGTTATTCTTCACTTGTTTGATTTTCACTCTCTTAAAGAGTTACACTGACAAAAACTTACAAGTACCGATAATGCGTTAAGCATTAACCATCATCATAATTGAACACTGTTGCAGGGCAAAGCGTTGAATATAACTAATACATAAAACTCATGTTTCCGAGATACCATTCTCGAAGAAAAAACTACTTTTTCAATTCATCCAAGACTGTATAATACTAAAACATAGAGCTCCTTATATGGATAACTCTAACCAAACAATTAATTATTTCCCAAACTATCAAAATACTTATTACCTAAAATAAAAGATATTTCTAAACTAATAAAATCCCTACATAATTATTTATATTTCTAGAATATTCTTAATAAATAAAAATAACTTAATTTATTACAATATATCTTGCGAAATAATTGAAATAAATTAGAGGATAATAAAAATATGCAAGCATATTTTGTTTCCATAAATACTCCACCATTCTCACCATCTTAGAAAAATTCGTCCTCGAATTTTGTTGGTATAATTGCTTGTATTTATGGTTCTGTGATAAAATTTGATTTCAAGCTTTAATCCGGACTCCCATGAATCTCGCAGATTATGTGCAACTCCTTGAAATCCTTCCTCCTTGTCGCCAACGAGGTTTTTTTGTTCATCACGGGTCACTTCCTCCACTCGTTGTAGCCTAGGACCATGATGAGGCTCTTGCTGATGATGCATTTCAGCCAGTTGGAGGGTGATCGCCTTAACCTTCCATTCTAGATCATCTATACCACTTGCTCTTTCTCATCGTTGAGAGCGGATCTTCGAACAACACCATAATCTCTTCCTCGAAACATGATGCAGGAGCGTTTCCTGTCTATGAACCAACTGATGCAGGGCGTGGTAGAGTATTTATGGAAGGAGAATATATATGCTTATTATTATTATTATTTAATTTATTACAAGTTATATTTTAATTTAATTAAAATATTATGGTTTTTATTATTTAGATATATTATAAAAATACCTAATAATATTTATTTTAGTATTTTATTAGCTTAGAAAATATCTATTATATAAGGAAATAAATATATTATAATTGATTAGAAAATAATTGATGATTTTGTAATAGTTATCTATATACAAAGCTCTTTGTTCTAATAATAAACAGTTTTTGGATGAATGAAAATTATTAAGTTTCTTGAGTGTTATCTCAGAAATGTATTAGTTTTAGTATTAATTCTGTTTCGCGCTTCCGGCCTGCATCAGTTGGTTCAGAGATAGGCAATGCTCCTGCATCATGTTTTGAGGACGAAGTTATGGTGTTGTTCGAAAAGCTAGTTTCAACGATGAGAAAGACCAAGTCGTAATAGGTAATCTAAAATGGAAGGTTAAGGCGCTCACCCTCTAATTGGCTGAAATGCAACTTCAGCAAGAGCCCCATCATGGTCCTAGCCTACAACAAGTGGAAGAAGTGATCGGTGATGAACAAAAAATCCTCATTGGTGATAAGGAGGATGGATTTCAAGGAGTTGTACATGATCCACGAGATTCGTTGGAAATACGGAATAAAGCCCGAAATCCCAAGGTTTGATAATATATTTTCTTTTTCCGAGGTTGAAAATAATAATATTATCATTGATTGGAATCAACCTCAAATTTATGATATTTACCCCGATGATATTATTTCAGTTTGTCCTGGTTATGCTGATCTTTATTTTTATGAAGAAATATCTGATCAAGTGGGTCGACTGGACCAAGTTATCTTTTTTGATGTGCAAACTGGCCCAAAAATAAATTTGTCAAGAATATATGTGTTGAAGAATTATCATGATTTTCACAAGAGAAACATAATTTCAAGAAATCGTACCGGCAAAATTCGAGGACGAATTTTTTTTTTGAGAAGGGGAGAATGGTGAAGTATTTATGGAAGGAAAATATATTTGTTTATTATTATTATTATTTAATTTATTACAAGTTATATTTAAATTTAATTACAATATTATGGTTTTTATTATTTAGGTATAAATAATTTATTACAAGTTATATTTAAATTTAATTACAATATTATGGTTTTTATTATTATTATTATTTAATTTATTACAAGTTACATTTAGAAATATCTAATAATATTTATTTTAGTATTTTATTAGCTTAGAAAATATCTATTATATAATGAAACAAATATATTTTAATTGATTAGAAAATAATTGATGATTTTGTAAATTTATTTATTTAAAGAGCTCTTTGTTCTAATATTAAATAGTTTTTGGATGAATGAAAAGTATTAAGTTTCTTGAGTGTTATCTCAGAAATATATTAGTTTTACTATTAATTCTGTTTCGTGGTTGCGCCCTGCATCAAACACCGTATTAAACGAACTGCAACAGTATTACATTATTTTATGTTATCAATAAACCACCTACAATCCAGTCGATCAAAAAAAACTTAGAACAAATATATTGTACAACAACAGCTAACTAATTACCCTCTCAAATGGGCCGCATAGGTCATATTCCTAGTCACGCACACTTTGTTCTCAACTATCTATGATGTGATGTGATTCCAACTGCTTCTTACATAGTCTAGAACGATACGTTAAACAACTTTTTGAGCAATCCGTATAGACGGAAAAGGACATTACAAAAAAGGTGACTGATCAGTGCATGCAGTGAACCTAATCACTGTAAATTACTTCTTTTACCGAGCAAAAACATCCAAATGGTTAACATATAGAGAAATGGACCACTGTGCCGTGAGGTACTAGGGACTCGACTACTTTTACCTCTCCGCAAGAATTTACTTCTTCATTTTTTTCTACATACAGTTTTTCCTTTTCTGTAAATTTGGTTGGTTGGTAATAAATTTACAAAGTGTGGGAAGAGGTTGGTTGTTATGGGGTTAGGTCTAGACATCACGTCACACGTGTTATAATTTGAGTTGGTGAACAATGAGAATTGGCTTGGAAAATATTTACATCACACGAGTGGTCTTGTTTTCCTGATTCTATATAAGTGAGTATATGGGAAGAGAGAAATGAAATTCAAGTTTATTATGCACAATTAAGGAGGCAGAGGAGGAGGAGAAGTAAAGGTCTTTATGTTTATAGTTTTTTCTTTTTTCTGAGTTTGTGTCTTAAATTGCTTTGATTTTTTTGTTATACAGTGTTCAATGGTTGATCTTTATCTTCATATTTTTGTATCAGGAGCAGAGCAACAAAAGACGAATGGGACTTGGATCGAAAAGAGATTTTGTATGGGATTGTGGTGGAAAGTCAGAAACCCCCTTTGAATTGAATCATAAACATGATGGTATCTCCTCTCAATTAGTAAGTTCAACTAATCAGGTTACTGCAATCAACGCTATTTAAGTGATTCAAGAATTTATTTATCTTCTGAATGAGAATTAGTTAAGTTTCATTTAGTTGGATCACAATAATATCATCTAACGCGTGTTAGAACCATCCGATTTGTTATCTATTCAAGAGTCACGCAATGGGACAACGAAAACCTTGAACTCTCTCTGCAATAGCTTTACCAATACTTCAGTGGGTAATTAGTTAGTGAAATTTGTATCCAATCCGAAGACACTTTCCTTCAAAAATCCATTGCTGCCAAGTTATCCGTTTACAGCCAGGCTTTCTCTGGCATAATGGCATTAGCCTATTTTTCCAATCAAAAAACAAAATGACATCAGCCTATTTTTAGTAGTATTAAATTCTGCGTCTATACTGAAAAATTCATTTGCTGATTTGCAGGTATAGATATCGGATTTTATGCCGGGATGGTAGGTGAGTATGCTTATGTTTATCATTATGTACATGAAACAAAGTTTTCCTTTTTATACCCAAACTTTTGGTTTCATTTAGGCTCGGATTATATGTTCGGAAGAGGCGAAACATCAGTTATATGGGGTATGATTGCTGATAAGTTTGGTAGAAATCCAGCCATCATCATCGGCACTCTGGCAGTGTTAGTACTGTTATTGTTATTCAGTGATCATTCAATCATAACTTGAAAAATTCAATTCAATGACAACTTTAGATCATTTCATGAATGTTGATGCTTCGGGTAATTTTCCATCTCAGGGTAATTATGAACACGTTATTTGGTCTGATTCCAAATTTCTGGATGGCATTTTCAACTAGGTTCATCCTGGGATTACTTGGTCCCATCAAAGTAACTTTCTCTGGAACATATACGAGTATTATAAAACTTAGATCTAAAAGTTTTTACCAGTTCCTCATTCCGTAAGTGGGATTTTTACATGTATTTTTAACTTCCTTTCAGGCATTAGCATGTGAAGTGTGCCGACCAGAACATCAAGCTATTGGATAGTCTCTGGTAAGAATTCTATGTTGCCTATCTCTCATTTTTAAACTCTCTAAAAGAGTTGCTGCTTGAATAAATAATACTATCCAACTAACAATTTTAGTGGTCAGTCCAGCAATTGGGGGCTTTTTACATGAATTTTATCTCAGGTTAAAAAAACCTCTTCACTGAAACAACATGAAACTAGACTAGTTTACAAATATATATCTTGTGTGTTTCTAATGTTAAATTGTATTCCGACTACGACTAGAGACTTAAAATTTGTTTTGCTTCTGAATTATTGAATTACAGCCTGCTGAAAATATCCGACAGCATTTCCTGAGGGATCTCTCTTAGAAAAACCTTACTTCTACTGTCTTTCCAAAGGGACATTACACAATGATGATTCCATCAGTTCATGCAGTGCACATCATCACAGTTGAAGTACTTCTTGTTCTTTGCTTATGAAAGCCACGTTGATGAGTTGTTCATTTCAGATGTTCATAATGTCATGGCCCAGATCGATTTCGTATTTCATTATGCAAAAACATGCAAAAGGTTAACATATAGCTAGAGATGGACCACTGTCCAGTGAGGAACTAAGTCTCAACTATTTTTACCTCTCCTCATGTATTTACGTCTTCGTTTCTCAATACAGTTTCTCTTTCTTTGTAAAATTGGTTGATTGGTAATAGTTTATTGAGTGTATGAATAAGATGCTAACCTACTTTAGTTATTGATCATGTTTGCTACCAACCGCGCAATTGGGGGATATATAATCTAATTGGGGGATATGAATTACTTCCCCCAACCAAAGGTGGCTGTTAAGGGGTGTTTTTTGGAGGCGAAAATACTAAAACACCCTTAGATTAATTAAAAATATTATGAAAAGACTGTTATACCCTTTCAACTAAAACATAAAATCAAATAACCAAAATCATATATCCCCAATTCAATTCCGAACCGGCATAGGTCTGTTTTTGAGAAAAAAAAAAAAATTCTTCATCTTCTTCTTCCTCATCGTTCATTCTTCATCGACGATTAATCGTTGAATCAAAAATTTCTTCGTCGATTAACATAACATAACCATGCCTCCAAGAACCAAATCGAAATCAAAACCGAGAACAAAAACGGCTGCTCAACAAACACATGAACAAAGAATCGAGAACATTGCTCAGCAACTAGAAGAGGACGCAGCAGCGTACCCGGATGATCAAACACTCATGGCTTCTCTGAGAAGGTAAGTGATTTTTGAACTCATTTATGATTGTTTTAGTCGATTTGTAGCCATGGGTTTAGGTTAGAATCGCCAACAATAGCTGAAACTGTCGAGTTACAGAGAAAACCGGCATTGGATCTTGGTTTGAATACAATGCTTAGGTAGGGTCTGACATAGAATTTGGGTCGAATACCATACCGGTTTGCATTCTGACTTGTAGTGTTCTATACCAGGCATAGTATTTGGGTCGAATACCATACCGGTTTGCAACTAAAAACACACAGAACTTAATTGTGTGTCCGGCATTATATCTAGTTTTCGATTATGTCTAAGATTTAAAAAGCATATGTTATTTCAGTTTGACAATGCGGTACACTTTTAAAACATACAGAACATCACTTGAAATGGTGCTAAATACCGGCACATAATTTAGTTTCAAGACAATGCCTAGGTTCAACGATACGGCATGCCCGATATTTATGGTATCTTCGCTTAGGTTCATGTTACAGAGGTATTGGTTTGTTTAGTAAGTGGTATGCCGGTTCCTAAAGCGCCATGCCTTTTCTACGATGTTTGTTTATGTTATAGGTCAAGAGCCAAAGAAGTGAAGAAAGATAAAGGTCCTATCCTCACTAAGAGAAGGATGAAGGACGGTCTTGATACTCCTCGGTCCCCGCCTCCACGGGGAAAGATGCGGGTCGCAAGAAACGTTTGGGGTTTGAAACAAGAGGTCAATTTGGGAGAGTGGTTGTGAACGTAGTGCACTTGCAATCCGTGAAGGTACTTTGGAACACATGAGGGCGATGAGCATGATGGAGTAGAAAGTGAGGAGGAAGATGATGAGGTTCCCCCAAGTCAATTAGCAAGCCAAGCGAAGTTGGTGGGACTAGTCAACAAGGCAAGGTCAGGGCAGAAAGCGAGAAAGTTAAAGGTTGTCACCTTCCTCACCTTGATGACATGTTACCCGACCGCGATGATGGTAAAATTTGGGGTCAAGCTCCGAACCGAAAGTACTCTTTCGATACAAGCACTCTTGGGCTCGTACTATCTTTCAAACTTATGTAAGCATTTTTTATTTTGTGCATGTGCGTTGTTTTATCTTTTACATCATCTCTTAATCGTATTATCTCGTATTTGTAGGATCATACTAAGGTTGTGCGTGTTTGCCGAAACCAAGCCGCGGCTCATTGGGATTTGTCGTTGGAGCATGAAGATGTCCAAACATTAGTAAAGAACTACGGTGTATTCTTTGGTTGAAAATTACGTGAATCCAGACATCGTGACCGTAAATTGCTTCGTTGAGAGGTACCATGGTGAAACCGATACAATGCACTTCCCGTTTGGTGATATGACCTTGATTCCTCGAAGATACTCATAACATTCTAGGCTTGAATGTTATCGGCAAATCAATTTCGAGGAGGAGTTGAGTCTCGCGACCTAGAATGGTCGAAGTTGCACGATTTGACCCAAAAGTTGTTTGGTTGGGACTTCAAAACTTCTTCGGATAGCTTTTATGTAGCATCGAACGGAAGTAAGACGAAGACATTCAAGTTGACAATGCTTAAGAAGATGTTTGAAAATACAAAGGCTAGAAGCTCGAAGGATGGATGGGACCCTGCACGTGATTCGGTATCAGACCCCGCCGCACACATTATACATTTTGGGCACTAGGGCATTCACGACACTAACGGCAGCAGGGTAAGTGCAAACTTTCTCCAGTACCTTGACCCGTTGGAAGGTGTCCATGGCTATTCTTGGGGCACCGCGGTCATGGCACATTTGATGGCGGAGATGAGAAGGGCTTCATTGGCTAAAACAAACCTATTTGTCGGGAATTTCACTCTACTCGTGTACAAATTTCTTTAATCTATTGTTGAGATGTATTTTTTTACTTATGTTCACATGTATATTGTTCAAATTGGATTAGGTGTGGTGTTATGAACACTTCCCAACCTTATTCAAGGACTGCAAATTCTTGAAGATCAAAGACCTTACTGAACCCAATACCCCTAGAGCTCGGAGGTTTGAGTTTAACAAGAATCCGAAGCCCTAGTAACAAAGGTCGAGTCATCAATATGAGATTGGCTCTGGATGCTATGAGGAAGGAAGACGTTGTGTTCGACACCTATAAGGAGATTAGAGGGTACCGTCCAATTCCAAGAGATGTTGCATTTTTACCATGGGCCGTTGTACCACCCAAAAGGATACATCATGGCCGATCCTTGCCGTGTGATGCGCCAACATGGATTTAAGCAATTATCCCGTCATTGGTCGAACTCTGATGATAATTATCATCTTTACTTTTCTCGGTGCAATTCAACTCCCAACAAGTTGCATGTAGTGTATGATCCTGAACCGGAACCAACACATTGGAGGGATAGAGAGCCACGTCGTTTGGTTGATATTAGTAAGTGGGAGAGTGCGGAAAGTGGTTATGAAGTTGATGACAGCTACATGAGGGATTACCTGAATGGTCACATCCTTATGTCGTGCGTCCTCCCTCCGTCGAAGCTCCACACCAAGAAAACCCTCCTGTTGAAATTACTCCACCTCCACAACCTACGATGGCCAACCTTCTTAGGACTTTATCAATGGTGGTAAGTTTTCTTAATTGCTTGTATTCATTAAATGTAAACATAATCATATATTAACATATATACTGAATATGTGTTTGATGTATTAATATAGCGACGTCGGCTTGGCAAGGTTACGAAGATGTTAGGTTGCAAGCATAATGACGGGTGGTGCTATCTCTTCAAGAAATCAAGGAACTAGAGGAAAAGCTTCATAGAATTGAAGAAACCCACCCCATCGGTCAGAGCTATGTACAGGGAAACAAGGAAGGCGCCGACACAAAAGAAACAAAAGACTAATTTAGTTTGAGAGAAAAGAAACAAGGATGGTTAACTTTTTAGGAGTTTGGTTACGTCAAAAACAATTTCAAGCTTGTTTTGGTTTGTACTGTGGGTTAACTGTTTAGTTCTTTGGTTTATGTTGAACATGTTAAGATTTGTAGTTTGCAAGTTAAAATGTTCCGCGTAGTAGAGGTCGAGTTTAGAAATATATGTACACATACTGAGCATATCCAGGCATGCTCAAACATTTGGCGGAACCTAGTCCGGCATAGCAATTTTGGTGCCTGGAACAATCGGGTTAAATTATTTGGTTCCCTGTATAGAAACAGGACATGTACCCGGTATTGTTACGTTTGCTTAGGCGAATGCCAGTATTGCAAATATCTGTATACTTTTGAAAATGTGATAGAAAAACTTAGGCATTGTAAGATTCATTTTGACAATGCCGGTATGTTAGATTTCCAAATTATCTTTTAGAGTTGACATAAAACCGGCATGCTCGATCCGATTTCCACAATGCCGGCACCTTGATTAATTCATTTCAAATTCTCTTTTATTTCGTTCAAGTAATCGACTACATTGGATTAGAAACTTTAAATTAAAAAACAGTTGAATGGATTGCACCGAGTAAAACATAATCTATTTCCATCCCTTTTCAACAATGAAGAGCCTTTGAGCAATTCCTAATGCTCAAAGACATCGTCCAGAATGGGGTGTCAAGGATCATCCTCATTGGCTTTTCTTCTTTTTCAACGTATTCCTTTCCCTTCATATAACACCCATCACACCCATCGATAGGCTTACAATGGACCTTGTGGTTTTCTCTTGACTCTGCTAGTTCAACCGCTTTGTCAAACCATTGAAACTCATCGCACTTTTGGGTGATTCAAACACCTCGAAACATTCTTCCATTTTCAAAGCATCATCGTTTTTGCAATCCAAAACCGCCGTGTCCCATCATAGCTTCTACACTTTGAATAAATAAATGGACAGTCCATGGCTAGGTGAGAAGGTGACTTGCAAATTTGACACTTGCAATGATGATTACGTAATAAAAAATTGTATTAGTTTTCCGTCATAGTATTGAAGAGCATGTTGTTAGGAAATATACTTACTTTGCGAGATAGAGGTAGATGATGAATCCCCATTCTTTGAGCCGTGCTTGCTTACTTGAGAGAATAATTTTTTTAGTGTTGCAAATAGAGGTAGATGTTATTTGGTGCTTGATTTGTGTGGGTTTTGCCAAAGGAATGGGTGATGTTATATAGAAATGATTCTCCAACGGTCATATTTTTCAAAAAAGTAGCCGTTTTTTTTCAAATTTTCACCGTTACGGCATAGATGTTACTAAACAAAAAATGCCGGTATTATATGCATATTTTGGTAGTTTCTGTAAAGATTTTACGCATTACCCGTGACATCGTGTTATACCATGCAGTCTTGGGATCATAATACCAAAGCATAGATTTAGTTCCACCTAGGTATGCCGGTTTCGGAAATTGAATGCCTAACGGCTAGTTTTTTAAACAATACACTTGAAAACAATAGTTCCGGCGTGGGATCTAAGTTACTTAGAGTGCCGTCACTAAAGTGGAAAAGATCCGTTATGTCAACATCTATTTAAAGGAATGGATGCACCCATTGTAGTTGATACCGCACAGATATATCTCCAATGGATTATCAATCACCAGCTGACAAGTTCATCAATTCCCTGGAGAAAGAAAAACACATGAGGAAAATATTGTCAACCCCAACAGGAAATCAATCATCAACCACGACCAACTCCGTTGCCACAATACTAGAAAAACTAAGAAGGAAAGAAGAAACCACCAAGTCAATTGCCGCAATGGAAGAAGAGATAATTAATAGAAAAAGAGAAGAAGAAGAGGAAGCAAAGCTTGAACGTTATTGTCGAAAATTAGATAAGATAAAAGCGGAAGCTGAGGAAGAGGTTAAACGTCAAAAAGAAGCTAAAATAGAAGCGAGGATGTTCGGGAGGAAACAGAGTGGATTAGAAATTACTACATAGTATCGGATTTGCCGGAGGATCAACGCCCTTCAGATGTTTTTTTGGGGCCTTGTAATGACTGGTTCTTACAAGCATAACAAGTTTGACCGTAAGAAACGCATAATTGAATACGCGCATCAAATAGTACGCATTCGAACAACTGCACTCATCAAATCATGTCTCAAATACAACGAATTTCTTGCAAGATACAATGGTGATAGGTATGAAGCTCAGGATGCATATACGAAGTGGAGAAAAGAGCCTTTTAGGCATTTCGAAGCGACTTTACTTGTTCAAGCTCGTTCCAATAAATCATTAAATTGTAATACCGGCATCATTGGTATGTAATTAACTATGCCGGATTTGGTGGTATTATATATAATTGAAGCACCAACGGTCTTATTTTTCAAAAAACTAGCCGTTTTATTTGAAATTAACAAGTAGGCGTATTCGCAATTATACATGTAATGCCTAGTATTAGTTGCGGTGGCAGCACCATGTTGTTACACAATGCCGGTATCAGTTACATATTTGGGATAATCTCGATAAGAAATTTACTTGTACGGCGCCATATGACACATTAAATACAATGCCGGAATTTATGTAATTTAAAAAAACTAGCCGTTGAGGTTTTCCTCTATATAAAGAAAGCTAATACTTGAACCCAAATGCCCAAAATTCGTGTGTTCTTATATATCTCCTTGAGAATCTTAACTTAAGAAACCCTAAACCCTAGAATAGTCATCTATAAATAGCTTATTATAGAACCTAATCCCACATACAACAAATGGCATCGTTTGACTCCGAGGAAGATTTAGCAATCACCCAAGCATGGTAATAAAACTCGTCCTTCAACTATAGATAGCAAAGACGTGGGATTCCATGTGGTTGAAGATTTTAGGAAGTTTGTTCACGATTACGGTAACCCGAAAGGAAGAACCGCTCAACAAATCGAGCAACGACACGACATCATCCTAAATGCTGTGGTTGAGTATCTAAAAATGAAGTCTTAGGATCGATAACGCTCATCACAAGTAGGTTGCCCCCAACAACTCGTAAGTATCTTTATGAATAATTCGGCACAATCTACTATTTTTCAATTTTTATGTAACCAACAAAGTTTGTGTGTTGTTTTTGTAGCATGAAGCCGTGAAAGCGCGTTACTTACAAGAAAAGGGAGAACCATTCATGTTTGAAGCCAACGTGAACCATATTGTAACCAAAGTCACCGAGTACCACCAGCTGGGTGAATCGGAAACGGATTCTTCTTAAGAAGATTGAAAGTTTAGTGGTATTTGCTAAGGTTTTCGTAAGGTTTTGTGGGTACATCTCTATGTAAACCCTCACGAGACTATAACTCGTACTATTGGGTCACCAAGTGGTTTAAAGGCTTGATACACGTGCTAAGTGCATTCGTGCTTCCTGCGACAAGGATTACATTTGAAATAAATTAGAGTTCCGGCTTATGTTATTTTGTTAGCATGATACAAAAAATAATTAACTTGTAATACCGGCATAGTTGATATGTATTTTTCTATGCCGGATTTATGACGGTTACGATTTCCCCCTACTAGTTTGACAGTTACAATTTCATTCAACTTGTTTGACGGTTATAAATTCATTCAAATTGTTTGACGGTTACAATTTCAATCAAGTAAATCGGTTTCAAACTACTCATGCTATATAAGTGACGGTTTTGGAAAGAAAAATATTCAATCTATTCAATCTCTCCCTATTTTTTTTTTCGTCTTCTATACCAAAGCAATGGCTCGTCGCAAACCCAATCCCGAAATACCTGATGCGCAAAAAAGTCCTCAAGAGTCTCCTGGTGAAGCGGACGTAACAGATTTGATTTGGTAAGTGATGTATAACACAAAGTCTCCTTTTGAATTAAAGTACTTTTAGGGTTTACCCAATAATATATAACACAAAGTCAAACATGCTAGGGTTCATGACGGATTGAAAATTCTGATTAGGGTTTTGAAATTGAATTCTAGTAAGATGAAATTCTAGTCAATTGAATTGAGTTTGAAAATCAAAACCAAAAAACACTAAGAACTCGTAGAAAATTTACTGAGAAAACCTAAGCATAGATATATTGCCATTTAAGAATGCCGGAAATGACACCGGCACTATCGTATTTTATTTTGATATGCCGGTTTTCGGTCCCTAAAATTTGTGAATCCATGGATACAATTCAACCAAAACCGGCATTCAACGTATTAATATTGTATATGCTTAGGTATACATTTACATATACACTCAATGTATGGTAACAAATTATACCGGTTTGTTTTTCATACTGACTTAGAATTTTCTACATATAATTCAATACAACCGGCATAGTAGTATTTTTTTTAAAGAATGTAGGAAGCAATACCCGGCATTGTCGTATTTTATTTTGATATGCCGGTTTCGGTCCCTAAAATTTGTGAATCCTGGATACAATTCAACCAAAACTAGGCATTCAACGTATTAATATTGTATATGTCGTGATTCCATTCCGGCACTCAATGTATGGTAACAAATTATACCGGTTTGTTTTTCATACGGCTTAGAAATTTCTACATATAATTCAATATAACCCGGCATAGTAGTATTTTTTTAAGGAATGCGAACCAATACCGCATTGTCGTATTTTATTTTGATATGCGGTTTTCAAGCTCCCTAAAATTTGTAAATCACGATCACGATTCAACCAAACCCGGCGTTCTCCGTTTTATTCTTTAAGATGCCGCAGATCGAGTTCAATCAAGGCATTTCGTATATGTCTATTTATGATGCCGGTTTTAAGTATGTTCCTTTTGTATGCCGACATGTAGTATGTAACTCAATTTAACGTGTTGGAACATAGGTCTCACGCACCAAGAAAGGACAAAGGAAAAGGAAAAGCTGTTGAAGAATCAAAGCGTAAGTCTTCTCGACGTAAACGTCAAAATCCGGCTACTGCTAAGGTCACAATTCGGGATCCTATAAGCGACTCAACAAGCACTGATGATGATGATGAGTGGGAAACTCCACCAGAACCGGTAATAGCAGGTGGCTCATCCTCAAGCAGGTGGTTTAGGACAAACTGATGATGAAAAGGCACCCACTCTTCACTTCACGATAAGTTAGAATTGATTCTCGTCCGCAATGATGGCAAACATTGGGGTCAACCGATAAACCCGCAACTTTTATTTTCGTATAAAGACTCTTGGGCTCGTTGGATCTATCAAACTTATGTAAGACGTTTGTATCTTATTATTATATTATTTTCCCCGTGATCAATTTAATTAAGTTTGTTGTGTTTTTATAGGACCACAGGAAAGCTGGCGTGTTAGCCGCCATCAACAATCGGATGTGTGGCCTTTGGAGGATGAGTGTCCCATTGTTCAACAAATAGTCGAGCATCCAGGTTGTATCATGCGATAGAAAATTATGTGGCCACCGATACCGTCACGGCAAAGTTGCTTTTTGGAGAGGTTTTATGGTGAAACCGACACCATGCATTTTAATTTTGGCGAGATGACCATTATCCACGAAGATGTCCAAAGGATAATAGGACTAGAGGTTCTTGGGAAACCGGTTAAGGTTGGAGACAAGTCGAAGGACCTAGGGTGGGAAAAGATCTATGAACTCACGGAAAAGTTGTTTGGATGGAACAAGGAAACCACGTTGGCAAATTTGTACAAGAAACGAATCGCTTCGGACAAAGACTATAACATTCGTCAAACTCATTCAATTTGTTTGGGAATACGAAGAACAGGGAATTGACTCCGACAAGCTCAACAAACTGTTTGCCGATATATGTCACATTCATTTTGGGAACCGCTATATTCACGACTCTAATGGTAACAGGGTGCATATAAACAACCTACGGTACTTGGATCCGTTGGAAGACGTTCATAAGTATTCATGGGGCCTTTGCTTTCTTGGCTCATTTTTTGGCGAAATGCGTCGAGCTTCTAAGGCGAAAGGCCGTTAATTTAATGGGAATTTCACTGTGATTCAGGTAAGGTGAACCACTTATTTTGTGATTGTTATCATTACATTTGTTAGTTTCCAACTATTTATTTTCTTATACAATTTATGGGCACAGTGTGGGCTTATGAACACTTAGAGATTTGTTCATAGGGTATAAAGGATTGGAAATTTGGCATGATTACCAACCGAATATGGCTCTAGCTCAGAAATACTACTTCAAAAATACCCCTTCGCCTAACAAGAAACGGTTTTTACAAATGAGATTGGCTTTGGACTCGTTTTCTGTGGAACATGTTGTGTTCGACCCTTATAGGAATGTCGGAGGAGTTCACCTTCAGAGACATGAAAATGTTTCATTTTACAACGGACCGTTCTTTCATCCAAAAGGATTTGTTATGCATAACCCTCTCCGCGTGATGCGCCAACTCGGTTACAAGCAGAAAGATCTCACGGATACATCTTATCATAAATATTCTCACGACTTTACTAAATGCCAATCAAATGAGAACCATACTATGGTATGCTACGACCGGAACCAATTCTCGCACATTGGATCGAAGGGAAGAAGAAGAACTTGTCTTTGGATAGGGGTGATTGGGAATTGGTGAGAACGGTTTTGATAGTGAACCAACATTCCTAAACGGGCATCTACGGTACTCACATCCTTATTTTGTACGCCCCGGATACGGTAGAGGTCCCTCCACCACCAAAGACGTCCCTCCACAACTCCAGATCTGTGCAGGACTTCTACAGCTCGTTACGTTGTTGGTGCGTTCATTACTATTCTCTTAATCTATATCTACCAACTTATAAATTTGTACGTACTAAATACATCTTTGAAAAATCCGTTAACAGCGTCATCGAATTGGAAACTTGGCAAGGTTCTTTAAGAAGAAGACCAAGAAAGGAGAGTTCTTGACCCGAAAGAAATGGAGAATGTCGTCAAAAAGATAGACCAAATAGAAGATCCGAGGCAAAAGACTTGTGGGGCGAAAAGAAGAAGAGGGTATACAAGAGGCCAAGAACCGAGTGATCTTGTGATTCTTTAATAGTGTTAGTTTGGTTTATGTTTGTTTGTGTGGATTGGTAAACTTTGAACATCTTTGCTTCATTTGTTTTCGGTTTGGAACATCTTAACTTTACATTTGGTTTGTTTACACTTTGCGTATGTTATTTTATGGTATTGGGTCTTTGCATATCCGTGTACTTAAGTTGTTATTCCAGCACAAACGAGAACATATTTTGCAACGCTGGTACGAGCACTGCTTAGTAGTAAAGTTTGAATTAAATCACAATGGCACGTACATGGCATATGGTTCAATGATTACAATTCAAACTTCCAAAAAAACAAAAGGTGGCGTATTAGTGAACCACATTAATCCAAATTACTCAACATTAATCCAAATTACTCATCATCGCTTCCACACGTATGAAGTTGCAACTCCTCCTCTTTAAGAGGTTTTTTTGATAAGGCCAAAGCATCCCATAATTGGTGATTCTCCTCGTTCAACGCCATCCATCCCTTCCATATATTTGGATCTAGTTCCTTGTTTTTAACCATCCCACAAACAGGTGGCAATGGACAATTGTCCCTGAGTTTAAGAATGACGAAATGATTGCCGTTCACGTACGCCAAAACAACTCTTCTCGTCTTAAGGGATCCCTCGCATTTTTGCCATTTTGGTGTAAATGTAGTGACTACGGTGGGGGTAAAATAATGAACAACACAATTAAATGTATCCGCTACTAGATGCCCACAAAGCGGCATTTTGGTACTTTCGGCGGCCTTCCCCTTTTCCTTTGAACCGCGGATACATCGACTATTGGTGTAGGTTCGGAATGCTCACCTTGTTGCCCTTGGTTGCTTAAAGTTGGTACTTTCGGCGGCCTTCCCCTTTTCCTTTGAACCGCGGATACATCGACTATTGGTGTAGGTTCGGAATGCTCACCTTGTTGCCCTTGGTTGCTTAATGTTGGTAAATTCGGCGGCCTTCCCATTTTCTTTTGAACAGCGGATACATCAACTATTGGTGTAGGTTCGGAATGCTCACCTTGTTGTCCTTGGTTGCTTAATGTTGGTACCTTCGGCGGCCTTCCCCTTTTTTTTTGAAGCTCGGATACATCAACTATTGGCGTAGGTTCGGAATGCTCACCTTGTTGTCCTTGGTTGCTTAATGTTGGTACATTTGGCGGCCTTCCCCTTTTCCTTTTAACCTCCGATACATCGACTATGGGTGTAGGTTCGGAACTCGTCGATTGTTGTTGACTTGATATCGGTTCCTTCCTCGGCCTACCCCTCTTGTTTGGAACGGTCGTTTCAGCGAATCTTGCTTCTGAAATCTCACTTGCACATAGATCTCGTTTTTTAGTTGCCGCGAGTTCCTCTTCACGTCGAGTCATTTGTTTTAATTCTTTTCTTTGTTTCTTCCTTGCAATTTTAGTTTGTGGTCTACCCGCCGGATCTCCCTTTGTTGGCTCTTCACTTTGTGCTATCCATGGCCGTGTAATTAGTCTTAGTTGGCTCAACAATACTTGTCGGCTAGCCGAGTTGCCACGTGAGTAAGCTTCATAAAATTCTAAAGCCTCCTTTGTATCCCATGGTGATTGTCCAGGAGCTTCGGTAGGGGGAAGGTCGAAAGATAATTGCTTCCAAAAAGGATCAATAACATCAATAGGTATCACTACTTCATACTTCACAAGCATATGACGACACGGAAGCCCCAATGAAGACATGTCGGGACAAATACACACATCACCCGGATTTCCGTTAAGCTTCTCATATTGCATTTGTCTCATCATATGTTTTATTGCCCAACGGAGACGTTAAACTCTATTCCTTGGAGCAACTTAGTATGTTCAAGAAATTGAGTCATCCTTTCCATTGAGCTTTTCTCACAAGCCTTCTTGATCCTATCAATATCGGCCTTAAAGTGTTGCTCCATTGCCTCGGTGACCGTAACCACATTTCCCTGGCCGGACTGGACGAGATCTTTAAATCTCCCATGAGAGGACTCCGCTATACTAGTTGCTTCATTCCCGTAATGTCTATAACGATTTGTCCACGCACGCACAAATTTTTCCTTGAACTTATCCAACCAATTATCCCGACAATATGAGACGGCACATGGATACACTTCGTTATATTTGGCAATAAAGTTGTTCAATCTCTTTTCATACATGTCCTCGGTAAGAGACCAATAAACTTTCTCCCAATCCTTTAGAAATTCCAACCACCTTTTATGATTTTCATAGTGTTCTTTGTCGACTAAGCTCTTTAATCTTTCCTCTTTCATTTTCTTCTTCTTCGGGTGATAGTTTCTCTTTGCGAACATCTTCCTCTAGTTGAGCAATCATTCTATTCTTAATATCAGCCTTTGAGGGTTCAAACAAAGCATGACAATGTTTTTTCACATTTTCACCTATATGATATGTACAAAGGAAATTTTGTGCATCCGGATATACGTCGGATATGGCGTTCATTAGTGCGTCAAATTGATCGGTTATGATGACCTTCGGAGAACGATTCCGGGAACAATAATTTCAATTGCCGCAATGCCCAATGATAATTGTAATCCCTCTCGTTCTCCATTAAACACCAAGCCAATGTGAATGTTACCTTGTCCGATGTTTGCCCCACGATGTTGAACAACGGCATGTTGTATTTGTTTGTCTTGTATGTGCAGTCCATCATAAGAACATCACAACACGTATGAGCCAATTGTGAAAGCAAAGGATGCGAAATGAATATTTGAAGCGGCTTGTTGTCCAGGACCTCTTTTAATGATACGCGTGTAATTGTGATCCCAAGCTATCTTTTCAAATTCTTGCATAACACTCCTCCCTTCCCATTCCAACCTTCTAATGGTTGCTTGTGCGCTATAAATTGTACTGAGTGAAGAAACGTTGGTCTTATCCTTTTCCTTGAAGGTTCTGAGAATCACTCTTGGTTTGATACATGCTTTGGTCATCATCTTTACATCCTCGAATTGATCAGGTTTTAGCTTCGCAACTAGGGAGTGACCTTCAAAATCATTCGGATCGGGGTGGTTGTGACGGCCAAACCACACCTTACATTCCCATTCTTTTTCTTCTACTTTTGAACCTCTTAGATAGAATACAAGCTTAAAAGGGCAGTCATCCTTCCGCGTAACTGTCTTGTATACCTTGTTAGTCTTCTTTTCATATACATAACCCTTTTATTATGACTATTTTTCTCGTTGTATTTTCCACTTCTCTGCAAACCATCTCAAAACGAACTGATGAACGTTGGGAATTCCTCACTAAGACACACATGTTATTAAGAGCCGTTGCTTTTGCCCAAGCAATTGCTTCCTTTTCATATTTTATTCCCTACATAAGGACAACATTATAGAGATTACAACCAAATCCCCACATAAAATTGTAAGCACTAGGTGAAAGTATTATTTGGTAACATACCCATGCATTTTATAGTACTCCAGGCGTATCCCGATAGAGCGGTTTGGAGTTTGGTTGATCGTTGTAGGTAACAATCTAAGGAATGAATGAAAAGAAACTTGGATTAGTTCAAAACCGGCATTGTCGATAAGTAAAAAGGAGCTATAGGGATTAAGAACCAAGCATAACTGGTAATTGACTCTATATACCCGGTATCGGGTTAGGCATACTAAGTTGAAAGAACTAAATGTCGGTATTTAAGTTCAAAATATCATTAGCTTCGTATGTTATTCATGTAAAACCGGCATCTTCGACATTTAAGTTTCTATGCTCGGTATCAAAAACCTAGGCATAGAATGCCATGTACTAACATCTGTAGGTTTGAATATTCCTCGAGAATATTCATTTGGTAGGTAAAAAAATAAATTTGTACCGGCACTCAATCTTGGTTTGAATACGACGCTTGGTATGTTCTTGAATCTTTGGGGGAAATTTAGTGCAGGCATACATATATATATGAATACTATGCCGGTTACATGATACCGGCATAGTATTCAAACCACGAGTATCTTAGGTACAAAGGTTTTTCGAGACAGAAATGGCGGTTTCAAAGAAAAAAATCAAATTTTCGACCTCTTTGAAGCATTACTGTGTGTTGGGGTGGCTTGTATGTGAACATGTTTACTTTCTTGAGTTGGTTCTTCACAAAACATTTCATGGTCAAGAAAATAATGATTCAAAGGTGTTGGTTCATCATACAACAATTGTGAGTTGTTATCATTAATCGAAGATTGAAGATATGATTGTTGTTGTAATTGAGCTAAAGATTAAAGAAATTGCAAGTCTCTCATCACAATCATCTTCCATTTTCAAAAAAAAAAAAATTTCTACTCAAAATTTTTTTCCCTTTAAACTAACACACACAAATTCAAATAAACATAAACACAAATTATATCCCCCAAATCATTAATATTTTACTAATCATCATTAGTAACTAATGATGATTAGTGAGGGTTAAATTAGGAATTAAAATTTTATTTAGATAAGGGGTAACCCAGCTAGGATATTTGGATCCCTATTTTGTCATTTAGTCATATCCCCCAATTAGTTTTCATATCCCCCAATTGCGCGTTCTTTTTTTTTTTTTTGAGGAGAAAGTTTAAAATTGTATAAAAGAGAAAAAATGTAAGAAGACCAAAGGGTCCCCATTTTTCAGTTACAGATTTACATATTTAGAGAGATTTACTTTCTATCAAATAAAACTTTTCAATGAGTTATCTTTAAAGTTAGAGCATCTGCAATGGTAATTTGGTATGCTCTTTTGTGGAAATTGTTTTTCTGATATAAGGACAAAATTTTCCTTAATTTGAGGAGATGAAAGAAAAACATCTCCAACCACAAACCGTATTTCTTTAGTTTTGAAATTTTTAAACCATTGATCCAAATTATTTATCTAATCATAACCATAGATAATGGTGAGTAGGATGTTCACATCCTCTAAAAGAACCTCTAAAACTAGAGGATAGCTTTGAAGATGTCTACATAACTAACAAACACATCACCTTTACTTTATATCTTCACATTCCCATTGGAGATGATTTTTTAGTTAAATCATTAAAAATCCTATGTGACCTTATTTTTATGATATTCTTAATGTCTAGTTAGGATGCTTCCCAAAACCATTTTTCTTCTCCACCCCATTGATAAATTAAAGCCTGGACTTCGTTGATGATTACTCTTTCTGTTTTAGGAAGCTTGTTTGCCATTACTCTTCTGTTTATTTGCTACCCACTTAAACAGTTAAACTTGTAGTGAAAACTGAGAAAGATAACAGCGATTCCTTGACTTGAGTATTGTACACACCATCCGGTTCCATAATGACTAGACCCAAGGGGCAGGAGTATTTATTGGGTATATATACTTTTATACATGAACACAGATTAGTTATGTCTTTTTAGTTGGACCATAAGGCTCAACAAACACAAAATTTTCTCTGCTTCGATAGTGTATAATAATGACTTGTAATTCACTATTCCAAGACCTGAGTCGCACCAGCCATTAACAAGACATCAACAATGTGATATTGCAACGTATGCAACGAAGACAAAAAAAAATGTACCCTACCTTGCTCATGCTTAATAACATACTAACCTACTAGGTTCGATCACACCCTTGCAAAGTACTAACATACCAGCCAACTAACCTACTTTGCTCTTGTTCTCATGCTTACGTAATCACAAAAAGTGCTTTGTCCTTCGCTTTTAAAAAAGCCACGATGAAGATCATGGATTCTTCATTCCAGAGGTTTATAACCTCATGCATGGCCCCAGAGTTCGTATTTCATTGAGCAAAAGCATGAAAAGGGTTACTTCGAAATGATGGACCACTGTCCCGTGAGGAACTAGGACTCTTAACTACTTTGTCATCTCATGCTTGTTGTATTTTAACCTTCTTCATCTCTCTATACAGTTTCTCTTTCTTTGTAAAATTCTGTTGATTGGTAATAGTTCATGAAAAGATGGTTGTCCAATGTCCAGGTTTACACCACACGTCTGAATTTGAGTTGGTGGACATTGGTTTTCAAAATATCTACATCGCACGAGTGGCCTTGCTTTCCAGATTATATATAAGTGCGCATGTGGAAAGAGAGAAATGAAATTCAAGTTTATGCAGAAAGAGGCAGAGGAGGAGAAGAAGAAGAAGAAGAAAAGGTCTTTCTATTCATAGTGTATTTAAGTTTCTTCCTTGATTTGCTTTGATCTTTTTGTTAAACAGTGTTTAATGATTGTTTCTCTCAACATTTTTGTATCAGGAGCAACAAAAGACAAATGGATCTTGGATTGAAAAGAGGTTTTGTATGGGAATGCGGTGGAGACTATTTGAATGGATTCATAAGCATTATGGTATCTCCTCTCAGTTAGTAAGTTCGACTAATCCACGCTTTATAAGTTTCCTTATTTTCTGCACCATCTAATTTGTTATCTACTCAAGAGTCACCATGAATCTCAAACTCCTTAGAATTGTAATTGTATTTTAAACCTGTTCTTCTTTTTTTTTTTATTTTTTTACTGCAGTAACCTGGACAACGAAAACCTTCTACTCTCTCGGATGTAGCTTTACCAATGCTTCCCAAACCTAGCAGGCTCACTCTTTTGTGAGCATTATAGCCTATCCGAAGACGCTTCGCTTTCCAAAGTCCATTGCTGCCGAGTTATCCTTTCATAGCAAGGCTTCCTCTAGCATAGCTATCTTTACTATTAATGAGATTTCCGCCCTACTAATTCTTGAATCTCATCTAGATAAGATTAATTACAATAACCGCTGGATGTTCCATTATTCTGATAAATGCTGTGGTAAGTCTGCCTCAATTGTTTTTAATCTCCTTTGTGTTTTTCTTTGTTTTATCATTGTATGAAATAACTCAAGATTTTTCTTGTCTATGTGCAGGGTATCAAGAGGTGGTTAATTGTCTCCAGTTCACACTTGAAAAAGAAACACCCTTTGATGAGTGTTTTGCCCCTCCTTTGCAAGTTATCCTGTGTAAGGATAAATCAATGGTGTACCAGCCATACAAGAAATGATATCTTGGTTGCTCAACTATGATTCCACAGGGTTGTAACCGGAGATGTTGTTGAAGTACTTTCTATCGTTCAGGCTTGACTTATAATCACAGGAATGCTTTACCTCTGCCAGTTAGGGAGAGATTTTAGAAGAGTTCTCTGCACATACTGATGCAATCTCTGCTGTTCGCCTTGGTAACTCTTATCATATTTAGTATTAAGAAAAAAAAAAATCAGAACCAAAGCCTATAGGAAGACAGTAATTGTTGGTGAAGATTAATTGTTTCTTTAGCATGCTTGATGGGTTTATTTAATTTATAAAGCTCACGAAATGGAGCAACCGAATTGGTCTTTAAATTGTTGGCGTTTTAGTTTTAGGGGTTTTAAAATGTAGCAATCGAGCTCGAGAAGCGTGTCCAATGGTGGTGTCACAGCAAATTTCAGTTATGTATTCGAGACACTATTATCTACTATGCTTCTTTATATTCAGAAAATTTGAAAGAAATTAAATCTCTAATTTGACTCCACAAATCAAAACAAGGAAAGAAAATTTATGATCTCTTTTCTCATATCTGGTTAAGTTTTCTTAAACCTTCAAAAGTGTAAACTTCATTTGATCTGTAACTAAACCCCAGCGATGACAAGAAACTAGACCACATTCTCTCGCACATAATGTGAAACATCATCATCAGTTATAGGAATTCGCAAAACATCAGCTCTGTAACTTTGAGTAATAGCGAATGTGAAACATGTGTTCCCAAGCAGTGAAACTGTAGCATTCAAGTTGAGCAATGCAAGCTAGAAAAATAGATCTCGCAGATATAGCTTTGCACGTTTAAGGTGTCTTAAGACAATACTATCACCTTCAGCAGAGGTGTGATTACGATCTCCATCCAAACTATCGGTGACCCCCTGAGCCTCATCTTCAGGATTATTATCCATATATAACGTGGTCATCAGTTTCTCTCCCCCTAATGGATTCTTCGAAAGGTATTTGGGCATTACCAAGAATCTCATCCCCGGTCTCATCTTCATTATATGGATCCAAAACTCTGTCACTCGAATCATCAAAAGGTAAATCGATGGTACCAATCATCTCAACTTCAGCATTGCCATCATTAGCTCCATGAACTGTCCCCCTTTCATTGGCATCAAAAATAGTTCCACTATCATTTTCTCCATTAGCTCTCCCGTTGTTACAAGAAACATCCAAATATACTTCAGATGACTGTTCATCCCCGTCATCACCTACACCAAGAAGATAACAATCTTTTGGATGTTTCCACAGTTCTACAACCTCAGCATAATTAAAAGTTCTATTCTTAGTTCCTGTAGCCAGTAGTAAATCCTTCACTGCACGCGACTCCTTTTCAGTGCGGCACTTGAGATTGACTAGCTCACCTAAATCCTTGAAATTTTCTTTACCGAACTGCCTAGGAGAAAAATCAGGTCTGTTGTATTTCATTATGTGGAAGCAAATCATAGGTATCCTACAAGCTTCCATTATATTATGCTTTGTGCCATACCCGCTTGGAATTGCGAGTTGATTATATGGCTGCCATGTCACCTGCAATAGAAACACAACCATGTCCCTCAGTGCATTTGAAAGCTGCATAAAATTAAACAAATTCATGTATACATTGAAAAGTGGAAAAAACAAAAGGAGATTGTGAAAAATAATACATCATCTGACTTTAAGCTCTTCAATTCATTTTGAAATTTATCAAATAGCCCTGGTCCATTAACCCTTTTAGCAGTGAGCTCCATCCACCCTGACATTAGAGGGAAGGTGCAAGAAATTTTTGGCTTAAACTTATTTTGCTGAGACTCAAGCTGACACTCATGCTCATAAGGCCAGTTTGAAATTCGGCTCAGAAGACTGGGAATGCGCCCGAAAAAGAAGAGCTGCAAAGAAAGTAAGATCTTTCACACTTCAATATATAATATTAGAAATTAGAATAACAAATGCAAATACTCAGTAAACTTATATGGTTAAATCTTAAATCGAGTAGACATGCTAACAAGTACAGGAAATTTACCGCAAGTGGGTATATCAAGCCCTGAAACTTTTTGGTTACAGAAGGCTTTATCCGAGAGAGTTCGCTATATGTATTTGCCAGTGAGGCCGCACCCCAAGCATATTCACCAATCTTGGAAACATCTTGAATTAATGGCAAGTATTTTGTTGAGATGGTACCCGAATTTGTTTCGGGGATGATATAGCAGTGAATTAAGTAAAGCATGTATGCTCTAACGTGCTCAGCGGCAGCAGGCTCACCTACCTTATTCCCTACATCTTTAAAATTCTCCTTCAACCAAGAAATTAAAATTCCTGTTTTCACACATTTTTTCTTGTTCTCATTTGTGATTAACCCTTTATGCAGTATTTCTGCTCGTTCATCTTCTGCAAATGCAGAGCCAAATAATGTAGAAAATAGTTCCGTCTCATTATCTGGTTTACTTGCAATAACTGGGGAGCCACTAATTGGCAAACCTGTGATGTAAAATATATCTTGCAGCCCATAAACAAGTGTAACATCATTGTTTATCTCAAATTTACCATCTTCTTTGTAGTCTGCGAGAACTGCATTTACTAACCCGTAGCAGCTACTAACATCATGATTTGCAAGTGTCTTCAAGCACTCGAGGCCCATATGAGAGCAGTGGTGCAACACTGACTCGCTCGGTAGCCAATCCTTTATATTAGAAAAGTGCTCTGTACTCTCACTAACTCTGTATTGTTGTTTTACTGGTAGCTCCATTTCAGCAGTTCTCTATCAATTTCATATGTAAATGTCGTGTAAGCGAAAAGTGCACAAGCTAGTTTTGAAAGTTAAACTGAATCCTAAACAATACCCATCAATTCTACTTAAAAAAGTTTAACCCATTTTTAAAAAAAACATGAGATTAATATAGCAATGTAAAGATTACTTCGGAAATTTTGTATCTGAAATCTGAGAAAGGAGTGTTACCCAAATTGACTTGATTTGGTTGTATGCACGAAAAGCCCCTATAAACCACCTTATCTGCAGTATCTTACCCAAATTGACCTGATTTATGGATATGATGCATACATAAAGAATTATTCGGCTTAACAATTTACGCAACTGTGATTTACAATTTACAAAGAACAAACAACACCTCAAATTTGTGACACATATATACTAATATCAATTTACTGATTGCATGGATGGTTTTCATCCAGATGATTAAATAGATAGTACAGGAGGGAATTTATATATCATCCTAGTAGTCCACCACATGCTAATAAAAGGTGCTGCATGAATATATTCAAAGCACAAAAAGACTAAACTTGTTCGGCTACATTATCAGAAGGAAAAGTTCTGATTATCAAATAAATTTTCTGTTGAAGCTAAGGAAGATGATTTGAGAGTTCCTAATATCAGGATTTATTCCTGAATTAAATAAATACTCTACACAGTTAGGAACTTTCAAACCAAATTTAGAGAAGAAAGTTCCCTTACCTCGTGATGTATTTTTCTTTACACCACCGGTAGAAACAGCAGCAATAGCAACGAGTTTGATGCAATCTAAGCCAAATCCTCGATAATTTCTTTAAAGAATCAAAAGTTAATTCGTTAGATTCTTCAAGGTGTTCATGGTCAATTCTTAAGAGCATCAGTACGGTGTAACTCTTGGTTTTCTACATGCAAAGTTAGAAAACTCTTGCTTCTCTTGGGATCCTCTTTTCATTCACCCAATAAGTCCGTTTCAAGTTACGATTAAAGAGCTGTTACTCAAGGAATAACACACATTTCAATGCAACGTGATCGTGTTCGTTCCCGCCTAGGTCGTGCTCGAGCCCATGGGTATGGAGGGCTTGCCGGTGATTCTTCCAGTGATGAGGAACCATATGATCCTAAAAGGAATTCCATGGCTTGGGCTCCATCTTCCCACTAATGTTCCAGAACTAGTAAGCACCACCGCTAGCCGGTCTATCAACTAGGTAAGGTCCTTCCCAATTTTCTCCTTGTTTTCCGCAGCTTGCATCTAACGATTTTGTCCCTTTTCTTCTTAACACTTGCTCTCCATGCAGGAATGACCGTTCACGCATTTTTTTGGTTATACTGCTGCTTCATAGATTGTTGGTATACTGCGAGCCTTCTTGAAGATCCATCCCTAAACTCATCCAAGAATTTCTTATCTTTGGAAAGCATGCAAAAGGTTAAGATATAGAGAGATGGACCACTATCCCGTGAGGAATTAGGACTCACTATTCTAACATCTCCCGTGAGGAATTAGGACTCACTCTTACTGTACGAAATGGGCCACTTCAAATAAGTTCATGTTCCGTTCACCTTTTGTACCATTCTGCAAATTTAGCAATACTAGTTTCTCACCCGTGCGATGCACGGGTCTTTTTCTTGTTTATGGAATATTGGATGTGCAAGAAAATAAAATGAACCATTAAGGGATAAAATAAATATATGTTCCATAAGAGATAATGCAATGAAAGAAACTTTTTATTTTTGACAATTAAAGGTAAAATTTATTAATAAATAAAGAGTCACTAAAACAATGAAAGAAATTTGTTCTTAGCATTCTTCCAGATCCTCTTTGTCCTGGCTGTGATGTATTCTTTTCTATCCTGGTAAGAGATCATCATTGTTTTGGAAGCGTTCTTTTGCTTCCTCTTTGTCTTGGTAAAGAGTATCATAACTATTACCCCTCAAGACCACGAACCTGTTATCCAGTTTCCATACTGAATCCTAAAAACCACGTAAAAAAAAAAAAAAAAAAAAAAAAAAAAAAAAACAAAAACGTATTGTCCATCAAACCTTCAAATTGTGCCAAAGCTTCTTTGTTCTATAATAAGAACAAAGACTGCATCAAAAGTGTGATCCACGCCTCCGAGATGAATTTTATACCTACATGCACCAGTAAAGTTAATCATTCATACCTCACATTATTTTCTTATGCCAAGCAATTTTTTTATATGTACAATGGTTTAGTTGACGAAACCAAAGATTACATTCAACGCAGTATGACTGATTACCCTTGTGTACAATTTTCCTTTTACATTTGCATTATTTCAGGTAATATCAATCTATGCCTCTAACCAAACTAACTACTTTTGCTTCACAAAAGAGTGTGTTCCCCTGCATAAGTAAAACTCATTACAACAAAATGATTCCAAAATACGCGAGATATAAAAATAAATTACCTTGTAATTGATTGCATCTAAATAAACGCTGTCATGTTAGAAACACTTAACACATAAACCGGAATTCTTCAAAAATAATATGGTATTCTCAGGCTTAAGTACATCCGATGAGGCGTAGAATTTGGACAAAAAATGAACAGCCTTAATTTGCATTTACGACGACAAAGATCTCCATTTACAATGTAATAATATAATCGGAAAATGGGTCATTTGTCCAAATATTTTTAAAACACGGTTCAAACGGACGAGTAAAAATTATTATGGGTGAAATGGACACAAAAAAATAGCAAGGATGAAACTGGATTCATCCTGACTTAAACTTAAAAAATAGCAAGGATGAAACTGGATGCATCCTGTGTAAATTAAAAATAAGAAAAAGTATTTGAAAATGGTCAGGATGAAACTGTTTACATCCTGACTATTTTTATATTTTTGTCCATTTAAACAGTATCAAAATCTAACTATCCTTTTCACCCAGGAAATATTGATTTTGGTCTTTTTAACTAATTTTGTGTAATATAATCCCACGATGAATTAGATTATAAACACGAAAGCTTCTCGTAATTTGTTTCCATCTTTACAGGTCCATATTCATATAATGGTCCTATTTTAGAAACTCATTAGCATTTTATTTGATAATTTAGTGAAAAAATTTAATTTGGATACCCAGAACAACCAATGATATACTATTGGAAGCGTTAAATGTCTGGAATAAACACAAAACAACGAACATGAGAACCTATACCAATTTCCATAGTTTATTTAGATTTTGGTTTGATTTTGAAGATACTTTGGTTAAAAATCAAGATTTTTATGATGAGGTAATATATGTTTTTTCATGTGAAATACTAGGATATGACCCGTGCCGTAACGGCACGGGCTTTGGTTCTTCGGAATGTTTGTTTCACTTGGTTACTTGTCCTCTTTTTTCCCTAGGAGTTCAATGTGGAATAATACATCTTTATTGTGACGATTTCGCAATACTATGAATTTGTATCATGTATATTACTTTGTATCATTAGTTGTTAGTGTGATGGACCTGATGGTCGATTTATCCGCAATGGAATTGGCAATGAAACCTTTTTCCATCATTGTTTTTCTGTTTCTAAAGTTGTAGAACGTGATGGTCCTATTGATATACCGCCAAATTATCACTTACCATTTTTCTACCCATTGCAATCATTCAATGATGTCTGTGAATGCAGTTGAATTATTTCGGTTTACTGTAATTTTTTTAGTATTCCTACTTATAACTAAAGTGAATCTCCAACAACATTGCTATTCATTCGGTCAGAGTGCCAATTGGTATACGTTAACCCAGAAAACTCAACTATATCTGTGTCTCCCAGTAAAGAAAGCCCATAGTTGCTCATGTTTTCCCGTCATTCGATTTTAGGCTCCTTTTGTCATTGCTTGAATAGTTCTATCAGTTTTTCCATTTGGGTTTATCAGTGTAAACTGCGAATAAAATTAGTGCAGTATGCTAGATTCTATTGGTACTGAACGGCTATTAAACCTAAAACATGTTCCAATCATGGTAGCCTTTTTAAATTCCTATTCCGTCGGAGATCAACCTAAGAGGGAGGTAATGTATTTTCAGGGTATTTTTTGGTTCTTTTTTATGTTCTTAGTGTATGGAATTTTCAATAAACTTTCTTTAATCATAAATCTTATAAGCGATGCATGAAAGTCCGATTGATACCTTCATATTCCAAGCAAAGATTGTGAAGTAACACATGAGAGGTGCTCTGTGATCATTCGATTTTCAAATCCTGCACGATTGATGTGCCAATCAAATCCTCATACGGGTATCTAAATGGTTTAAGATGGTCAATCAATGGTTCTTCATGTTCTAATGCAGTTTGTTTCATCGAATATAATTCAAAACCAACCACATCCTCTTGGAGTTTCAGGAGCTAGGGTGGGAAAGTATGGATCTTAAAAACGACTTCCCTTCAGATTTCGTGTAAGTAAATTTTTTTCTTATTGTCAGAGTCCTAGACAATAATGCTCTAAAAATCTAATGCGAAGGATTCTAACGATCCACACCATAAACAGTATACCAGAAACCAAAATGGTTTTTTTTTCCGGAAATGTAGTTTTGTCTGACATTTCCCCTCCAAAAAAAAGCAAAAACATAAAATCTTTAAGATATGCCTGTACCGTATACCATTATGCTTAAAATTAAATGAACCTTATTTGAGACATGGTAGTAAGTATTTATAAAATTCTTAAAGGACAATGGCTTCAGGTAAATCAGAAATATCCACTTTAAGTCCACACTTATTTACCTAAATCAAATGAAAAATCAACAAAAGTAACCAATCCCCGACTAAGAATGATTTACAATATCTACCCGTAAAATTCAACAAAAATCGTTAAAAAAAATCTATCTTCAATGATACATGAATAAATACACGATACATGGGAGAGTTTCTCATATTTACAATATATATATATATATATATATCTTCAATGATATATGTGATTGATATCTCAATCCCCGACTAAGAATGATTTACAATATCTACCCGTAAAATTCAACAAAAATCGTTAAAAAAATCTATCTTCAATGATACATGAATAAATACACGATACATGGGAGAGTTTCTCATATTTACAATATATATATATATATATATATATATATATATCTTCAATGATATATGTGAATGATATCTAAAAGTAAATTAGAGACCCAGTCTAAATGGCAATGGTATGAGACCTTGAAACACCTTGACCTAAGAGTACAGAGGAGACCTAAAATTGCCATAATTTTATAATTTTGTAGAAAAAAATGGACATGCATTTAAATTTTAAAATATTTCTTAAATCGACTTCTATAAAGTTTAAGCTAGTTATATATAGTTTGGTTAGTTGGTATCTTCAATGAACAGAAAAGGATCAAATATTAGAAGATATATCTACAGAGTAAAATATAGGTGAAGGTTCAAGTATTAGTCGGTATAGATGTACTAAGCTCTCTTGAACCGTTTAGAGAAATTGATAATTTGTTCATGACAATCAAAGATGGGTTCCTATGCACTAAGCTCTCTTAAACCATTTAGAAAAATTGACAATTTTTTCACGAAAATCAAAGATGTGCATATGAATTACATCCCCTGAAACAAATATACTTGTACCTTTATGGTATACCAAAACTCCTTCATCCAAGCCAATGATAAAATGCATGGAATGACAATTTATGGAGTCTCGGCATAAAATTACAGTGACACATCCCACAAAAAGATATTGTTCCTCATTGTATTGCTCCCAAACCCCCTTCTTCGTTTCCTAAAACAATCTCCTGAAATCAGAAAATGAAGGGATATTTAATGTTTGGTACCCGGCAAATGACCAACACATTTCTTTGGTACCCAACATTTGAAATATTAAGGGTTGGTACCTAGATCCGTCAAAGACTGTTAAGTCATACCGTTGACCTAACCGAGTTTATAATTCCCTAACAGAACATATGTTATTACAATGTTAGTCTTATAAATTATTATAATGACAACTTATGTCCTAACGTTCCGTTATAAATCATATTACTCGTGTCTAGATCTGAACATAACACTCCAATATACGGCCACGATTAAAAGTTTCTAAGAAAACCCTAAAACCAAAAAGCCAACCCAAAAAGCCAACCCGTTTCGTATCTTCTTCTTCCTCTTGTGTCTGCAGCTCTAAGAATAGATTAGAAGTCAATCAACTCACCGGTTTCTTTTAAAATCTTTCACAGTGAAATATCTCTCTTGATTCCATTAGATCTTCATCGAAGCCATCAACAATCCAAGATCACCATCTTTTTCTTTATTTAAGCAGTACAATTATTTTGTAATCTCAAACCCTAACATCCAATCCAAAATCAACATCTTTTTCTGATAAAGAAAGATGAATTGGTAATCGATGGATGGGATTTTAACAATTTTTGTGTCAAGTTTGTAGTTAACTTTTAGATGTTGATTCTATCTTTTATTGAATTTGTTGAATCTTCTCAGTGTTGATCAAGGAGGAAATTGGGTTTGTTTTTGTAGATAATAATGGTATGGTATAAAATTGATTAAATTCTGGTTCAATTTGGGTTGATTATCTGAGTAAAGATAATGGTAACTGGTTGTAATTTTTTTGTTGATTAGATTGTTAATTCGTTAATTGGGGTTTGTAATTAAGGATGATTATGTGAAATTGGGGATGGATTTTAACTGGATTTTGATTGTGGTGGTGGTGGTTGTGTCTGTGGATGTGGTGAGTGTTCTGGTTGTGGTGGATGTTAGCGGCGGTGGAGATGGTGGATGTTGGTGTTGTTTTTAAAGTCTTGATTTTTCTGTGTGTGTGTTTTTTTTTTTCTTGAAGATTCAATGTCGCCTGAAATTAAATGCAACTCTATTTCCGTTGAATGATTCAATTTTCATGGTGTGTTCGCGACCATGGTGCTGGCAGTATGAGCAGAAAAAACTTCGCAGGTGTGTACTTTTCACGGGTGGAGAAGTTGTGAGGGAGCTTTTCATTTATTTTTTTACTGTTTTTTTTGTTGTTGTTGTAACGGTAAGCTAACTCTGTTAATGAAATAATATTTATTAATAATTTTAATTATTTAGTTAACGGATTATTAAGTCAACGGTTAGACTGGACAGTCTTTCACGGATCTAGGTACCAACCCTTAATATTTCAAATGTTGGGTACCAAAGCAATGTGTTGGTCATTTGCCGGGTACCAAACATTAAATATCCCGAAAATGAAAGATTAAAGGTGAGTCAGCCATTTTTTATGTCAACTGCATATATATAACCACTTTTTGTAATCTCAAATTTAAGAAAAACAAATACTCTTTTTGTAAACAAATACTCTTTCTGAAGAGATGTAATTTCAAGGTTCATATAATATAAAGACAAACATATATATAATCAAGAATCCCCAATTCCTTTGATACCAATATGTATATGACTTAGTCCAAGTAAGAGGCTGAAACTCTTTAGCAAAAGTAGCAATACAGTTGAAAAAATATTTAAAAATTCTAAGGGAAATAACAATGGAACCGGCGCTTTCTTGGTTAATTATTTTCACTCCATGAAAATCTTCTTGATTTTGGCCGACGAAGTCAAAGTTAAATTGGACAAAAAAAAAAGAAAAAAAAAAAGATTAAATGATATGCATATTAATATATGAGTAAAAATGAATCGAGAACAATCATTATTTTGAATCTCTTGTTACTGCAGACGAAGAAACATAATCCAGATCACAAAATACAACATAAAAATGTAGATTTTGATTATGAAAGAGATTAAGTTAAAAGACATTTAATTTAGAATAAAAGAAACCGTTTCACATTAAATGCGAAAAGTAACTCCCAAATATATGACATTGGGAGGGTGGAGAGGAAATTAAAAAACTTATTAAATATGTGGCGCAATCTAGATCAAATCTTAAATATGTGGCTCAATAACCCTTCTTTATATGCTAAAAATGTAGATTGAAAAACTTAAATCCAGACCATCCTTTATGTGTCCCAAATGTAGATAACCGTCCATATGGAAAAACTATGCACTAAGCTCTCTTAAAACATTTAGAAAAATTGACAAATTTTTCACGAAAATCAAAGATGTGCATATGAATTACATCCCCTAGAAACAAATATATTTGTACCTTTATGGTATACCAAAACTCCTTCATCCAAGCCAATGATAAAATGCATGGAATGACAATTTATGGAGTCTCGGCATAAAATTACAGTGACACATCCCACAAAAAGATATTATTCCTCATTGTATTGCTCCCAAACCCCCTTCTTCGTTGCCTAAAACAATCTCCTGAAATCAGAAAATGAAAGATTAAAGATGAGTCAGCCATTTTTTATGTCCACTGCATATATATAACCACTTTTTGTTATCTCAAATTTAAGAAAAACAAATACTCTTTTTGTAAACATTTACTCTTTCTGAAGAGATGTAATTTCAAGGTTCATATAATATAAACAAAAAATATATATAATCAAGAATCCCCAATCCCTTTGATACCAATATGTATATGACTTAGTCCAAGTAAGAGGCTGAAATTCTCTAGCAAAAGTAGCAATACAGTTGAAAAAATATTTAAAAATTCTAAGGGAAATAACAATGGAACCGGCGCTTTCTTGGTTAATTATTTTCACTCCATGAAAATATTCTTGATTTTGGCCGACGAAGAAAAAAAAAGATTAAATGATATGCGTATTAATATATGAGTAAAAATGAATAGAGAACAATCATTTTTTTGAATCTCTTGTTACTGCAGACGAAGAAACATAATCAAGATCACAAAATACAACATAAAAATGTAGATTTTGATTATGAAAGAGATTAAGTTAAAAGACATTTAATTTAGAATAAAAGAAACTGTTTCACATTAAATGGGAAAAGTAACTCCCAAATAAATGACATTGAGAGGGTGGAGAGGAAATTAAAAAACTTATTAAATATGTGGCGCAATCTAGATCAAATCTTAAATATGTGGCTCAATCTCAACCCTTCTTTATACGCTAAAAATGTAGATTGAAAAACTTAAATCTAGACCATCCTTTATGTGTCCCAAATGTAGATAACCGTCCATATAGAAAAACACCATTGTCCCTTATTACAGTGACACATCCCACAAAAAGATATTATTCCTCATTGTATTGCTCCCAAACCCCCTTGTTCGTTGCCTAAAACAATCTCCTGAAATCAGAAAATGAAAGATTAAAGATGAGTCAGCCATTTTTTATGTCAACTGCATATATATAACCACTTTTTGTTATCTCAAATTTAAGAAAAAAAATACTCTTTTTGTAAACATTTACTCTTTCTGAAGAGATGTAATTTCAAGGTTCATATAATATAAAGAAAAAATATATATAATCAAGAATCCCTAATCCCTTTGATACCAATATGTATATGACTTAGTCCAAGTAAGAGGCTGGAATTCTCTAGCAAAAGTAGCAATCTGATTGAAAAATATTTAAAAATTCTAAGGAAATAACAATGGAACCAGGCGCTTTCTTGGTTAATTATTTTCACTCCATGAAAATATTCTTGATTTTGGCCGACGAAGAAAAAAAAAGATTAAATGATATGCGTATTAATATATGAGTAAAAATGAATAGAGAACAATCATTTTTTTGAATCTCTTGTTACTGCAGACGAAGAAACATAATCCAGATCACAAAATACAACATAAAAATGTAGATTTTGATTATGAAAGAGATTAAGTTAAAAGACATTTAATTTAGAATAAAAGAAACTGTTTCACATTAAATGGGAAAAGTAACTCCCAAATAAATGACATTGGGAGGGTGGAGAGGAAATTAAAAAACTTATTAAATATGTGGCGCAATCTAGATCAAATCTTAAATATGTGGCTCAATCTCAACACTTCTTTATATGCTAAAAATGTAGATTGAAAAACTTAAATCTAGACCATCCTTTATGTGTCCCAAATGTAGATAACCGTCCATATAGAAAAACACCATTGTCCCTTATAATATAGATGAGGCTATGTGTTTAGTTAGGATTTTGACATATATCTCTTGTGACAGACCCATTAGACATATATGATGTTGAACTTATTTTAAGTGAGAAATGTACGGGTTCTCTAAGTAACAAACCCTCATACATATATGAATTGTGTATATATATACCGACCCATGCATGTTATGGCATATATTCCTTGTGTTATTTTGTTGGATGGGAAGCACATACATGTTGTGGCATCATTTGCACTATTATTAAACTTGAATAGGATCATTAGTTTTAGTAATGGTGTTTAACTTCTTTAGTAACAATGGGTAATTGATTCCTTGGTAATTATGGCATAGCTGAAAATAATTATGATCAAAAGAGACTTGAAACTTTAGATGAAAATTGAATGATATTGTTTGTTGACACCTTTGCTATGTGATTTACTACCCAATAGTTCTATGCAAACCATGAATGTTTTTGTGTTCTAGGGGTTCGTTTAAAATTTTTGTTTTCAACCATCTGGCGATTCAGGCACAAGAGAAATTTTCATTTCTGGTCAAACTTGATTGACTCAGAAAAGTGGTTAGAGGCTAAAACTTTTGGTTTTACTTTGAGCAGCAATAATGTTAAGGAAATCTTTGTCATGGCTGGGATATTTATCGGGGAAGGTACAAAATCTCATATAAGACACATACTATTTTCATCTTACATGTCATTTTCCGTAGCTCGCTTTCGAATCGTAAGGCTTAGTCTTCCTGGGAAGGCATCCTGTGACACAATACATGTTTTGCCGTGTTTATTACAAATTCTCAGAACAAACATTGACAGAAAGTTAGAAACTTACAAGCACTGCGTTGACCATTAACCATCATCATAATTGAACACCGTATTAAACGAACTGTAACAGTATTACATATTTTATGTTATCAATAAACCACCTACAATCCAGTAGATAAAAAGATTAAGACAAAGATAGTGTACAACAACAGCTAACTAATTACCCTCTGAAATGGCACGCATAGGTCATATTCCTAGTCATGCATACATAATATTTTGTTCTCATCTATCTATGATGTGATTTCCAACTGCCTCTAACATAGTCTAGCTAGAGCGATACGTTAAACAACTTTTATAGCAATCCGTATAGAAGCAAAACCTTACTTCTACTGAGCTTCATCTTTCCAGAGGGATATTACAAATAAAAGGTGAGTCTTGAGTGCATGAAGTTTATGTAATCACAGTAAATTACTTAGCGACTCCTTTCCTTATGAAGTCACGTTTGATGACATATAGAGAAATGGACCAGAGGTTAATAACGTCATGTCTCTGGAGGTCGTATTTCACTGAGCCAAAACATCCAAATGGTTGACATATACAGTAATGGACCACTGTCCCGTGAGGAACTAGGACTCACCTACTTTTACCTCTCCGCAAGTATTTACCACTTCATTTTCTGTGAAATTCGTTGATTGGTAATATTTTATACAGTGTGCTGAGAATGAGATGGTTGTTATGGTGTTAGGTTTAGACCGCACGTGTTAAAATCAGTTGGTGAACAATGAAAATTTGTTTGCATCGCACAAGTGGTCTTGCTTTCATGATTCTATATAAGTGCGTAGTTGGGAAGAGAGAAATAAAATTCAAGTTCATTATGTACAATTAAGGAGGCAGAGGAGGAGTAGGAGAAATATAGGTCTTTTTATTTATAGTTTTCTTAAATTTCTGCCTTAAATTGCTTTGATTTTTTTTGTTATACACTGTTCAATGGTTGATCTTTCTCTTCATATTTTTGTATCAGGAGCAACAAAAGACGAATGGGTCTTGGATTGAAAAGAAATCTTGTATGGGAATGTGGTGGACACTTAAAACCCCCCTTTGAATTGAATCATAAGCATGATGGCATCTCCTCTCAATTAGTAAGTTAACCTAATCGGTTACCGTCAATCAACGCTTTTTAAGTGATTCAAGAGTTTATTTATTATTTAACTTTGAACTTTCTCTCTCTGCTATTGCTTTACTCAATACTTCCCAAGCACAAATGGTCCATTCTTTTGCCAGTGAACTTTGTAGCGAATATGAAGACACTTCCTTTCAAAAATCCATTTCTGCCAAGTTATCCGTTTACATCCAGCTTTGCTCTGGATGATTTAGGCTTTTTTTTTTAGTATTAAATTCTGCGTCTATACTGAAAAATGCATTTGCTGATTTGCAGGTAAAAAAGATATCGGATATTATTCTGAGATGGTCGGTGAGTATGCTTATATTGATCAGTAAGAATGATTATTATTATGTACATGAAACAAAGTTTTCCTATTCATTCCTAAAAGATTTGATTTTATATAGGCTCGGCATATATGTTCTGGATGGCACTTTCGACAAGGTTTATCCTTGGATTACTATGCGGATTACTTGGTCCCATCAAGGTTACTTTTATGAAACATATGCGATTATTATGACACTTTAGAGCTAAAATTTCCTACCAGTTCTTTATTTCTTTAGTGTGTTTCTTACATGTATTTTTAACTTCCGTTCAGGCATTAGCATATGAAGCGTGCCACCCAGAACATCAAGCTACTGGTCCGTCTCTGGTAAGAATTCTATCCATCTTTCCTGTCTCTCATTTTTAAACTCTCTAAAACAGTTGATAATACTATCCAACTAATTTTTTTTATCTCAGATAACCACATCCTGGGGAGTTTGGTTTAGTGGTTGGTCCAGCAATTGTGGGCTTTACACCTGAATTTTATCTCAGGTAAAAAAAAACTCTTCACTCTAACAACATGAAACTAGACTAGTTTACAACTATATATCTTGTGTGTTTACAAATATATATCTTGTATTCCGACTACGACTAGAGGCTAAAAATTTGTTTTTCTTCTGAATTAATTAGTAACAGCCTGCTGAAAAATATCCGACTGCATTTCCGGAGGGATCTCTCTCAGAAAAACCTTACTTCTACTGAGCTTCATCTTTCCAGACGGATATATTACACAATGGTGATTCCATCAGTGCATGTGAAGTACTTTTTGTCCGTTGCTTATGAAAGCCACTGATGGGTTGTTCATAACGTTTTGGCCCCAGAGTTCGTATTTTATTGTGCAAAAACATGCTAAAGGTTTAAATATAGAGAGATGACAACTGTCTAATGAGGAACTAGGTCTCAACTATTTTTACCTCTCCTCGTGTATTTACTTCTTTGTTTCTCAATACAATTTCTCTTTCTCTGTAAAATTGGTTGATTGGTAATAGTTTATTGAGTGTATGAATACATGATTTTTCAAGTTTCAACTATTGGGTTCCGTAATGACTATACTTTTATACATGAACGCAGATACAATACTGATATGTCATTTTACTTACCATAAGGCTCAACAAACACTAAATTTTCTCTGCTTCTGTATAATACGATTTCTAATTGACTATTCCAAGACCTGAGTCGCACCAGCCAATACCAAGACATCAACAATGTGATATTGCAACGTATATATGCAACAAAGACAAAAAAAAAATGTACCCTACCTTCCTCATGCTTACTAACATGCTAACCTACTTTGCTCATGATTTTTTTCCACCTTGCTCATGCTTAGTAACCTACTAACCTACCATGGGTTCGATCACACCCCTGCAAAAAGTACTACTAACAGTCTAACATACAGACCTACTTTTCTCTTGTTCTCATGCTTACGCTATCACACTAAAGTACTTAGCTTTTGAAAAATCCACGATGATGATCATAGAATTTAATTATTGTATGGCATAACTCCAGATATGCCTTGTCTACCTGCAGTGTATCAAGAGGTGGTTAATTGTCTCCAGTTGGAAATTGCAAAAGAAACACCGGTTGACGAGTACTTTTTACCCCTCCTTTGCAAGTTATTTTGTGCAAGAATAGAATCATGGTGTACCAGCTATACAAAAAATGACATATTGGTTGTCACACTGTTATCCCACACCGCTGTTACCTGAAACTTTGTTGAAGTAATTTCTATCTTGCGGGATCGATTTATAATCACAGAATGCTTTACCTCTGATAATAAGGAGAGGTTTCAGAAGAGGTTTATGAAGATACTGATGCATCTCTGCTGTTTGTATTGTTAACTCAATTACAGTTAGTGTTTAAGAGAAAAATAGTTCAGGACCAAGGTCATCGTGATTGGAAAGTGTTTTATTCTATTGGTTATATGCAGACAGTAATTGTTGGTGAGGTTAATTGTCTCTTTAGCATGCTTGATGGGTTTACTTAATCTATAAAGCTCAATAAATGGAGCAATCAATCGAATTGGTCTTTAAAATGGAGCAATCTAGTTTGAGAAGCGCGTCCAATGGTGGTAACTTTGAGTACTAGAAAATGTGAAACATGTAATTCCAAGCAGATAAAAGGAAGCTTAACATTCAAATTGTGCAATGTAAGCTAAGAAAATAGGTCCCGCATATATAGCTTTGCACGTTTAAGATGTCTTAAGAGAATACTTTCACCCTCAGCGGAGGTGTGATTACGATCTCCATCCAAACTATTGCTGACCCCCTGAGCCTCATCTTCAGGATTTTTATCCATAACTTGGTCATCATTTTCCCTCCCCCTAACGGATTCTTCAATAAGTATTTGGACGTTACCAAGAATCTCATCCCCGGCCTCATCTTCATTATGTTGATCTATGACTCTGTCGGCATTAGCTCTACCCATATCACTGGAGTCATCAAACGGTAAATCGCAGGTACGATAACATAAGATAAACAAGGTTCAAGTCAGGGGCACAAGGAAAACATACACCACAAAAAACAAAGATTTAACAACAAATTAAAAAAAAAAAACAATGCACGGAATATTGTGTTGTCCTCTAACTCTATGGTTGTATGCACAATATGCGCCAATAAACCACATTATCTGCAGTATTCTTACACCAAATTGACTTGATTTATGGATATCATGCATACATAAAGAATTATTCGGCTTATCAGTTCAAACAACTGTGATTTACAATTCACATAGAACAAACAACACTTAAAATTTCTGACATATACAAATACCAAATAACTGATTGCATGGATGGTTTTCATCCAGATGATTAAATAGATTATTAGTACAGTGGGGAATTTTATCATCCCAGTAGTCCAGCACATGATAATACAATAAGGTGCTGCATGAATATATAATCAAAGCACAAAAGGAGTTGTAATTATCAGAAAATTGATAGTGTGCGGCTAACCATTATCAGAAACAAAAGCCCTGATCTTCAAATTGATAGTTCCCGGTATACTGATTATACTCAAATTTTAATTGGTAAACAAAAACCAATTAAATTAATTTATTCCTGAATTAAATAAATACTTTTCACAGTTAGGAACAAATTTGCAAACCAAATTTAGAGAAGAAAGTCCCCTTACCTAGTGATGTATTTTTCTTCGCCCCACCGATAAAAACAGCAGCAATAGCAACGCGTTTGATGCAATCTAAGTCTAATTCTCTATAATTTCTTAAAAGAATCAGACTCTTCAAGGTGATCATGGTCAATTCTTCAGAGCACACTACGTTGTAACTCTTGGTTTTCTACACTTATTTATATAGCCATGTTTCTCTTGGGATCCTTTTTCATAGCTAGAGCATTGACTCGATAAATCCATTGCAAATTAAGACTAAAGAGCTGTTAGTCAAGGATACTAATAGTTAGTACTAAACACATTTTAATGCTTTTTACTCACACACGTTAAAGTAGGATTACATATATTTTACTCCTTTCAATGGAATGAATACTTTCAGTATTTAGTTGGGAATTCGAAAAGACTAATTCACTCATACCAAGCATTGAATGAATCCGTATTGATCAATGAATTTATGCAGGGCCGGGCCTGATAGGGAAGCAGGCAAAGTGGAGCTTGCAGGCAACACAAGCCCAGGGGCAACAAAAAGCCTTGTAATCATAGGGGGTTTTCATTAAAAGAAATAAATTATGGACTGAAATGTTAGTAAGATTAGATTGAAGGGCTGACAATAAATTATCTTAATAATTAAACTTTGAGAAGATACGTCTTTTTAGTTTCTTTTCATCTCTTTCTTTCCTCTTCACCTCTCCGTCTCTACTGCCCCCATTCTTCCCAGATTTTTGCACAAAGATTTTTTTTCTTTTTTTCACTTCTTTTCTAACAAAACCCATAAAAACAATCAATTGGAAGTCAGGAATCTGGATTGATGCCCTAATTGAACGTTTCCACAAGGATAAAAGGTATTGTTGCTTTTTTTTTTTTCCCTAATTTTTTCACCCTAATTTATGTTTCTATTGTGAATTGACCTCTTGATGATTGCTGGGTTTCTGTAATTCATAGTAATTATGATGTTGCCAATCTTTAATTTGATTAAACGATATTTAATTTTTAGAATTTTTTTTGATCTTTTAGGTATATTCATATAGATTTAAGTGTTGATCTATATGGTTGTCAAGGTGTGATTGTGTGTGTTCAATATTCATTGAAGATGTTGCTAATTTGTTGCAGGTATGCCTCCACTAAAGAGAAAACAACAATCAGGGTCTCAAAATAGGAAGAAGTATAAGAAGAGAAAGTCGCGTGGAAGAGCGTTAATTGTTTGCTGCTTCTACAAAGCGATGGAAGGTTTTTAAAAAGAAGATAGGATCTAAAGGTCTCACCCTTAAGCAATTATCAGATACTAGGTGGGAAAGTCGCGTGGAGAGCGTTAAAGCAATAAAATTTCAAGCGCCGCAAATTCGAAAAGCTTTAATTCGCTTGATAAAGAAATCCAAAAATAGTGAAGAAAAGTCTATTGCTCAGGGCATTCTCAAGAATCACATGAAGGATTTTGAGTTTTTTCTTGGCATGGTTATTTGGTATGATCTTTTATCGGTTGTTAATTCTGTTAGCAAAGCACTACAAGCAAAATACATGCATATGGGTGATGCTATAGAACACATCAAAATGCTTGTTGCATATTTTAAAGATTACAGAAACAATGGGTTCCAAAAGGCACTAGTTGAAGCTAAAAAAATTGCAGCTGACTTGGGCATTAATCCTAAATTTCAGGAACGACGTGTTAGAAAGCGAAAGAGACATTTCGATGGAAGACTTTCGAAAAAATTACTTTCTGTTCATAGTAGATTGTGCTTTACGTTCATTTCAGACTAGATTTGAGCAATTTAACGAGTATGAGAACATATATGGTTTCTTATTCGACTTAGAGAAACTAAAATTTATGAGTGATGATAGTTTGTTGGCATCATGTATCAAACTTGAAGATTATTTAAGTTATGGAACACATTCTGATATTGATGGCAGAGACCTCTACACCGAATTAAAGATCATGAAAAGGACTTTGCCGACTGAGGCAAAGAAACCACTTGAGATATTACATTATTTGCAAAAGTTGCAAGCTTGTTTTCCTAATGCTTGGGTTGCTTATAGAATTTTCTTGACAGCCGATTAAATTCAGTTGCCACCTGCATGAAAGAAGTTTTTCCAAGTTGAAATTAATCAAGTCTTATCTTCGATCTTCAATGTTACAAGAAAGGTTGAATGGCTTGGCTATGATATCTATTGAAATAGCCATAGCCGAAAAAATAGATTATAAGTTGATTATCAGAGAGTTTGCATCTAAGAATACTCGTAGGGTAAAGACATTAAAAAAGCTTTGTAAGTTTTCATTTTATTTATTTATATTAGAGACAATTGATGATCTTTATTAGTTAAATTTTTGCAAAAAAAAAGTTTTTAGGGGGCAAAAAAAACGAAGTTCACTTCGGGGCAAATTTTCCCCAGGAACGGCCCTGATTTATGAATCCCATCAGTGATTACTCAAAGAGGAAATCGAAAAGGTTGATTCACTTACGATACGCAGTATCTAGTTTTAATTATGCGTCTGTTCAGTTTCCAAGCACAGAACAGAATGTCAAATCCATAGTGAATTTTTCTTATAAATAGTCTTACACATATTTACCACCATATTATCTCTCAAATTTGAGTTTCATTTTGTTTTCTATCTCGTATAATACAAGTAGTACTGTTTTACCATGGCAAAGGATCCTATAGAAATGGCTAATTCTTACTTATTCATCATAGATGAATCAAATCATGCTGTCAAAGCTGAAACAGTATCTTTTAATGTAGAGAATGATACCCAAGTGCTCTGTATTGATGGCTGGATTAAGAATATCAGTCGCTCTTCTCGTAGACAGTTTAGGGAGAGGTTTAAGCTCCCTAGAGATGCAGATACTGATGCAATCTCTGCTGCTTCTGTTAATGGTTCCGTCATTGTTAGTGTTAACAAGGTGAAGCGTCCAAAGATAAGCAACAAATTCATCACCATTACTAGAATGTAACTGGTAGATCATGGATTTATCAAAGACTCAATGGAGCTTGATGGATGCTATTGCTACAAATGTTTAAGTTGGTTTTGCATTATTGCTTTAGTTGTTGTTGTTATTTCAATTATAATAGTTGTTTTTCGGTTTATCTGAATGTGTTAATGAATGGAATGTCTAAAGTTGCTGCTAAAATCGTTGTGTAACTATTTTGCAACATAAAAATTCAATGAAGAAAAAAGTAAATGAATTGAAACAAACCGGCAGAAGCTTAAGATTTTACAGCAAATAGAGAAAAAATTTACCAAAACCGGCAGATTGAACAAGCCAGCAACATGTAGCAAAACAAGCAAATAGAGAAAAAATTGGCCCATGCAGGTCTCGAACCTGCGACCTTCGCGTTATTAGCACGACGCTCTAACCAACTGAGCTAATGGGCCATTTGTGAACTAACAACTCTAGATTTTACCTCGTTCAAAAGCTGATCTGGATGCCAGAGCCTGCCAGGGGCCAGCTTTGTTTAAATTTGTTGCAACCTTCGACTATTATTTTGGTAAGTACTAATCTTTTTTTGTGATAAACTCGTGTTTCGATTGATAAGTATTGCTTCTAGATGTTGGAAAGATATTAGGAATTTTTCTCTGTTAAGATTTATATATCTGAGCAGGACACATAGCCTTTTGGTTTAAGCATCCTGTGAATTCTGGGAGCTAGGAAGAAGCTCTAAAGTTTATTTGGCAGTATTGGAGTAGACACATCGCTTAACCACGGTAATTTTCTGAATTCTCTCGTATTAAGGTCTTCAGAATTTGCTAATCAGCCTAATCTTAAATATTCCTCAAGTCATTATTACTTAGGAAATTGAAGAGACTCATGTGTATCTAGTTAAAAGAAGATGGTTCGGTTCTCAAAAAATGTACACCAAAATGCGTACTAGTTTTAAGCAAGGTCAAGGGATCAAATTTAATGAATTTGAAAATCACCTCTTATAAATAATCCTACTTACATGGAGTATAATTGATTTCATCTTAATAAGTAAATTCTTACTCCATAGATGGCGAATGAAGATGCATCAAGAGTACTAGAAATGGACAATTCGTACGTGTTCAACCTTGATTTTTCGAATTTAATGGTTGATATAGGCAATGAAATCAAAGTTGATGTGGAGGACGATAATACTCTTGTGATCAGTTATCAGAATCTGCTTAAAAACTCACCTCTTAATTGGCAAAGCAAGAAGTTTGATCTCCCAAAGAATGTAGATACAGATGATATCTCAGCTGTTTTTATGCATAGAGTGCTACTTGTCAGTGTGAAGAAGTTGAATCGGCCAAAGCAAACCAAGATTATCAAAGTTACTATGGCTTAATTATGTTTGAGATTTGATGTACTTTTCGCATCGATGGTTAAATAATCGTGCAGAAATTTCTATTTACGTACAAGTTGATGCATTAATATATTTTGATTGATTTTCTAGTTGTTCTTGGTCCTTTCGTTGAAGATATATATATGTGTTGTATTCACAGAGTGCTCGTTCCATGCTACCATTGTTAAATAGTACCACATCGCCTAGGGCAACCTAGGTTCCATGCTTAATAAGCCTTGGGCAACCCTAACCTTGCAAGCCGGTTTTCGAGGTTAGTTAGGCCCGAGGATTCCTAACATGGTATCAGAGCCAGGCCCCTCTCAACGCTACCCGTGTGTCCGTGGTTTTCGTACCACTCAGTATCCCCTTGAGTGTGCGTCCGTGGTTTCCGTACCACTCCGTATCCCGGCCCGGTGTGTGTCGTGGCTTAGTGCCACTCCGTCAGTGTAGCCCTAGTCGTTGAGGGGGGGTGTTAAATAGTACCACATCGCCTAGGGCAACCTAGGTTCCATGCTTAATAAGCCTTGGGCAACCCTAACCTTGCAAGCCGGTTTCCTGAAATACTTGCTAGGAGTAGAAGATTGTCCTGTACCTATACTTTCGATTTTTGGAAATGGGAAGGCTTGCAAACTTGGAGAAATGTTTAATCAAATTTATTAATGCGAATGGCTGCTTAATCTTACACTTGAGAGCAAAGGCACCCATTCACTACCAAAAACGAATAAGAGGCCACATTAAGAGGCAGAATGTCATTAAAGATCACTTTAAAGAGTTTTAAATTAATGAAAAATTATAAAAATACTTGGGAGGCTGATTATCTATCATTCAAGGGAATTTTTCCACAGGCCGCTGAACATCTGCATTTTAATCTCTGGTGGGCTTAGCCCACCGCTGGACCGTTTTAAATGAGAGAGTGTCAATAATCTATTGCAATCCTAATCCCCTGCTCTCAGAAGCTAAGCGGATTGGAAGAGAAACAGACCTCGAGGGATTGAACTTTTTTTGGGTGGTAATATTGAACGAGACAATTTTTTACGCGGGACAATTTTTTTGTTTGAACCGTTTGGTTATACTCCCTCTGTCCTAAAATTTTTGTCCTCTATTCTATTTTCGTCTGTCCTAAAATACTGGCCAGTTTCTGTTTATAGTCATATTTTTTAGTCAAACTCCCAAATATATCTTTCAATTTTTATAATTTTAAAATTATTCTTAAATATAACCAATAAAAAAATCTTAAATGATATCTCCTTAAATAAGAAACAAATCTACTAAATCAATCCATAAATATTTTTATTTTTGTCTTCTATTTAAACGTCTTAAATGATATCTTCTTCAATAGGAAACAAAATTACTAAATCAATCCATAAATATTTTTATTTTTATCTTCTATTTAAATATTTCTATAAATTATAAGATTACCAAATATATATTTTTCTTACAGATTCCATATACTTCTTTTAATTTTAGTAATAACATAGCATTTAATAGGGATAGTGTTGTACACTTCTTCGGTCTTCTTAATATCTTGACTTAGTCAAAGCGGACTAATAATTTAGGACGGAGGGAGTAATTAAATAAACAGAAAATGGGTCATTTGTCCAAATATTTTTAAAACCTGATTTAAATAGACGAGTAAAAGTTAGTATGGGTGAAATGGACAAAAAAAAAAATAACAAAGATGAAACTGGATATATCCTGACTTAAACTTAAAAAATAGCAAGGATGGAACTGGATGCATCCTGATATAAATTAAAAAAAATAAAAATATTTTAAAATAGGCAGGATGAAACTGTTTACATCCTGACTATATTTGTATTTTTATCCATTTCAACAGTATCAAAATCTAGATGTCTTTTTCACCCAGGATTTGTTGATTTTGATTTTTTTAACCAATTTTGTGTTAAATAAATTTGTTGAATCAGTTCTAATGTGATATGGATCTTGAATTCTTTTGAGGGTCAAAACATTTTCTACGGGAAATTGGAAAAGTTAGAATTTTTAAATGATACAGAGGATGTGTGGTCAAAGGATACATAAAGTAAATTTATGGCGCGTGCATGGAAGGTCGCATAGGGAACTAACCCCTTCACACGTCTCCTCAAATGGTAAAAATGCCTCACCATTTGTCTGGACTGTTCGGTCAAAATTGCTGAGTCAATTCCGACGTGATGCAGATCTTAAATTCCTTTTTGGGCAAAACAATTTCTACAGGGAAGAGGAAAAGCTAGAATTTTCAACTGATATGCAGTCAAAGATGCAGAAACTGAATTTATGGCGTGTGCATTGAAGGTCCCAGATTTAACCAACCCCTTCCAATTCCTCTGAATATAGATGGTCGGCTCTATAGGTATTGTAATATCGATTTTGATTCAATTTCTTACAAAATAAAATAAAGCAATGGATTGTGCAGCTCCTCAAGTAGAGTTACCAAAAGCTGTAGTTGATGAATGTGTCGAAGCAAATCAGGAGGAAGGTCCTATGATCCTATAATAATTTTGTAGGTGCCATTATCCTCCAAGTAGAAAAATATTGCCTGCCTTAATTAATGGAATCTTTTACTGGATAGTTAGCCGGTCGGATTCAATAATGTCATTCAATACAGAAACTGAGGAGTTTAGCCCCATAGAAACTGTTATGCCATATAATCATTTGAGTTGGGATAAAATTTACCTTGAACACCTGCTTCAACTTTTTGAGTTGGAAGGTAATTTGAGTCTATTTGATACATCGTCATTTACTGAAGTGGTCATATGGGTGTTTAGCTACACTACCAAACGATACAATCTCCGGATTACCAGCATCATTGGGGTTTTAGCAGGTGCTTCAGCCATGTTGAATTCATCCAGAAGAAAGGAGAATTCATATTCGGGTAGAGAAAAACCGTTGTATATTTACAATATACGTTTGAGTACTTGGAAGTTGTTACAAAGCTGTAACATGTCGACCAGCCAACCTAGATTAGAATTCAACCGCTAGCTTGGTTTCATGTAACCAAATCCATCGAAAGCTGTAACATGTCGACTTTAATCCTCAAATTTACAAACTGCTTGAAGTTTCATTCTTGATCCAACACATTTATCCAAAACACAGCAAAGAAAATACAAACACAACACAAATCTTTGGAATCAAACCAACAACCACTTGGAACAAATTTAATGAAATCTTAAATCAAGCCCAAACTTAAGTTAAACTGACAACAAGTCTTAGAAAGTAAAAGTAATAAAAAGAGCAGAACTGTGAGAAAAATTTTAAACATCCACAAAAAGCCATCAAATCACTGTGTATTCTTCGTCTTCTTGGCCCTCTCCGACTTTGGTTTTATGAAAGTACCCCTCTCTGACTTTGGTTTTCTGAAAGTAGCCCTCTCCGATTTCGGTTTCCTGAAAGTCTGGGAAAGAGTTCGAATTGCAGAAGCTTTAGCTTCCCCTCCTCTACCGCCTTTCGTGCCACTTGAAATTCGCCTGCCTCTAGATGTTGGTGCCAAAGAAGTGGCTCCATATGCTCGACACGATGAACCTTGCCTGCCTCTGGATCTTGGTGCCAAAGAAGTGTCTCCATATGCTCGACTCGATGAACCTTGCCTGCCTCTGGATCTTGGTGCCCAAGAAGTGTCTCCATACGCTCGACTCGATGAACCTTTCCTGCCTCTAGATCTTGGTGCCCAAGAAGTGTCTCCATATGCTCGAGTCGGTGACCCTTGCCTGCTTCTGGATCGTGGTTCCCATGAAGTGGTTCTTGGTCTGCCCCTGGATCTGCCAGTTCCCGAGACGGAACTGGGTTGTCTGCAGTGTGTTTGCGAAACTGTCTTGGATTGTGCATTCATCTCAGTCCTTGTTATTTTCTTCTTAGTATTTGATCCAACTAGTCCTCCTTGACATCCCCTGATGTCGTGACCAGTTTTTTTGCACCTGCTGCAGGATCTGACCTTCTTCTCAGTCCCAGTTTCCAAGTGATGATCAGTCTCGCACCTTTTAACACTTGCTATACTTGGTTTCCTCAGATCAATAGGAGGCTTCACAGGAGTACTATCTTCATCGATTTTCATCTTCTTTGAAGCATAACAATCTCCGATGTCAATTGTCTTAATACCTAAGAAGGGATTCTTAATCGATCTAACAGATTTAATTTCCTTTATTTCGTCATCATCATCTGTTGCTGTAAGATCAATCAAATCCCCAAATGATGCGTTGCATTTCGGGTTCTCAAGATCAATTACTTGGATTGATGATTCTCTGTCTCTTTTTTCTGGTTTTCTCCTCCATTATGAGTTATAGAAAATGAGTTAGGGTTAGTTTTTATTTCTCTTGAATATTTTCTTTCCGTAATTAATAAAGATGAAGGGAATATGCAAAATTTCCGATCCAGATTCTTCGGGTAAATGAAAAGCTTCAACTTTTAATTGACAAGCATCCAGTCTCCATCTTTGTCTTCATAAGTCGATATGTATTCGGAGTCGGAATTGAAACAACCATATATATTGTCGAAGACCTGTGCAAGATCTGAATACTCCTTGTGGATATTCAAGTCGACTTTTCTAAGAAATGGCGCACCATCCATGGAGACTTTTACGTACATTTTAGGCAATGAATCATCTTGCTCACGAACACCTTTGCTCCTCTTTCCTGGTGGCCATCCCACCTTGTTATCATGATTATTCTTACCATCACTCACTGTGGTTGAGGAACTATTTTCCACGGTGGATGAGGAACTATTTTCGTCTGCGATAATTTCCAAAAATACCCTTTTCTTACTTTTATCAGTTTTGACGATCTCCATTGCTAGTTTTTTAGAAGAAGCACCAGGAATACCCAACTTCAGCTCTGTGAGCTCAAATTCTTGATCTTCTCTAGCTCCCATCTCTTTAGCTCAAAAGGGAATTAAAGACAACTCATTTTTTTATTGAGATTTGGAAATGTTTTGAACTTGTAATAAGAGTATTTTCTTAGTTTGAATTTAGGACCGACGATAGTGGTACTCTTTATAGAGAACAAGTATGCCCGCACGCGCTCTGCCCGTGCTTTCGTTTTGCGCCTTCATTCTCAACACGTAACCCATTTTTTCTCTGTTCTCACCTAATTTCTGATTTGGTTTCGTATTTACCTTTTTAGCCTCACATCATTTCGTTGATATTTTTGATAGTGCCGTAGAATCAAGGGCAAGTTCGGGATTCAGAAATTTGCAGCTTCAGTTACTATTCACCAACAGTGCCTAAGGGTAGTTGGCTTTATTAGTAGTAATAGATACGGAGGATATTGACCAAAACTCGGCTGCATGCACAGAGAGAAAATGACACTTATGAGTGGAATTATGGATGTATGACGTGTACCTCGAAGGTCGCATAACTTACCACACCTTTTCATTCCCTATACATTGCTATATATATATATATATATTCCCCGTATGGCCAAGTTATTCGATCACATTTGTAATTCCATTTTCTGTTCTTTGCACTTCTTTTTTCATCATAACTAAGCTTTATTTTTCTTTTCTATCTTATCTCTCTGCTCGATTAAAACGGTACTTCAGTTTCTGTTACCATGGTAATAGTTGCGAAATCAACCAGTAGTTCTTACTTATTCGTTATAGACGTACCAAATTTTACCACAGTCCAAAAACTACATGTTAAGTTAGCAAACGATGGAAATCTTTCTGTTGATGCATTGGATGATAAACCTGTAATTTTATATAGGAGGATTCTTGAGCTCCCTGGAGATGCAGACACTGATAAAATCACGGCTGTTTATATGGATGGTTCGGTCATAGTTAGCATTAAGAAAAAGACGCCCATGTTGGAAGTATCCAAGACAATAGAGGTTCTGCGAATCTGTTGATTTGGGGTTGGGGTTTTCATTATAGACAGTCGCTGGCGAATTTATTTTTTTTATCTTTGTATCTGCTGCATAATGTTGTTAAATTAGTATCAACATTCTATCATATGTTTGTTTAAATGAAATTCAAGTTTTAGTTAGTTATATCAGCAATGGAAGGCATTCAAAGTCTTTTCTATCAGCCGTGGAAGGCATTCAAAGTCTTATATTCGACAGATGGTCATAATACATACATATTGGTCCTGCATTAACATAGTGTAACACGAACAACTCTGGCAAAGAGTTGTCAACCTTGTAATTGTAAAAAGTCGAAGGACGTACATACGGGATTTAAAATGCAAGAAGTAAATTCTGCTCGACACGCAAAACACACACACAAAAAAAAACGAAAACTTTTTCCTCTCCAATAACGAAAACTAAAATGTAAGTATATCAAAAAAAAAAAAAAAAAAAAAAAAAAAAAAAAACTAAAAACAAAACGATCCAAAACCCGTCTCCTCACGCCCCGAACCATATGGAGAAAAAAAAAATTGGGTCAAAAGTAAACGCGTCACCCAAAAATGGTTATCCATTCCCCTAGTTTATAGTTTAGTTAGGGTGACCATCTTGGTGGTGTTTAATTTGTTGGATGGTCTCTCTAGAACTAACTACTTGTTCTTAAAATACTGGTTGTGTAAAACAATACAATATATCCTGGCATTTCATGGGGCGGACGGATGTTGGATGTTCTGGTATGGACGCCCGTGAGCCGAGTTGTTCACCTTCTGAATCGGACGCCTTTGATTAAGTCCACTGATTATATTGAAATGATTGGGTGGACATCCATTGTTGTAACTGGTAACTGAATGGTTCAGGGTTTGCCATTTGATGGGGCTGATAGATGTTTTGGAATGAACGATCTGGAGCAAAGTAGTCCACCTGCGGAATCAAACGCCTATGTTGAATAGAGCCTGCAATATTATGATCTATCAATGGAAGTCCTGTGTTGAAAAGATTGGATGGACGTCCACTGGTATAGTTAAATGGTGCCTGGTTCGCCAGTTGATGGGTCAGACGCCTTTGGGGAATAGAACCTGTGGGATAAAGGAATATATGTCCAGTTGAACGTCCACTAGTGTAATTGAATGATTCTCCACACCTAAGAAGAACGTAAAACAAAAATAAAATAATAAGAGGAATGAGATTGAATCGATTAACCAGAGTCAAGAAAGCTCAAAAGATGGATAACACAAACCTGCATATAATGGCTGAGCACCCAGATTTTTTTTCAACATAAAACTTGCATTTAGGACATCTCTGCCATTTATTTTTCTTTGCAACTTCCATTAACATGATATCTTCTCTTCCTCTCTCGTCAACATCCAATCTTTGAAACTCTGCACATATTATTCCGGCATGCCATGGAACTTTACATTGTGCACAAAACGATCTATTACAATGTGGACATTCTGATTGTACTATTTCTCCTTGACCCTCTTCAACTAATAAGGGTGCTGAGCAATCTTTGAACGGACAGTAGAATATCTGTTCCCCAAGTATTAACGCTTCGCATTGAGCTCTACCCCACCGATCAAACACTTCTGGTGGCAAAATTGACTTACATTGTTCAGGTTCTTATACTCCTTGGCAGTTCATTTCTGGACACCCAATTGATATTACATTCTCTTGAATCTTCGATGCCACATATCTTGTACATCAAAGCACATCAGAATCCAGGAAATTGCAATTCAAATTTCATCTAACAAAGGTATTGTAATACAAACATGATGAATGGTGTGTGTTGGATTTTACAGAGCCAAATAGATATGTCATTGGTAATCATGCTCAAACTTAAGTATTACTGTCCACTTAGCTCGTACAAGCTCAATAACTAGGCATGTCAAATGTAATAACTGGAGAAGATTACAACTCTATCATTTCCTAGGAAACCAGCAATCACCTACGTTGTGTGGATTCGGAGGATGAATAAATGCCTTAAACGAGTTTCGGTTTGAAAGAATTTATATTTAGCAAATACAAAAACGAACCAGCAGCTCCCTGCAATAGCAAATATTGCCATCGCCAAGACTCACATTCTACTGTTTTAGCTAAGTTCCTATCAAAGAGCTATACTTTAAGTTTTACGTGACCAATACGCATAACTCTAACTAATTTATACTAATGCATAAAACAATGATTCATACCACAAATTGTAATTAAAAAATTAGGGTTTTTTGTTACCTGACAATACATTCAGAACAGTAAAAATGTGCGCACCCTTTAATCTCAAAAGCTTCATTAATCATCTTCGTCTCAACACAAATATCACATACAAAGCTCTCTTCAACCCTTTTCGTCTTCTTCTTCTTCTTCGAACCAGAACAATCACCAATTTCAATTACCTTGGGTTTCTTAATCGATCTAAACGATATAATTTCCATTATCTCATCATCATCATCATCTGTTGATGTAAGATCAATCACATCCCATATCTTACTTTTAGGGGTTTCAAGATCAATGATTTCGATTGATGATCCTCTTCCTCTTTTTTTCTGGATTTCTTCTGCCATTGAGTGAGTAATAGAAAATAAAAAGTTAGGGTTTTACGAAAACAGTAACTATGGGTTTAGGCATGGATCAGGCAAATGAAGTCAAACTATGGTTTTACGGTATTTTCATTGTGTAAAGATAAAGATTTAAAAGCCCTTAAATTTCTCTTTAAATATTTTTCTTTCCGTATTTAATAAAAATGAAATATAATGAGTAATATATGGAGTTACAGTATAACTTCTTTAAAGTAATACCCGATAATATAATATTTTCTTTAAAATAATAAAATTTTACGAAAGTAGATTCGACTCTTAGTGCTAAAATAATAAATTCGATAAAATCATAAAATAATACATTTCATAAGTTTCCCTTAAGCATTAATAGGTACCAAATAATATATAAAATAATAATGCTACTGTAAAAATAAAAAATAAATTTCATACATGTAAAATTTTCTCCAAATATGATTCAGTATTGGTTTGATTTCCTTAAAAATTCAAATCAAGTTGTATTTCATCCCTAATAGTTCGTGGTGCACTCACAAGATCCGGAGCCACGTTGTTGTGTTACAAGAAGAAGTGTTGAAGCTAGTGTGATTGTTACTTGGAGTAGTTGTATTCTTATTGCAATTAGTCAGTAATATAATATCTCCAAAAAATTAGTCCATATTATATTTACAAACTATAATTATTATTTAACCTCCAAGCTAGTAATTATCCTATATAATAATAATATATTATTTAATTATAAAATAATAATTTATTATATTATCGATAATATAATATCTCTTTAAAATAATAAATTTTCTTGATCCCGAGCCTATTATTTTATAGAAGTTACACTGTAGTCAGCGACCGTGATCAAGGTTGAAGTTGAGGGTTACAAGCGGAATAGTTTTGAGCACCGCTCCCACGGTTCTCAAAATGATGTTTAAGCTTCCCCAAGAAGCTGACCCAGGAAACACGAGAACTGGTTGTTTAACGATAGAGTAGAGTCTTCAATTTTGCAAAACTACGAGAAGAAAACCGATTGAACTGGTATGCTGACTGATTTTATCTGGGGCTGCACCATTGAAAAAGAAAAACATGTTAAATTCTAAACACTACATTGTGCCGAGGCAGAACTGGTCCAGCTGCTACAGCTGAAGCGTCCAAAGATAAGCAACAAATTCATCAACATTACTGTGTCCGGTAACGTCAGGTAATGGAAAGCATCAAGCTTTACCAAAAGATGAAAAGCTGCTGATTACCAAAAAAAAAAGACGGAAAGCATCAAGCTTTACCAAAAGATGAAAAGCTGCTGATTACCAAAAAAAAAGACGACTCTGCTGGGGATCGAACCCAGAGTCTCTGGTTTCGTAGACCAGCGCCTTATCCATTGGGCCACAGAGTCTTGATGCTGTTCAATATTTTGCTTTACCGGCTTTATATACGGTTCTGTTGCTTAAAGAAAAACTTGAAGAGCTTAATTACTTTTATGTATCTTGTAAAGAGCAGATGGTTCAGCTGTTAAACAATGTACACGGATCCCAAACTTAATGAATCAGAAAGGCACTTCTCACTCCACAGATGGAAAATGAAGATGAAGTCTTGTGTTCAATCAATCTATAGAGCCTTCGGCCTTTAGTTTTTTTTTTATGCAGTGGCGAAATAGTTTTACTGAAAAAAGTGATCTCGGCTCGACCAACTAGTTCGATAAGTTTTTGACTTTCTATTGTCTTAATTTTCTTCTTGCCGGTATAATTTTTGAGAAACCCAAACGAAGCGCATTTTCACAACAACAAATTTCTGCTTTACTAGTAATGGTGGTATAAAAAATAAGAAGATAGAACTAGTTATTTTTAACAGAGCCTGCCAAAAATTTAAACATCGCCAAAACCATCTCCTCCTCAAAACAAAACCAAAAAAAAAAAGTCATTTAATGGACCATTATTATGCGGTTTAGTTAAGATTGGCGGTTCTAGTGGCACCTCCATTTCATGAGGCATACAGATGTTTTGGTATGAACGATCGGGGGGCAAGGTGGCCACCTTCTGAACCATAGGTATGAATACAACCTGTATGAAAATAATCTTACAATGAACGTCCAGTGCTGTAATTGAATGCATGTCCACACCTAAGAAAAACCGTAAAAAAGTAATCAACATCATAATAAGAAGCCTTTAAAGATCGATTGACTGAGTAAATTAAGAAGCCTTTAAAGATCGATAACACAAACCTGCAAAGTATGTCTGAGCACCCATCGATTTTTTCAACATAAAACTTGCACCTAGGACATCTTTGCCATTTATTTTTCTTTGCAGCTTTCATTAACATAATATCTTCATTTTCTCTCTCGTCAACATTCATTTTTTGAAACGTTACACATCTTATCCCTTCATGCCATGGAACTTTACACCGTGCACAAATCAATCTATTACAATGTGGACATTCTGATCGTACTATTTTTCCTCCACAATCATCAAGTAAGGGTGCTGAGCAATCCTTATATGGACAGTAGATATTTTGGTCCCCGAGTAATAACGCTTCACATTGAGCTTTACCCCAACGATCAAAAACATCTTGTGGTAAAATTGACTTACAGAATTCAGGTTCTAATACTCCTTGGCAATTCCATTCTGGACATTTAATTGATATTACGTTCTCTTGAATCTTCGATGCCACATACCTGGTACATCAAAATGCATCAGAGTCGATTGCAATTCAAATTTCATCTCACGAAGTCAGTACATTGCAATACCAAACATTATGAATGGCTGACTGCTGAGCTAAAAGAGATGAATAGATATGTCATATGTAATCATGCTCGAACTTAAATAATCCAGTCCACTTAACTCAAATCCAGCTTTCATGCAGGATCTCCCTCTAGTAGACCTGGCTAATGTAATAACTAAAAATTACAACTCTAGCATTTCCTAGGAAACGGGTATACCGTATACCTTGCCACTAAACATAACGAAATAAGATGAACACATGCTGTAAGTGAGTTTAGGTTTGCAAGAATTCGTAGTTAAGTTAACAAATACCACAATTAACGAGCAGCTAATGATGCAATAACAAAGATTGCCAAGACTATACATTCTATAAATTCAGCAAATTTTGCTTGCAAGGACACTATATCCACCAAAAACGATCTTTCATCTTTCAAATAATGATCAAGCTATATTTAAGTTCTGATAACTATAGCTAATTAATCTCCCCACCTTTTATTTTTTTTTTTTTTTTTGTTGATTGTAAGTTCTGATAACTAGTGCAATACAGAATGATTCTTACGCTGAATTAAAAATTACTGTCAAAGAAAACACTGATTAATTAATCAGTAATTTAAAAAGTTAGGGTTTCTTTTTGGTTACCTGACCATACATTCAGAACAGTAAGAATGCGCACACCCTTTAATCTGAAAAGATTCACTAATCATCCTCGTCTCAACACAAATCTCACAGACAAAACTCTCTTCAACCTTTTTCTTCTTCTTCGAACTAGAATGATCATTAATCTCATCAATTACCTGAACACCAAAAACAGTAATCGATCTAAAAGATTTAGTTTCAATTATCTCATCATCATCATCATCATCACTATCAGATATGGTAAGATCAATATAAGACCCAAATGATGCCTTAGTTTTAGGGTTTTCAAGATCAATAATTTCAATTGACGATCCTCTATCTCGTTTTTTTTGAATTTTTTCTTCCATCAGGTAATAAAAAAAAGTTAGGGTTTCATAATAAGGTCGTGGGTCTCGGCATTAAAATCTCGTCCATCGTTACCAAATTGCAAATAAAATCGTACTCTTCTGCAGTTTTACTTACATGGGACATTAAACCCTCTTGTTGGGCTGATCGACGGGAGGGCCTGAACGAGGAAGTCCCTTTTATGATAATTTTTAGATTCCTCTTACTTGCACCAATGGGCATACCCAAGTAAGTGATAAGCACTCCTCCATAAATTCCGAAAGTGCTCCAGGTCCAGATGGCTATACAGGTAAGTTTTTCAAAGTTTTCTGGGAAACAACTCATCAACAATTAATAATGTTTGTACCATCAATGAATTGTCGGAAAGCCTGCTAGCCAAAGCCCGTCTAGCCCGTTCGGGAAGATTCCAGAAGTTTCCAGAAGTCTTGTTGCCCAAGTTGCTTGCACATCAAGTTTATATCAAAATTAGGGTTACATAACTATATAAATATGTGTATCCTAAACCCTAAGAGGTTATGGAATTTTAGATTAGCTAAACCGGAGAAAACTCTTGTATCCTACGATCAATAAAATATTTCTTTGTTCCTCGTGGATGTAGGCAACACTTGCCCCATAGAACCACATCAAATCTTGGTCTTCTTATTTGTTTTCAATCATTTTTTAGCCCTAATTCATCATAATCATCATCAAATCATCGTGTTTAGTGCCTGAAAGTAATTTTGGGTACAAACATTGGCGCAGACTAAGGGGATTCGAGTGAAGGAATCACGTTTTACCATTGAAAAAGTTACGGAAGAAATCATCCACGTATTCTATGCAAAAATCAAGCAAAGAAAAAATTAAAAAAAAAAATAGGTTCTTACGAAAACCGTTACGAAGATAAAGCAATCGTCCGTGGCGAAAGCAGAACAAAAAAGTATTGTGAAACTCGGGATATAGTAATGAGATATAAGCTGTTTCAAAAGCGTTGCAAAAAGCTCTACTTCATCCAACCTCTCATCTGACTCCGGATCTAGCGGACCCGAATCGTCAGTTGGCGAGATCTCATCCATAAGATCCGTCGACGGTCGACTTCACATTCAATGTACCAGGATCAGCGAGTTCATCAATCCGAGTGACATGTTGCATCCATCCGGCTAGCTTCCACGTCGATGAAGTCGCCTGTCAACCGCGCCACATCGGCCAAATTACCTAGTCAGCGTTGTTCCGATCCGATCAAAGACAACATGTCGGCCTTCACCCATCTTCCACGTCATCAACACGGTAAGCAAACTTGTTTGATGTTGACACATCAACACTTACGGGTGACACGTTAGCGGTGCCATGTGAGCTTTTGATCCAATCATCAATCGCCACGTCGGCCTCCCCCTCTCGGCGAGTTCCACGTCGGTGTATTCGCTTGTCATCGGTGCCACGTCTAAAAAGCACGCGGGCTTTCGTGAAAATCTTGTTTGGTTGTGTTGATGGTGGTTTTTAGCTTAGGGTAAAATCGTAAAACCCTAGTCGAGAAAGTGACGTCACAGAACTTGAGTAATAATGTCAAAACCAAGCACATTTATTGAACCCTTTAATTTGTGCAAGAAAATTACCGGGGGTACCTTTTTATAATGCTAATTAGGGTTTCAATGGCCAAAACCTTAATTCTCACACCGCATGTGCCAATGGCTAACCGGGCCGAGGCACACCTACCGTGCCAAGGCATGCCAACCATGCTAGCCGCACCCCTGTGCCAATGGCAAACCATGCCGAGTCACACCCTCTTGCGCCAAGGCATGCCAACCATGCTAGCCTCACACTGTGCCAATGGCAAACCATGCCCGACCACCCTACAGCGCCAAGGCATGCCAACCATGCTAGCCGCACCCACTGTGCCAATGGCAAACCATGCCGACCACACCCACCGCGCCAAGGCATGTCAACCATGCTAGGCGCACCCCTGTGCCAATGGCAAACCATGCCGACCACACCCGCGCCAAGGCATGCCAACCATGCTAGCCGCACCCCTGTGCCAATAGCAAACCATGACAGCCACACATACCGCGCCAAGGCACACCAACCATGCTAGCCGCACCCCTGTGCCAATGGCAAACCATGCCAGCCACACCTACCGCGCCAAGACATGCCAACCATGCTAGCCGCACCCATGTGCCAATGGAAAACCATGCCAGCCACACCTACCGCGCCATGCCAAACGCACTCTGCTATGGCCCTATGCCAACCTAGCCGCGCCACCTTGCTGGCCTTCCCTTCGCGGCTACCAAAACGAAGGCGTGCGACAATCAACGGTCGCCCCTTCAATCCCGGGAGAAAATCAAGTCTTTGTTGCAGCCATTAGAACACCACCACGCTTTCCAGTTAGATGGCATGCATCTAACCCTATAACTGGTCTTCTGCATTGAAATCCTCTCATTGGTGCAAACCAAATGAAATAGTCATGCTCATGAATGTCTTATCGCACATTAAGTAACCAAACTATGTAACTAAATGAGCATAACTTACAAATAAACAAAGGGAAGAGGATAAAGAAGATGTCTTTGAACATAATGTATACCTTTTTTTCCATAAGTGTATTTAGCAACAGACCCTGGATTAGTATGAGCCACCATTGCACAAAAGATGGGTATATCCTTGTAGCTGTCTTCATAATTACCAAACAGATCTTCTAAAAGAAGATTTCTTGCCTTCCATGCACAAATATATGGTATATCTATATTATGAGTAACAAAAAAGTCTCTTGCTATATGTTTAGGCTTTGGAATTAAGGCCCCAGCTGTCTCCTTTAACTTATCATGTACCACCTCTTTTACGAACTCAGGATTGGCAGATCTGTTAAAACTATTTGGATTTCCAACACAAGTATGTTCTAGATTAACCTTCCTAACAATAAAAGTTGGCTCATGCCTTTTTATGCTAGCATTTACAAACCATTCACAGCCATACTCTTCCCTAAACCTACATCTGACTCTTAATCTAGTTTTGTCACTCTTGTAAACCTTGTGCGATAATTATGTTTTACAGTAACCCCTAAGATGTTTCTTAAATGCCTTCTTGTTATTGAAAGCATACTTTACCTCAATCTTAGTAGGATCAACAGGAGCTACCTCTTCTTCAACAGAGGAATAAAGGTTCTTCTTCTTCATCTTTGTGCATATTGAAGTCTTCTTTCCATTTCTTGTAATCAAACTTTGGTTTGGCATCTTTATCATCTATTTCTTGAGTACAATCATTTATATCATTACTCCCACCATCAACTCGCAATCAACAAACAACATCAAAGTGTTAGTACATTTAAAGAAAGGGGAAATAGACATCAATTTATAAACATTAAAGGGTTAATACTTTCATACCTTCTTCATTATCTTCTTCACTGCTGATTGAATCAGTGCTTTCATCTCCAACTTTATATGTCTTGACAATATCTTCATAATCAATATCATCCTCTTCATCACTGTCATATATTGGTGGAGCATTTGGGTCTTCAATTGGGTGACAGTCATCCACAGTAATGTTCTCTAGTACCACATTCTCCTCCTCGTCTTCACTGCTGACCCCTGCATCATTGTTGTTCACTTCATCAGTCTTGTTGACTGCATCAACCCAGTAATCATGGTTAAAGTTTTCAGTCACTTGAATTGGTACACTGCTAGAACAAACAACACTGGCTTGACTAAGGCAAGAATAACCCTGAGATTCCACTTCATTTAACAGATCCACAAACAATTTCCTAGATACTCCATTTGAGTTTTCAACCTTTGACTGAGCTTCCAACCTTGGTGATCTCCTTACAGTCTTTTCTAGTGATCTCCTTACAGACTTTTCCTTTGAAACTGGCTTTTAGCAATCCTCTTATGGGACTTCTTTGGAGTCTCATCATTCACACTCACTGGTTGTTCCATTGCATCCTCAATGAAGTCATTGGCATTCCCAAATTCAGAATTTGATATATTTAAATGTAAACATATAAATCCTTTATCATCAGGTACTGCATGCTCCCAAAACTTAAACAAGTCCTCATTACTATCCATAATCTCAGGCAAACATGGTTCTGTCATCCAATATAAACTAGAAAATTCATTTTCAGAAAGGCGCAATTTAACACGCAACATCTGCTCAAATTCCTTGAGGTCAATTTTTTCTCTATCCATGTGAGGGAAGAACAAGGTTATATTATTGTCCATAACCAACACGCTGATGTCTCTATATGGATAATATGTTTCATCACTGCATCATAAGTAAACAAATAAAATAAACTTCAGTAAACCCCCAAATTTCTAAGCACTGAAATCCAACAATTTAAACCCTAATCATACAAATTCTCAAAATTTAAACACTAATATCTCAAATCCAACATTTTAAACTCTAATCATGCTTCGATTCACTATGAACTTTACTGAAACAATCAAACCCTAATTAAAAATTACAGAAAAATTTCAGAGAAAATTAAACCCTAATTAAAAATCAGAAAACAATCAAACCAAACATCAACTCATGCTTCGATTCAAAACCCTAACATCCAACAACATCGATTTAAGTAACAAAATGAAAAGAAGAGAAAAAGAAGATGAAAAAAGAGATGGGTTTCTTCAGAAATTGATAATAACGAAGTTAGGGTTTTAGTAAAACATACAACTGGTTGTTCTTGCCGTTCTTCTTCTTCTTCATCTTGAACTTTACCGAATCCAAATCCCTCTGTAGAACCTGAACCAAATCCCTCTGTAGAACCTAAACCAAATCCCTCTGTAGAACCCTAGTTTTCTCTAACCTAAGCTCATTTGGTAAAACACTTGGTTTGGTTATCTCGTGAAGGATGGGATAGTAAATTAACACATGACACGTGTAGTTATCTCGTGAAGAATAATCTTGGGCCGTCGATATATAGACAGGTGTAAGAAATCGACACAGTCGGTGAACTTTTGACCAATTAGGTGGGTCAGGTGGAAACACTAACAGTTGTGGCATTTTATAAACTCTGAAAAAAACGGTGGCATTTTCTTGAACACCTAATTGGAAGTGTGGCAGTTTGTTAAAATTCCCATCATTCTTTACCAAATTAGCAAAAATGTAAAACTAAATTTGTATAAATTGGAGGATTATTAATATATTCGAAAGGACTTACAAAAAGCTAAAAAAAGTTATTATTTTATAAATATAGCGAATTATTAATAACACGCCGGTCCCGACTCAAAACCGGTAAAATTTCTTAATTTATTGTGATTATTAATTTATCGCTATTAAATTATAGAGATTCTACTATACCAGGAACAGGGACATGAAGAAAAAAAACTACAGTTACTCAGTCTTAGCAGACCGTTCAATTAAACATCGCCAAAACCTCCTCAAAACAAAATAAATTTTATAATAGACCCGCATCATGTGGGTCTACCATTTGTGGAAAAGTATGTTCCCATTCCACCGTCTTAACATGTCTGCCGTTTCATGGGTCATGCGGAAGTTCGGGTATAAAGGATCCGGAGCGAAGGTGGCTACCTTTTGTTGCATAGGAAGAGCTTGGAATGGCAGTCCAGTTTCGTAATTGAATACAAATCCACACCTAAGGAAAACCGTAGAACAAAAAATAACATTATGGTAAGACGGATATTTAATCGATTAACCATAGAGTAAAGAATGCTCAAAAGATCGATAACATGCACAAACCTGCAATTTATAGTTGAGCACCCAGTGTCTCTTGCAACATAAATCTTGCACCAAGGACATCTTTTCCAATTATTTCTCTTTGCAGTTTTATGTAACATAATATCTTCATTTTCTCTCTCGTCAACATTCAATTTTTGAAACGCTGCACATCTTATACCTTGATGCCATGGAACTTTACATCGTGCACAAAACAATCTGTTACAATGTGGACATTCTGATCGTATTATTTTTCCTCTACCTTCATCAAGTAAGGGTGCTGAGCAATTCTTGAATGGACAGTATATATTCTGATCCCCAAGTATTAACGCCTCACATTGAGCTTTACCCCAACAATCAAAAACTTCTGGAGGTAAAATTGACTTGCAGAATTCAGGTTCTAATACTCCTTGGCAATTCATTTCTGGACATCCAATTGACGTTACATTCTCTTGAACCTTTGATGCCACATACCTGGTAGATCAGAATCGAGGATATTTCAATCCAAATTTCATCTAACAAAATTGTTATATTGCAACATAAAACATTGTGAACGGATTCCTGCGGAGTTTAAAGAGCTGATATGTCATTTGTAATCATGCTTAAACTTAAAGTAATCCAGTCTACCTAACTCAAATCAAACAATCCACATCTAATTCCATGCAGGATCTCCCTCCAATAAACCTGGCTAATGTAATAACTAGAAGATTACAACTCTAGCATTTCCTAAGAAACCAGCTATCGGGTATATTTTTTTTTTTTTTTTTTTTTTGAAACAGAGCTATCCGGTATATGTTGACACTAATAAACATACGAGATTACGAGGACTGACAAAATTAGATGAATAAGTGCCGTAGGTGAGTTTAGGTCTGCAAGAATTCATATTTACCAATACCACAATTAACGAGCACCTAATGACCCTGCAATAACAAAGAATTCAAAGACTATACATTCTATTAATTCAAAGACTATATTTGTAAATTCTACTAACTGTAGCTAATTTATTTCACCACCCTATATTGTTTTTATTTGATTGATAAAGAATTTGGGGGTCAGGAGTTTCGAACTCAGATTATTTATATCATCACTCAGCGACTTCACTTGTGAACATAGTGAGCCACTATCTTCATTACTAACGCAAGAGAGATTGTTTATGACCCTAAATTAAAAATTACGGCGAACAAAAAACAGATTAATTAATTAGTAATTTAAAAATTAGGGTTTTTTTTTTTTGTTACCTGACCATACATTCAGAACAGTAAGAATGCCCACACCCTTTAATCTGGAAAGATTCACTAATCATCTTCGTCTCAACACAAATCTCACAAACAAAATTCTCTTCAGCCCTTTTCTTCTTCTTCCAACTAGAACCGTTATTAACCTCGTCAATTTCCTTAACACCAAAACGAGTAATCGATCTAAACGATTGAACTTCTACTATCTCATCATCATCATTATCACTATCAGATATGGTAAGATCAACATAAGACCCAAACGATGCCTTACTTTTAGGGTTTTCAAGATCAATGATTTCAACTGATGATCCTCTTTCACGTTTTTTTGGATTTTTTTCTGCCATTATGTAATAGAAAAAATAATGAAAAAGTGTTAGGGTTTCAGAATAAGATAACTATTTCGGAATCCTTATATTAGTGTCTTCTTGCCCAAGCTGACTAGCTGAAACTAAGGGGTAGCCTTTCGCGGGAGTTCCTTCTTCCTCGATAAAGAAAGACTAACAAAGCGTAGCCTTTAGGGTCCCTCGCAGAATTGCGAAAAATATCGGACCCTTTTACTTATGTTGGATATCGAACCATCTTGTTTTATTAAGGCAAGTTTCTTTCGGTATCTTTCTGTGAAAGCAAAAATATCTTTGAGAATCTTCTATTCCTTTTTATGATCGAGAGTCGACAGAAATTCATACATGAAAGTATGAAACGCAGGGCGTTCCAAACGCATGAGGGGTGATCTTTCTTCTTCTTCTTTTTTTCCGAAAGAATTTTTTTTATGAAGATAACAACTAGAGGGGGGCAAGAACCTGAACTCTAGGATAAAGAAGTGAAAAAACGAAAGACAAAATTACAAGCTATCGAAACCTATAGGTAGGCAGAATTGCTGATCTGATAAACAGAGTGTACCACATCGCCTAGGGCAACCTAAGTTCCATGCTTAATAAGCCTTGGGCAATCCTAACCCTGTAAGTCGGTTTTCGAGGTTAGTTAGGCCCGGGGATTTCTAACATGGTATCGAGTCAGACCCCTCTCAACGCTATCCATGTCCATCGGTGTTCCCGTGGTTTACATGCCACTCATTAGTCGGTGTAGCCCGGTCGGCGGCGTGTCATACCCATCGGTTCGGTGTAGCCCTAATCGTTGGGGGGGGGGGGGGTTAAAATAGGTTAAAAGTTCCATGCTTAATAAGCCTTGGACAATCCTAACCTTGCCAGGTTTTTGAGGTTAGTTAGGCCCGGGATTTCTAACACAGAGGATGGTCACAACAAAAACAATCTTCCGAGTTTGCACTCCATTTCGCGGTCAATCACACGAATTGCGTTCTCTATAGATATGTGAATATTGAAACTCAATTGTCTTTAGATAATTGATGCAGTTCTCTCATTGCACACGAAGTCTCCACGGCACCAATTTTGGGCGGAGCCAAAAACTATGAGAAGGGGGTGCAAAATTGATGCAGTTCTCTCAATTTTGAATATTGAAACTCAATCGTCTTTAGATAATTAATGCAGTTCTCTCATTGCACACGAAGTCTCCACGGCACCAATTTTGGGCGGAGCCAAAAACTATGAGAAGGGGGTGCAAAATTTGCTAAAGGTGCAACAAAATATTTAGGGGTGCAAAAGAGTAAAAATAGGCTTATGTTTTAAAAAAAATATCTTGTTGGGCCTGTATTAAGCTATGGAGCCAGCTCTGCAGGGGTGCAACTGCCCACCCTTGCAATGGGCCGGCTCCGCCCTAATACTAGTATATTAATCAACTTTGCTACCTCCACCGAAGCCCAGCACCCAAGTGGGGATTGCATGGTCTGAAATGTCCCTCTCACACGGTGCACATTCAGTGCTTTTTCTTCTTCGGTCAATGTATCATTTTTGTATATTAATTCATGCTTTTCTTGGGAATCTTCTAATTCATAACCACAGCATTGACCTGATAAGTCCGTTTGCTAACAGTTGATTAGACTTCTGCTTATCTCATTGGATATGACTTTCCAGTAATTCCCAATTACTTCAATTAATATACATTTCCCCATGCAATAAACAATACCCATGCATTTATTTAACGTATGCCATTACCACACCCCATCTGCTGGCTCTTCCTTTTAAGGCTTGAGCGATCCCTCTATTTTATGGTCATTGTTACTGGGGAAGAGAGTCCGTTTCAATAAAATGAGTCCATAGGCCTTTTAAGTAATTACTTATGAAGAAATTGAAAAGACTAATACTACTCCTTGGTTCAATTTCCAAAAACTGAACGGGAAGAATTAATGTTGAATTGTCAGCAAGTTCAAAGAATATCTAAGCAGACAGATACAGTAGAGAATATGTCTTTATAAGTACTCTTACAATTCATCTCAGCATCTTCAGAAACAGTTTTGCGTCATCTTTCTGATCAATATATAGCTGTATAGTTTAACCATGGCGAAGGATCCTACAGTAGAAATGACTGATTCTTACATGTTCATCATAGATGAGTCAGGTCATTCTTACAAAACTGAAAGATTAAATTTCAAGGTAGAGAATGATGGTGAAGAACTTTCTGTCGAAGGCGTGTGTAAGATCAGTACTCATAAGATGAGCTCGAACAAGAGGTGCTTTCTACAGAGTTTTAACCTCCCTAGGAATGCAAATACTGATGCAATCTCTGCTATTCATCTTGATAACTCAATCATAGTTAGTATTAAGAAGAAAAAATTCAGCTTTAAGACCATTGAGATCCGAAAGCAGGCTTAACTTCTTATGTGGCGCATCTGAAGCGGGTTTTCGTCTAGGTTCTTGTCTAATCAATCGTCGGTCGTTTCTGAAGTTTGATCAACGGAGAGATGCTTCTTTTTTTAATCACCATATGTATGTACGGGTCTTTGTATATATGGTCATTATGTCATGTCATCAGTTTGGCTATTTTAGTTTTCTTGATTCTAGTATTTGTTTCATTATTTGAATCACAATGTACGTGACCTGATGCAATCTCTGCTGTTCATATTGACGGCTCAACCATAGTTGGTGTTAAGAAAAAGCAAACATTCGGAACTAAGCTCATGGTCATTGAGATTCAAAAGCTTTAGGTGGCTATCGTATGTATCAATGTTTGTAAAATTGTGCCGTTCCACAGAAAAAATAAATCTTGCTCTTAGATTTACTAACTACCTGTCCAAAACATTTTTCATAGAGTTCAAGTAAATTTAAAAGATTGGCAAGACTTTTCCTATCCCCTTCGCAAAAAAACAGAAATGTCATTCGCAAATAAATGATGAGTAGGAGCAATTCCCTTTTTTAACCATGTAAGTCATACTTCCACAGATAAATTATGCAAGTTAAGACTGGCTCCAATGGGATCCAGGATCCAAGATTAAACACTATAGAAATGTCGTTAATAGGTAAACAGTGGCGTGATCAGTGAGTGAGTGTTGCGTTTGGCTTGGATCCAAGTTGGAAGTATCCAAGTGTTGATGGTGGTTTTTAAACAAAGGGTAAAATCGTAAAACCCCAAATAACCTAATGTCACCCGGTGACACATTTAATAGAACATTTAATGCGTGTAGTCAGTAATTAATAGGGGGAATTTTCTCAAATTAGGGTTACAACGAACAAAACCCTAATTCACCTCGTACCAATGGCAAATCATGCCAGACCACACCTAGCCCGAGCTAGCCGCATCTCTATGCCAATGGCAAATCATGCCGACCATACCAAAGCCAGCCGAAGCATGCCAACCATGCTAGCCGCACCTCCGTGCCAATGGCAAATCATGCTAGCCACACCTAGCCCAAGCTAGCCGCATCTCTATGCCAATGGCAAATCATGCCGACCATACCAAGCGCACCGAAGCATGCCAACCATGCTAGCCGCACCTCCGTGCCAATGGCAAATCATGCCGACCCACACCTAGCCCAAGCTAGCCGCATCTCTATGCCAATGGCAAATCATGCCAGCCATACCAAGCGCACCGAAGCATGCCAACCATGCTAGCCGCACCTCCGTGCCAATGGCAAATCATGCCGACCATACCAAGCGCACCGAAGCATGCCAACCATGCTAGCGGCACCTCCGTGCCAATGGCAAATCATGCCGACCACACTTAACCCGAGCTAGCCGCGCCATGCCAAACACACATACGCCTTGGCCCTAGCTACACTTTGGTCACGCCACGCCAAGCCAAACACCCGTACCTTGGCTCTAGTCACGCCACACCAAGCCAAACACCCTTACCTTGGCCCTAGCCGCGCCATGCCAAAGTAGCGCCTGCACCTAGGCTTGCAAACTATGCAACCTACGCAAAAATGGCCACGCGTGCCATTGGCACATGCCAACATGTGTCACCGGAAGCTTTTCTACCAAGGCCACGACCCTAACGCCACGCGTGCCATTGGCACATGCCAACACGCTCATTTGGTAGCTTTTCCTACCAAGGCCACGGCCCTAATCTACCCACGCATGCCATTGGCACATGCCAACACGCCGGGCATTGGTAGATTTTCCTACCAAGGCCACGGCCCTAATGGCCACGCATGCCATTGGCACATGCCAACACTGGTAGCTTTTCCTACCAGGCCCGGCCACTAACGACCCACGCATGCCATTGGCTCGCTGGTAGCTTTTCCTACTAAGGCCGCGACCCTAACGGCCACGCATGATATTGGCACATGCCAACACGCTCGGTAGCCTTCATCACCTAGCCGTGACCCTAATGCACGGGATCTAACTTGCAAGCCGTGCAACTTAGGCCAACAGCGCCGACGCGCCATTGGCACATGCCAAAACCTCGCTGGTAGCCTAACTCGCAAACCATGCAACCTACCACAAAGGCATTCCGCACATGCCACACGCGCCACTAGCGGCGCCACTTGCACTCAAGGTGCAACCAACACTCGAGATATCAACACAAGCTGGGATGCTTTCCGGGGTTTTGGTTTGGCGGTCACAGCTTGTAACGTACACTACGCTCACATTAAGAAAGCGTGAAAAGGAATAAAGCGGGCAAATAAATGAGGAAATTATGGTGAAAACGTTTTCACCCATAAACAAGTCTCGAGTCGGAGAAAAATACTACACTCTCGGAAAAGAGCAACTTTGCAAGCTCTCCAAAAACTTTCATCTCTTGCAAGCTTACGAAGATTCCACTTTACGATACAAGTCGAGACACTACTCTCTCGAATTATTCTGGTCTCAACACCTTTCTTTGCTTCCCTCCCCAAATCAACCCTTCTCCTCCACTTTGTGACCGAAGCAAGTCTTGAGCAGTCATTTCTTGGTTTAGAGTCGGACTTGTGCAGATTGATCTCTCGAATCTATAAAGTGCTCACGTGCAGGCACATTTGTTTAGGGTTTGAACCAGTTTCTCACTCACCTACCGAATTTACCGAAATCGGCGAGACGATTTTTACCCATAAACAATTGGCGACCACGATGGGAGGATTGATCTATCGGCTACTGATGTCGGGACTGTCGATCTCGTTCTTCGACCCAGGATGTCAAGATGGTAGGGAAGGCGACTCAATCGACGCAACTACCAGACGACCGGTTACTAGTTATAAAACTACACAGAACTGGGGACTTGCAGAAGATGCTACCACTCGATCCGACTCAACTACCGAACGACCGGTTACGGTTGCAAAAACTACACGAGAAAGTCGGGGACTTGCTACCAGCGATTGGGGACTTGTCAGCGATGCTACCGACAAATCGCCTTTTACATGGAGAGGGGCATGTTCGCAAAACCTATGAAGTGAGTAAATTCAGATTGCATAAGATATACGATTTGTTTTTAGGTTCTCAAGTAAAGCCATTATACTACAGAGTATTGTGCCTATTGCTAGCATACACTTTCATAAAAGCAATATTCCTTTCCCAAAACATAATCGGAGTCATATTATCAAAACCATTCATCCGGATATAATCCAATATCCTCAAAAGCTACCATCTGTCTGCAGACCGGTCAGAACCTTGAACCGGACATCCAGTATGTCTTTCAAAAAAAAAGAAAAAGAACCTAAATGAAAGTTTAACGAGAGAAACATTCAAGGAAAATCATCCAACAGAGGTCTGTTCTTCTTGGAGAAAGTCAACTTTGCATCTTCAAGAGCCGCTCTCTTCATAGTCAACATCTTGGAAAGCTTTTCGAGTTCTACCTCTGTCAGTGCAACCTCCTCAGCGGAAAGGCTCTCGGTTGTTGCATCTTTCAACTTTTGTATCTCGGCAAGGCCTTCGACAAACCACGAAGTGTTGAACTCCTTTTCTACGCACACGTCGCGATGGTGCTCCCGATCGGCAATAACGTCTTAGAAGCGGTGTGACCGGTGACCTCACGCATATCCTCGATGGAAGATAAAGCCTCTTCCACACGCTTAACCGACGCAAATCGACTAGTGACTTTCTTGGTTGTTGCCATATGTCCGTACTTCTCCCAGATTACGGTGTACAACGCCTCATACTTAGCGACCATGCGAAGCCGCCAACCAAGCACGTGACCTGGATAAGGAACCAAGTACGGAGGATCAAAAATGGCGCCTGCAACTGGCCCTACGACTCGCAAAGAGTCTTCTTCCATGTCTACGGCAACAACCATCAGAGAATCATCCACCGTTTGAACCACATCTGTGCCCGGCGATTGGCTAACTCCCATCTCCGAGTCACCGGCGGTGGTCACCAAAGGCAAGTTATCGTGTGACTCCACCCCAGAATCGTCCTCCGAACCGGATTCCTCCTGCAAACTTGAGTTAGACATTTTTCAAAAGAAGAAACAGAAGAAGAAGAAAGAAAAGAAGCGCGAAACTCACAGAACCACTTCTAGAAAAGAACCAGTCGTTGCCGGAGGAATCACTCTCACTTGTTGAACTTTCTTCTTTCACGACTCATCACCGCTATGAGTAGGCTCAGTGCTGCTGGAATTCTTCGAAGAAATTGCCGTCTCCTGGCAACGTGCAAGGGCAGCGAAAGCATTAACACTACTGAAGCCCTGGAAGAAACAAGACGGATGTTTTAGTGAGAAATTCACGTGTTTTGAGACAAAACAACAAGGAGATGACACATACCGATTATTGGAAGAAGCCGAAAGACACGAGAGTTGTGGGAGGATCTTTTGAAACCGCCAGGAACCCAGCGGCCACGATTCTTCGTTCTTCGTTCCTTAGCACAGGGACTTTCCGGAGTTTCTAGGCAACTTTCGCTGAGATCTCTCAACATTGGGTACTTCTTCAAAATTCTTGGGAAGGTTTACAACGAACACTCTCCACCATGCTGCTTACAAAATCTTGGATCATAATAAACTCATCGCACTGAACTCATTATAGCCAAAGGTCGTCGAAGTTACTCTTCCCATTTGAAAGAAGGGAAGGCGGATACCGGCTCGAGAGCAGCGGCATTGAGGGAGGCACGCAATGGATCCTTAGGAATCACTAGGCTGGTAAGCAAGAGGCACCTTGATCGAAACCCATGTGACGAGCCGCACGGTCAATATTGTAAGCAGCTATCTGGAAAGACCCCATGAAGAAAGACGGCATATAACTTAGGACATGCGACTTTGAATGAACAAGTTTTCACCAACGCTCAAATCGCCATCGAGAAGATAAAGACATGATCGGAGCGAAGCAAAGGTGTCAATTTGAGTCATCGACCTATGGACCGGCTCCCATGGGCGAAACGGTTTCATTCGACTTATCGAGGAGACTAACCAAGATCACGCCAACTCTTGGACGCTTGTTCACCCATCGAAGAATTCGAGAGCCGCCCAACTCGCGGGAATCGAAGGCATCGGTTTCGAGCATACTTCTCAAAGTGCTCCCATAGACAGACTTGCGGAAAAGCAACGTGCACATATGAATCCACTTTCATGAAACCATTCGAAACTCGCATGTTCGCAACTAGGTGATCCGGATGCACATACGAGGAACGCAGGAATAGCTTGCCAATGGGAAGAACTTCACCCTTTGCCAAATTCAGCACAATCTCTAACGACTCTGCCTTATTCCTTTCTTACTGAGCAGTCGTCAAAAATGTCTCTAGACAACGAGAGAGCCAAAATGCTGCAACGTGAAGATCACGCTGCACTGTTTAGGTTCCAGCTCGTCAGGAACCATTGAGATATCCACCAGTCTGTAAAGGCACCTCTCATCCTCTTTCGGATGGAATCCTTCGACTTGCAGTAGAGTCTTTTCGAGCGAAATCTTCCAACTTAGCGGCAAGGTCATCTCGCATCTTCCCTCGCTTTGAGATAATTAGATGTTAAGATTCCCGGTCACCGGAAGATTCAGCAGAGAGCCACACTCTCCAAGGAGAAAGTTATCTCACCCCATCTACATATGATCGTATAGGTGTCAGAACACCATCTGGAGATGAAAGCAACCAAGCCGGGATATCCTTCCTAATCCGGAGATTTCTTGAAGCTCGATAGCATCAATAATCTGCGCTCGAGTCAAGTTGGTATTTATATGCTCCTTACTCACCATGAACTCAACCCATCTATCAAAAGAACGCGATGGGCTTTGGCACATCCACGAAATCAATGTTGGAAGAGGAATATACCCCTTTATGAAGACGAACCAGTATGGTGTTCTCTGGCGAACCGAACGTGTCTTCTTTTCATCTTCACCACCGGTTAACAAAATTGGCACGAAACCCGGGTGATTTTTCCGAGCAGAGGCAAGTTTTTTGGCGAAGAATTCATCATCAGTGTTCGGTTTGGAACTATGGACATCCTTCGATGAGGCGAAATTTCGTTAGGTAACATCTTGTCGGATTTCTTCATAACAACTTAGTAACAAGATATCCGCACAGGAGAAAGACAAAATTATCTCCCTGACACATAACCGCGCCCAACAAAGGAAAACCTGAAGAAAAAAAAAGAGAGAAAGGGCGTATTCTTTACGGGTTCAAAAATACACACGCAGTATTTTCTTCAGGGTTCAAAATTATATACGCAGTATTTTATACGGGCTCAAGTGCGTCTGCAGTATCATCCTTCGGGTTCAAAATTATATATGGAGCATTTTCTACGGGTTCAAAACTGCACGCGCAGTATTTCTTTCAGGACCGAAATTCATATATGCAATATTTCCTACGGGTTCGAAGTCATATGAAGCACGTATACAGTATTTTTCTTCGGTATTCATATACAGTATTCTCTACGGGTTCAAAAATACACACGCAGATATTTTCTTGTGGTTCAAAATTATATACGTGATGATTTTATACGGGCTCAAGTGCGTCTGCGAGTATCATTCTTCGGGTTCAAAATTATATATGGAGCACTTTCCTACGGGTTCGAATAATATATGCATTATTTCCCTTGGGTGCATACATACAATATTTTCTACAAGAGGCACGCCAAGAAATTATATGCGCGATATCATTGCAAGGATTAAAAACGCCTACTCTTAGGGTTTGCACCTACAAGAAATGGAAAACAAGGGAAGTCTTGGAAGACATGCACGAAGCTGGTTTTTCTTTGTAACTCTACCGCTAGTAGGAAATGATGAAAGGAATAAGGTGCAAGATGAGAGGAAGGGGTTTTATATATATGGGCGTGAAGATTCTGAAATAGGGAAGGATTTCCCTTTACCAAAAATCGTGCGGGCTCACAAGGACGCCCAACTTCCCAATGCCGCCCAAGTTGCACCGGTCCCACCAGCTAGCACGCTCAGTTTCCCAACTCACGCGGACTTCCCAATGCCGCCCAAGTTGCACCGGTCCCACCAATTGCGCCCAACTTCCCAATGCCGCCCAAGTTGCACCGGCCCCAACTCACGCCAACTTCCCAACGACCGCCCAAGTCACGCCAACAAGCACGCCCAGCCTTCCCTACCTTGCGCCGGTCCCACCATCTAGCACGCTCGGTTCCTAACTCACGTCAACTTCTCAATGCCGCCCAGCTACCAGTCTCTCACAACGATAACTTCCCAATTGCGCTGACCTCCCTAGATTTGTGCAAAATTGCCAGCAGGCAAGGATTCCAAATCCTATTGATAAAAAGGTCGGACAAACCTCCTCAATCTCTTTACGATTTGATCTTTGATAGTTTGTCACCATCTTATGCTTTACCTCGCAACAAAGCTCTCGTCTCGAGCTAAGCGGGGGACCTAATGTTGATGGTGGTTTTTAAAAAATGGTAAAATCGTAAAACCCCAAATAACCTAATGTCACTAGATGACACATTTATTAGAACATTTAATGCGTGTAGTCAGTAATTAATAGGGGTATTTTTCAAATTAGGGTTACAACGAACAAAACCATAATTCACTCAGTGCCAATGGCAAATCATGCCGACCACACCTAGCCAGAGCTAGCCGCATCTCTATGCCAATGGCAAATCATGCCAGCCATACCAAACACGCTCGAAGTATGCCAACCATGCTTGCCGCACCTCGTGCCAATGGCAAATCATGCCAGCCACACCTAGCCCAAGCTAGCCGCATCTCTCATGCCAATGGCAAATCATGCCAGCCATACCAAGCTGACCGAAGCATGCCAACCATGCTAGCCGTACCTCCGTGCCAATGGCAAATCATGCCGACCACACCTAGCCCAAGCTAGCCGCATCTCTTATGCCAATGGCAAATCATGCCGACCATACCAAACGCAATCGAAGCATGCCAACCATGCTAGCCGCACCTCCGCTGCCAATGTCAAATCATGCCGGACATACCAAACGCACCGAAGCATGCCAACCATGCTAGCCGCACCTCCGTGCCAATGGCAAATCATGCCAGCCACACTTAACCCGAGCTAGTCGCGACCATGCCAAACACACTCGCCTTGGCCCTAGCTACACCAGGTCACGCCAAGTCAAGCCAAACACCCTTACCTTGGCCCTAGTCATGCCACGCCAAGCCAAACACCCTTATCTTGGCCCTAGCACGCCATGCCAAAGTATCTCCCGCACCTAGGCTTGCAAACCATCAACCTAGGCCAAATTGGCCACGCGTGCCATTGGCACATGCCAACATGTGTCACCGGTAGCTTTTTCTACCAAGGCCACGGCTCTAACGGCCACGCTGTGCCATTGGCACATGCCAACACGCTCACTGGTAGCTTTTCCTACCAAGGCCACGGCCCTAACGGCCACGCACTGCCATTGGCACATGCCAACACGCTCGTTGGTAGCTTTTCCTACCAAGGCCACGCACCTAACGACCACGCATGCCATTGGCACATGCCAACACGCTGCAGTGGTAGCTTTTCCTACCAAGGCCATGGCCCTAACGGCCACGCATGCCATTGGCACATGCCAACACGCTCATCGGTAGCTTTTCCTACCAAGGCCACGGCCCTAATAGACCACGCATGCCATTGGCACATGCCAACACGCTCAGCGGTAGCTTTTCCTACCAAGGCCACGCCCTAACGGCCACGCATGCCATTGGCACATGCCAACACGCTCGTCGGTAGCTTTTCCTACCAAGGCTACGGCCCTAACGGCTACGCATGCTATTGGCACATGCCAACACGCTCGTTGGTAGCCTTCATCACCTAGCCGTGCCCCTAATGCACGCCGGTAGCCTAACTTGCAAGCCGTGCAACTTAAGTCAACTTGCGCCGCACGCGCCATTGGCACATGCCAAAACCTACACTGGTAGCCTAACTGCGCAAACCATGCAACCTACCACAAAGGCATTCCGCACATGCCAATGGCACATGCCACACGCGCCACTAAGCAGCGCCACTTGCACTCAAGGTGCAACCAACACTCGAGATATCAACACAAGCTGGGGATGCTTTCCAGGGGTTTTGGTTTGGCGGTCACGGCTTGCGGCGTACACTACGCTCACATTAAGAAAGCGTGAAAAGAAATAAAGCGGTCAAATAAATGAGGAAATAATGGTGAAAACATTTTCACCCATAAACACCTTACGGTTACCACCTCCTCCCATTATTTCACCTTTACTCTCTTCCTTCATGAGGCCAGTGGCACGTTTCAATCTCGACTTGTATAAATAGGTCTTACTATTTCCACCGAGACAACAAGTCTCGGTCGGGAGAAAAATACTACACTCTCGGAAAAGGTAACTTTGCAAGCTCTCCAAAAGTCTTTCATCTCTTTGCAAGCTTACGAAGCTTCCACTTTCTCGATACAAGTCGAGACACTACTCTCTCGAATTACTCTGGTCTCAACACCTTTCTTTGCTTCCCTCCCCAAATCAACCCTTCTCCTCCACTTTGTGACCAGAAGCAAGTCCGGAACGGCCATTTCTTGGTTTAGGCCGGACTTGTACAGATTGATCTCTCGAATCTATAAAGTGCTCACGTGCGGCACATTTGTTTAGGGTTTGAACCAGTTTCTCACTCACCTACCGAATTCTACCGAAATCGGCAGAAACGATTTTTACCCATAAACACCAAGGTACGCATGATTTCAAGCTCGCGTATGGAAAAAGCATAACATGCGGTTCCTAAATGCGTATCGAGAGAATAATTTACGAGGATATTCTTCCACACGCTGAGTTTGAAGCAGTAGCACACGGTCAACGTGGTTAACACGGTGAATACGCGAGTTTGAAACAGCGCATGGACCGGTCAACACAATCAATACGCGAGTTTGAAACCGCATTTTTGAGTATTCCTAGAAACGCGGTTACAAGCTGCATGCTGCTGCGATTTAAACGGCGTATCAACATGGAATCTCGGATTCCCATTGCACCAGGCGTTGTATTTTGGTGGCGTGGATCCAAGAAATAGCTTGAATCTTGGACCACGGTTAGACCCGACCTAAGACCAAAAATGTCTTCAATAAGTACAATGATTGACGGAGACAAAGGATCCGTGCCATAAACTCCTATCAATTTTGAAGAAACCCTCGAAGCTGCAATTTAGAAGGGACGATGTATCTTGCCGATGATGAAATATTAAGATACATTTGCTCAAGATATCGGAGAAACCATACCTTCGAAAAACTTGAAGAACAAAATTCCAACTAATTGTATCAAAAGCTTGCCTCGAAGAACTCGTATCAAAATTTAAGACCTACATGAAGCTCATTTACGATCTCAAAAGCAGAGCAATGTCCTCATGAATATTGTCCCTCTCATGACAAGCTACCTCGCTCATCGGACACACGCTTGCCTAACACAACACCTAGTTCATCATCATGGTTATTCCAATACATATTACTACTGAGTTTCCCGAATTCCCATGTTATGCGGAATTCGCTAGTGAGCATAGTCTTGTGCATTTCACGATCAAGCACCGAGACCAAGATATAACCCACAAATAAAAGCGAGCTTCCGCTTAGAGATCAAAAGCCCGTCCACAACTCTACTTCCTTCCTTGAATCTATTTGTCTACTATTAAAATACTGGTATGAACGACCCAATTCACCCTCAGGAGACTCACGGTAACATTGAACCAAGGTTGAGCATGTTGGATAGATCGCATCCGCAAAATAATTACCCAGGAATGTTAATTGCGAAATGGATTTGGGGACATATTCCATACCTTGAATCTTCAAACAAAGGCGATTGTGTAAAACATTAACGTTATTTTGTGAATCCGAAAGACAAAAAAATGCCATATCACCGGTTGGTTTTTAATTAATGACCCATGTAGTAGGGCATCCCATCCAGGATACACAATACATACGGTATACAAATTATTCCTGGAAGCCTCTATCCCAATTTTAATTTAATATTTCTCTAACATCTTCTAGGTTGGTTATCATAAAAATGTTGGACCAAAATGATTAATTATTACTTTGCAAAAAACAATGAAAGATACTTGGATGTAATTGTTTTGCCCCAAGAAGGTGTTCATCGTTCGAATCTGGTGGATGACCGGCAAACTAGAATCTTTAGGGCCGCACTAACCTTTTGTTTAGGGCTATGACCTGTAATATTCGAGTACATCAAACTGATAATTAAATTGAGGTTCTACCCGATAAAGCTCATTAATAATCTTTATCCCCAAGTGTCCAGGCATGCGAAATCGATCTTGGAGATTTTAATTACGAGACACACAATTGGGAAGAAAATAATCATGCATCAACTTCTAGTGGAATCATTCCCTCCCTCCATACATATATGTTCTTGTGAATACTTTTTTGGCTTTGTAAAGTCTACTCTCTTGGTATTTGACCAGAATGTATAATCATCATAATGTTGTTAATTTCTCTATCTTCACTCCTCATCATCATGTTATACGTTGCAATATCAAACACCCGCTTTCTCGATGCGATTTATATCGATCCGATTCCGTATGTATTCATGCACTTCATCAAAGTTTCCAGCAATTATGAATTAACTTGAACTTGGTAAGTTGCACATACAAGTAAAAGACGTAAATAATAGTAAAAATAGGGGTAAATAAATTGATGAATTAGGGAAAGAAGCCGTTAATCACCCGATAAAACCTCGCGGCGCTATACACTTTTACCAGTGCGGATCTTCGTCCCAAAATTTTCTTGTCTCTCTATCCCAACTAATAAAATTTCGACATGTGTCTTGGTTGAAACTAAACCAAAATAACCAGTATTTTGGTTGTTACACAAAATAAGGAAACCGTATCTATTATCAAAATAAAAAATATATATATATATATATATATATATTTAGAAATTTTATTAAAGATATTATTTCACTTTTAATTCATTTCTCAAGGATTTTGCTTTATTTGCTCTAAATTAAAAATGGTTCTTGTTTATGCAAAGACTAAAACATAATCAGTCCATTGCCTCCATGTAAACCTTGGGAAGCAGTTCATTACCTCCAGGATGTGCGGTTCATACAAGGAATGGATGAAGACTAAAGCTTAAAGGATGGAGCCGTAACCATCTACATGGAGTGTATTGGGATTCGTCTACCAATTAGATGAATAGGCAAATTTGGCATTCCACTAGATTTAGTAGTGTTTTCCCCAATGTTCAATTTCTTTACTAGTGGGTTCTTTGCAATTGAGCAGTATACAATAAAACTTTGTAGACCTGCAACCATTTTTTCTTTTGATCGGGTTGAGTGCTTTTCTTTCTATGAAATTATCATGGCATAGTATCAGTTTGTTTCTTATCAAAACCATATAACATCACTTGCGTGCATATTTTTTCCATGAACTAGTGAAGCCAAGCTTAAACGAGAACTTGGCATGGAAGATATTCCGATACAGTGGAGTTGGTTTGGCTTTGGGCTGTAAAAAGACCAACAACCGTATAGAAATCAAAATTGAAAATAAAGATAAAAATGAAAATTACCAAATATATATATTTCCTTTTATTTTGATAATAATGCGGTTTCCTTATTTTGTGTAAGGACCAAAATACTGGTTATTTTGGTTAGTTTCAACTAAGACACATGTCAAACTTTTATTAGTTGGGACAGAGAGACAAGAAGATTTTGGGACAGAAGATCCGCGCCCACTTTTACCATAGTGACGCGGCTGGATTGTCAGGACACCTGGTAGAGCAAATAGAACCGGCTAGTGGTCAAAAACCCACCGCATACCGCACATAAGCCTTCATATTTATCTTTCATACTATAAATACGAACACCTTTCGTTTGGTTTTAGGTCAGAAGAAATGGTTTGGTTGATTTTTAATCA